>CM065596.1:63325831-63925831 GCA_033119425.1 Bufotes viridis
ATGGTGTTATTTGCTTATTTCCATTGAGATCCTCTAAGATAGCATCTCTTAGAAACCCTTCAAACAGTTTACCAACAATAGATGTTAAACTTACCGGCCTATAGTTTCCGGGCTCTGTTTTTGGACCCTTTATGAATATTGGCACTACATTTGCTATGCGCCAATCCTGTGGAACATTCCCTGTCAGTATAGAGTCCGTAACTTAATCCCTTAGTATCCAGGGGTGTATTCCATCTGGTCCTTACGATTTGTCTATTTTAATCTTTTTAAGACGCCACTGTACTTTTTCTTGGGTCAGACAGGACACTTTTAATGTGGAATTTACTTTTACATTCTGCATTTCTTCTGAAAGTTTATTTTCCTCAGTGAATATAGTGGAGAAAAAAATATTTAATAGTTTTGCTTTATCTTCATCGCTCTCTGCAACACCCCCTCATTACTCTATACACATTCAGATTATAACTTTTTACCATTTATATAATTGAAGAACATTTTAGGGTTAGTTTTACTCTCTTTGGCAATTAATCTCTCGGTCTCTAGTTTGGCAATTTTTATTAGTTTTTTGCATATTCTATTTTTTCCTTATAATTTATCAGTGCTTGCCGGCTCCCCTCCTGTTTTAGTGATTTATATGCTTTCTTTTTGTCATTTATTGCTTTATTTACGGTTCTATTTATCCACATTGGTTTCTTATTGTTTCTTAGCCTTTTATTCCTATAAGGTATGTACCGCTCACAATTAGATGTTTAAACCTTCTAACATCCCAAAAAATAAAATGTCATTTTCAAAATGATCCAAACACGAAGTAGACATATGGGGAATGTAAAGTAATAACTGTTTTTGGAGGTATTACTATCTATTATAAAAGTAGAGAAATTGAAATTTGCTAATTTTTTTACATTTTTGGTAAATTAGTTTTTTTTTATAAATAAAAATGAAATATTTTGACTCAATTTTACCACCGTCATGAAGTACAATATGTGACTAGAAAACAATTTCAGAACAGCCTGGATAAATAAAAGTGTTTTATAGTTATTACCACATAAAGTGACATGTCAGATTTGCAAAATTAGGCTGTGTCCTGAAGGTGAAAAATGGCTGTGTCCTGAAGGTAAAAAATGGCTGTGTCCTGAAGGGGTTAAAACCCACCTTATTTTCATTATCATTGGCAAAACGCATTAACAAGCAATGCTACAAATTAATGGAATATTCTGACAATGAATAGAAATATCTGTACGATGCTATGCTTGTCTGATAAGTGGGTGTTTGATCACTGAGACTTCCACCAATTGCTACAACAGCAGCACTGCTAGAACAGAGCTGAACCCAGACATACCCATAATTTCACCCAGGCAGCCCCCCTGATGTTAGCATTGGTGCATCTCATGCGCAGGGCACTTTTGTTTACAATAAGACAGCTTCCGCCCAGCAGTGTGTTTGGTGACGTCACCGGCTCTGATGGGCGTGCTTTAGCGCTACCCTAGCCGTTTTACAGGCTAGGGCAGCGCTAAAGCCCGCCCATCAGTGCCAGTGACGTCACCTGGCTTCCTGGCAGCCCCATGGAGATCCCGGTACGTCACCGGAACTCCGGAAAATGCCTTTGACCTGCGCGATTTTGCGCAGGGCAAAGGAGAGTATCGGAGCATGAACTGCTCTGATGTTCAAATCAGGGGGGCTGCCTCCGTGAAAATATGGGTATGTCTGAGTTCAGCTCTGAACCCGGACAACCCCTTTAACTGTTCTCCTACTGAACAGCAGTCTTCATCCATCTCTGTGTAGTAAGTGCAACACTAATCATTCACTTGAAAGTGGCTTTGTTGCAATACCAGACACTGCTCATACAGAGAGGCCGACACTTTTTCCTATAGTGCACTGATGTATTGCAGAGTGGTCGTAACCATGGAAACGAGCAGTGTATAATGTGATGGAAAAATGAATCCAGCCAGCAAAGGAAGCAATATGAGTAAAAACAATACATTAGTAAGTGGCTTATATTATATTATATTAACTTTCTCTACATGATATATGCTATTTGCTGGAGTGACACAACCCCTTTAACTTTTGGCATCAACAACTGCTGCAAACTGCTTGTGAACCTGGCTAACAGGTGAGCAGCCAGTAATCGGGGTAGCTTTATCTTTCACGCTGCAGGTTGCAGATTTGGGATGCAGTGAATGCTCACTCCTGCACAAGCTGAAGTTTCAAGACTGCATTGAGGAGCTTGTTGGTGTGGACATTGATGAGGATGTATTGAAAAGGAAAGGGTAAGTAACATGTTTCTACATTTATGAAAAATGTAAGTATTCTCAAAATAGCAGTTCAAGAGGGCTGCGATGCTTTGTTTTAGAAATTGGCAGGGGTCTCTGGATGACATGTCATAGGAGAAGTCTCTGTACACATAGGTTGATTGTTCACTTAAAAGGGGATGTCCCAGAATGTCATCTTATCACCTGTCCACAAGAGAAGTGATAAGTGTGGGCCAGAGGCGAGTACGTGCACTGCCCCTCCATTCTGCAGGAGGTAGCTGAGCACTTGACACATACCCCCATAAATTAGCCAGCCATATGCCCCCCATAAGAGTTTCTGCCATATTCCCCCTCTAAATATTGTCCTTCACATGTTCCCTTATTTGCCCATCATTCTACTCCTTAAAGGGGTTCTACACTTTCACTATTTTATGTTCCATTCACTCTCTCCAGCCATGCCCTGCTACTTGCTGTGCCGCTCTTATCTCTGGCCGCCGATTCAGATGGCGCTCATGTGACCTTCCTCATCCAGGAAGCATTTCTCCAGCTGACGTCACGACTAGTTATCCCGGCATGCCTCTCTCCGAGGCAGTGGATACAGGTCGTGGGAGGGCGTGACTTCAGCATGAATAGCGCAAGCGCAGAAGTGTCGTATGCCGGTTTACAAACTGGCTTGAACTGGAGGCGCACAGAACTATGGGAATTGTTCTGGTCTAAGCCAGTGATGGGCAAAGTGCGGCTCTCCAGCTGTTGCAAAACTACAACTCCCACCATGCCCTGCTGTAGGCTGATAGCTGTAGACAGTCTTTGCATGCTGGGAGTTGTAGTTCTGCAACAGCTGGAGAGCCGCACTTTGCCCATCACTGAAGCTAATCCACTCCCACTACCAGGATCTTCAGGGCTTTAAACAGGATTTACTGGGAGCATGAAGTATGAATTGTGGAAGCAAAATTGCTTGACAGTTACAAGGTTATAATCCATAGCAGATTGTATGATCTTTAGATGATGTTTAAGGCTACATTCACACGACCGTATTTTTCATTCCGCATCCGATCCGCATCCGTTTCCGTTTTTTGCGGAATAGATACGGTCCCATTCATCTCTATGGCCTTTTAAAATTTGCGGACAACTTTCCGTAAGTTGTCCGCATCCGTGTGTCCGCATATTTCATCCTCAAAAATATGAAGCATGTCCTATAATTGTCCGCAGCCCCATGGAAGTCAATGGATCCGCAAAAAACGGATAACATACGGAAAGGTTTCCGTATGTTATCCGTATTTTGCGGATCCGTTTCCGTATTATTATTAGAATATTTTATTATCTCTCTTTTTTTTTTTTTTTCCTCCCTCCAGTTCAGTATTTTGCGGATCCGCAAAAAACGGAAGACATACGGAAGCCTTCTTCCGCAAAATGCGGACATACGGCTTCCGTTTTTTGTGTCCGTAAAATACGGATGAAAAAAATACGGTCGTGTGAATGTAGCCTAAAGATTTTTTTATGTTCCCACAGAACCCATTTAACCCCTTAGTGACAGCCTGTTTTGGGCCTTACTGACCAAGCATTTTTCTTCCTTTTTCATCATCGCTTTCCAAGAGCTATAACTTTATTTTTCTGTCTATATAGCTTTATGAGGGCATGTTTTTAATGGCGCCCTTTTGGGGTACATAACTTTCTGATTAACTTTTATTAACTCTTTCTGGGAGAGAGATGGGAAAAACAGCGATACTGGCACTGCGGTTTTACGTTATAAATTTTACGGCGTTCATTTTTTGGTATAAATAAAATAATATCTTTATTCTCTGTGTCAGTACGATTACAGTGATGCCAAATACATATAGTTTTTTTTTACATTTGACTACTTTTTTGCAATAAAACCCTTTTTTTTTTTTTTATAAAAAAATGTTTTTGCATTGCCGCTTCCCAAGACCCATAAATTTTTGGAGTTGTGTGAGGGCTTGATTTTTGTGGGACGACTTGTATTTTTCATTGGTATCATTTTGGAGTAAATGTTTTTTCGGTGGCAGTAAAGACTTAAGGTAATTAGCAATTCTGTCTTTTTTTTATTTTATTTTTTACAGCGTTCACCATAGGGGATGATATTTATGTAGTCCATATGGGGAGGATTTTTTAATTTTTTTGCACTTTTTTTCATTGAAAAGCGTATTTTCAATGGAAAAAAAAGCATACATTTTTTAAATGGGATTTTTTTATTGAATAAATCAGGTGTTTTTTTTTCCTTTTTTTTTTACCACTTAATAGTCCCACAAGGGGACTATAACAGACATCTTTTTGATTGCTTTTAAAATGCAATGCACTGTCCCTATAGTGCATTGCATTTTAATTGCAATGCTATTCTAAGATTGACCAGCAGGTTGCGCCAGAGAGGCGCAGTCTGCTGGAAATTACTGGTAAGATTGGTAAGATTTCGTTTAAGGCCTCTTTCACACTTGCGTTCTGAGGATCCGGCGGGCACTTCCGTCCCGCCGGATCCATCAGAACGCAAGTCACCTGAAAGCATTAGAAGACTGATCAGGATCCTGATCAGTCTTCTAATGCTTTGAGGTTACTATGGCAGCCAGGACGCTATTAAAGTCCTGGTTGCCATAGTAGGAGCGGGGGAGCAGTATACTTACATTCCGTGCGGCTCCCGGGGCGCTCCTGAATGATGTCAGAGCGCCCCATGCCCATGCGATCACGTGATCCATGCGATCACGTGATCCATGCGTGTGGGGCGCCCTGACGTCACTCTGGAGCGCCCGGGAGCCGCACGGATGTTAAGTATACTGCTCCCCGCTCCCACTACATTTACCATGGCAACCAGGACTTTAGCGTCCTGGCTGCCATGGTAACAATGAGAAAAAGCTAAATGTCGGATCCGGCGATGCGCCGAAACGACGTTAGCTAAGGCCGGATCCGGATTAATGCACTTCAATGGGCATTAATTCCGGATCCGGCGTTACGGCATGTCTTCCGGATTTTTGGACGGAGACAAATCCACAGCATGCTGCGCTTTTGTCAACGTCCAAAAAACGTTCACATACTGAACGGAAGACATCCTGATGCATCCTGAACGGATTTCTCTCCATTCAGGATGCATGGGGATAATCCTGATCAGTAGCTTTCCGTCCTAGAGCCCCGAGGACGGAAAGCAAAAACGCTAGTGTGAAAGAGCCCTTACCCTTTCGTTACCAGCTAGAACGATGGGCAAACAAGGCGTCTGCTTGCACGTGCAGTGGGCGTCATGGCCGGCCAGTCTCCGCTGTTTCAAACAGCAGAGTCCCGCGGCTAATTAGCGCGACCGCCAATAATGCCGATCTCGGTAATTAAAGCCTTTAGTTGCTGTGATCAAGTGAGATCACGGTATCTAAAGTGTGAAAAACCCAGAATAGCGAGGTTCTTACCAGCATCCTCTGCGGCCAGTGAGGATGCCGGTAATTGATTTGAAGAGACTCGGAGCATTAAAGATGCAGTTCTTATTTTGGCCACCAGGTGGCAGGCCAACATAGGAAATGAGCAATCTCAGTAATAAATGGATGTAAAAAAAATTCAAAGTTCAAAATTTAAAAAAAAATTGGGGTTTTGTACGCTCACATACGAGGTACAAAATCATATTTTTTTTTTAAATATATAAAAGTTTAAATCTCTGCCATTGCCGTATAAAAAAATAAATACATAAATAACAAAAAATATAAACACAATGGGTATCACAGCGACTGAAAACATATTTTTTCAAATACGGCGAATGGAAAAATGGCCAATTTGCCATTTTTTCATTGCTTCTCTTACCCAAAAAATGTAATAAAATTTGATCAAAAAGTCACACACACTCCAAAATGCTATCAATAAAAACTAGAGATTGTGCTGCAAAAAATGAGCTCCACACACAGCTCAGTAGATATAACTATTAAAATGTTATGGGGGTCAGAATATGGTGATGTATAAAAAAAAGAAAAAAAAATTCTGACGTTTACATTTATTTTTTACACTATTTAGACATAAAAAACCTATACATATGGGAATTGTTGTAATCGTACTGACCCAGAGAATGAAGGGCATGGGTCAGTTTTGCTGCAAACTGAACGCCGTTGGAACAAAACCCATAAAACGGTGGGGGAATTTTTTTTTTCCCCAAGTTCATCCCATTTGGAATTTTTTTTTTACGCTTCCCAGTACATTGTATGCCATATTAAATAGTGGCATTAGAAAGTATAACTTGTCCTGCAAAAAAAAAGCTCTAATACAGATATGTGAACAGAAAAATAAAAAAGTTATACCTCAAGAAAAATTAAAACGCAAAAATGAAAAAACCTCTAATATCTGAAGGGTTAAATGTGTCAGCCTCCTGCCTTCTGAAAAGTGGCCCCTATTTACTGAGCTAGATATATGATCCCTAAAAAGTGCCTGCCACATACCCCATCACAGTACAAGCTACATACTTTTACACCCTTCCTTGATAGGTTCAACAAACCAGCTACGTGCCAACTACATGCTCCCTCAAGTGTGTAAGTCACATGTCTCTTTAAGGGTATGTCCACCCAGGAGGAATTTTGTAGAGGAATATTTGCCATGACATGTGGATTTTTTCGTAGATTTCACCCTTTGCATTGCAAAAGGTGAAATCTGCAGCATAAATTTAGATGATGCAGATTTAGAATCCGCTTGTGGACATATGACGTGTAGTCATACACTTAATATACCATCCACAAGCCCTCTCTTACTAGTGACTACATGGATGTATTCCCAAAATATCAGGTGAATTCACCTTTTGAGGGCAAAGAGGGAAATTTGGATGAACAGCAATGAGTGGTTACCATTAACATTAGCTTTTATCATTAGGTACACTTTAACTCCTCTCCCAATCCATTACCTGCAGCCTCTGGAAAGGCCATTGACTGTGACTTTGTATCATGGATCTGTGTCTGAGAAGGATCCTGCTCTGCTTGGTTTTGATCTGATAACTTGCATTGAGCTGTAAGTACGAACAAACATGAAAGTCAAGACTGTATGCATGGTCTAATGCAGGCATCCTCAAACTGCGGCCCTCCAGCTGTTGTAAAACTACAACTCCCACAATGCCCTGCTGTAGGCTGATACCTGTAGGCTGTTGGGGCATGGTGGGAATTGTAGTTTTGCAACAGCTGGAGGGCCACAGTTTGAGGATGCCTGGCCTAATGTGTTCTGTATTAGCAAGGGTGAATCTACAGTGCATTCGGAAAGTGTTCAACCCTTTCGCTTTCTCCATTTTTTGTTATGTTGCGGCCTTGTGCTAAAATAAGAAAATTTTTATTTTTTACCCATCATTCTGCGTTCAATACCCCATAATGACAAAGTGAAAACAGAATGTTAGAAATCTTTGATAATCTGTTGAAAAGTAAAAACTAAAATCTTGCACTGACATACATTTTCAGACCCCTTGCTCAGTACTCAGTTGAAGCCCCTTTGGCAGTGATTACAGACCTTAGTATTATTGGGTATGTTGCCGCAAGCTTTGGGGATTTTCTGCCAGTTTTCTCTGCAGATCTTCTCAAGCTCTGTCAGGTTGGATGGGGACTGTTGGTGGACAGCCATTTTCAGGTCTCTCCAGAGATGTTCAGGGCTCTGGCTGGATTCGAGCACATTTACAAGGTTTTGTCTGTAAGCCACTTCTGTCTTGGCTGGCTGCTTAGGGTCATTGCTTTTCTTCCCAGTCTGAGGTCCAGAAAATACCAAAGGATGTGAACACTTACTGTATGTTCATGTACTGTATGTTCATGTGAAATTTTAGTTTTTCTTTTGCAAGGAAATTTGCAAACACTTCTAAAATTCTGTTTGTCATTATCGGTTTGTGCAGATTGATTGGGGAAACCTCTTTTTTATTTTTATATATTTTTTTATATATTTTAGCACAAGGCCACGTAACAAACAATTACAATCACATGGTCCATCACCATGGTAAGTTGGACCATGTGATGTGATGTCATCACATGGTCCTTTAGTTCTTAGCTGATGCTGGAAAAGAGAAGACAGATCGCAACTACGCGATCAAGTGGCTAAGGTAAGTTAACTTTTATTATTTTTAACCCCTTCCTCTTCATTTTACTAAGCATTCTTTATTAAGAATGCTATTATTTTCCCTTATAACCATGTTATAAGGGAAAATAATAAAGATCTGGTCCCGTTGCTAAGCAACCATGCGGGAAAATCGCTCTGCATCCGCACTTGCTTGCGGATGCTTGTGATTTTCCCGCAGCCCCATTCACTTCTATGGGGCCTGCGTTGCGTGAAAAACGCAGAATATAGAACATGCTGCGATTTTCACGCAACGCAGAAGTGATGCGTGAAAATCACCGCTCATGTGCATAGCCCCATAGAAATGAATGGGTCCGGATTCAGTGCGGGTGCAATGCGTCCTCCTCACGCATTGCACCCGCGGGGAAAACTCACCCGTGTGAAAGGGGCTCATGACTTTCTTCAGGGTGAGCAGTCTCCACATGTATACTGTGTCTGCTTCATTTGTTACCTCTCTATGTACCAGCAGGCCTCTGAATTCAGGAGAGCAGCCTGTGGAAAGGAGTGCATGAACAAAATGTAGACAGCCACACCTCCAAATGCATATGAGAATAGACAAAAGCTAGTCAGCAAATCCTGTAAAATAGAGTAAATGTGTAGATGCACGTTGTCATGGCTGAAACTACAAAAGTAAAAGCAAACACAATCCAATAGCACTCTGCAAACATAAAATATATAGACCCTTTGCACTATATAAAATGAATAGCAGATACTTAGCAAATATATTTTAATTGAAACTATTTGTGCCCATCCACTATGGCACTGCTCTATGCTACCTCTCGCCTTCCAGCCTCTTAGTTCACCATTGCTGCTCCTCCTGAATTCAGAGGCCTGCTGGCGCAGAGAAAGATAACATTAAGCAGAATGAATTAAGAGGCCAGATGGCAGAGAGCTATAGGCTTTATAGAGTAGGTTCCCATCCAGATTGAGGTCACCTTGTTGTGGTGGATGGGCACAAATGATTTTGATCAAAATATATTTGCTAAGTATCTCCTATTCATTTTATATAGTGCATATAGTCTATTTATTGTTTGCAGAGTACTGTTGCATTGTGTTTGTCTTTACTTCTTTAGCGGTGCTATAGTATAAACTACATACATATTCTGTAGTAGGCAGCCTGGGCATTTAAATTCCTGTAGCTCCTGGCTTAGTCATTGAAGACATATCTGTTAGTGAAATACAGCATATGTGTTAATAAACTTTATAGGTCTTTGCTCTAAAAAGTTAAGCAATGCGTCAGCTTTCCCCCTCAACTGGTAATATTTCCCATTGTGATTCTACTGCTTTTTTATCTGCAAAAGTAACTTTCATTTATGCATCCCTATGAAGGATCGAACACCTGGAATCTGATGTCCTTGAAGAATTCCAGGATGTGCTGTTCGGTTTTATGGCTCCTAATGCTGCAGTGATCAGCACTCCAAATGTCGAGTTTAATGTCTTACTGTCTGAAAATCCACGCTTCAGACACCCCGACCACAAGTTTGAGTGGAACAGAAAAGAATTTCAGAGCTGGTGAGATGCCATATTCTTATTCATTTTTGATAATAATAATCTATATTTATACAGTGCCAACATATTCCGCAGCACTGTACAATTCAAAGGGTGCATATAATGATTTATGATGCAGTGAGTTCCTATCTGACTATGGGTCTATTGCACTGTAATCACATCCTCATGTGAGAAACTGCCTGCCTTATAGATTTCTATGATGCAGTCTAGAGATCATAGATCTGAAGTCGATTCGTTAAAAAAAACTTTGTGTGTAACGCCGTTTCGTTGTACAGCATTAAAATGTATGTGCTCTAGGGTTGTCACGATACCAAAATTTTGATTAGATTTCGAAACCATAAAAAGTATTGTGATACTCGATCCCACTCGGAAAAAAATAAAAGACCAAAAAAGCAACGTACATGCTGCATTTCATGGAACGTCCGGCCCATAATCGAACAGTCCAATCCTAATAACTATTAACCCTCTTAGGGACTAGAACCTGGGATCTTTTAATCCCTTGTCCTATTCACCCCAATAGAGCTCTATTAGGGTGAATAGGACTTTACACTCTCCCTGCTACCCTGGACTTTGTGCACACAGCAGAAAGGAGCTTACCATGGCAGCCAAGGATTCAGTAGCGTCCTGGCTGCCATGGTAACCAATCAGAGCCCTGCAATTACACTGCCACCAATGAAGAGGAGGGTACCCTGTGGCCACTGCCACCAATGATTATAATATTGGGGGGGGGGCGCACTGTGTCATCAATGTTTTTAATACTGGGTTTGGGGGAGGGCGCACTGCGCCACTGATGTTTTTAATACTGGGAGGGGCGGGGCGCACTGCGCCAACAATGAAGATACAAATACAAATACAGGAGGCGGGTGTGGTGGCAGATTCACATACGCGACAACCAATCTCTATGACAAGGCGCTGAGATCCACGTCAGTTAACCCCTGCAGCACCTGTCATAGAGGTCGGGTGTCGGCTGTGCAAATCCCGGTATCGAATTGATACTGGTACAAAATTATCGATTGGTTATCGATAATTTGATACCCGGTGCAACCCTAATGTTATATAAATATTTGTCAGTCACAATGTCTAATTTCGGAGGTGCATCTTAAAGGGGTTGATGCTTCTGGACATTTATGGCATATTCACAGAATATCAAAATCCATAAAGGTCTGATTCCAACCAGGGCTGTGGAGTCGGTAGATAAATTTTCCGACTCCGACTCCTCAGATTTTAAAACTTCCGACTCCGACTCCTCGACTCCGACTCCTCTGTATTTAATATGCAAATACGAAGCTGTTCCACCAAGTTCTTCTAATCTCCTCTAGCACAGAGAGGTAGTTGAGCAGAAGCTGCTGCCTTCTCCTTTGTGTGCTGATCTTCTGCTGAAGATAGAGCAGTGGGAGGATCCAGGAAGGGGCAGGGGAAGGGGCATTTATTTTAAAACATGATTTTCCTAGTAGAATCCCATAGTCATGTTTAAAATTTAAGCTAACAATCTGAGTTTACATGTTTTATAGCCTTAGCTGAATGATAGCAATTTTTCAAATGGTTTACAGCTTCAGTCTTGAACTATTGACTATCCATTCCCTTCACTTATACAAGTGTCTATAGTCCTTAATCAGTTATCAGTGAGAGGCTAGGCTAACCATGGGTTCCCTGTAACAGCAGACCACAAGACAATGGAAAATGTAAGTATTGCCGCTCCTTAAAGGGATACTGACAGGCTGATTTTCCAGCTAAAGATATATATATATATACTGGTATTCATCAGAGAATTAGGAATAAAACTATACTAATGTTACCCCCAGTTAAGCTGTACTTGTGTTTAAAAAACATTTTAATCTGTATGCAAATTCACTATCTTTGTGCCCAATGGGGCAGCGTCTTCTGCGGCTTTGTGCCCAGCCGCGCCCGAAGTACAGCTTCCCAGCGCTGTTCCCCTCGTTATTATTCACTGCACTGGCCTTTTTTTTCAGGCTAGCCGAACGCTGAATTCCTGCGCAGGCGCACGTGTAGAGTGCTGGCGTCAGCCTCGTCTGGCTATGCTGAGGCTGTGCCAGCTTTCTCTCTTCCTCCTCGCTACCTAGTCCTGTCTATTGCTGCCAGTACTCTACATGTGCGCCTGCCCCCTTGGGCACAAAGGTAGAGAATTTGCATATTGATTAAAACGTTTTTAAACACAAGTAAACCTCAACTGGGGGTAACAGTCGTCTAGTTGTATTCCTAATCCTCTGATGAATACCAGCAGATATATCAGCCTGTCAGTGTCCCTTTAACTGCATAGTAAAGCATATGAAAAGCGTGCTTCTTCACGGTCACTTAACGTCTTTGTTTAGCGGTAACGTGACGCACTGCATGCATTGGCCTTTATTCTTACAGTAGAGAAGTAATTAATTAAAACTTTATCTGAATTGGGACATTTAAACTTGCTTTTTTTTATTCCAAATTTTTTTTATTCCAATTTAAATCTAGTAGGAGTCGGAGTCGGTCCATTTTTTGCCGACTCCGACTCCAGGTACCCAAAATTGCCTCCGACTCCTCGACTCCGACTCCACAGCCCTGATTCCAACCCTATGTGGCTTCCACCGCATCTACAGGAATGGCGAGGAGGTTGCGCATATGTGGGCCTCTCCATTCACTGCTATTGGATTAAAAATAGCCAAGTAATGCTCTGCTACTTTTGAAAATCCCATAGTAGTGAATAGTGAAATCCACACATGTGCAGCCTCTTAGCCATTTCTGGCAGTGTGTGACAGGGGCCACGTTATATGAGGGGGTCTGCACCTAAAGGACATTTATGGAATATCCAGTCTAAATGGGAAAGCCCCTTAAAAATGTATCTTATGGCTGAAGTAAATGGGATCTAAGGCCCCTTTCACACCTGCGTTCTTCTTTTCCGGCATAGAGATCCGTCGTCGGGTCTCTATGCCGGAAAAATCCTGATCAGGATCATCCCCATGCATTCTGAATGGAGAGAAATCCGTTCAGGATGCATCAGGATGACTTCAGTTCAGGACCGGAACGTTTTTTGGACGCAGCAAATACCGCAGCATGCTGCGCTTTTTGTTCCGTCCAAAAACCGGAACACTTGTCGCAAGGCCGATCCGGAATTAATGCCCATTGAAAGGCATTAATCCGATCCGACCTTAAGCTAAACGTCGTTTCGGCGCATTGCCGGATCCGACATTTAGCTTTTTCTGACTGGTTACTATGGCAGCCAGGACGCTAAAGTCCTGGTTACCATGGTAAATGTAGCAGGGAGCGGGGAGCGGCATACTGACATTCCGTGCGGCTCCCGGGACGCTCCAGGATGACGTCAGGCGCCCAGTGCATGGATCACGTGATCGCATGGATCACGTGATCCATGCGCATGGGGCGCTCTGACGCCATTCAGGAGCGCCCGGAGCCGCACGGAATGTGAGCATGCCGCTTCCCGCTCCTCGCTCTCTACTATGGCAACCAGGACGCTAGTAGCGCCCTGGCTGCCATAGTAACCTGAGCAGCTCGAAGACTGATCAGGATCCTGATCAGTCTTCTAATGCTCAGGTGACTTAGTGCTTGACGGATCCGGCAGGACGGAAGTGCCTGCCGGATCCTCAGAACGCAAGTGTGAAAGGACCCTAAGGGGGGAGATTTATCAAACTGGTGTAAAGTAGAACTGGCTTAGTTGCCCATAGCAACCGATCAGTCCACCTTTTCTTTTTCACAGCTCCTTTGGCAAATGAAAGATGGAATCTGATTGGTTGCTATGAGCAACTAAGCCAGTTCTACTTTACACCAATTTGATTAATCTCCCCCTAAGGGCTCATGCACACAAACGTATTTTTTTTCCAAGTCTGTTCCGTTTTTTAGTTTTTTTTTTTGCGGATATATTCATTTCAGCGGGTCCGTAAAAAAACGAAATTACTCCGTGTGCATTCCATTTTCGTATGTCCGTGTTTATGTTCCACAAATAATAGAACATGTCCTATTATTGTCCGCATTACGGACAAAGATAGGACTGTTCTATTAGGGGCCAGCTGTTCCGTTCTGCAAAATACGGAATGCATATGAACGTCATCCATATTTTTTTGCGGACCGCAAAATACATACGGTCATGTGCATGAGCCCTGAGTGTGTACTCCATACAAATGCAATTCATTGGCGCTATCCTATGTAGGGAACAGATGGAAGGGAGTATAAGTGCAGGATCACAGGGCAAAAAGTTTGTCTGTTACTATGGAGACACATAGGTTTTCATAGGAGCTGTAAAACCAAAACAGTGGGATTTTTCTTATCGAGAGCTATTGAAAAGTGGCTTTACATGGAGAGAACTCTGGAGCAATATGGGCTGGAGTTAAAATATGAACTATGTTGATGCAGTCCTATGGGAAGCAGGCTGAGGTTTTGCAGTTGGGGTTCTCCGTATTTCCCTTTTTCATATATTTGACTTGTGGAGTCTTTCTGAGGGAATTCCTACGGACGTGACACAGATGCCGTTCTGTAGACTATAACCCTGAAGACTGGTAGGTCTCATATGCTTATTAGCAGACATGACTGATCTCACAAATTGCAGAACTTACAGCATAGCAGGATATTATGCTGATAAATCCTGACGATAGAGATTTCTCGCCTCAGATACGTTAAGATGCTTCTCTCCATTTTGGCTGTAAGGAGAGATGTGAATTGGTGTAGTATAAATTGTATAATAGAATATACATAAATGATGGTAAGTGATGACATATGTCATACAGTACTTTCTGCTAGAGCAGTGTTTCCCAACCAGTGTGCCTCCAGCTGTTGCAAAACTACAACTCCCAGCATGCCCGGACAGCCTTTGGCTGTGCGGGCATGCTGGGAGTTGTAGTTTTGCAACAGCTGGAGGCACACTGGTTGGGAAACACTGTTCTAGAGAGAATCTTTCATCAGTTTAATCACTTTCCCCCCAAAGTCTTACCACCATGCTCTAGGTTGTGAAACTACAACTCCCAGCATGCTCCATTCACTTATACGAGTGTTTCTAAAACATGTGGGCAAATGTGCATTCTGGAAGTTGTAGTTTGACAACAGCTGGAGGTTGCTGGCCCCTGCTCTAGGTCATGTACAGACCTTTCTCAATGTGTCACTGTTTGTTCCCAGTAGCGCAGCATTACTAAAAAAAATCAGTTGTAAAATGCCGTGTGCCTCATGCAAATGAGCCCTTAAATGTCCGTCAGGCATATATTCAGACTAAAAGCGTCCAATGTTTTCATCTGTAACTGAACTCCTCGGTCCTTGATAGACTCATGCATCTTCTACAGTCTTCTCCACATACAACGCTTCCACAGTACTGCAGGGAATTGTGGCTTGCACATTAGGAACTCACTATTGTAGGCAGAACCTTCAGTTCTCTTTTGTGAAGCACAATTCCCCATTTATGTTCTCTCCCTGGAATGTAGATGGGGATCGGTATATGCAGTCACTGCTTGTATCGGCCATATCACTGGTCGTATGCAGACAATGATTGGCTACCATGGTCAGGTCATCACTGGAGCAGCATAAGCAAACACCAGCAGGGGATCAAGGGAACTGTCAGTGGAGGATGTAACAGGCCAGTTGATTGAAAACTAAAAACATGGTACTGAAAACCCCGTAAAGGGCAAGTCTAGAAATATTCCACTATAGAATCTGCAATGTTCGTTCTTGTGAGTGTAACCTTTCTTTTGTTTTCCCAGGGCAATAAATATATCCAGACAGTATAATTACACAGTAGAGTTTACTGGGGTTGGAGAGCCAAAACCAGAAAGTAAAGACGTTGGTTACTGCTCCCAAATTGGAATATTCAGGAAGAACTACACCGAGAGCGAGGAATCCATGAATAACAAAAAGAACTACGAAAATGTTTACAAGAGAGTATGTACTATTTTTTTCACTCATCCTATTATATTTGTATTTTCTCTCAAAAAGCACCCTTGCAATCACATACTCTTAGGCTACTTTCACACCTGCGTTGTTGTTTCCCGGTGTTGAGATCCGGCAGAGGATCTCAATATGGGAAAGAAACATTTCTGTTTAGTCCTCATGCATTCTGAATGGACATTGATCCGTTGAGGATGTCTTCTGTTCCGGCAGCAAGCTATGGTTTTGTGTCTGGTCATAAAAACGGATCTGAAAACAATGTAAGTCAATGGTGACAGATCTGTTTTTTTAGGAGCCAAAAAAACGGATCAGTGAGACAGTGACCCATCGACGTTTAATGTATTTAGTGACAGATCTGTTTTTTTTTTTTCATTTTGGTTTCACTACCTAACGGAATGGATGCATCCTGATGTTCAAAAATTAAAACGGATCCGTTTAATTCCGCTATTGCGATTCACTGCCGGATCTCAGTACCACAAATAACAACGCAAGTGTGAAAGTAGCCTAAGGAGTTTTCTGTTTCATTGATGCCTCAGGATTGTCCCTGCCAGTCAGCTCTTCTGCAGTGGCTCCGAAACTGGAAGTCGGTGCTAGAACTACACTACACACAATGGATGGAGCTGTAGTTCTGGCGCCAACCTCTGCCTCCAGAGCAGCTGATCGGCAGGAGTGGGAGGTGACAACCCCCACATATCCGATATTGTTAGCCATTAGATAGACCATTAATATAAATGATCCAGAGATCCCTTTACAGTTCTTATCAGGAGACATGTCAAGCTTAGTGTCCATTCTTTCTAGGTAAGCCTCCAAAGCGCCCTTCACTGTTTTGTGGAATTAATTATATGGGCCGTTAAGGGTGCAGGCTGGTATAATGTTTAATGGCATATGCTGAATTTTAGGTATATTATCTATTCCCCCAAAAAAAAATACATGTTAAATCAACGTGTGTAAACTAAATGTCAGCCCACTGAGAGCATTTTGCCCAATTCTTTTGTCTTTTGCCTTGCTTTGTGCCTTTAAAGGGTATTGTCATCTTGTACATTTATGGCGTATTTACAGGATATGTCATAATTGTCGGACATATGCAGACCCTGCTCCTGGGACTTGTCTCCCAATGGGGGTCCTCTGACCTTTGTTTTACATGATATCACAACCACCATGAATGGTGCACAGATTTCTGCTTTCACTTCTATGGAAGTTCCGAATACAGCTGACTATGGTTCTCCTCAATGTCTAACACAAAGGTAGTTTTTTACTCATAATAACCAATCGCAGTTCCACTTCAGTTTCCTTTTTTAAACTGTAAAATTAAAAGCTGCAGAGATTGGTCACTATGGCCTCCTTGACGTTTGTCTGTCACTTGCTTGTATTAGCTTTCTGTCAGTATAGCAAAATGCATTAGTTAAAAGTGAATGCTGCTCAGCTCGCAGAAGATTTTAGGAAAACTATAGACTCATCCAATGGGAAGAAAACCAAGATTTTATGATTTTTTAGATTTCCCTTTCTTCTACATTCGTTAACCCCTTGTCATTGCAGTTCGTTTGGATGAGGCAATTTTTTTTCACCCCTGTCTTCCAAGCACCATAACTTTTTTATTTTTCTGTCAATGTAGCTGCATGAGAGCTTGTTTTTGCTGGACGCATTGTATTTTTCAGTGGCACCATTTCAGGGTGCATATAGCTTACTGATTAGCTTTAATTAACTCTCTATGGTGGGAGTGGAAAAAACAGCATGTATCTACTATAAAGGGATAGGTGATAATGTAAGATCTTTTAACAGGGTTGTGCCCACATTAAATGTTATTTTAATATAATTCATTATGAAAAACGAGTTACTTTTGTAATTTACTTTGTTGCAAATTCGCTCCAGTTGTGAGTTCTTCTCTTTACTCCATTATAATGGAGCCCCCTGGTGTTTAATCTGTTTAGTAATGTCCATGTCCACCTACTGAGGCGGCTGCATATGCTCAGTTCCATCCTTCAGTTGCTATGATCCATATCTTCTGGTAGAAGCTGTCACAGTTACAGGAGATTGCTGCAGAAAAAAGGGCATGCCCCTGAGCTGTGACAAGGAGAGAGCTGCAGCACAAAGGACACATCCCATAAGCTGCCAGCTTGAAATAAATCTAGCAGAAAAATTGATGAAGCAATGAATTGGGAGGTCACTGGATCCATGTGAGGCTGGTTCTAGCTTTGTTAGAAAGGGGTTGTCATCTATTATATGATGTCTGATTTTCATTTTTAACATCAGTTATGCAATCCACATGCAAGTAATAATGTAACATTTTTTCTTCTCTATATGAATAGGTTCTTCAGGTAATATATCCAAGTATTCGAGAGGAAAAATACCTACGTAATGTAGTACTGAACATTGCTCTGTCCCATGCAAACCGAATGAAAAGCAACTTTTTACAAAATCTTTTTCCTAAAGAAGAGGACAAAACCAGCACAGCAGACAATGAAAAGGAGCCATATGTAATGTCGCATTGGTGTTCTAGTCTTCAAAATCTAGCAAAAACTATGGAGAGCAAAGACAATCCACCATACCTGGAAGGAGATGCTATTCATGTACCACTTCAAACTCTTTTTTCCCTCCCTAAGGTGAAGGAACTTTGTGGAAGTCTTGATGTCCTCCAAAATATGATGAATGGAGAAATGCCACTAAGCAGTGATAGGAGCGCCATTGTATATCCTCTTCATGTAGAGAATGATTTGGATTCTGATATAAGTGATGAGTGATATAAGTTATACATTTTACATGCTAAACATCAGCTTTTTTGTTTTTGTTTTTTTTTAACTGATGCCCATGTTTTTTTTTTCTGCATCCAGAGAGTAATACATTTCTGGAGAAATTGAACACATTCCTATTCTTGTTCATATTCACCTCTCTGGTGAAGTACATGGGTAAATTAATGGTTAAAGAAGCACTCCCATAGAAACTGTATTCTCTGGCCCTTTAGAAAGGTACATGATGCAAATTGTAGTGAAGGTAATCTCATCTGTAACTGTAGTTGTGAGTTATCCCCTCCCTTCTGGACCTCAGCTGTGTCATGTGACCAACACTGACTCTCCATCTGACACAGAGTCTTGTGTGTGGACAGGAAGTCAGTTTCACTCTTCATTCCTATGAGACTGACATCGAGGCTCTCGTAGAACGAAGACGCTGTGTCAGTTGGAGAGTCAGAGTGTTGGTCGCATGACACCGCTGAGGACCGGAAGGGGGTGGATAACTGACAACTACAGTCACAGATCAGATTACCTTCACTACAATTTGTATTGGGCCAGAGAATAAAACATTTTGTGGGAGTGCTTTTTTTTAACCTTCCACGTTAAATTCACGTTGCTTCCTAGAAAAGTTTACCAGATAATTCCAGTGATTGTTGCAGCCTGAATTATATAGCACAGCTTTCCACAGAGCATGTTTCTCTACCCAGTATGTTCTTTCTTCGTTTATAGCTAAATGTCCTTAAAAACGTAAAAAGTGTTGAGTAACTAAGAACTACACAAATAAATACATTCACCGAAGATGCAGCAAGTAGCAACTTGAACCAAACCATCCTTCACTT
Organism: Bufotes viridis; assembly: GCA_033119425.1. Lineage (NCBI taxonomy): Eukaryota > Metazoa > Chordata > Amphibia > Anura > Bufonidae > Bufotes > Bufotes viridis. The sequence continues at coordinate 63,345,071 of CM065596.1, forward strand.
GGCCTACAGTGAATTCTGCAAGAGAAATATTCTTTGTTTAAAATGGAAAATGTTTGTAATTGATCATAGCTTTGATATATCGATACACTGCAATAAACGTTTCCGTTTTCAGTCTCTGAATGCAAACAATGTTTCAATTCACTGTCAGTTAGCATGGATCTTGAACAACTGAACAATCGGTGTATTCGGAAGTTGTTTAGCTTTACTGGCTTATTAGTTTAGGCCACCCATACACAATGTGGCGAGACAGCGGTGTCCACGTGCAGCTCACCACTAATTGCCAGGCCGCACTTGTACATGCTGTTTGAAGTACAGCTGAGGCCTGGCACATCTCTGTAAGCCACATGTGGATCCCGCTGTCAGGCTGCATTGTCTATGGGCACCATTAAAGGGGTTGGCCAGATTCCTATATCGATGACCTATTCTTTGAATAGGTCATCCCTATCAGATCAGCGGGGGTCCAACTTCCAGCACCCCTTCGAACAGCCGTTTGAAGAGAAAGCAACGTTGAGCACTGCATTCTCTTCACTGTGTACCTGCTCAAAGCTGACATTGCAGTGGCAAGGTGTAATTGCAGCTCCTCTGTCCCATTAACTTCAGTGGGAGGGAGCAGTTACACTCCGTCTGTTCCTTCCTATTGAAGTGAATGGGCCAGAGGAGCTGCAATTACACCTGATTACCTCTGGCGAGCAGGTAAACGGTGAAGAGAATGCGCTGCTTCCTCTCCGAACAGCCAATTGGTTGGGAAGGCGTGAGTCGGACCCCCGCTGATCGAGGAGAGGTCATCAATACAGGAACCGGGTCATTCCCTTTAAATTTTTTATGTTTTTTTATTTTTAATGCGATTTCTATGTATTCACTGCAGTGTATTTTCCAGAGATCAGGGTAGAGATTTATTTTAAGGACAGAGATAGCACTAACGTCTTTCCTCCATATAAAAGCATATGTCCACTTTTGAAAACCATATTCATCTACCTTAAAATTTTGTACTTTGTAAATGCATCGTGTTAGTTCCCTTGTACTGGTTCCCAGGTCCAGCCCGTGTTCCAGAGCTGTACTTACAATGCAGCTGCCGGCCATTGCTCTTAAGTTCTGCATAGCACTTACTTTTGAGACTGGAATTCTGGGAACTGTAGTTTGAAGTTTAGTCACCATTCAGTGATCTGATGTAGTAAAGCTAAGTATCCCACTGCCTTATAGGAGCTATGCTAAGAAGGTGTCTGACCATTCCCAGTAGGAAACTGTGGAATATTTGCTGCGTCCTGGGATCAATACGAGATGCGTATTGTAAAGCTGCTTAGTTTTTTCACATTCGTTTTGTAAAATGGCTTTGACAGGAGCTCATGCCGTTTACTGGAATGAATATGTACCTGGAGTACGGGGAATGAAACTGTGTAATACATGCTGTATCTTGGGATCTATACTATATACAAATTGTAAAGCTGCTCAGTTTTTCATGTTAATTCGTTTTGTAAAAGACCTTGACATATCACGAAAGTGCCGTTCCCAATACATATTATTTATTGGAATGAATACATAGCTGTGGTATCTGTTACTCTATGTATAATTCTGTTTGTACTGAATGCCTAATAAAACCCCCAGAGACCCAGTGTTGTAATATTACAACATCACATTTAAGGCTACAAAAATAAACCCACCGCCATTTTCTTCTTTTTAAAAACTCATGTACATTACTAATAGGTCCTATTGTTCAGTTCTGCAACACTATTGAGTGGTTGAATGTGTAAATAGGCCTGTTTATCTGGCCATGAAGTCATACAACCCGGGTGCCCGCTTTGGATAAATCAAGACTCAAGTAAGTAAAAAGCCTGAAATATTTTTTTCTGTGATAATCGATATGTGTAGATCGTGCAGATTTTATGGCATCATTGAATATACTGATATTGAGAGATTTCGAGCTGGTTATTTCTCTGTTGTAATTTTACCACAGTGGGTCAAAGGGGTAGCAAGGTGATAATGTTCTGGGAGGTGTGCGTGTACGTCTTTGCATGACTAATTGAACAATAGGTCTACCTTATAAGAGTTGTGGAGCTCTGGAATGTGGGACATTTTACATGTGAATCTTTTGTGTTGGCATAATTACAGTTAATTAGCATTGCAATTACTTAGCTTGGAAAATAATTTGTTATTTTACTCTCAGAATGCCTGATACCAAGAAGGGCCAAATGATCTACAGTGTGCGGGATGTTATTAAGGCCATTCACATGGTCACAGCTACAAGATCTATGCAACTTTTTCTCCAGCATCCCATTGATTGTTAGGCTGCTGGATTGTGGAATTCATTACACAGGAACAGCCAGACAAGCGCGCCTTCCCAACTGTAACCTTGAGGATGAGAAAAGCTTGAAGAAAAAGGGGAGAGGAAGCTTTGATGTCAGAGTGGAGTCAAACCACAACATTTGTGCTGTGAAATGGTTCGACAACAGGCAGGTTATACTTGTCTCATCCTTTGCTTGCCCATGACCAGTGCAGAAGATTCAACGCTGGGACAAAACTGCCAAAAGATTTGTTGAAGTTGAGAGGCCTTACATTGTGCCTATAACAAATTCATGGGCAGAGTGGATTTTTTAGATTTATTTACAGCAAAATACAAGTTTCCACTGAAGTCCTGCCGCTGGTACCTTTACATCTTCTGGCACACCATTGTCCTAGCTGTGATCAGTGCTTGGCTCCTGTACAAAAGGGACTGCAAAGCTTTGGATATCCCAAAGAAACAGATGCTAAACAGAAGACTGTTTCAGGCCCAGTTGGCATCTTCTCTTATCCTGATCGACACGGCTGTATCAGTGCCAAAGCGAGGGCGACCATCTGCAAGTCACATCCTCCAATGGAAGTTTGCAAGGACATGATTGGACATTTTCCCATCAAAGCCGATAGAGGACGGTGCCGACACTGTGCTAAAGGCTACACCAACACACCTCGCAGGAAGTGCAATGTTCACCTCTGCTTCAGAGCAAAATAACTGTTTTTGGGACAACCATAATTGAATAAATCAACAAATAAAACAAGCATGATTTGCTCATATAGTCTGGATCCAGTGTTTTTTTAAATATGATAGTCATTTTTTGTATTAAATTGATAATAAAAATTACTTTTTTTTCTATTATACTATTCTTATTGTGTAGATACATAAACTTATGTGGGTCTTTATAAGCTGTAAAGTACAAATAAACTTTTAATTGTTCCTTACATGTCTTCAGAGTGTGAGGGATATTATTGAAATTCTGCTACCCTACAGGCCCAGCGTTGCAATTTTACAACATCCTCCCCAAAAGTTACTAAAATGTCAAAATAATAATAAAAAAAAACCCAAGCCTCCTAGAACAACATGTGAAAGGTTGAAAAAAAAATTGAAGTTTTTTTTTCTATATTTGGGTTTCTGGGGGTAATGGAAATCATGGTTCAGATTAGCATTACATCTCTTTGTAAACCAGGACTACACAGGCTACATTCACACGACATTATGTGTTTTGCGAACCGCAGGATACCGGCTATGTGCTTCCGCATTTTGCAGACTGCACATGGCCGCCCCATGATGGAAATGTCTATTCTTGCCCGCGATTATGTGTTGTTTATTTTATTTTTTTAATGAATTATAAATGAGCCCATATGGGAAAAGGCTATTTATTTTTATTAATATTTTTATTTACATTATATACATTTATTTACATTATCAAGTCCCACTTGGATCTTGAAGATCCAGTGGGGCTGATGGCTGTACTATACTCTGCAATACTCATATTGCAGAGTATAGCACTGACATGGCAAGCTTGGATGCCTTTGTAAGGTGCCCGGTTACCATGGTAACCATCGGGATGCAGCCATCGCAGGGCGGTGTCCAGATGGTGAAGAGAGGGAGCTTCTTCCATTTGTTAACCCCATGGATGATGCAGAAGCTACTCACTGCAGCTTCTAAAGGGTTAAACGGCAGGGATCATTGACATCACCAATCTCCGCCATTGCAGCAGAGTGTCAGATGTACATTACAGCTCATGGCGGCAACTCCGTTTCAGAGCTGCTGCCATCAAGTTTTTTTTTTTGTTATATTAAATTTTTATTGTCAGATATGATAAACAGTTATCCAACATTTTCTTGCATAAAGTCCTGACACGCAGGTCATATAACAGCAAATAAGGAGAATAAAGGTACATCTTAATGTCAGCAATTAGTAGTACCTTTCAAGCATGAATCCTCATCATTACATAAATTACTACTCGTATGAGTGACGCAGTGAAACAGGAGTGGTGAGTATTAGAGAAGGCCCACATACGGATTATTTACTACCCTCAACAATAACGCCGGACTGGACGGTTCTATATGTTGCCCAAGGGAGCCACCTTCTAGACATAAGATCTCGGTGTTTAGCGGATATTGCCATGATATTCTCATATTTTCTTTGTAAGTCCACCCTGCTGATAACTTCTCCTAATATGAGAGATTTGAAAGATTTCCATTTTATAGCTATACACATTCCTGCAGCAGTGAGTATATGTGCCACTGTCCATCTAGCATGATGGGATATATCAGATAATGCTATGTGCAGAAAGGCCAGCACTGGGTCTGGGGCTAGTGGACTGTGAATAACATGAGAGATTAGTTGAAAGACTTCTCGCCAAAAAGGGAGAATAGTGGGGCAAGACCACCATGTGTGAAATAAAGTACCAATACCAGAGCTATTTCCAGCATGCATTGGAATATCCTGCAATACAGTGAGCTAGTTTATCCGGTGTAAGATACCAGCGCAATTCTACCTTCTTAATTTGTTCTATATGATTAACACAAAAAGTTGTACAAGTTCACCACTTGCAGGCCTGTCTCCACTGCTCTGTTGTAAAGGTAGTTTGGAGGTCTTGCTCCCATTTTAGCATAAAGGGGAGTTTCTCATCTTCACCTGGTTGATTCAGAAAGTTATACAGTGGTGAAAGGCCCTGATAGGCCCAATCAGACGCGTAGAAAGCCCTGTATAACACCTGACCTATGGAAGCTAGACATTTGATAAAATTAGTAGTCAGAAAGTGTCTAACCTATAAATATTGGTAAAAATAAGAGTGGGGTAGACCAAATGCAGCTCTGAGTTTTTCAAAAGTCAGGATGGTGTCGTCGTCCCCCCTGAGAAGGGAATGACTATACGCTTTGATGAAGCAAGGAAACCTTTCCAAATATTAAAGGAGTGGGATACAGTAGCAAGAGGGCAAGGTACTCGTACAGGGAGGAGGTATGATGCTTCAGCATATATTCTAAGAGGAATCCTTTCAGCTAGAGTATTCTCAATTTGGACCCATTTATGCGTGGAGGACAAGTTGAACCATTTCCTCATAGCATCAAGAGTGCCTGCCATATAGTATGCACTAATATTGGGGACACTCATTCCACCTTCCTAGAAGGAATGATAGAGCACCTTTTGGGCCACTCTAGGTCGCTTTTCCCCCCAGATAAATTGCAGTAGAAGATTCTGTATCTCAGTAAGGAGGGATTTGTGTATCGGTAAGGGTATACATCTAAGTAACTACAATACTTTTGGCAAGAATGTCATCTTACATATTTGAATACGAGCTATCCAAGAGAGTTCCAGGCGTGAGATCCTGCTTAGTTCAGGCTTGAAGAGAACCTTTCATCAGGGACAAAAATATGAACTAACTATGCTGACATGGAGAGCGGCGCCCAGGGATCTCCCTGCACCTTCTATTATCCCTGGGCGCCGCTCCGTTCTCCCGGTTCTGGCTCGGGTATCTTCGTACACTAGGTTCTACTAGGCGGAGATTGCCCTTGTTCTCCTGGGCATCTCCATCTCCCAGGCTGTAGCGCTGGCCAATTGCAGTGCAGAGCTCACAGGCTGGGAGTTTTTTTTCTCCCAAGCTATGAGCTCTGCGCTGTGATTGGCCAGCACTACAGCCTGGGAGAAGGAGACGCCCAGGAGAACAAGGGCAATCTCCGCCTAGTAGAACCAAGTGAACGAAAATACCCGAGCCAATACCGGGAGAACGGAGCAGCGCCCAGGGATAATAGTAAGTGCTGGGAGATCCCTGGGCACCGCTCTACATGTCAGCATACTTAGTTCATATTTTTTTCCCTGATGAAAGGTTCTCTTTAAGGGTGTTAAGCAGCTGTCCTAAATTATGGGAAACCACTGTCGTCACTGGAGAAAACAATGTAATTCCCAAATAGAAAATCCCATTCGGCAACCACACAAAAGGGGTATTTTGCAGTCAGACGATGGACAGTGAGGGGTTCCAGCAATATTGGAAGCACCAGAGACTTGGAGGAGTTGAGCTTATTATAAGACGCCTGAAGGAAATGAGTGACGACATCCATAAGAGCAGGAAAAGAGGTATCTAACATAGTAACATAGAATATAAGACCGAAAAAAGACATTTGTCCATCCAGTTCGGCCTGTTTCCTACAAGTTGATCCAGAGGAAGGCAAAAAACCCCTGTGAGGCAGAAGCCAATTTTCCCCACTTAAGGGGAAAAAAATTCCTTCCCGACTCCAATCAGGCAATCAGAATAACTCCCTGGATCAACGACCCCTCTCTAGTAGCTGTAGCCTGTAATATTATTATACTCCAGGAATAAATCCAGTCCCCTCTTGAATTTCTTTATTGTACTCACCATCACCACCTCCTCAGGCAGAGAGTTCTATAGTCTCACTGCTCTTACAGTGAAGAATCCTTTTCTATGTTTGTGTACAAACCTTTCCTCCAGACGCAGAGGATGGCCCCTCGTCACAGTCACAGTCCTGGGGATAAATAGATGATGGGACAGATCTCTGTACTGACCCCTGATATATTTATACATAGTTATTAGATCTCCCCTCAGTCGTCTTTTTTCTAAAGTTAATAACCCTAATTTTGATAACCTTTCAGGGTACTGTAGTTGCCCCATTCCAGTTATTACTTTAGTTGCCCTCCTCTGAACCCTCTCCAGCTCTGCTATGTCTGCCTTGTTCACAGGAGCCCAGAACTGTACACTGTACTCCATGTGTGGTCTGACTAGTGATTTGTAAAGTGGTAGGACTATGTTCTCATCACGGACGTCTATGCCCCTTTTGATGCAACCCATTATCTTATTGGCCTTGGCAGCAGCTGCCTGACACTGGTTTCTACAGCTTAGTTTTCGGTTCACTAAAATTCCTAGGTCCTTTTCCATGTCAGTGTTAACCGAGTGTTTTACCATTTAGTATGTACGGGTGACTTGCATTATTCCTTCCCATGTGCATAACTTTACATTTGTCAGTGTTAAACCTCATCTGCCATTTTTCTGCTCAAGCCTCCAATCTATCCAGATCCCTCTGTAGCAGAAAACTGTCCTCTTCAGTGTTAATTACTTTACACAGTTTAGTGTCATCTGCAAAAATAGCTATTTTACTGTGCAAGCCTTCTACAAGATCATTAATAAATATATTGAAGAGAATAGGGCCCAATACTGACCCCTGAGGTACCCCACTAGTTACAGTGACCCAATCTGAGTATCTACCGTTAATAACCACCCTCTGTTTTCTGTCACTCAGCCAGTTACTTACCCACATACAGACATTTTCTCCCAGTCCGAGCGTCCTCATTTTATATACTAACCTTTTATGAGGTACGGTGTCAAATGCTTTGGAGAAGTCCAGATATACGACATCCATTGATTCGCCGCTGTCAAGTCTAGAACTTACCTCCTCATAGAAGCTGATTAAATTTGTTTGGCATGACCGATCCCTCATGAAGCCATGCTGATATGGCGTTATTTGCTTATTTTCATTGAGATACTCCAAAATAACATCTCTTAGAAACCCTTCAAACAGTTTACCAACAATAGATGTTAAACTTACCTGCCTATAATTTCCAGTCTCTGTTTTTGGACCCTTTTTGAATATTGGCACCACATTTGCTATGCGCCAATTCTGTGGAACATTCCCTGTTATTATAGAGTCCGTAAATATCAGAAATAATGGTCTGGCTATGACATCACTTAATTCCCTTAGGATACGGGGGTGTATGCCATCCGGTCCTGGCGATTTGTCTATTTTAATCTTTTTAAGTCGCTGTTGTACTTCTTCCTGGGTCAGACAGGGCACTTTTAATGGGGGATTTACTTTTACATTCTGCATTTCATCTGACAGTTTATTTTCCTCAGTGAATATAGTGGAGAAAAATATTTAATAGTTTTGCTTTATCCTCGTCGCTCTCTGCAACACCCCCTCATTGCTATGTAGAGGGCCGACTCCTTCAGATTTATATTTTTTACTATTTATATAATTGAAGAACATTTTAGGGTTAGTTTTACTCTCTTTGGCAATTAATCTCTCGGTCCCTAGTTTGGCAAATTTTATTAGTTTTTTACATATTCTATTTTTTTCCTTATAGTTTATCAGTGCTTCCTGACTCCCCTCCTGTTTTAGTGATTTATATGCTTTCTTTTTGTCATTTATTGCCTTCTTTACGGTTCCATTTATCCACATTGGTTTCTTATTGTTCCTTAGCCTTTTATTCCTATAAGGTATGTACCTCTCACAATTAGATGTTACAATGCTTTTTAAAAATCTCCTAGTTTATGGTTGTATTTTTATTTTTGAGGACTTTGTCCCAGTTAGTTATGCCTATGGCCTCGCTTAGTTGGCTAAATTTTGCTTTTTTTGAAGTTTGGTATTTTTGTTCCTCCCTTTAGAAACTCTCGTTTGAAGGATAGTTGGAAGGTTATTATTTTATGGTCACTATTTCCTAGGTGTCCCCCAACCTGCACATCTGTTGTTCTATCAGGTCTATTGGTTAATACTAAGTCCAGTATGGCTGTCCCTCTAGTGGGGTCCTGAACCAGTTGGGAAAGGAAATTGTCTTTGGCTATTGCCAAGAACCTGTTTCCTTTTTGGGATGTACAGCTTTCAGTTTCCCAGTCTATATCTGGGTAGTTGAAGTCCCCCATAATAATGACTTCATTATGATTTGCCGCCTCGTCTATCTCGTTTAGTAATAGATTTTCTGTGGACTCTGGTATATTAGGTGGTTTATAATACACTCCTATTAGTATTTTATTATTGTTTTTTGCTCCATGTATTTCTACCCACAGTGACTCCACATGTTCATGTCCCTCAGAGATGTATTCTCGAATTACGGGATTTAGACAGGACTTCACATAGAGGCAGACCCCTCCACCTCTCCAGTTTTGACGATCCTTTCTAAACAAATTGTAACCTTTTATATTAACTGCCCAGTCATAGCTATCATCCAGCCATGTCTCAGTTATTCCCACTACGTCATAGTCCTCCTCACACCAGTCAGGCTTCTGGCATTAGTATACATACATTTGACAGGTTTATCTGGGTTTGTACCTGTAATAATCACGTCATCCGCATATAGGCCAATAGTGTGATTAGTGCTTCCCACTTGTACCCCCGAGATGTCAGGGCAGGATCTAATGGCCTCAGCCAGGTGTTCCATTATAAGAGCAAAGATGACAGGGCATAAGGGGCAACCTTGCCTAGTGACATTGCTAATTTGGAAGGGAGAGGATAAGAACCCTGAAGCAAACACTTGAGCTGAAGGGTTGGAGTATAAAGCCAAGATAGAGTACAGTATAGAGCCTGTAAAGCCACATTTTTCAAGAACAGCCTCCAGGAACCCCCAGTGCACTCTATCAAAGGCTTTTTCAGCATCTAGGAAAAGGAATGCACCTGGGGTTCTGGAGATAGAAACATAGAAACATAGAATGTGTCGGCAGATAAGAACCATTTGGCCCATCTAGTCTGCATGAATTGCAGACGATTCAGCATTTTTCTTGTCCCATCTCTGGTTTGCCTACCTGCTACAAAACCTACTTGGTCCACATTAACTAAACCTGGCACAACTTGTTGAAGATGAAAAGCTAGCACCATTGCATACAGCGTAATGTATCAGTTTAATAAAGCTATAGGCCTAACATTTTCTGGTTTGATGAGAGGTTTGCCTGCTTTAGGCAGAGTAGTTATTGTTCCGGCGAGGTGACTGGAGTCGATAGTGCCCGCTGTCTGCCATGCCTGGAATAAACATAGCAGATATGGGGTTAATTCAGTGGAGAACAGCTTATAATAATCACTAGGGAGACCGTCAGGGCCAGGAGCTTTACGTGGGGAGGAAGTTTTGACTGGTGAATGGGGCATTCAGAGCAGATAGCTGGTCTTCTGATAGTTTAGGGAAGTTTACTCCATTTAAAAAGGAATTACCGGTAATAGAGTCTCTTGTAGGCTGAATTACAGAATTATCATCTTTTAAATTGTACAATTTAAAATAATATCATGATGGGAAATTTTCAGGCTCAGAATTTGGAGGATTGGAAAAAGTAAAAAGAGATATAAGGGGCGGGGACTTTATAAAGCAAATGTCACGGCAAGAGAGTAAATGGATGTTCAGATTGGATAGTTTGGCCCCAAATGGATTGAACCAAGAAATTGAGCTTTTTGCGTTCTAAATTAGGATGAAGGATATAACTATGATACACAAAAGAATGGTTCTCCAAAATAACAATATAATTAGATTCAATTCAGACTTGGACCACCTTGATGGAGGAGGAACTAGATAACAACAAAAAATGAATATGGATAATGGTCATGGGTCGTCATGGAAACGTGAGCGCTTAAATAGCCAGTAGTGACAGAGAGACTGAATACCCCTGACGAAGGAGCCCGAAGGCCCGAAACAGCGTAGGGTGAAGTTTGTCCCATACGGCATCCATAGAAGAGAGTGTGTAGCGTCACCTCATTCATCTCACACAGAGAGCTGGCTCCTGCGCGGCGTGTACTGCTGCCGGCCGGGAGCAGCACGTGAGTGAAGCATGCGCTGCTGAAGACGCATGCTCCAGGACTCCAGCGTCCCTTTGACCCAGCTGATCCAGGAAAGAACGATATACTAATCCCACAGGTAGGATACTGGAACAATACTATCTGCATCAAGTGTTCTTTTCATATATATGCTTAACACAATATAGAACGAGGAGGAAGCCAGCGCATATACGGTAATTGGACTGAAAGAAGTTGTTTTACTTTATTTAAGCTGAAGTTACAGAGGGATCAGCAAACCGTAGTTTGCAGCGGCACTGTGTGGAACCTCCTAATCACTCACAGGTATCAATACTCCCACTAGATGAGGTAGCGCAGGAGTGCTATTATAGTGTTACATAGGTGAGTATTTAGCTTTTAATTTTTTTTTTTATTATTTCATGTGCCTACTTTGGGGACACACAGGAGGACATATTAAGAGACATTGGGGGAAATTATTTATTTGGGGCAAATTACTATGTGGGGGAAAATTATTATGGAAGGATTAATATGTGGGGGAAAATTATTATGGAAGGATTACTATGTGGGGGCAAATTATTATGGGAGGGACTACTATGTGGGGTAAATTACTGTGTGGGGGCAGTGTAGGGTACATTACTGTGTGTGGGAAATTACTATGTGGGAGCAGTGTGAGGAAAAATTACTATGTGGGACAGTGTGGGGGAAATTAATGTATGGGGTAAATTACTGTGTGGGGGCAGTATGGGGTAAATTGCAGTGTGTGGTAAACTACTGTGTGGGGGAAATTACTATGTGGGGGCAGTGTGGGGGAAACTACTGTCTGTCAGCAGTCTGGGGGAAATTGCTATATGAGGGAAGTGTTGGGGAAATTACTTTGTGGGGAAATCTACTGTGTTGGGGCAGTGTAGGGGAAATTACTGTGTGGGGGCAGTGAAGGGGAAATTACTGTGTGGGAAATTACTGTGGGGGCAAATTACTATGGGGTGATTACTATGTGTGGGCAGTGTGGGAGAACTATATAAGGGGGGGTTGCTATTGAGGAAGCACTGTAGAGGCAATTCAGTTATTTTTGGGGACACTATACAGGGATTACTGCCTGGAGCACAATATAGAGTGTTATTATTACTGGGGGCACTCTAGGGGACATTATAGCTGCTGTGAACAATATAGGGACATTTGGGGTAATTTATCAAACTAGTGTAAACTAGAAATGGCTTAGTTGCCCATAGCAACAATCAGATTCCACCTTTCTTTTTTAACAGCTCTTTTGGAAATCCAGTTCTACTTTACACCAGTTTGATAAATGACCCCAATTATGTCTACTGGGGTCACTATTTTTTCAGCAGTATAATACCTGGGACATTGGGGAGCACCACGGGAACAGTATTGGGGGTGGCAGCAGGATGGGGATGTTGATCGAAAAATTGTAGAAATCTAACGTGTCTGTGTAACAAACTCTGTAGAGATGAGATGTAGCTGAAAAAATTTGCCATGGCGGTCTGGGTCAAATAGAGGAGAAGAGGAAAGAGAAGGTCTACATGACAGGAGATGTCACTGAAGGTAAGAGGTATGTGGTGTTTTATTCACCTCCATATCTTTTTTATTATAATTATATGTATTTTAAGTTTGGCGACCAAATTGTTCAGTTTAGGGACGATCTTGGGGTAATTTGGGGTATTTTTTTTTAGTCTGAAGAAGTCATATGGCCTAGGCTCATGAAGCACCTCAGCCTCTTCATACGAAAAAAAAACCAAACTAAAATGGAGGGAGGGTCCCAAGTTGGTTAGACAGCCCCGGCCTATCATGCATTTAATCCGCCCCTGTGTATGGATATCATATCTCTGATTGGCAGCCTTTGATGAACAATCTAAATGCGTAGAGACAGGGATGTTAAAATTCCTGCACAGCTACACAGCACCCAACCTCCCCCCCACCCCCTTTGCCAGCAGCCTCGCCCTGGTGACTGGTTAGGTGCATAAATATTGACCAGAGTGAAATAAAAAGCCATTAACACTACATACTAACACAATCAATCTCCCTCCCTGACCCTCTTGGTCACGGCTGTGGCATGCTTTATGTATGGGAAGTCTCTGTGTGATAGTCGCGAACAATCCTTCTGTAACAGATGAGTTTCCTGTATGCAAGCAATATCACACTGAGACTTAGCTAGTTCCCTCCATAACATAGATCTCTTATATGGAGAATGTAAGCCCCTAATCTTCACTACCATTGTAACACATGCTTCTCACTGGCACTGTAAAAAATATGGTGCTTGAGGAGGCACAGATATTGAGCCAGTGAGAGTGCATAGTAATCATGAGTGTACCAATAGCTGACATACCAGAAAAAAAGACAAAAAAAGAACAGAAAAATTTAAGTTAAACACAAAAAACAAGGCTAGTTAAATCACTAGCGACAACTTGGGGAATGCGCGCAGTGAGGAGCACTGCGAGCATTGGAAGAACTCTGGACTAAAGTCCTGATGGAACAGTATGAGAAACCTGTTTATACGACTGGACTCAGGTCACCGACCAATCTGTGTGCAATCTTCTCCGGTGGTCGTGTTGATTGTAGAGGGTCTGGAGCTTTGGGAAGGAGACGACATTTTCGCAGCAAGGCCTCTGCTTGAGTCGGGGTGAAGCAGGTCAAAGTGGTTCCATCTTTAGTGATCACCAAACTTCATTGGAAATCCCCACTTATACGGGATATCTTTGCTCTGTAAAACTTGGGTGACAGGTGCAAACTCTCTCCTCCTTGCCAAGTTGTTTAGGTGTCACGGCCGCTGTCTTCAGCCGTGACCTTCCGTTCATTCGTGTGCTGCAGCTCCTCGCTGCAGCTTTGTTCCAGTGTGTTTGTTGTGGTTCTGTTTGGGTTAACTCCCCTGTGTGTGTGTTTCAGGAGTTAATCCTCTCTGTCTGGTCCATGGGTGTGGCCTCTTTGCTGCACCCATGGAACCTGTATATAAGGCTGACTTTGCCTCAGTTCTGGGTCAGCTCTCCTGGTGTGTGTTTGTCCTGTCCTGCTCATGGTGTGTACTGTCTCCCATGCTGCTGACCCATGGGATCCGTGTCCGTTTGTTCTCTGTAGGTTCCCCTACTTGTTCATTGTTGTTGCTTTGCTTGTCCTCCTTTGCTTGATGTGGTTCGTACTCCTGTGTCTCTGTTATTAGTTCGCCTGTTCTGTTATGTCTTGCCTTGCTATGTTTCCTGTTTCCTCCGAAAGGGGGTCTGTCGTTCCTCGGAGGGGGAGCATTCGTCTCTGTCCATGTTCTGTGTTCAGCAAGCTCTTGCAGCTTCCTTGCTGCAGAGTGCTTGGGCAAGGCCACGCAGTTCCCACTGGTGAAGCAAGACCTTCTCTGTCCATTGCCACTCCTGTGTCCTTGCATGAACTCCTGCTCGTGTTCCCTGTGTTTGTCATTTGCTCTGTACCGTCGGTACATTCTTGTACCAGTTGTCACTCGCTCCTGGGGTCACTGTCTAGTTCACGCTCCAGAGTGGACCCTGGCAACTTCCTGCGGCAAAGCCTATCCCTACCATCTGGGGCCCTAGTGAACACCAGGAGTTGCTTAGTCACGCCCCTCTGGAGTATTACTAGACAGTGGCAGAGTGAGGGTTCCTCCCACTGCATTTACGGTACGTAGAGCTTATGTTTCTCCATTGTTTTCCATTTGTACATTAAACACTGTTTAGACCGTACCTTTGTATCTCGTTTATTGTGAAACGACGCGGAGGTCTTTCGCGGGACCTCCAACTCGTGACATTAGGCTTCGGTACCCGGTGAATTCTGTCCACCAGGAGATCCAGTTCAGGTAAGTCCGGTAGAACATTTCTAAGGAACCCAGCAAAGAAGTCCCGGAGTTGAGAGTACTGGATATTCTCCGGGATCCCTCTGATGCGCACATTAATTCTGCTGGACCTGTCTTCAAGGTCATATAGCTTATTTTTCATACGGGAGACATCCTCCTCCAGCTCATAGTGGGCATCTATCAAAGCGTTATGAGAGGTAGCATACTCCGCCATCTTGGATTCAATGTGTGTAGTACGATCTCGAAATCCGAGATTTCCCACTTTAGGTCAAACAGCATGGCTTTAAAGTCACCCAACAGGGAGAGGCGGAAGGCATTCAACCTGGATTGCATATTCTGCTTTGTAACCAACTCAGGTATCTCACCATCCGACGCTCCAGAGAGCAGCTCTGCGTGCTCATCTTACAAGATGGGAGGAGAAGAGGCCTGCTCATGTGGCGATCGGATTTCCGGGGCTGAAGGAGGAGTTTTTGCGAAAAACTCGGTAAGTTTTGATGGAAGGCCTCGTTTGACCACCATACCACAAGGCATTGTAGATAAGTCATCGATTGGCACTGACTCCAGGCAAGTTTGCAACTTTGAGCCGCTTATTTATTGTTCCTCAGACGGAGCTCCCTCTTCACACAGCTGGCGCCTTCGGCAGTCAGGCCCCGCCACGCCCCGCCATCAAGCTCTTAATGTGGGGGCACAGAAGCACTGAGGGGGCTGCAGGGGGCACAGTTAGCGGACGGAGTAGGATAGAGGGGGTTCAGAGCCATACTTTATTGCCGGCTGTGATTTCCATGGACAGGATCTGTGGGAGATCAGAGCCTGCAAACAACATACACGCTCTAAGTGGTTAGTCTATACAGAGGGTTTGCGGAGGGTACGGGTGCCCTCCGCATCTCTATCTGGTCACTGTGCTGCAGTGACGGGGACCCGATGGCAGAGAAGGCAAGCCCCCGATGCCTTCCATAGGCATCGGGGCTTGCCTCCTACAGAAGCCTGTGAGATCCAGCCCTTAGCCTGGGTCTCACAGGCAGGCTGTCAACATAAAAGCTGACAGCCAATGCATTACAATACAGGTTGTATTGTAATGCATTGCAGAGGGGATCAGACCCCAGAAGTTTAAGTCCCAAAATAAAACCGATAAAATTGTAAAAAAGAAAAAATGAAAAACAGACATATTGGGTATTGCCACATCTGTAATGACCAGCTCTATAGAAAATATCACATGATCCACCCCTCACCTGAACGCCGTAGAAAAAATAAAATAAAAACTGTGCTAAAACAACAATTTTTTGGTCACCTGACATCACAAAAAGTGCAAAACCAAGTGATCGAAAAGGCGTATGCCCCCCAAAATAGTATCAAACCGTCACCTCATCCCACTAAAAATTAGCCCCTACATAAAACAACCGGGCAAAAAGTAAAAAAAACTATGGCTCTCAGAATATGGAGACACTAAAACTTGATTTTTTTTTTTTTAAAATGCTTTTACTGTGTTAAAAGTGAAAAAATAAAAAGGAGACATATTAGGTATCGCCGAGTCCATAACAACCAGGTCTATTAAAATATCACATTACCTAACCCCTCAGGTGAACAGCCTAAAAATAAAATAAAAATGGTGAAAAAAAGCAATTTTTTGTCACCTTACATCACAAAAAGTGTAATATCAAGCGAACAAAAAGACATATGCACCTCAAAATAGTACCAATCAAACCGTCATCTCATCCGGCAAAAAATGAGACCCTACCTAAGACAATCACCCAAAGAATAAAAAAGCTGTGGCTTTCAGAATATGGAGACACTGAAACATCTTTTTTTTTTTCAAAAATGCTTTATTATGTAAAACTGAAACAAATAACAAAAAAAAGTAGTCATATTTGGTATTGTTTATTACCACATGATCTAACCTGTCAGATGAACCTTACCTGACAAAAACTGTAATATAGAGCAACCAAAAATCATGTGTACCCTAAAATAGTACCAACAAAACTGCCACCTTATCCTGTAGTTTCCAAAATGGGGTCACTTTTTTGAAGTTTCTACTCTAGGGGTGCATCAGGGGGTCTTCAAATGTGACATGGCAACTTTAAAATTATCCCAGTGAAATCTGCCCTCCAAAAACCATATGGGGTTTCTTTCCTTCTGTGCCTTGCCGTGTGCCCGTACAGCAGTTTACGACCACATATGGGGTGTTTCTGTAAACTACAGAATCAGGGTAATAAATATTGAGTTTTGTTTGGCTGTTAACCCTTGCTTTGTTACTGGGAAAAAATGGTTAAAATGGAAAATCTGCCAAAAAAGTGAAATTCTGACATTTCATCTCCATTTTCCTTTAATTCTTGTGAAACACCTAAAGAGTTAACAAAGTTTGTAAAATCAGTTTTGAATACCTTCAATGGTGTAGTTTTTAAAATGGAGCCATTTATGGGTGGTTTCTATTATGTATGCCCCACAAAGTTTAATAAACACCAATTTAAAAATGTATTTTTAGCTTAAAATGAGTGCAATGTAATAATAAAAATCGCCCCACAGGTGTACATAGCCTTTAATGCCACATCATTGGATTGAGAGAATGGGTTTCCATCACCTCTATCTATATGTAGAAGGTGTACAATGGCCACTGAGAGAAAAGCATAAGAATGCTTAAAGAGGTTATCCCACAAACAACATTTACCACCTATAGACAGAAAGGTGGATATATGTATGCCCTCTGGGTGGTCTGACAATCGATAATTCCAGCAATCAGAAGAACAGGGTGTCTCCAATGAATGTCGGTCTACATGTTAGTCTACCACTTCATTCACTTCTATGGGACAGACAAAGAGCTGTCTATGTCAATCCAATGAAAGGTAAAAGGAATGATGGACAGACATGTGGACTACTACTCCTTCCAAAAGGGGGACTAGGGGATCACTAATCTCGGGATTGCCGGGGAACCTAGTCCGAGTGTTGGACTCCCAGTGATCATACTTTTATCACCTAAATTGTGGATAGGTGATATATGCTGTTAATGGGAATAACCCCTTTAACTTCAGCACCCCTGTCAACTACAATTGAGAGAACTGTACACAGCCATCTCTTCCCTTCCTTTCTGGAGTTTTACTGCTTGTCTTTTTACAACTAAGTGCCAAATATGGAGCCCCGAGTCTCATGATAGTTGGGGGCCCATCATTTGTAAATGTTAGTAGCCATTTAAAACAAGCTGATGTTCAGTACCATATAAAGTATTGTAGTAATTAACATTTTTGTAATCACAATCAGATACCAATCATGTGCAATTATCCTTGCCTTGGTATACATTTTGGATAGGTAAGATACCCAAATCTGCACTGACCCCTTAAACCAAAAGTGATTGCATACTCATAATTTTCATATCCTGGCTTACATAAGAAATCTACAAACTCTCCATGTAAAAAATAATTGCTATCAACGCTCCACTTCAGACGCACATGGCTTCTGTCCATCTCTTCTGTGGATAAAACACATGGTTCTGTAAAGAGAGGGAAAAAAAACTGATTGATGACTTTGTAGGTGACGAAATACAGTATCTCACAAAAGTTAGTACACTCCTTACATTTTAGTAAATATTTTATTATATCTTTTAATGGGACAACACTGAAGATCTGACACTTTGATACAATGTAAAGTAGTCAGTGTACAGCTTGTATAACAGTGTAAATTGGGCGTGCCCTCAAAATAACTCAACACACAGCCATTAATTAACACCACAATAGGTCCCGAATTAATTCAAACTTATCCTCACAGGAACACTCAATAGTTTATACAAACCCAAAAAGAATGAGTGAAATTAATTTCCTTTAACCATAAAATACTTTTTATTAGACA
This sequence comes from Bufotes viridis, assembly GCA_033119425.1. Taxonomy (NCBI): domain Eukaryota; kingdom Metazoa; phylum Chordata; class Amphibia; order Anura; family Bufonidae; genus Bufotes; species Bufotes viridis. The sequence goes on from CM065596.1 coordinate 63,363,483, forward strand.
TGATTAAAAAAAATAATACCATAAAAATTCATTAACTATACATAATAATATTAGTAAGGTATCCACAAAACCTTTACCACCTTATCAATCCTGATCAGATACATACTATAGAGTGACATATGCCATCTGCACTTCCAAAATGATACTGGCAAACTGCCTATTAACAGAATGGTAACTTATTAAAGATAGAGAAGATAAAAAGAGAAGGAGGCAGCGCCACATGTGCGGTGTCAATTTGGAAGGAGAAATACTGTATAGCGACGGTTAGGGCATGCTTACCGTCCGTGGTTGTGAGGAGTCACAACCATTGTAGAATGCCGTGCTGGTAATTATAGTTGGCCGACCAGCATAACGGCGCTCTCCAAGCTGCAGCCGCGGTCGCTCTGTGGTGGCTCGGTGGGGGAGGTGAACACAGAGAAAGTATCAGAAAAAAATAAACAAAAACGAGTTTAGACCACTTGTTCCGGCACTTGCTTGGATGAATTCGGACCAAAATCACTGATAGGGTGAATAGGTAGTTTTATTTGCAGGATAGTGTACGAGTTTCGAGGGTAGAAAATGCCTCTTCATCAGGACAATCACCCTATTGGTTTTTTTGGTCTGATCCAGCCAATGAAGCGCCGGAAAAAGCGGTCAAAACTCGTTTTTATTATCTTTTTTCTGACTTATTAAAGATAGCAGAAACAAAAAACTATATGGATGTAGGGCACCGCCTCTAACCTCTGCTGTGACCTGCTGATCCTCACCTGTAGATTAATTCTAAGTGATATTGGAATGGCAATGACCGTTAAATATCCTGATTACATACCTATGTTTAATTGAGATGGTGGTGAAATGCACCTCGATGCGCGTTTCGTGGTCTCGCTTCCTCAGGAGGAGTGGTTATACTAAGGGCAAAAGGTCTGGTTCTTAAAGGACAACATAGCCTATGGTGAGCCTAACTTTAAGTCATGTGATCATTACCTCATCATAGTCATGATAGCGGCGCATGACCAATAGCCGCCTGCCATGCCATGACTGCTTCCGCCCTTCCCTGAGTCTGACGCAGGAGAGGGCAATCCCCCCTGTTAGGTCTCCATGGAGACTGATGGAAGCTTGGAGGCCGCGGGACAGTCATGCGCTCCAGACTGTGAGATACAAAGTGCCATGCAATAAATTTGTTTGGTTGGTTTCAGGAGAGAGGCTATAGCAATAGGCAGATTAAAAGAGGAATTCAAGTTGCTAAACAAAGAACAAGGGAGAAATTATTATGCCCAAATGTAATGCATAAAAAAACAGGTGGACAGGAGACAAGGTTTATTACCAATTATAGCAAACAGTGGGGACAGATTAACGCTGTGACAAGATATTAACCAAGAAACAAGAAAGCCCGCAAACAGTTTGCGGAAGACAAGCAGACTAAGGACATGGATTACTGGAACCCTGTTCTGTGGTCTGATGAGACCAAAATTAATTTATTTGGTTCAGATGGTGTCAAGAGGAGGAGTACAAAGACAAGTGTGTCTCACCTACAGTGAAGACATGGTGGTGAGTGTGTCATGGTTTGTGGCTGCATGAGTGCTGCTGTGGGGAGCTACAGTTCATTCAGGGAACCATGAATGCCAACATGTAGTGTGACATACTGAAGCAGATCATGATCCCCTCCCTCTGGAAATTGGGCGCAGGGCAGTTTTCCAACATGATAACGACCCCAAACACACCTCCAATACAACCGCTGCCTTGCTAAAGGAATGGAAGGTAAAGGTGCTGGACTGGCCAAGCATGTCTGCAGACCTAAAACTTATTCAGCATCTGTGAGGCATTCTCAAACGGAAGGTGGAGGAGCGCAAGGTCTCTAACATCCACCAGCAATGTGATGTAGTCATGGAGGAGTGGAAGAGGATTCCAGTGGCAACCTGTGAAGCTCTAGTGAACTCCATGCCCAAGAGAGTTAAGGCAGTGCTGTAAAATAATGGTGGCCACACAAAATATTGACACTTTTGGCACAATGTGGCCATTTTCACTTAGGGGTGTACTCACTTTTGTTGCCAGCAGTTTAGACATTAATGGCTGTGTGTTGAGTTATTCTGATGGTACACCAAAATGTTATACAAGCTGTTATGACTACTTTACATTGTATCAAAGGGTCAGATCTTCAGTGTTGTCCCATGAAAAGATATGATAAACTATTTACAAAAATGTGAGGGATGTACTAACTTTTGTGAGATATTGTATATTAATGTTCTAAAGTCTGGCATTAGTAGGACGTGAAAAATGGCAAATCACCATGATCCCTTCACACAAATTTTCAAATTATTATTTTTTTTTACTCACCATTTGTCAAAAAAAATGTCAAAAGCTACAGTAGACTGAGGGGCATTAACTAATGTCTTTATGCTACAATAATGGCATAAAAAAGTTGCAAATTATGACGCACACTACAGTATATGTGGTCAATAATGTATGACTTTTGAAGCTTCTAGCCACTTTAGAAAGTGAATGGGGACCCCACTGTTGATAAATCTCCCTCACTGCATTTTTTGAAAACACCAGAGACCAAAAAAGTGACCTAAGCCCTCTTGCACGCAGTCATTGTGCGGCCTGTCCGTGCATTGAGACCTCAATTTGCAGTCCCCAATGCACGGGCAATGTCCATGCGGCGTCCGGGACAGATCCAGACCAATTCAACTTGAATGGGTCCGTGATCCATCAGCACCGCAAAAAAATAAAACACTTTCTATTTTTTTGCAGTGCGGAGGCACGGCCAGAAACACCACGAAAGCACTCCGTAGTGCTTCCGTGGGGTTCCGATCCATGCTTCCTTTTCGCATCTCCGTGATTGCAGAACTATTCAAGTGAATACGGCCATGGGCACACAACGTTCGTGTGCAAGAAGCCTTAAAAAACACTAGTAGCCAAAAAAATGCTTGTGTATCCTGCATTTTATATTTCCCATAGACCTTCAGTTAACATCTGAAGCTGATGATTTGACCATAAAATGTGCATCAAAAACCACAAGTGCAAAAAATGACACTGAAACCTATGTGTGAACCCGCCCTAATAGGAGAGTTGACCACTGGTCACACTTGACATTTTTGCCTAAGTGCTTTAAATTGTACTACAAGTGACTTACTGATATGAAGATGTAATGCAAATTGTTTCAGTACAGTCTCTTCATTGACTGTAGGCTGTCTCCATTCTCTTCACTGACTCCCATCCAGAACATGCCTGAGGAGCATGTGATCAGACCCATCCATCAACTTTTAATAACACTGTGCACAGCAACACTGTTCATGCGCTAATTTGTAATACAGTGCATATTGTTATTCAATGGAGACTGCTGATGGATGGATCAGATACGGCTCCTTCATCAACCATGTTTCAGGCTGGCCCACATTCGGTCAGTGAGGAAACTGTACTAAGTCAGGGTGGCAGAATTTCCAATATCTAGACCTCAAGGCCAATTCTCACATATTGTAATATTTATATTTTTCTGTTCACATAGCAAAATCCAGCATATTTTTTGTGAGGAAGTTTTACTCTCTAGTAGCACAGCTTAATATTTGGTGTTCACTATTTATTCAAATTTTTAGAGGACGAAGTAACCCAAAAATAATCTGTTATTTTGTTTTATTCTTTGTTTATCATTACACTATTCACCGTATGGGATAAATATGTACTTTTATATTTTAACTAGACATTATGCCCGTTACAATAACGGGTGCTAGAACATTAGTGCTTGGCACTGTTATGGGGGGATCTGTGGATGGCACTGTTATGGGGGATCTGTGGATGGCACTGTTATGGGGGATCTGTGGAGGGCACTGTTATGGGGGATCTGTGGATGACACTGTTATGGGGGATCTGTGGATGACACTGTTATGGGGGGATCTGTGTATGGCATTGTTATGGGGGATCTGTGGATGGCACTGTTATAGGGGGATCTATGGATGACACTGTTATGGGGGATCTGTGGATGGCACTGTTATGGGGGATCTGTGGATGACACTGTTATGGGGGATCTGTGGATGGCACTGTTATGGGGGGATCTGTGGAGGACATACTGTTATAGGGGATCTGTGGATGGCACTGTTATAGGGGATCTGTGGATAACACTGTTATGGGGGATCTGTGGCTAACACTGTTATGGAGGGGATCTGTGGCTGACACACTGTTATGGGGGATCTGTGAATGGCACTGTTATGGAGGGGATCTGTGGATGACACTGTTATAGGGGATCTGTGGATGGCACTTTTATGGGGGATCTGTGGATGACACTGTTATGGAAGAGATCTGTGTCTGACACTGTTATGGAGGGGGATCTGTGGCTGACACTGTTATGAGGGATCTGTGTCTGACACTGTTATGGAGGGGATCTGTGGATGACGCACTGTTATGGGGGGGATCTGTCAATGGTGTCCATGCATGTGCTGATTTGTCAAGTGCACATGCGTGTCCCACAGACCAATTGGCACACAGTCCACGGACACTACATGGGCGGCATCGTTTTGTAATGGCAGCGGGGCCTGGTGCAGTCACTGTATTGCACCAGGCCTCACTCAGAGTAGTAATACTATGAATAACTGTAATAATAATAACGATCTTCACTTCTTCACTTACTAAACGGTGTGACAGGAGGCCAGGCGGGCGGGCAGGCACTGGCACGCAAATAGGTATTTTACCACTCAAATAGGTATTTTATTAGTATAGATAATTCAGGCATTTACAAACGTGGCAATGCTAATTATCTATATTGCTTAATTGTTTGTTAATTTTTCTGTGTAGAATGGAAATAGGGGAAGGCCTAATTTTTTATTTGTTTTAAATACTTTTTATATAAAAAATCTTTACTTTTTGCCTCAATTTTTAATCCCCCTAGAGGACTTTATATCTCCAATCACCCAAGAGCCAATGGTCCCCACCAGTCTTTGTTTGTAGCTACGTAAACAGAGATTGATGAGAAACTGCAATATAGTCGCACTGGAATGGCGGGGGATTGAATAGGTGAGTAGAAGAACATTTTTTTTTTTTTTGCAAACCACATTTAACAGCAAGAATTATGTGTTATACAAACCCTGATGATGATGTCTTTATCTCATGCCATTATATGTGAGTGTACAAAAATACACTTGTATTTTGCACAAAATTTTCAATTTACAAAAGTGTACTTTACCTATACAAGTTGGTGGAGATTCCCAGAGCCCATTTGAGCACTGAATAGTACTGTGGCCATTTAAGAAGTGATATTCTGAACAATGGTACACGACCAAGAAGCCAGATTCATAAACTTCTTGTGAGGAATTATTTATACTGTGTTGTACTTTTGGAGGAGGACCACAAGATTTCAATGACGCTAGAAAAAACAGATTTGTCTAAGTCAACTCATGATTACAACATTGAGAGATAATAACTTTGGTGTTCATTTCTTACCTTTCTTCTTGCAGGTAGGATATTGAATTTGGCCATTTTTGCAGAGTCCTTTTACTTCAGTGTACATCGGCAACTCAAACCCGTCCATGCACTGAAATTCCACCATGTCACCATGTAAAAAGTTTGAGTGCAAGTCTGAACTCCACTGAAGCTCCAAGTTCCTTTCTTTCATGTCAGCCGCAGTCAGGGTGCAGGGCTCTACGGATTATGAAATACCAGTGTGTTTCAAGGAAACATGTAAATTCATGTAACAGTCCAATCTAAATGGACAGATGGCAGATGTTCAAAGTTAGACAATGTCTTAAAATGTATATGTTTGGATTATTTTTGAAGCGACACCCAGAAAAGCTGATGGAATTGCACATGTTGTACAACAATAAAAAAAAATGGTGACACTTGGAGTAGGTTCACACCAAGTTTGACAATTATGTTCAGCATGATCATATGCAGGGGCGAACTGGGAACTTAAAGTGACCCTGGAAAAAAGACAAAATTGGCCCCATGTTGTAGGCATTTCCAAATTGACAAAAGGCATGGTCAACACCAGTAGGTGTGGCCAGTAATACCATACTGCAGCACAAAATACCACCCAATCAGAGCCAAATACCACAATGCAACACAATATACTGCCCCAGCAGAAGGAAATACCAAAGTGCACTACAAAATAATTCCCTGACAGCACAAAATACCTCCCCAGAAGCTGCCCCACCATGGTGGACAGCGCCAGCTGCCATGTTCTGTCCTACTACTCCATCTGCCTCAGGATGGCAATACTGCTGAATTCAGGAGGTGCATAAGCACTTGACACTCTGGGAAGGTCAGATCATAACTTGACTGGCTGGAAGCAGTGGGGAGGGCTGAGGAGGACCCCTGAGCATCGACCCAACAGGAAGTTTCAATGTAGAGTCTATGGCCAGTCTGCCCCTGACTATATGATACAGTCTTCTGAATGTATGTCCCAGATGCCTTCAACTGTATGCCTATATGATGTTTCCATCATATATGTCAAGTGCTCATTATGTTTGTGGTATAAACCTAGCCTTTACTGAAGTTGCATATAACTTAAAGGGGTTGTCTGGGTTCAGAGCTGAATCTGGACATTCCTCCACTTTCACCCAGGCAGCCCCACTGACTTGAGCATCTAAGCAGTTCATGCTCCGATGCTCTCCGTTGCCCTGCGCTAAATCGCACAGGGCAAAGGATTTTTTAGAGATCTGGTGACGTACCAGGCTCTCCATGGGGCTGCCAGGAAGCCTGGTGGCATCACCAGCACTGATGGGCGGGCTTTAGCGCTGCCCTAGCCTATAAAAAGGCTAGGGCAGCGCTAAAGCACGCCCATCAGAGCCATTGACGTCACCGAACACACTGCTGGGCGATTTAGCATGGGGCAAAGGAGAGCATTGGAGCATGAACTGCTCCGATGTTCAAGTCAGGGGTGCTGCCTGGGTGAAAATGGAGGTATGTCCGGGTTCAGCTCTGAACCCGGACAACCCCTTTAAAGGGGTTGCCCCATCTTGGCCTTTCATTACCAAGATGGGAATAATCCACAGTAAGCACTGGCATTACGGAAAAGGCTAGGTGGCTGGTGATCTGCTGTTTCCATAACGCCTCTAACAGTGAATGGGAGCAAGGCAAACAGCATAACTCTGGAGTTATGGAAATAACATAGCTTGGTCTGCCATGCTGTCTGAGTAGCTTCCATTCATTGTTTTGGGAGGTACAGGAATAGCAGAGTGTTGTCCATTCGGCCATTTCTGTAACTCTGCCTCCCCAGGTTGTCGGTTATTTCCAGCTTGGCCATGAAAGGCTGAGATGGGACAGTCCCTTTAAAGGTATGTGTTTTCAAACCCCAAAATCAAAAATATTTTATATGTTTCCAAATGTCATTCCTGAGTTACCAGTCACTGACTTTCTCTACTGGTGATTCAACTTTATCCCTCTGCCAAATGTAGATAATCCTCCCTTGTATCCAAGGTGCCATACATTCCTACTTAACCTTACTTAAGCCCTTGACACAGTAATTTCTATTTTTTTCTATGTTTTGATGTCTAAGGCTGGCGATAGAAATTAGATGTATGGTGGCTTCCTAACTGTAACCTAATGTCAGATATTGGGGGAAATATGGGTTGAGCATGTTGTACTTGGAGATATCAGCAGATGGCAGCAGCTTTCTGCCCTTTATCATTCACAACACATGCATATAAGCTAAGCATATAAATATGGGGCGATCAGAAGAGATCAATGTTGACTGAATGAGCATTCAGTTGACCGATATCTCAAAACCACCAACATTTTCATTGCCTGTTTTTGTATTTGCTTCAATACCATAAGATACCAACCAGTAAATGTAACAAAAACAAGTTCCTTCATGTACAGTTTCAGGATTTTTCCAATAAACTTGAAATATCAATGTGTATTAGATTTTTAAACAATAGCCAATGTATGGGAAGTAATCATGTTTAAAGTATTACAAAAAATCATGTCTTGCTGTATTGTGCAGCTATTTTTTCAGGGTGGAGTATACCGCTTCATTGGGGTGCTATATAGAATAAATAATGAGTCCCTTAGTGACTCAAAGGGCTGACGTTTATTCGTCTTTCCTGTGTGCACTGAATTGTCACCAATTTTAGTGAATGTTAGAATTGGTATGATCAAGCTTATAATATATACTCTATGATGCATTGTATACTAGACACACTCCATAAAACTCTTACTTACTTAAGCATTTAGGCAGATCTGACCAGGCTCCACGTTCACAGTACACAGTTTTAGACCCTTCCATTAGGTGGAAGCTGTGGCATTTATATTCCACGGAGGAGCCATCTTCATAGCTGGCCAATGGTGTTTCAACAAGTTCACCTTTGATTAATACTGGTGGGGTTAGGCAATATTTGTTGTTGACTGCACAGAAATATATAAAGTCATCAGTATGATATTTCCTTTAACCCTTTATAGAGATGCATTATTTACAATGCTTGTAACCAGAAATGTTAATAAATTTTTCATATATTTTTTTTAACATTTAGATTGTAGATTTTTACTAGAGCTTCAGTACAAATTTAGTTTTTGTATCCATTCCTTTCATGTCTTACTTGTTAAACTAAATTCACAGATGTTTTCTAGTTGAAAAGCTTTCTGTTCTTTCAGAACTCTTACATTACCAATTACTGTAGGTTTACAGATTATTTGATAATAACTGGTATTTTGATAATCAGTTATTGGGTGCAACTGATAAGATGCAATTTGACCACACCTTTATAGAGAACTACTTACCAATGCATTTGGGAGGTTCTGGCCATTTACCCTTTTTGCATGTTATTTCTTTTGGCCCCTCTATTTCATATCCATCAGTACACTTGTATTGAATAGCATCACCGCTGTTATAAACCTCAAGACTCCTAACTGCATTCCCATTTTCTATTTGTGGGGGTTTATCACATATTATCTTTTGTTTGAGTTCTGTCAAAAGCAAATGAGAAAAGCAAAAATTATCGTGCTACATCAGATTCTATAGATCAGATCAACCGATTCCTGGGGTAGATATTAACTGCTAATAACTGGGGTAGCTATCATTTGAGAGGGTTAGTCTTTAATCCAGTCATTCACATTAGTCTAAAGTTGATCAATGAATGGATATCAACCAGCTGGCCAACAACAGACCATAACTCGTCTGAAAAGAAGTTGGCTGTGTTTGAAACTTCTGCCCTATAGTCGGGTGAAAGATCTTTAGCCCATTGACCGATTTCATTAAACATGTATGGCCAGTTTGAATAACTGTATCAACCAAGACTAGGGGTGGCCATAAACATTAGTCTAAAGTTGATGAAAACAGATGATTTCAACCAAAACGAAAGTTCGCCACTTGAAATTTAACAATGAACTATCATTATTAGTTGACTGATGACTGAGCATTATCTTTTGAAAAGAAGTTGGCCGTGTTTAATATCTGTAGTCCAAAGAAATACTATTCTTTCAAAGAAAGATCGTTCGTGAATGAAAGAATGTTCCCAGAGCTTTTGTCCATTGCCCAGTTTCATTGAATGTGCAATGGCCAATTTGATCAACTGTGACTGCCAATGTGGACTAAATTGTGTATGGTCGTGTCTGTGAAAGGAATGTTCACCAGATGTTTGTTTGTTCAACCACTAACCAATTTCAATCTAATGTGTATGACCACCTTAAGGTGTGTATGACTGTCTCTACAAAACAATTGTTCACCAAATGATCGTTTGTTTAACTGCTGTTCTACCATCAACCAACTTCTATATAATGTGTATGGCCACCTTAACTGTGTGATATATTACTGATACTGTGTATTTAAAGGGAACCTGTCACATTGGGCATAGTGTATGAGCTGACAGCAACATGTTATAGAGCAGAAGAAGTTAAGGAGACTGAGAAATGATTTTGTGGGAAAAGATTCAGTAAAATGTGTATTTTATATATTTAAATTCCTGCTCATTCTGGGCTTTGACATCAAGAGGGCAGTACTATCAGTGATTGACAGCCTTCCCTCTATGACTGTGTATACAGAGATAGCTGTCAGTCACTGATAGTACCGCCTACCTGACTCCAAAGCTCAGAATGAGAAGAAATTTAAAGTTATACTGAATTGTTTCCCATAAAACTATATATCAATCTGCTCAGCTTCTCCTGCTCTATAAAATGCTGCGGATAGATTATCTCACATTTTTATGGTGTCAGGTTCCTTTAACATTTTTTGAGTGGGGCTGCCATATACATTAGTGTATTATCAGTTGAACCCACCGAGAATGATGGGTTTGAACAACAGTCTAATATATGTGGGAAGCTCCCGACTTTCCCTTGACAGACGATGTCAGGGGTGAGAAGGTTGGGGCGAAGTGAATATTTTTGCCCTATCCTATTGTTCTTCTGGGAGATAAGTCGCCACAGAAAGGTCTGGCATCAGCTTTCTTCCCTCTGCCTATTGAATAAATATACATGTTCGGGAGGGAGTTGGGAGAGATAGATTTCAGACATCAGCTGTAGAATGTGTATGGCAGCCTTAGTATACTTTTTTGTGAGAAAAGATGCAGTATAACCTTCCCTGCATGACTGTTCCTACAGAGGTAACTAGGACCGCTCACTAGACTACTATAGCATTAAAAGAGCAGAGATTTTAATGAATATATTCAAAGTTATACTGTGTTTTTTCCTCCAGAACAATCCATTTGCTCAACTCCTTCTGCTGTATACCATGCTGCCCACAGATGTACAGTAATTGCATGTACAAAGTGACATATGATAAATACTTGGTACTTGATACAGGGTGGTCACTGCTGCTGAAACTAATTACAGATTACTATATTTCACTTACGCACACAACTAGGTGGAGTTGTCCAGTGTCCATTCTCACAATGGATTTGCTCAGGTCCAATTAACATATAGTTATCATCACAATCATAATGTGCCTTGTCTCCAACACGATGCAAGGTGAGACTGCTGAGAAGAATACCATGGGCAGGTCTGGGTGGTGGAGGACACTTATTCTTTCTTTCTGTAAAAAACAATTGATATTTTCATTGTTAACTAACCACTTCCTCCTGAAGCCAATTCCATTCTCTGCTCCATGTGGAGAGAGGCCTCCCCCCAGTCCATATACATTATGTAAGATAGTTTCTCTAAAACAGTTCAGCTGAGTAGATAAAGGATGGATCCAAGTCTGCAAATTGCTCGTGTCCCTGCGGAAGCCACAAAGTGAAAAAGCCTGTAACAGCCAGGGATGCTGTGAAATTTGGCAGAATCTAAATACTCAAAGGGTCTCAAGGGGTAGAAGAAGTCAAGTGAGAACTTCTGGATCATTGGGCAATTCCACAGACTATGATGAATGTGTCCCCAGGAACACCGCATCAAAAATAAGCATCTGATTCATATGTTCCTATTATGTACCCTCTACTAGGAGCAAGGTAAGCTCTATGAGGGATCTGTAGACTCATTTCCATGAATCATGCATATAAGGTCTTCATAAGCATGGAGGGCGTAGCCACTGGCAGTTCAATAGACCATTTGAAAAAAGCTGTCGTTGTAGAGGAATAATCAAAAGAATAGTTTATAATTGAAGAAAATGTATAATTGAAAGAAATCTGCTTACCAGAGGCATTAAAGGGTTCATACTATTGTCTGAAGTATGAGCTCCAATCCATATCCCTCAAACTGAAATATTCTTGATGCCATAACTTTTGGCTTGTAAGTAAGGAAAGAATTCAAGGAACCTTCCCAGAAGTATATCTGAGATAGTCATCATTTTTGTTAGTCTACGAGTTTAACAATTTCTCAATAGAAGACATTTCTCACCTTTCCCATTTAGGAAAGTCTGTTGGAAGGCCCATGTTATATGTGAGGAAGGGTTAAATGGTGGGAGAAAAACATTAGCTGCTGCTTTTTATGCCATGCTCTCCATGTTGATACAAGAAAAATGTTCACCAGGATCTCAGGTATAAGTTCACAGTAACATTGGTGTAATGCTAAACCCAGTGAGAAGACCCTATCCAGATCACTTTATGTGAACATTAAAGTCTCTTGCAACCAACGCCTATTAATCGTGATCAATATAGCAATATTCCAAAATCGAATATGCGTAAATGTAAAGCCTTTATTCAGTTTCGGCTGCTGAAGGAATCAATAACCAAATCTAGCATGACTCCCCTTCCATATAAAAGTATGATGCAACTAATTTATCTGTTTCCTATCCCTGGGTCTAAGATAAAGAGGAAGGTGCTGAAGCACATATAAAAGTCTAGAGAATGCTGTCATTTTTAAAAGATTCTCCCTATAAAACATAATAAAAAATGCTTCTAGTGATATAACATCTGATGATATAATGTGTTGCACTATATTAGCATGGTATAGCCGAGCAGGATGTCTAGTGATATTTATTCCCAAATATTTGATAGCCGAATTCTTCTGTGAAAATGGGAAGTTGACCATTCAGGCAAGACACCCAGGCCCTCTCATCTACCTTGTTCCAGTTAATGGTGTACCCTTAGAGAGACCCATGTACTTTATTTCACTGATAAGAAAAACTAAGAGGTTCCCAGAGTTAGATACCTTCAATAAAATATCCTTGGCAAAGGCCACTACCCTAAATCTCCATACGTAATAACTGGACGTATTGTGCAAATGGTAGAGGAGGAGGTGCAACAGGAGACTATATTAAATTGAAGACAGGAGGCAATCTTGTCAAGTCCCCCAAATGGAGTGTTGGCAATTTCTGAAGAAAGGAGGTTAAAATATGCCACCAAAAAACCATCCCAGCTGTGGGGCTTGTTGGAATGTGGTCTAGAATTACCCACTGTGCCTCTTCCTCTGTGATATCAGAGTCCAAAGAAACCTGGTTACTATCAAATGGACATAGGTAGTGTAAAAAATCTACCTATCTTATTTTGGCATTATCTGGATGCACTCATCTATGTGGAAGGCAATCTCAGCCGATTTAGGTATCAATCCATCTTTCCAGATCACGTACATCCATACATGCTGATTTACTTTCCTGGGGTGGATGGCATCTTCTAGTAAGATAATGCGACACACAGTAGAAATGTCTGACATTGGTTGGAAAAGCCTTTCCAGGACTTCCAAGAACTAAACAGGTCCCCTAATTTACCAGATTTGAACCCAATTGAGCATCTGTGGAACCACCTTGAATTTCGTGTTTGCTCTATGGATCCTTCCCCATGCAACCTCCAGCAGCTATTAGATGCACTGAAGTTAGCATGGTTCCAGATACCTGTGACAACCTACCAGGACCTTATTGAGTCACATTAAGCCTATCCAGCTGCTGTCTGTGCTTACTCTATATGTTAGCTGTTGGTCATACTGTGTATATGTTTTGGAATAACATGTATATTCTCTGACCTCCTTGTTGAGCATCCTCCACACATCACATAGCGCCAGATGGTCCACCAGCTTCAAAGCGGTGCCCATGAAGCAGGTATATGACTACTTTCTGCAAAACAGAAACTGTTAGAGGCATTCCGTTTTGATCCTTCATAATAGAAGCGTATGGGCAAGCATAACGGATCCGCCTGGTTTCCCTTATGCTGGACGGAAAACAAAGTCCTGTCCGGTTTGTTCAGTTTTGTCCTTATTGACAATGAATGGGGATAGAACTGAAGCTTTGTGCTGTGATTTTGAGACACTGTGCCAGATAAAGTGACAGTGCTCATGCACAACCTGCTGCTCCATTCATTTCAGGGGGCCCCGAGGGGTATAGGGTGTTCATTCTAGTGGTGGGCCCAGCGGTAGGATCCCCACTGATCTAATAATTATCTCCGAAGCTGTGGGTAGGGCATAACTTGTCACAACTACCCTTAAGATTGATTATTTGAAATAAAAAAACTTCAACAGCAAAAGATATGTTACCTTCACAAATGGGTGGCTGAGGGTCCCATCCAAAGGAATAGCACTGGATTAATTCTGAGCCTTTAATAGAGTAATTTTCTTTGCAGTAGAACTGTACCACATCTCTTTCTGTATATGATGGCTTAACTGGGTAGAATCCACCATTTTCCACAGTTTCCAGCCTCCCACAGGCCATTTCTAAATAAAGAGACCATTCATATTTATGATTGTGTAAATCATACAGAAAAGAACTACGCAGTGAACTACCCTAGAGTGCATTCACAGTTTTTTTATGCAACATTTTTGTTGCATTTGTTGCAAAAACATTTTTTTGGTGTGATTTTCTGCTGTAAATTGAAATGCAGGACTGAAAAGTGCTTTTTTTTGCTAAAGGTATTTTTGTTAATTAGATGGCATTTTTTTTGTTTCTCTGCCTTCATTTCAAAAACCAGCATACTGGAGCTCTTGCTGCTTTTTTAGGCATTTTGACAACATCTTCTCTATAGGAGAATAACGTAATTCAGAAAATGCTAGCAGTAAGACACTGGGTGCTAAAAAAAAACAAACAAAAAAAAAACACCATAAGAACTGCAGAAAACCACAGGGATAAAAAAAATGCAGTTGCTAGATTTACTTTTAGAAAGAGAACCCTTAAAGGGGTTGTCCAAGTTATATTAATTGATGACCTAACCTTAGGATAGGTCATCAATATCAGAATGGCAGGGGTCCGACAGCCGGCACCCCTGCCAATCAGCTGGTTGAAGATAAGGTACACGCCGTGCCAGCGCTGCCTCCTCTTCATTGTTTACCCTGCTAGCCGTTGCATCTGCAGCGGTGAGCAGGTGTAATTACACCCAAGGAGTCCTATTCATTTCAATGGGACGGCTCGTTCCTATACACTTGTATAGGAGCGATCCCTCCCATTGAGAAGATAAACAATGAAGAGTAGGCAGCGCAGGCACGGCGCGCGCCTTCTCTTCAAACAGCTGATCGGAAGGGGGTGCCGGCTGTCGGACCCCTGCTGATATGATATTGATGACCTATCCTAAGGATAGATGAAGAACGAATGGCACCGGCAGCATCTCACATCATCCGTTTTATTGTGACCTCAAGACAATAGTACAAAATGCAGCAACGTTTCGGCTGATAACCAGCCTTTGTCAGGCTTGACAAAGGCTGGTTATCAGCCGAAACGTTGCTGCATTTTGTACTATTGTCTTTAGGTCACAATAAAACGGATGATGTGAAATGCTGCCGGTGCCATTTGTTCTTCATCTATCTACTATGACCTACTGGATCGTGGGTCACTGGTGAGGCTGTTGCATCGTGTGATACATCAAACAAGGACCGTGTGGTGCTGCCTCTACATATGATTTATTGCTATCCTAAGGATAGGTCATCAATAAATATAACTTGGACAACCCCTTTAATGTCCCATCAAAGGGGTTGTATATGTAATATAAGTTTTAGAGCGCATAAAAGATAAGGTAAGGAAAGCTAGAAGGACTTGACAGTGCTTCATAAGGTAAAAATGCAGTGTTGGAATAAAACATTTGGCTGATTTTTTTGCATTGTACTAGAAGATGTTGCTTGTTATTACTAGATAGCCAGGCACTATTCTGGAACAAATCAATACAGGTCGCTTCTGTGTGTTCTTGTGTCGTGTGTTGTCTGTGGTATAGCCTTACTGAATCTCCAAAAATAACTCTGACACATTGGGGGGAATATTTTTAGTCAGTTTTGCTGGAGTCTGTATTGGAGTACTTTGTGCCAAATTTATCAAATGTCCCAGGTTGTCTAGAGAAGCTACTCCACTTTTCCTACTCCACCCTCCTCCCGGAGTGAGATTGGGACTTATTTTCTACTTTTTTAAAAAAGACGCAATGATAAATCTGGAGTGAAACTCATTACCATGGCTAACCACACCCACTTTTCCACCCATATTTCACAACTGGAGTGAGTGGTGTAAAAATGCAAAAAGTCACAATATTTTGAGCCAGTGTGTGTAAAAAGTCGCAGATTTTTGCACAATTGCTTAAATTTTGAGCAAGTGAGTGCAAAAAAGTTGCAAAAGTCCTATTTTGAGACTTTTTGATGCCAGAATTCTGGAGGGAAGGTATCATAAATCAGGGCCATTGTTTGTGCCGCAGAGACAACTGAGAGAATATCTGTGTCTGTGGTGCATTCATAAAAGATGGAGAAATAACAAAACTAGAAGAAAACTAGTAGAAGCAATTCTTGTGAAAATAACTATGCTAATGCACCATTAAAATGGTTTCTCACCATAAATAAAAAAAATAATATCAAATGTATTTTAAATAGTTTATTTATCAGTTTAGGAGATCATGCACGGGAGCGTGGGTGCCTGTGCCCGTACTGCAGACTGCAAACAGCATTGACTTGAACGGGTCCGCAATCCTCCGGATACGGAACAGTGCAGAGTGGAATAGGGTGGGATTCGGGTCAGTGCCTCTGCACCGTAATAAATAGAACATGTTCTTTTTTTTTGCTGTGCGGAACGTATCTTGAGGATTGAGGACCCAGTCATGTGAATGGGACTGCATCTGCAAGCAGTGTGCACTGGCCAATACCCGTGCAGCACGGGGCACACATGCTTGCGTGCATGAGTCCTAACAGCTTCAAACTTTATGATGGGTTCCAGTATTTTTTTGCATGTATAGCGCTTCAGACTACACTATTCTTAATAATAATCTTTATTTGCATAGCACACGCATAATCCCTCAGAGGAAAAACATATAAAACAGACATTACATACAAAGTAACAAATTAACTAAAACAATCGGAGTGTCCTACCCTTCCATAACTTTTGCCCATCTTCCTATCATCATCAGATTATTGTGGGAAGACTTTACACTATACAATACTTACTTTTATATCAGATATAGCTAAACAGTGACCAGTAAGACTTACTTGTGCAGCTTGGGGTAGAAGACCAACCTCTCGGAAGACACTCGACCCAGTCTGCACTGGTCCCAGTAGCAGTGTAATACCCCTCATTACACTGGTATTGTACAGTCTCCATAACACGAAACGACTTCCTTGTTGTTACATAATATCCATTAGTAAGAGGAGGAGTTTCACAGCTATCTAATACATAGCAATAAAAGCAGTGAAATGAATGTGTTAATTGGTTTGTTCTGTTTATAATGCACTTTCATGTAAATTGTATAATACGTGAGGTCTTCTTCAGTGGCATACCTTCCGTGGAGGCAAACCACGGCACTGCTATGGGGCCAGAGTAGGGATGCGGGGAACCGACACTGAACTGTTTCAAACATGATTACATTGCATTGTTATGCAGCCGCCACTAGAGGGAGCTCAGTGCTAAGATATTTTTACAGCTTCCATTGCAGGCAATGGTATCAGTTTTATAATACACAGACATATTGATGTATGGGGGAGAGTTATCAATGTATGTATGCCAGTTGGCTGGTGTGAGGCAGAGGGCAAATTTTTTAAAATTACAATTTGTTTTGACACCAAATGTAATCAGCAGCACATTAACAAATCATGCATTCCCACTGATTACATATGGGTCCCTACTCATTGGTGGAAGACTTTGAGAAGGGGCACATTATTGGGCTGAGAGAAGTAGGATTATTGTTTCAATGAATTGCCAGCCATCTAGTCCATCATGACCTACCTGTTATGGGGTGTTGGGCTTCTGTCAGTTCACACACATGGGGATCAGACTTCAGACCGCCCAGACAGATTACCAGTAGAGAGAATTGTTTGATCCGCCAAAAAGCATAACTACCTCCCACTGTTTTGTTGTCTGCCATCCAGACACAAGTGGCACCTTCATTACACACCCCTGTGTGTGGCTGGAGCATTTTCAGGCCTTAGCAGAAGGAAGTTTGGTGTCACGGTGTCCATTACATGTCCTGCTATTGACAGCCAGGCACCATTGCCTTCGTTGCAGTGGTGTCATGAATGAGAAACCTGCACTGCTATGGACTGGAACCGTATAGCGACCAATTCAGGTTCTGTTTGTGATCCCATGAAGGTTGGCATCGTGGAGCATTATTTTTTTTGACAATGAGTGTATATGTGTGTTTTAAGAAAACAAATGTCTTTTATAGGTATTATACCAGTATATGCGGAGTAAATATAGGATACTTTAAAAAAATGTGAAGTGGCGAGTGCCAATATGATTTAAATTTGGTGTTAATATTTCCAGATTATTTTATACACCATGCTGTAAATTGCACTGTAAATCTACTTCAGTTCTGCCACATCTGGACCCAGCCTTACAGCACTGTGCATGAGCCATAGATGTGGTGTTAACCATGGGATCAGATCCAATCCTCGGAGAACAGGAAGACCATTTGCAATGCATGTTCATGAGCTGCATTTATGATATGCCAGTTTATGCACAAATTATACAATATTATGGAGGAAATTCATACCAGTTTTCTGATGACATCCTGGAGGAGGTAACCACTGTCCAGATGTGCAATTTATTGTTTCACTGCTATCTCCATTTGTGGTCATGAAGCCTTCATGGCAGCTATACTCAGTGGTATCAAATGGTTTATACAGCTCCTTTGCATTGTGTACAAATCCATTTGGAATTGATGGCCTGAGACATTTTTCTATTAAAGAAAAATCAAGAAAACTTTACTATTTATGGTCCAATACATCAGGTGAAATACAGTATAAGGGCTCATTCACACAAACGTAAGGGGTCTGTGCCCATGTTGCGGACCGCAAATAGCGGCCCACAATGCAAGGGCAGAGGCCATGAGAATCCCTTATTGCGGTGCAGACCCAATGAATTGAATAGGTCCACGATCTGCAGAATACGGCAAAATATAGCACATGTCCTATCGTTTGCGCTGAGAAAGCACAGACCCTAAAGTCCACTGAAGCGTTTCCATAGGCTTCTGATCTGTGCCTCTGCTCCGCATGTCCGACACGTCCTATCTTTCGCTGTAGCTTGCAGATTGTGGACCCCTTCAAGTCAGTGAGTCCACATCTGCAGCACAGAGTGCACACGGCCAGTGCTCATGTATTGTGGACCCACCGTTTGCGGTCCACCATACGGGCATGGAGCTCTTACGTGCATGTGAATGAGCCCTAATAGTCACATTTGTGACTAATGTTACAGTTAGTCTTCATGTGCACAGAATCTATATAGAAGCACATAGAGTACATCCTATGGAGCTATAGCCAGCCTATGTGCCTCCATACTGTATGGTTGTTCTGAAAAAAAAAAACATCAGCCTATACAGAGGTACAGAATGGGACGACAGATTTTTATAGGTGCTGTATTTAGGATCCATGTTTATTAGACCTAAAAGAATCTCAGAAAGCACATAATATGTAAGAAAGAGTTTGTATTTACCAAGACTAGCCATAGGTCAGATGGCATCCAGATGGCAGTTTGCACTTTCTGCAGCTTGCTAAGTACTAGCACTGCTGATCAGCTGTACTGACACATGGAAGGCAACCAACATCTACCATGGGCATCTACCAGCAAATTTGTACCTATGAAAGTGGCTGACCTGTTACATGTGCACTTGGCAGCTAAAGGCATCTGTGTTGGTCCCATGTTTATATGTGCCCAAATTGTTGAAAAAAATTATGTATCGATATATGCAAATGAGCCACTAGGAGCAACGGGGATGTTGTCATTACACTTAAAGGCTCAGCTCTCTCTACAAGTGCCGATGCCTCTGCAGTTTGACTAACAGGGTCAGGCATGATGACGCTTTCACTGCCTGGCTCTGTCACTCAAAGTGCAGATGGAGTGGAAGTTGTAGAGAAATCTGAGCCTCTAGGTGCAATGGCAATGCCCCTGTTGCCCAACGCAGATGCCTTCAGGTGCCAAAAGCACATGCAACAGGTCAACCAGTTTTATAGATACAAATCTGCTGACAGATGCCCTTTAAAATCTATCCAGTGAAGGTGGCGTGGGATAGGTAAGGTCTGTTTCACACTTGCATTGTTGTTTTCTGGTATTGAGATCTGGCAGAGGATCTCAATACCGGGAAAAAAAAAAAAGTTTCTATTTAGGGCTCATGCATTCTGAATGGACAGAGATCCGTTCAGGATGCATCAGGGTGTCTTCCGTTCCGGCAGTAACCTGCGGTTTTGTGTCTGGTCATAAAAATGGAAAAAAATGGATCCATCACTAAAAACAATGGTAAGTCAATTGTAACGCAATGGTTATGGATTCTCTCAGGGTCTGTTCAGAAAAAAACTGATGGTTTTGCACGCAAGTTCAATCAGTTTTGTCTGCGATTATGTTCAGTGTCTCAGTTTTTCCGCATGGGAGCAATCGGTTTTGATACGTTTTTTACGCACATGAAAAAAACCTGAAGATTCACAAACAACACCTCCTAGCAACCATCAGTGAAAACCGCATTGCATCCGACTGAATCCGGATGCGATGCGTTTTTCACTGAAGCCCTATTTACTTCTATGGGGCCAGGGCTGCGTGAAAAACGCAGAATAAGGCCTCATGCACACGAACGTATTTTCTTTCCGTGTCCGTTCCATTTTTTTTGCGGACCATATGCGGAACTATTCATTTCAATGGGTCCGCAAAAAAATGGATGGTACTCCGTGTGCATTCCGTTTCCATGTGTCCGTTTTTCTGTTCCACAAAAAAATAGAGCATGTCCTATTTTTTCTAGTTTGCGGACAAGGATAGGCATTATTACAATGTATCCGCAAAAATAACGTATCCGCAAAAAAAATGGATGCCATACGGAACGTCATCCGTTTTTTTTGAGGATCCGCAATTTGCGAACCGAAAAACTCATACGGTCGTGTGCATGAGGCCTAAAGAACATGCTGCAATTCTCACACAATGCAGAAATGATGCGTGAAAAACAATGCTCATGTACACATACCCATTGAAATGAATGGGTCAGGATACAGTGCGGGTGCTATGCTTTCACTTTACGCATTGCACCCACTCGGAAAACTCGCCTGTTTAAAAGGGACCTTTAGTGATTTTTTATTTTTATCTCACACAACCGCATCCTAACGGAACGGATGCATCCTGATGTTCAAAATCAAAACAGATCTGTTTAATTCCGGAATTGAGATCCTCTGCCGGATCTCAGTAGCAGAATTAACAACGCAAGTATGGAACAGGCCTAAGGTGGGCATTAGTTCATTTATTATTTTACACAATTATGATAGTTTTTTAAAAGGGTTACGTGGCCAAACATCCCCTTTAATTTGAAATGTTTTTTTATGCAAAATTAAGGCTCATGCACATGACCGTATTTTGTTTCCTTGTCCACAAAGTTTTTTTTGCTGATAGGATGCAGACCCATTCATTACAACGGATCCACAAAAAATGCAGACAGCCCACCAAGAGCTGTCCGCATCAGTATGCCAGTATGGCCCCGCCAAAAAAATAGAGCATGTCCGATTTTTTTCTAGTTTGCGGACAAGGATAGGTATTATTGCAATGGATCTGCAAAAATAACGGATCCGCAAAAAAAAAAAAATGGAAGCCATACAGACGTCATCCGTTTTTTGTGTGTGGATCTGCCATTTGCGGACCGCAAAACACATACGGTCGTGTGCATGAGGCCTTATATGGAGTGCATGCTTACTGATGCATGCCCTTTTCTTTACTATCATTTTGGCCTATTAGGTTTTAACTATATCTTTTTCTGACACGCCTCGCAATTCATTGTATAAACTGACATCTCTTAATGAAATCTGGTAAGAATAGAAGATATCCTTGCAAACTTACTGAAACATATTGCTGGAGGTTCCCATCCTTCTGATGTGCACGTGATTTCATCTTCTTGCCTTCCCGACTGAAATATGTACCCAGCTGAACAAGACACAGACAGCTTACTCCCCTCTTTCATTGGGAAATAAAACTTTTTGAATATGTAATAGTACTGAGCAATCTTTCCATTGTCGACATCAGGAAAGTCACACTCGTTTCCTGTAACAATGATTAAAATATCATGGAACATGTCTCATCAAAATGTTAGGGAATTGCCTATAAGCAACTTATTCTGCATATCATTGTCCTCTTGAGTTTCTCATGACCCACAAGGGGCCTTAAAATGCATCATTTCAAATCTATTGATCTACAAAAAATGCAGTATTGGAGAAAATAAGGGGAAGGGATTTGTTTCACATTGCAAACTATATTGGAAAGCATCCAGACAATATTCATGGAAACATTTATTGATATAATGCAATTAAATGGAAAAATCAAGCTAATTTGCAAATACCGGTAGTCCTGATTAATTTCTTCCCCCGCATGCATTTTAGGTTACTGACCAAGCAATTATTTTCATTTTTTTAATTGTCGCCTTCTAACAGCTATAACCTTTTAATTTTTCTATTGATGCAGCCTTCGGCCTCTTTCACACGGCCGTAGGTGTCACGTGACCGTACTGCGGACATTTGCAGATCCACAATACACGGACACAGTTCCGTGGCCATTTCGCATCACGGATGTGGACCCATTCATTTAAAAAAAAAATGTTTTTGCATCTCAAGACTCAATAACTTTTTTCTTTTTCTTTCTACTGAGCTGTGTGAGGACTTGATTTTTGCTGGACATTCATTCATTTCATTTGCTTGCTTTTTATTCAGTTTTTTTTGTAGTGAATGAGCAAAAAACTTACGATGATTGTGCAGTGGTTTTATTTTTTCAATTTATTTTGCATTGAAAAGTTTTTATTAATTGGAAAAAAGGTGTATTTTTTAGATATGAGATTTATTTTATTTTATACCATTTTAACTGTTTGCTAGTCCCACAAAGGGGCTGTAACATACGATCTTTTGCTGTGTAATGCATTATATTCTCAGTGCTTTACTGACAGTCACCATCAGGGTGCACCAGAGAGGCATAGTTTGATGGGGAGTTTATTAGCTCCCAGGCTGCCATTCACACACATCGGCACCCCGTGATCTCATTCCTGGGCTGCCCATAGGAGACAGTTCTCTCTATCGGTAACCGTTTAGATGCCATGGTTGCTATTGACCGTGGCATCTAAGGGGTTAAGCGGCCTGAATTCTGCCGATCCAGGACTTTAGAGCAGAAGCCCGGCTCTATTGTGAGAGCTGAGCCTCCGCTATCTGCTGCATGGGAGACCCATGCAGCACTTATTCTAGGTTACCTTAAAAAGGCAGCGGCCTAAAATAAAGCCCATTATTGAAAGCTGTAAAAACATGTATCGGCGGTCATTAAGGGGTTAATTTTTTAGTTGTTTACAGCTCCCATGCAGGCCTATGCTTCTCCTTAATTACAGACTACTAACAAACTTTGTGTAGTCTGATCTTGTAGTCATACCGGCCTCCATCTGTCTCCTATCTTTTGCTAACCAAAACGTAGGGGTCAGATAGAAGAGCATATGACTAAGGGTCCATTCACACGTCCGCAAATGGGTCCATTCACACATCCGCAATTTGCGGATCCGCAACACACCACGGACGTGTGAATGGACCCTAAAGGATCACATTACACAATATTTGTTTGTAGTCTTTTGCTAGGTCTGCGTGGGAGCTGGAGGTACAGAAAATAGGACATTTCAAAACAAGCCTATTTGCAAAGGTGCATTTTAGATGCATTGGAGCCAAAAATTAGCTGTGAAGGTAGACGTGACTTTTATTCATTACATTTTCAGTTAAAAAGCATTTACAGCTGTAAAAATTGGGGTTAACAGGCTTAATGGGTTTAACCATAGAAAAAAGAATAAGTATTAATTTCATTGATCCCCTGCCGCTCCTGCATTGGTTCCTCCTGGTCTTTACTTATAGAAAATGCCCGCAGCCAGTCATGGGCTGAGATGGGTACCCTCTGCGGCTAATGATTGGCTTAGTGGGCATTACCAGGTTGAGATGGGACCAGGACCAACAGGGACCCGGGCGGCACTGGAACAGGTGCAGCGTGCAGGGGCGGATCAGGTATCAGTTCTTTAATTTTTTTAAGCCCCTATAAGCCCCTGCTCCCATTGATTTTTTTCCCATTGGAAACCCTTTTTAAAAAAAGAAAATGTTTCAGAATCAAGAGATTAGTTTCATTTAAACTATTACTCACACCAATAATATTGATGATGAAGATGATTTTCGATTGATCAATAACCTGATTATTCATTTTTTCTGATAAAATGAAATAATAAAAGTTACATTCAAAAATGATCTTGGCAGAACCCATGAACACTGACACTTTCACATGCTTGGGACCCACCAACAAGACCTATATAATACAAATATGCCATGCATGTTATTACTAGACAAACTGTACACATGTAATGGAGAAGTGAAGAAAAAAGAGGTACAATGTTATAAATATACAACTAATTGTTGCCTCAAACTCAACCAACAGCATAAGCCAAGGCATTAGCACAAATCAAACAGAAAATACTGCAGAATATGACACAACTTTACCTTCTGATGAACATGAGGTGGAGAGCATAAAACCTAACAGCCAGAAATTCTGTAACTTCATGATTTTTTTTTGTGCTGTTCATGTTTCTGTCCTAATATTTGTAAAACCTCCAGATTTTAGTCAAAGGTCTGTTAATTATTCACAATACTTGTAATGATTACACTACCTAGTTAAAGCTTCTTCTATGTAATGTGAGTAAAGAGTAAAAAACACAACATAAATCAATATGTAAGTGATTACAATATTAGAGTGAAATGAAACACTTATTGGTGAAAACAGTAGATCCTGCCCATTTGTAGGTTTCCAGAGCTCGCATTTCAGCTGGACCAGTAAATACCTGATGAGTAATAAATCTGGTGACCAGGCAGGCCAAGCAAGTGTTGCAATCTGGTGGAGACATTCCTGGAAATCCCTTGCTGTGTGTAGGCGAGCATTATCCTGCTGGAAAATGCCAGCCGGAAACCCTGTCATGAGAGGCAACATGTGGCGGCGGGATGTCCTGCACATATCACTAAGTGGTTAGTGTCCCCCATATCACTACTAGGGGTGACCGACAGTCATATGCCACAGCAAAAGAAGGACTGAAGTGCTCACAGCCAGGCCTCCATACTTGAACTCGACTGTCGTGGGATCCTAAACAGAATCTGGATTTGTCGCTAAAGGCAATGCGGTTCCAAACCATAGCAGTTCAGGCACCACTTCAAACAAAGGCAATAGTTTCTGGTTGTCACTGGCAAAACACCTAAAGTTCACCATGACACCAGATTTCTTTCTGCTAAGCCCCTGGAAATTTTCTGAGCAGAGAAAGAAATGTGTAATAAAGGTGTCACCTGTGTCGGGATGGTGGATAACAAACTGGTCATGCTTGTTGGTGGATCAAAGGAACCTTTCCACTGGTGGCCTGTCTGGGCTGTCCTCACATAACCCCTGCTACCAATACGTCCTAGCAGTTAGCTCAAAACAGCCTGTATAGTGGGCAATTCGTTGAAACGACCATCCTGCTACTCTTGGTCCAATGATGTGCCTGCTCTGAAAGTCTGTCATCTGGACAAAATGCCTTAGAATGCATCATAGAGGCAAGTCCAGCAGTCTATCTGGAACATGATACAGTTTGATTTCAGTGTCATACTAGTAAAAATACCCTGGTCAGGAAATGAAATATAATCTTTAAACAGAGTTTGTCATGAGCTATGTTTTTCACGTATCACTTGTGCCTTGTGTGAAAATTGCAGCATGTTCTATATTCTGCATTTTTCACGCAACGCAGGCCCCATAGAAATGAATAGGGCTGCGTGAAAATCGCAAGCATCCGCAAGCAAGTGCGGATGCTGTGCGATTTTCACGCATGGTTTCTAGGAGATGATGTTAGTAAAAAGGGATGAGCAACCCCGGACAGAAGATCATTCTATCTTCATTCAGCAGTGAAGAAGTCTGGGTTCGGGTCTGGATACCACATTCAGTTTTTTATCATCGAGTGAAAAACGCATTGCACTCGTGGAAAAAAATGAACAACGAAACGCAATCTCAGACAAAACTGACTGAAATTGCGTGCCTACTCGCGTGGGTTTCCCGCAATGCACCCTGAACGCATCCGTACCAAATCCATGATGCCCATGTAAAAGAGGCCTTACAAGAACAGCTGAGTAAGTTTGCATGCTGGGAGTTGTAGTTTCACAGCAGCTGGAGTGCTAAAAGTTGCTGGTCCCTGCACTACAGCCTGCCAGGATACAAAGCTCATTTCTTTCAGCACTACAGGGACTAAAGGCAGGGGCGGAGGATTAAGTGCATGATAGGCCCTGGGCTGTCTAACCAACTTGGGCCCCTCCCTCCATTTTAGTTTAGTGGGGGGTTTTTTGTATGAAGAGGCTGTGGTGCTTCGTGAGCGCCACATGACATCTCCAGACTAAAAAAAAATACCCCAAATTGGCTCCTAAACTGAAAAATTTGGTCACCAAATTTAAAATACATGTAATTATAATAAAAAAGACTTGGAGGAGAATACAGCACCACATACCAGGAGCAGGAAGGAAGGGGGATTTTTCCTTACCCCCGAAACGCGTCGAGCTACATTACTTCTACCTAATAAAGACCACCTGAATGAACAAGGGAAGCCCCTGTTTTCCATCCATCTGGGGACCAACAGGCAGAGTCAACATCTACAAGCGACCTCGGCGGGGAGGGGCATAGGTGTAAGTGTCTTGAGCTTATCTTACACCACCCCTCCCGGTAAAGTAAGTGAAATCACCGTCATTGTTGCTTCAAAATCCTCTGCCACTTTGGGCTACTCCCAATTTTCATCTTGTTTTATGCATCACGACTGAATTCTACTTACCAGCTATCAAGGCGGGGAGGGGTATATTGGTACAGACACTCATACCAGTGCCTTTACCACCCCTTCCCGGGTAAGTGAGTAAAGTATCATTACAAATTAGGATTTCAACATCACTTCCTTTCCTCACTTACCCAGGGTTTTACCCACGGTAACACTCCAATTCCCCTTTTCCATCACTCCACCCCCGGTATCTGGCGCTATTATAGGGCTTTGCAACCGTTTTTTTCCTTTTTGCTGTATTTCCACACCAGGGCCACTTCATCCACTGAAGTTTAACCCTGTCTGCATTGCCAGCTGCCTAATACCCTCCCCATAAAACCCCATTCTCCTGTCCCCCACAACTAGCAATCTCCCAGCCCCCATTCTTTCTCCCCTCCCTCTCACTCTCTTCTCCCTGTCCCTTGGCGCTCTCTCCATCAAGGAAATCTAGGACCACTCCAGGTCCAAATTCCCCACCTGGAGATTAATGCTCCTTCCTCCTTCTTTCTTTTTGTTTTATATCTACTGCCCCCATATAGTAGTTTGCCCCCTCACAGTAATTTCCCCCACCCTGCCCCACACAGTAATTTCCCCCACACTGCCCCCATATAGTAGTTTGCCCCCTCACAGTAATTTCCCCCACATAGTAATTTCCCCCAGCCTGCCCCACACAGTAATTTCCACCATACTGCCCCCATATAGTAGTTTGCCCCCATAGTAGTTTTCCCACACACAGTAATTTCCCCCACACTGCACCCATTTAGTAGTTTGCCCCATACAGTAATTTCCCCCACACTGCCCCCAAACAGTATTTTCCCCCACACTATCCTCATACAGTAATTTCCCCCACGCAGTAATTTCCCCCTCACTGCCCCCACACAGTAGTTTCCCCCACACTGCCCCCACACAGTAGTTTCCCCCACATTGCCCCATATAGTAATTTGCTTCCACATAGCAATCCCTCCCATAATAATTTCCTCCCACACAGTAATCCCACCATAATATTTTTCCTCCACATAGTAATTTGCCCCAATACTGCAATTTCCCCCAGATGTACTGTCTATTCACATGTCCCTCTGTGTGTTTCCCCCATGTCCCCCAAAGTTGGCACATAAAAAAATAAAAATAAAAGCTAAATACTCAATTCGTTGAAACGACCATCCTGCTACTCTTGGTCCAATGATGTGCCTGCTCTGAAAGTCTGTCATCTGGACAAAATGCCTTAGAATGCATCATAGAGGCAAGTCCAGCAGTCTATCTGGAACATGATACAGTTTGATTTCAGTGTCATACTAGTAAAAATACCCTGGTCAGGAAATGAAATACAATCTTTAAACAGAGTTTGTCATGAGCTATGTTTTTCACGTTTCACTTGTGCCTTGTGTGAAAATTGCAGCATGTTCTATATTCTGCATTTTGGGCCCCTCCCTCCATTTTAGTTTAGTGGGGGTTTTTTTTGTATGAAGAGGCTGTGGTGCTTCGTGAGCGCCACATGACATCTCCAGACTAAAAAAAAATACCCCAAATTGGCTCCTAAACTGAAAAATTTGGTCACCAAATTTAAAATACATGTAATTATAATAAAAAAGACTTGGAGGAGAATACAGCACCACATACCTCTTATATTCAGGGACATCTCCTGTCATGTAGACCTTCTCTTTCCTCTTCTCCTCCATTAGACCACTATGACAAATTCTTTCAGCCACATCTCATCTCTACAGAGTTTGTTACACAGACACGTTAGATTTCTCAGTTTTTCCATCAACCTCCCCATCCTGGTGTCCCGACAATGTCATCCTGCTGCCACCACCAATACTGTACCTGTTGTGCTCCCCAATGTCCCAGGTACTATACTGCTGAAAAAATAGTGACCCCAGTAGACATAATTGGGGTCATTTATCAAACTGGTGTAAAGTAGAACTGGATTTCCAAAAAAGCTGTCAAAAATGAAAGGTGGAATCTGATTGGTTGCTATGGGCAACTAAGCCAGTTATAATTTACACCACTTTGAAATTACACCTAATGTCCCTATAGTGTCTACAGCAGCTATAATTTCCCATAGAGTGCCCCCAGTAATAATAACCGGGGGGAAAAATCCCCCTTCCTCAGGAGCAGGAAGGAAGGGGGATTTTTCCTTACCCCCGAAACGCGTCGAGCTACATTACTTCTACCTAATAAAGACCACCTGAATGAACAAGGGAAGCCCCTGTTTTCCATCCATCTGGGGACCAACAGGCAGAGTCAACATCTACAAGCGACCTCGGCGGGGAGGGGCATAGGTGTAAGTGTCTTGAGCTTATCTTACACCACCCCTCCCGGTAAAGTAAGTGAAATCACCGTCATTGTTGCTTCAAAATCCTCTGCCACTTTGGGCTACTCCCAATTTTCATCTTGTTTTATGCATCACGACTGAATTCTACTTACCAGCTATCAAGGCGGGGAGGGGTATATTGGTACAGACACTCATACCAGTGCCTTTACCACCCCTCCCAGTGAAGTGAGTAAAGTATCATTACAAATTAGGATTTAAACATCACTTCCTTTCCTCACTTACCCAGGGTTTTACCCACGGTAACACTCCAATTCCCCTTTTCCATCACTCCACCCCCGGTATCTGGCGCTATTATAGGGCTTTGCAACCGTTTTTTTCCTTTTTGCTGTATTTCCACACCAGGGCCACTTCATCCACTGAAGTTTAACCCTGTCTGCATTGCCAGCTGCCTAATACCCTCCCCATAAAACCCCATTCTCCTGTCCCCCACAACTAGCAATCTCCCAGCCCCCATTCTTTCTCCCCTCCCTCTCACTCTCTTCTCCCTGTCCCTTGGCGCTCTCTCCATCAAGGAAATCTAGGACCACTCCAGGTCCAAATTCCCCACCTGGAGATTAATGCTCCTTCCTCCTTCTTTCTTTTTGTTTTATATCTACTCACCTATGTCCAGGCGTGCGATGACAGGCGAGCACACTTCACTGTGCTGCGTCCCGGAACAGGCGAGCGAGATGATGTCATCACGCACGCCTGCGACGGGATTTCACTACCGCATAGGTCTCAGGCCTACTAGGCCTGAAGCCTATGGTGGTGATCAGCGGCGGGGCAGGGAACTTTGCGCTCCCATGCCCCGCTGCAGTATGTGGGTGTTTGGGTCGGCATTGGGCCCCCCAGCAGTGCTGGACCTGGGGCTGCCGACCCGAACGTCCCTATTGTAATCTGCCACTGACTAAAGGCGTATTCCGGTATGTAAAAGTTATCCCCTATCCAAAGATAGGGAATAAATATCAGATTGTGGGGGTCCTACCACTGGGACCCCCACCAATAACGAGAATAGGGTCCCTGCCCCCTGAAATGACCGGAGGGGCTGGTCGCATATGCACATGGCCGCTCCATTCATTTCTCCGGGAGTTCCGGTGTTTCGGCTATCTCCTGAACAATCCCATACATCTCCTGAACTCCCCCCAAATATCTGTGAGTGTATTTGCCATCATGCACTGTAGTATACTATATAAAGCCATTACCCCTTCAGTTCCAGAGGATTTTTTGTTTTTACGTTTTTGTTTTTTGTTACCTGAGTCAAAACTTTTATTTTACTATTCACATAGCCGTGTGAGGGCTTCTTTTTTGCTGAACAAGATGTACTTTCTAATAGCACCATTTACTTTTGCCATACAATGTAGTGGGAAGCTGGAAAAAAATTCAACTCTTCCACAGTTTGGTTTTTACAGTGTTTCCTGTTCCCTTCATTTTTTGGATCAGTATGAATACGAAGTTGCTGCATTCAGGGGCGGATTGGCCATTGCCCCCTACACAGGGGCACACAAGTCCTCCTCTCTGCTGCTGACCGGGTATATAATGAGCTGTCAACAGTAAATTAAGCTTTGACAATCAGTTTCTCATGTACCCGGCCAGCATCCGCACATGCGCTCCTGAATTCAACTGCTATGGCCTGTCCCTCACCTCCTAAGCCCCCTGCTCCATATCTTAATCAAAGATTAAGGGAAAGAGGAGAGAAAATCGTAGCTATTCATGGCCACCATGGAGTGGCAGCTTTAGGGGCAATATATTGTGCTACACTGTGTTATTTGGTATTTTGCACTATGGTATTGTTCACACTACCTTCTTGGATTGCCCCACCTTATGTTAATTTGAACCTGCTGTAAGAGGGTGCAAGGTATCATATGCGATGGCAGGTACGTGTCACCGAGGTTGCTGGCCTCGGTGAGGTGAGAGCCGGGTTTTTTGTCTGCAGCAGCTTATGCTGCTAGACTTTGTTACTTAGTTTGGCTGCAAAGCTAATCCGGGCCGGCTCTTACTGGGAGTAGGTAAAGTGTAGGGTGGGTGCCTACTCCCCACGGTCCAGTCCTGGTTTTGGGCTGGCTATAAAACACAGCCATCAGCTGTGTCTGGGTGGTGATTATCCTGGAGCCTGCTAACAGGGCTGTGGGGTTCTCTGTGCTGGAGGACGGAGCTCAGCAAGGTGGTGTTTCCCTGCAACCTGAAGGTGGAATCGCCTGCGGCTGGGCCGACTGCTAGGTGTGAACCCGCACCTAAACCACCCAGGTGACTGGACCCTGTGTTGGCCTGTTTTTGTTTTGCCACGTTATTTCCGTTGTGTGTGAACTGTCACCAAAGAGACTGTTTTTCATTTATGGTGTGCAAGTGTGAATAAAACACTGTTTGTTGCACAATCTGGACTCCTTGTTTTGCCTCTAAACTGCACCCGCACCGATGTCTACCAGAGCGACTCCCCACATTTGGTGGAGGATGCGGGCATGCGCAGTGATGCTGGCGTGAACGCCGAAGTTTTGTTTTTCTAAAGTGCATGGAATATATTAAGCCAGCAAAGCTGCAAGCAGGAGTTTCTGGCAACATGGAGGCTGCTGTGAAGGCTCTCATAGAGGCTAACGTGCAGCAGCGGGAGACCAACCAACTACTGCTACAACATGTGATGGCGTTACAGGCGGCAGGAGCGTCCCACCACGTCCATGATGCCCGGAAAGCGGTCCGTGTGGCGATCCCAAAAATGACCCCCGCAGACGACGTTGAGACGTACCTGGCGGTTTTTGAGAAGGTCGCCGTGAGGGAAAAGGAACCCCGTGACCAGTGGGCTGAGGTTGTCGCTCCGTTCCTGGCTTCCGGACCCCAGCAGGTGTTTTTCGACTTGTCGGACGACCAAGCGGCAGATTATGACACCGTGAAAGGAGAGATCCTAGCCAGACTGGGGGTGAACGTGCTGGTCCGCGCCCAAAGAGTCCACCAGTGGGACCTTAAAACGACTGAACCCGCTAGGCCGCAGTACTACGATCTGCTGCACAGGCTGCAAAAGTGGCTGCAGCCTGATCTGCTAAGTCCCACTGCCATGCTGGATCGACTGTTGGCGGACATCTTTTGGAGGGCCCTGCCTTATCCCCTCCAGCACTGGATCGGCCAGGTATCGCCCACCAATGCCCTGGAGATGGTCGACCTGGTGGAGCGCTACGAGGCCACCAGAAACCTGCAGGGGACTCTTGCGGGAAGGGATCAGTCAAACCCCGGAGGCCTCTGCCCCAGTTCCGACGTCCGGCGACAGTGCGGCCTGCACGGAATATACCCCCTGCGAGTCCGTCTCCCGTGTATGCTGGAGGTGTCAGGAGCCAGGCCACATCAGGGCCGACTGTCCGCATCGGGATGAGCCGATGGATATGAACTACGGGGGTCGTCACTCCCTGTATGCACGGAAGCTGTGTGCAACTGGCACCCGTGAGGTGCAGGACCATAACCACCTGTGTCAGGTAGAGGTGGGAGACTCTCTGGCGGTGGCTCTGCTGGACTCCGGGAGTTTAGTCTCCCTGGTAAGGGCTGCACTTGTACGGCCTGCGGAGTATACTGGCCGTAAAGTCGGGGTCCTGTGCATCCACGGAGACCTGAAAGACTACCCCACTGCACTAGTGACTTTGTCCACCGCGGCTGGTAGGTGGACCCACGAGGTGGCTGTCGCTACTAAACTCCCACACAAACTGATACTTGGGAGGGACTTCCCCGGTTTTCCGGCGCTGTGGCCGGTAATAAAGGTATCTGAGGGTCCCGAGACAGGGGTGACCCTAGTGGAGTGGCCTGATACCACTGGAAGGCCAGAACCCTGGGAGCCCGAGTCTGAAGGGCCGGCGGTAGGGGTGACCACTGCTCCAGCGGTAGAGGGGGAGACAACCCCACTGAGTGTAATGGTGGGAGACACGGAGGACTTGCCACCGGGACCTGAGTTGGCAGACCTCAATGTCTCCGGGAAAATTTTGGGACCGCACAACACCGGGACCAAACCCTAACCAGGGCCTGGGAGAATGTGCTGGAAATTGATGGAAACCCCAGAAACCAGGGGCTGAATTAATGTTCCCACGATTTATTGTTCTGCAGGATATGTTGTATCGGGTGAACCAAATCCGAGGCGAACCTGTTGAACAGTTGGTGGTGCCCACAGCGTATCGCAAGCTTGTCATGGAGCTTGCCCACCAACATGTTCTTGGGGGACACCTGGGGTGGCAGAAAACCCAGGACCGCATACTGCAGCGATTTTATTGGCCCAGTGTGTTCAAGGAGGTAGAGAATTATTGTAAGTCCTGTCCAACCTGTCAGATAACTAGCCCCCAGCCACATTTCCGTAGTCCTCTGGTACCTCTGCCAATTATTGAAGTACCGTTTGAGCGAATCGCTATGGATTTAATTGGGCCTGTACCAAAGTCTGCCAGGGGCCACCAACACATTCTGGTAGTTCTCGACTATGCCACTCGGTATCCGGAGGCGGTGCCTCTGCGACATACCTCAGCTAAGCTCATTGCCAAAGAGTTAATGGAGATGTTCTCCCGTGTGGGCATGCCAAAAGAGGTTCTGACAGACCAAGGGACCCCTTTTATTTCCAAAGTAATGAGGGAACTGTGTAAATTGTTGCGTATAAAGCAGTTACGGACGTCCGTTTACCATCCGCAAACAGACGGTCTTGTGGAGAGGTTTAACCAAACTCTAAAAAATATGTTAAAGAGGGTGGTGTCTAGAGATGGGAAGGACTGGGATCTGCTTCTGCCCTATCTCATGTTCGCAGTGCGAGAGGTGCCCCAGGCCTCTACTGGGTTCTCGCCCTTCGAACTGCTTTATGGCAGACACCCTCGGGGCCTGTTGGATATCGCCAAGGAAGCATGGGAACAACAGCCTGTCCCCCACAAAAGTGTCATTGAGTATGTCGCCCAGATGCAGGAACGGATGGAAAGGGTGTTGCCCTTGGTCCGGGAGCATATGGAGGCAGCGCAACAAGCCCAGAGTAGGGTGTACAACCGTCAGGCTCGGGTGCGGGACTTCAATCCGGGAGATCGGGTTTTGGTTCTGGTACCCACCCTTGACAGCAAATTCCTAGCTAGGTGGCAGGGCCCCTATGAGGTGATCGAGAAGGTAGGGAAGTGAATTACAAGGTACACCAGCCAGGCGGCGCAAGCCGGAGCAGGTGTACCACGTGAATTTACTTAAGCCGTGGAAAGATAGGGACGCGGCCGACGACCACAGCCCCCGGCCAGGGCTTCTAGGTGAAAAGGGTCCAGCCCCACAGTTCGAGGCCTGTGAAGCCGTAACCACGGTAAAATTGCAGACAGCCTGTCTTCCAAACAAGTTCAGGAAGTCAGGGAGTTCCTCAGTCGGAACACGGATGTGTTCTCGGACCTCCCTGGCCGCACGTCTCTCATCCGACATGACATCGTCACTGAGCCTCAGGCCAAGGTCCGGTTAAAACCATACCGGGTACCCGAGGCTCGGCGGCGGGCCATCGCGGAGGAAGTGCAGTTAATGTTGAAGCTCGATGTCATTGAGGAGTCGAAAAGTGAGTGGGCCAGTCCCATAGTCCTAATACCCAAGCCGGATGGGACGTTGCGGTTCTGCAACGACTTTCGTAAGTTAAATGAAGTATCCAAGTTTGACGCGTATCCCATGCCCGGGTAGACGAGCTTGTTGAAAGTTTAGGACAAGCCCGTTATTTTTCTGTGCTGGACCTCACTAAAGGGTACTGGCAGGTACCCTTAACGGAGTCGGCTAAGGAAAAACCGCATTTGTTACCCGCAGGGCCTGTATCACTACAAGGTGTTACCCTTTGGCCTGCATGGCGCCCCGCCACTTTCCAAAGGTTAATGGACATAGTGCTGCGACCACATCGTCGGTGCGCCTCGGCCTACTTAGATGATGTAGTCATCCACAGCACCGACTGGGAAAGCCATTTACCCAAGGTGCAGGCGGTAGTGGATGCCCTGAGGAAAGCCGGACTGACCGCTAACCCAAAGAAGTGCTCCATAGGGTTAGAGGAGACAAAATATCTGGGATATGTTATTGGGCGGGGAGTCATCAAACCTCAGGTAACTAAGGTAGAGTTCATTCGTAACTGGCCCCGACCGGTCACCACCAGGCAGGTAAAGTCGTTCCTGGGGATTGTAGGTTACTACATGAGGTTTGTGCCCCACTTTGCCACAATAGCAGCGCCATTGACAGACCTGTTGAAGGGGCGAAAGTCTGGGAGGGTTAGCTGGAGTGAGAAGGCGGAGGAGGCTTTCTCCGCGTTGAAGTCGGCCCTGTGTGGGTCTCCGGTTTTGGTGACACCCGACTTCAACAAGGAGTTTGTCGTACAGACCGACGCCTCGGAGGTAGGCCTCGGTGCGGTACTGTCGCAGGAGGTCAACGGGGAAGAACATCCCGTTGTCTTCCTGAGCCGTAAGCTCAGCCCCGCCGAGTCCAGATATAGTATAGTGGAGGGAGTGCCTGGCTATCAAGTGGGCACTCGAAAGTCTCCGCTACTACCTGTTAGGGAGGAGGTTCCGTCTGGTGACCGACCATTCCCCCCTCAAATGGATGAGTCAGGCCAAGGAGAGGAATGCTCGGGTCACCAGGTGGTTCCTATCGCTTCAAAATTTCAAATTCTCCGTGGAACACAGGGCAGGCCGCTTGCAGGGCAACGCAGATGCCCTGTCCCGCGTCCACTGCCTCACGTGTGTTCACCCCCTCAGGGTTGAACAAAGGGGGTGTGTAAGAGGGTGCAAGGTATCATATGCGATGGCAGGTACGTGTCACCGAGGTTGCTGGCCTCGGTGAGGTGAGAGCCGGGTTTTTGTCTGCAGCAGCTTATGCTGCTAGACTTTGTTACTTAGTTTGGCTGCAAAGCTAATCCGGGCCGGCTCTTACTGGGAGTAGGTAAAGTGTAGGGTGGGTGCCTACTCCCCACGGTCCAGTCCTGGTTTTGGGCTGGCTATAAAACACAGCCAGCAGCTGTGTCTGGGTGGTGATTATCCTGGAGCCTGCTAACAGGGCTGTGGGGTTCTCTGTGCTGGAGGACGGAGCTCAGCAAGGTGGTGTTTCCCTGCAACCTGAAGGTGGAATCGCCTGCGGCTGGGCCGACTGCTAGGTGTGAACCCGCACCTAAACCACCCAGGTGACTGGACCCTGTGTTGGCCTGTTTTTGTTTTGCCACGTTATTTCCGTTGTGTGTGAACTGTCACCAAAGAGACTGTTTTTCATTTATGGTGTGCAAGTGTGAATAAAACACTGTTTGTTGCACAATCTGGACTCCTTGTTTTGCCTCTAAACTGCACCCGCACCGATGTCTACCAGAGCGACTCCCCACACTGCCTACAACATGGGGCCACTTTTATTGTTTTTTTTCCAGGGCAACTTTAAGTTGCCAGTCTTCCCTTGGCCACATTTGTATAGTTTTTCTTGTATTTTAATACCCAGAAATAAAAAATAAAAAAACTTTGGAAAACACTAATTTTTTCTTTGCATCACAATATTCGAACCCCTTTAAGTTTTTTAATTTTACATCTACAAAGCTGTGTGAGGGCTCATTATTTGTGGGGCGATCTGTATTTTTCAATGATACCATTGTGTGTATGACTTTTTCATCACTTTTATTTGGCTTTATATAGTGTTTTACATTATGCAGTTCGACGTATGGTATAAATACTTTTATATCCTATCTTATGCATATAAAATGAATTTCTACATGTCTGTCTGTCTGTTGGCAGGGTGCTGTGGAGCTCATTAATAAGGGGGTGGGTCACTGTGGAGGTCACTGTTAGGCCCTATTCACACCCCCCTGCAAAATGGATCCGCATCCCATCCGCAATTTTGCGGAAGGGTTGCAGACCCATTCATTTCAAAGGGGTAGGAATGGATGTGGACAGCACACTATGTGATGTCCACATCCGCGTTTCCGCATCCGCGTTTCTGTTTCCACAAAAAAATAGAACATGTCCTATTCTTGTCCGCAATTGCGGACAAGAAAAGGCATTCTCTATATAGTGCCAGCAATGTGCGGTCCGCAAAATGCGGAATGCACATTGCAGCCGTCCGTGTTTTGCGGATCTGTGTTTCCGCAAAACACACTACTGACGTGTGAATTAGGCCTTAAGGAAGGCACTGTGGATATCTTTTAACTACACACAAACAACAAATGAAATAGACTAAATAGACCAGTGCGAAGCCCGGTAATTCTGCTAGTTTTAATATTATGTTTATTTTTATCTTAATTTTGTTTATTTTCTTTTTAAAAATCACCAACCAAAACTTATGCGTGAAAAGGTTTACGTCCAATATAGAATTATTTGACCTAATATAGCAGAAAGGACGTTAAAATCCAAAACAATAAATACTTTATTATGTTATATCACTATAAAATATATAAATGTGTAGCCCTAAGGAGGGTATGTGCCCGATTAAAATTAATAATTAGCACTACAAGAAGCCCTCCGCTAATGTGTAACCAGATGGAATATAATGTGGTTTATAAAACCGGTGGGCTAGAACCGACCCTCTGGCAAAATTGCGTGTATGCCAGATCAATTATATTGTCAGTATTGCATTTTAACGTTCTTTATTTTAATTTTATCTTAATACTATTTTAAAAACTCAACTTTTTTTCTTACTTTTTTTTTTTAGATTGCCATTTGTATTCTGTAATGGACTTTTATTTATTGCAGAATAAAGGATTCAGTACATTCCAATGCAGTGCTGCCACCTGCAGGCCAGCATTGGAATATACCATTAATAGACCAGAAACTTTGTACAGGCCTATTACTTCTATGGAACGCCTTCCCGATCTCAGCCAGGGGAAGATATCCCCAGCCAGGAAGCACAGGCTTCCGGTTTTAGTGCTCTCAGATTCTGTGATCACATTTAACCATATCACCTGAGCGGTTAAATGTTTGCAATCAGTGTTTAAAACAGCAGGCACCTGGCGGCTATGGTGCCTGCTGTACTCAGGAATGGGTGCCATTTTTAAATCTTGCAACTAAAACATTGATAATTATATATATATATATATATATATATATATATATATAGTAGTTCAAAAATTGCAAGGCAGCACTCCAATCTTCAAAAAATTCCAGTGTTTATTCAGCCCAGTGTGGCAACGTTTCAATTGTTCACTACAATCTTTCTCAAGCCATACCAAATAAAGTGCTGGTCCCATGGATAAACTTCCATCTGTGAGAATGTCCCTTGCTTGAAAAAATCTGTAAAGAACATAAGAGAAATAACAAACAATTAATAAGTGTTTAAACAGTAAAAAGAAAATTTTCTCCATGTATAAAAAAATCCTTTTAAAATAAAAAACTATTTTCTAGAAGGAGAAAGCCACTGAACACTTCATTTAGTCTCCCTCCCAGGTATAAATAGGGCGGGAATACACCACGAGGCAAGACAACGCACAGCATCCTATGTCACACGGAAATCAACATTGAGTCCCCTAGGTTTTAGGGTTCCCAGTGTGTAGATCCAATATAGTTCTTTATTTTTTAAAAACTTCACCCTATCTCCCCCTCTTCGTGTCAAAGGGATGTGATCTATAACTCTAAATTTTAGATCCCTTTCCGTGTGTCCTGCCTCCTTGAAATGCCTCGAGACTGGGAGATCCATTTTTTGTTTTCTAATGGAAAACCGATGCTGATTAATCCTGGTTTTTACATCCCAGGTCGTTTCTCCCACATAACATAAGGCACATGGACATGTAAGCATGTACACTACATATGTGGAATCACATGTCAATAAGGCTCTGATTTTAACCTCTCTACCTGTAGATGGGTTCAAAAATGTATTTCCTCTGATCAATAATGGACAATTTACACAATTGTAGCATGGATAACAACGCCACATTACAAAACAAAGAATCCCTCCCAGACACTATAGGGCGTCCGGGGGGGTTTCTTAAATCCTTTTGTAATGTGGCGATTTTCCTTGACAAGATACTGAGGAAGTATGCAATTAATGCCAAGTCATACGTGCGAGATACCGCTGATTTTTTGGATAGGATTAAGGGGGTACAAATACCGAAAGGGGCTCTGTTGGCATCTTTTAATGTCAGCAGCTGGTACACGAGGTATAGCAGCAGTGGAAAAATGTTTGGTCAACAGTAGCTTCACGTCCGAGTGCAAACAATTTTTGATTGATTTACTCCAGTTTATACTGACACGAAACTATTTTTTGTTTAGAGATGGTTGGTATGTACAGTTGCGTGGGACTGCCATGGGGTCCAACGTGGCGCCCACCTACGCTAATATCTATATGACTCACCTGGAGGACACATTTGTGTACAGGAGCCACCACTTCAGCCACGTGCTGGGGTGGTGGCGTTATATAGATGATATCTTTCTGGTGTGGGTGGGCGCGGCGTTGGACCTCCAGGCATTCCACCTATTCTTAAATGATGTGGATCCCACGGTAAAGTTTACATTGACACATTCATCTGAAAAAATACAGTTTTTGGATACGGAGATTTCTATCAAGGAGGGGTGTTTGGTCAGTGATCTTTTTGTCAAAAAGACAGATAAAAACACATTATTAAGGTTTGAAAGCAACCATCCCCCCTCGATGGTGAAATCCCTACCCTATAGCCAGTTGGTGAGAGTTGACAGGATTGTGGAGGATGTAGAGGTGAAGAGGCAGAGATTTGACCAGATGGGTGCCAAGTTCCGGGCAAGAGGATACCCTAGGGGATTGATTGACCAAAGTTTTAAAAAAATCAGTAATGAAAGAGGAAAAACACCAAAAGAAAAACTCAAAGGATTCCGTTCATATCAGAATATAGCAGCGAAAGCAATAATATAGCAAAGGTGATTAGGAAACATTGGGGCATTTTGACATCAAGTTTCCCCCAGATTCAGGAGTTTCAAACACCCCCATTGCTCTCGTATCGAGAAGTAACAACCTTGGGGACAAACTAGTCAGGTCTGATGTTGGACCTTCAAAAGTCAGGGAAGGAGGCCTTTTCGGTTGTCAGAAAACTGGATGTTATCCATGCTACAATTGTGTAAATTGTCCATTATTGATCAGAGGAAATACATTTTTGAACCCATCTACAGGTAGAGAGGTTAAAATCAGAGCCTTATTGACATGTGATTCCACATATGTAGTGTACATGCTTACATGTCCATGTGCCTTATGTTATGTGGGAGAAACGACCTGGGATGTAAAAACCAGGATTAATCAGCATCGGTTTTCCATTAGAAAACAAAAAATGGATCTCCCAGTCTCGAGGCATTTCAAGGAGGCAGGTCACACGGAAAGGGATCTAAAATTTAGAGTTAGAGATCACATCCCTTTGACACGAAGAGGGGGAGATAGGGTGAAGCTTTTAAAAAATAAAGAACTATATTGGATCTACACACTGGGAACCCTAAAACCTAGGGGACTCAATGTTGATTTCCGTGTGACATAGGATGCTGTGCGTTGTCTTGCCCCGTGGTGTATTCCCGCCCTATCTATACCTGGGAGGGAGACTAAATGAAGTGTTCAGTGGCTTTCTCCTTCTAGAAAAGAGTTTTTTATTTTAAAAGGATTTTTTTATACATGGAGAAAATTTTCTTTTTACTGTTTAAACACTTATTAATTGTTTGTTATTTCTCTTATGTTCTTTACAGATTTTTTCAAGCAAGGGACATTCTCACAGATGGAAGTTTATCCATGGGACCAGATGGATTCTGAATTGTGAAAAATTATTTTTAAAAAGATTATTACTAGATGTCATGGGATTCATGTTTTCTCTGCCGCTTAATCATATTTTATTTGTCTTTTTTGAACACTCCGTGATAATGAGTGATATGAGTCAAATCACCTAACAATAGGGGACTGGTGGTAAGGGTTTTTACATGAGGACTGTGATAGGTCACTTTATGTATCCCTTACTGACCGGTTCACCTAGTGGTGTTGGATGTTATGCATGAACTGCCCCAAGGTTGTTGGCATGATATGGCGAGTCCGTTCTTTCGGATGGACTCGTCATTTGCATTATACACCTAAAATGGGGAGCTTGAAGTATGTATGACCCATGGTAATATGTGGATGCTGTGGTGAGTCCGATTCCTGGACAATCCTATGCCTCCATTATAATATCCATAGGGTGTGTTGGATGTTTACATAGATTTGTGGATACGGAGTTGTGATATACAGGACATGCGCACTACACCTGAGATGCCGGGGTTGCCATATTTGATATGGTCCGGATTGGTGTGCTTGAAACGTAATGTTTGCGGGACTTGATCAAGTCCGCGCAGCCGCAGAGATGACATGAATCCCGTGAACGCCATCTTTGTTAGGGACACTGGATCTGGTGTATGGGGATGCTCGCGAGATTTGTGAATCTCGCGCATGCGCGTTGTACTCCGTGAGACGCCGTCCAGGATCCTATGGTGATTCCGCTTCTGTGAGATTGTCTCCCTTTTATTATGATTATTATTTATCTTATACACCTGTGGGTTTCAAGTCAATTAACTGTCTTTAATGTTTACACTATCAGAAAATTGTATCATATGGAACATGAATATTTTTTCACATGTATTCGTTTATGTAATTTGCACATTTGGCACTTTTAGCACTTTATTATTACAAATTTACATTTTATTGCAATCATGTTTTTATCACTAATTAATTGATGATCATGTGACTTGACTATATATATTGCACTGAGCACTTTATTTGGTATGGCTTGAGAAAGATTGTAGTGAACAATTGAAACGTTGCCACACTGGGCTGAATAAACACTGGAATTTTTTGAAGATTGGAGTGCTGCCTTGCAATTTTTGAACTACTACATTGAGGACTTGGTTGCTGGTCGTCGGCAGGTTTTGCACCCGTTATTTTAAAGTGTGCTGCTTTTTCACTTTTTACCTTATATATATATATATATATATATATATACATACACACACACTAGCTGAAGGACCCGGTTTGCACAGGTATATTTCATCTATTTTATTTAATGTTTGTGTGTCGTTAAAAGATATTGACAGTATCCACTATAACAGTGACATCTACAGTACCCCGCCCCCTTAACAGTGACCTCCACAGCCCCCCACCCCTTAACACTGACCCCCTACAGTGCCACGTCTTCTTAACCACTTCTAGACCGGGCCATTTGCCCCTTCCTGACCAGGCCTAATTTTGCAGATCTGACATGTGTCACTTTATGTGGTAATAGCTTTGGAACACTTATTTATCCAAACCGTTCTGAGACTGTTTTCTCGTGACACATTGTACTTCATGATAGTCATACATTTGAGTCAATATATTTCACCTTTATTTTTGAAAAATTCCCAAATTTCCCCAAAATTTTGAAAAATTAGCAATTTTCTAAATTTCAATTTCTCTGCTTTTAAAACAGAAAGTGATACCTCATAAAATATTTATTACTTAACATTCCCCAGATGTCTACTTTATGTTGGCATCATTTTGTAAATGTAATTTTATTTTTTTAGGACGTTAGAAGGCTTAGAAGTTTTGATGAAATTCTTAAAATTTTTAAGAAAATTTCCAAAACCCACTTTTTAAGGACCAGTTCAGGTCTGAAGTCACTTTGTGGGACTTACACAGTGGAAACTCCCATAAATTATCCCATTGTAAAAACTACACCCCTCAAGTTACTCAAAACTGATTTTACAAACTTTGTTAACCCTTTAGGCGTTCCACAAGAATTAAAGGAAAATGGAGATGACATTTCTAAATTTCACTGTTTTGGCAGATTTTCTCTTTTAATCCATTTTTTTCTTTAAAAAAATCGAGGGTTAACAGCCAAACAACTCAATATTTATTACCCCGTTTACAGAAACACCCCATATGTGGTCGTAAACTATTTTAAGGGTGGACGGCAGGGCGCAAAATGAAAAGTAACGCCATATGGTTTTTGGAGGGCAGATTTTGCTGGACTGGTTTTTAGATGCCTTGTCCAATTTGAAGCCCCCCTGATGCACTCTGACAGTAGAAACTCCCCAAAAGGTACCCCATTTTGGAAACTA
The DNA here is from genome assembly GCA_033119425.1 of Bufotes viridis. Classification (NCBI taxonomy): domain Eukaryota; kingdom Metazoa; phylum Chordata; class Amphibia; order Anura; family Bufonidae; genus Bufotes; species Bufotes viridis. The sequence continues at coordinate 63,406,247 of CM065596.1, forward strand.
GGGAGTAAGGTGCCAGTTTTATTAGTACTATTTTGGGGTGCATATGATTTTTGATTGCTCTATATTACGTTTTTTGTGAGGCAAGGTAACAAAAAAAATGTCTGTTTTGGCACTGTTTTCATTTTTTAAAACATTCATCTGAAAGGGTAGATCATGTACTATTTTATAGAGCAGGTTGTTATGGACGAAATTATATCAAAAATGTCTACTTTCTTTTTTTGTTTATTTCAGTTTTACATAATAAAGCATTTTTAATAAAAAAATATGTTTTTGTGCCTCCATTTTCTGAACTCCATATTTTTTTAATTTTTCTGCCGATCGTCTTGTGCCGGGGCTCGTTTTTTGATGTTGATGTTTTATTGGTACCATTTTTCGGTACATATGATTTTTTGATCATTCTTGATTACACTTTATGGGGCAAGGTGACCAAAAAATTGGTTGTTTTAGCACAGTTTTTATTTATTTAGCTTTACAGTGTTTATGTGAGGGGTTAAGTCATGTGATATTTTTATAGAGCAGGTTGTTACGGACGTGTTAATACTTTCTTATTTATTTAAGTTTTACACAATAATGGCATTTTTTAAACCAAAAAAATTATGTTTCAGTGTCTCCATAGTCTGGTAGCCATAGCTTTTTTACTTTTTGACCGATTGTCTTAGTTAGGATCTCATTTTTTGTAGGATGAAGTGACGGTTTAATTGGTACTATTTTGGGGGAAATATGCCATTTTGATAACTTGGTGTTGCACTTTATGTGATGTTAGTTGAAAAAAAATGGCTTTTTTGACACTGTTTGTATTTTATTTTTATTACGGTGTTCATGTGAGGGGTTAGGTCATGTGATATTTTTATAGAGCTGGTTTTTACGAATGCGGAGATACCTAATATGTATACTTTTTAAAATTTATTTGACTTTAACACAATAATAGCATTTTTTAAACAAAAAATTATGTTTAATGTCTCCATGTTCTGAGAGCTATACTTTTTTTTATTTTTTGAGCGATTTTCTTATGTAGGGGCTCATTTTTTGCGGGATGAGGTGACAGTTTCCTTTTGTGGGACATACACGTTTTTGATCACTAGTAGAGATGAGCAAACACCTGGAAGTTCGGGTTCGGGAAGTTCGGCCGAACTTCCCGAAAATGTTCGGGTTCGGGATCCGAACTCGACCCGAACTTTATCCCGAACCCGAACCCCATTGAAGTCAATGGGGACCCGAACTTTTAGGCACTAAAAAGGCTGTAAAATAGTCCAGGAACGGGCTAGAGGGCTGCCAAAGGCAGCAAAATGTAGGTAAATCCCCTGCAAACAAATGTGGATAGGAAAATTAATTAAAATAAAATAAATAAAATTTAACCAATATCAATTGAAGAGAGGTCCCACTGCAAGGAATCATGCGTCATATCACCCAACACTGGAGAAGGCCACTTTCAGTTATTTCGGCCTCAGCACCCAGACAGAGGAGAGAGGTCCCACAGCAAGGAATCATGCGTCATATCACCCACCACTGGAGAAGGCCACTTTAAGTTATTTCGGACCCAGCACCCAGACAGAGGAGAGAGGTCCCACAGCAAGGAATCATGCGTCATATCACCCACCACTGGAGAAGGCCACTTTCAGTTATTTCGGACCCAGCACCCAGACAGAGGAGAGCGGTCCCACAGCAAGGAATCATGCGTCATTTCACCCACTACTGGAGAAGGCCACTTTCAGTTATTTCGGCCCAGCACCCAGACCGAGGATACAGGTCCCACAGCAAGGAATCATGCGTCATATCACCCACCACTGGAGAAGGCCACTTTCAGTTATTTCGGCCTCAGCACCCAGAAAGAGGAGAAAGGTCCCACAGCAAAGAATCATGCGTCATATCACCCACCACTGGAGAAGGCCACTTTCAGTTATTTCGGCCCCAGCACCCAGACAGAGGAGAGAGGTCCCACAGCAAGGAATCATGCGTCATATCACCCACCACTGGAGAAGGCCACTTTCAGTTATTTCGGCCCCAGCACCCAGACAGAGGAGAGAGGTCCCACAGCAAGGAATCATGCGTCATATCACCCACCACTGGAGAAGGCCACTTTCAGTTATTTATGCCCCACCACCCAGACAGAGGAGAGAGGTCCCACAGCAAGGAATCATGCGTCATATCACCCACCACCGGAGAAGGCCACTTTCAGTTATTTCGGCCCCAGCACCCAGACATTGGAGAGAGGTCCCACAGCAAGGAATGATGCGTAATATCACCCACCACTGGAGAAGGCCACTTTCAGTTATTTAGGCCAGGCACCCAGACCGAGGAGAGAGGTCCCACAGCAAGGAATCATGCGTCATATCACCCACCACCGTAGAAGGCCACTTTCAGTTATTTCGGCCCCACCACCCAGACAGAGGAGCGGTTCATTCAACTTTGGGTTGCACCGCAAGATCATGGTAAAGTTAAAAAATGAGGATTCAATAAAGAAGTGCCCCGGAGTACAAGAATACATGGTTGAGGAGCAGGCAGTTATAAATGTCTATTCTGCACAAGGGAGGCACAGGTCCTGTGGGATCCATGCCTGGTTCATTTTTATGAACGTCAGCTTGTCCACATTGGCTGTGGACAGGCGGCTGCGTTTGTCAGTAATGACGCCCCCTGCCGTGCTGAATACACGTTCAGACAAAACGCTGGCCGCCGGGCAGGCCAGCACCTCCAAGGCATAAAATGCTAACTCTGGCCACGTGGACAATTTGGAGACCCAGAAGTTGAATGGGGCCGAACCATCAGTTAGTACGTGGAGGGGTGTGCAGACGTACTGTTCAACCATGTTAGTGAAATGCTCCCTCCTGCTAACACATTCCGTATCAGGTGGTGGTGCAGTGAGCTGTGGCGTGGAGACAAAACTTTTCCACATTTCTGCCATGCTAACCCTGTCCTCAGAGGAGCTGGCTGTGACACAGCTGCGTTGGCGACCTCTTGCTCCTCCTCTGCCTTCGCCTTGGGCTTCCACCTGTTCCCCTGTGACATTTGGGAATGCTCTCAGGAGCGCCTCTACCAGCGTGCGCTTGTACTCGCGCATCTTCCTATCACGCTCCAGTGCAGGAAGTAAGGTGGGCACATTGTCTTTGTACCAGGGATCCAGCAGGGTGGCAACCCAGTAGTCCGCACACGTTAAAATGTGGGCAACTCTGCTGTCGTTGCGCAGGCACTGCAGCATGTAGTCGCTCATGTGTGCCAGGCTCCCCAGAGGTAAGGACAAGCTGTCCTCTGTTGGAGGCGTATTGTCATCGTCCTCCGTATCCCCCCAGCCTCGCACCAGTGATGGGCCTGAGCTGTGTCGGGTGCCACCCCGCTGTGAACCTGCTTCATCCTCATGGCGAGCAGCGGCAGGATGTGAACGCCGGAAGCGCGCACAGACGGCCCGCACATTATGCAGCAGCTCTGACATGTCGGGGTAGTTGTGAATGAACTTCTGCACCACCAAATTCAGCACATGCGCCAGGCAAGGGATGTGTGTCAAACCGGCTAGTCTCAGAGCTGCAACGAGATTTCGCCCATTATCGCACACCACCAGGCCGGGCTTGAGGCCCACCGGCAGAAACCACTCGTCGTTCTGTTGTTCAATACCCCGCCACAACTCCTGCGCGGTGTGGGGCCTGTCCCCCAAACATATGAGTTTCAGAATGGCCTGCTGACGTTTACCCCGGGCTGTGCTGAAGTTGGTAGTGAAGGTGTGTGGCTGACTGGATGAGCTGGTGGAAGCAGAGGAGGAGGAAGCCGAGTAGGAGGAGAAGGCTACAGGAGGCAAAGAATGATGCCCTGCGATCCTTGGCGGCGGAAGGCAGCCAAGTGTTTCTAAATTCTGTGGAATGTTTGTTGGGTTAAAGCACTTGCAGGGTCTCACTCCTTAATAGTAGTAGAGCACTGTATATATTTGGGTATTTGCAGAATATCATTTTAGATGTATGCATATTGCTGTAATTCCTTCTAACATACTGTTTACACCTTGCATGTAGACACACCCAGTTACCACTAGGTGGTGCTGGCACTACATACACTCACCTAAAGAATTATTAGATACACCTGTTTAATTTCTCATTAATGCAATTATCTAGTCAACCAATCACATGGCAGTTGCTTCAATGCATTTAAGGGTGTGGTCCTGGTCAAGCCAATCTCCTGAACTCCAAACTGAATGTCAGAATGGGAAAGAAAGGTGATTTAAGCAATTTTGAGCTTGGCATGGTTATTGGTGCCTGACAGGCCGGTCTGAGTATTTCCGAATCTGCTCAGTTACTGGGATTTTCACGCACAACCATTTCTAGGGTTTACAAAGAATGGTGTGAAAAGGGAAAAACATACAGTATGCGGCAGTCCTGTGGGCAAAAATGCCTTGTTGAGGCTAGAGGTCAGAGGAGAATGGGCCGACTGATTCAAGCTGATAGAAGAGCAACGTTTACTGAAATAACCACTCGTTACAACCAAGCTATGCAGCAAAGCATTTGTGAAGCCACAACACGCACAACCTTGAGGCGGATGGGCTACAACAGCAGAAAACCCCACCGGGTACCACTCATCTCCAGTACAAATAGGAAAAAGAGGCTACAATTTGCACGAGCTCACCAAAATTGGACTGTTGAAGACTGGAAAAATGTTGCCTGGTCTGATGAGTCTCAATTTCTGTTGAGACATTCAAGTGGTAGAGTCCGAATTTGGCGTAAACAGAATGAGAACATGTATCCAGCATGCCTTGTTACCACTGTGCAGGCTGTTGGTGGTGGTGTAATGGTGTGGGGGATGTTTTCTGGGCACACTTTAGGCCCCTTAGTGCCAATTGGGCATCGTTTAAATGCCACAGGCTACCTAAACATTGTTTCTGACCATGTCCATCCCTTCATGACCACCATGTACCCATCCTCTGATGGCTACTTCCAGCAGGATAATGCACCATGTCACAAAGCTCGAATCATTTCAAATTGGTTTCTTGAACATGACAATCAGTTCACTGTACTAAAATGGCCTCCACAGTCACCAGATCTCAAACCAATAGAGCATCTTTAGGATGTGGTGGAACGGGAGCTTCGTGCCCTAGATGTGCATCCCTCAAATCTCCATCAACTGCAAGATGCCATCCTATCAATATGGGCCAACATTTCTAAAGAATGCTATCAGCACCTTGTTGAATCAATGCCACGTAGAATTAAGGCAGTTCTGAAGGCAAAAGGGGGTCCAACACCGTATTAATATGGTGTTCCTAATAATTCTTTAGGTGAGTGTATATCAATAGGAGGTGCAAAGCAGTAAGGAGAAGATTACTTGGAGGAAGTGAGAGGAGTGAGTCAGTAATGTGCAGCAGTTAAGAGCAGTGCAGTCAGGTCAGCGTATGTTTAGTCTGAAGAAAAGTAAAGCTAAGGGTACTTTCACACTTGCGGCAGGACGGATCCGGCAGGCTATTCAGCCTGCCGGATCCGTTCTGCCGCACAAGTGCCCGTGCACTGCCGTGCTGCTGCTCCGTCCCCATTGACTATAATGGGGCGGCGGTGGAGCTACGGCGCAGCATGGCAGTGCGCAGCCGGAGATCGACGGACTAAAAGTCCTGCATGTCCGACTTTTCAGTCCAGCGATCTTTGCCGTGTGCTGCCGTGCTGCGCCGTAGTTACGCCCCCTGCCCCATTATAGTCAATGGGGACAGAGCGGCAGCGCGGCAGTGCACGGGGACTTGCAGCCTGCCGGATCCGTCCTGCTGCAAGTGTGAAAGTACCCTAACTCCAGAGTCAGACGCCTCAGCCAGACTGCAGAGTCAGACAAAAAGAGTTGGCTAATCAAAGCTAGGGCTGGACCTGCCGATCCCAGAAGAGAAGTAAGCTGACAAGTAACTACCCTCTGAGTTGTGCATAGACCAAGGGTAGGCCTCAAGAAAGGATCAACAAAAACCCAGTGTGTTGAGAAAGTATAAGGAGAGCGTAGTGGAGGTGAGAGTGTTACCTCAGCCTATGGACTCCATTAGCACCCAATGTGAGACAGGCGTTAGCCTACGGTGCCTGTTCACAGTCTACAGTGAAGTACAAGTTGTATTTGGAGCCGCAATCCTCTATGAACAGTGTGGACGTTTTATTAGAAATTGTGAGTAAGCTAGGAAGGCAACACTTATGTACCAGACCTGTGTAAAGTTGACATCCCATGTTCTTAAATTTCAAAAAGAAATACAACATTCATTTGTGCTGGTTTGTGCTGCAAAAATGAACGTTTGCGCCGCTTTGGTTTCCAAGATATTGTGCGCTTGATTTGCTGAAACCCCGCCCACTTTCCACCCCATGTTCTGCTAAGCATACATTTGCTTATGCCTTTCCCCAAGGTACAGTGTGTGGTGCTGAAAGTGCCCGGCATAGGGGAGGAAATGAAGGATGGGGTCTAGTAAGCAACAATTTATACATTTTTTCTATTATAAAATTGCTATAGCTAGCCAGTTTTCTTCAATTCTTTTTCTTTCCTTTTATCCATGCTTCAGTTACAGTGATTTGCGGCACAAACGAATGGTGTATTTTTTTTCAGCATATGGAGCGCGCAATATCTCGGAAACCCAACCGGCACAAACGCTCATTTTTGTGGCACAAACCAGCACAAACGAATGGTGTATTTCTTTTTGAAATTTAAGAACATGAGGTGGAAAGTGGGTGGGGTTTCATAAAAATCTAACGCGCAATATCTCAGGAACTGAACAGGCACAAACGCTCATTTTTGCGGCACAAACCAGCACAAACTTATGGTGTATTTCTTTTTGAAATGTAAGAACATGGGATGCCAACCTCACACAGGTAGGTACCAGACATGTGAAACAGAGAAGTTTATTGATGTATACTTCACACCTAAAAGATAGATAGCCAGAAGTTACAACAGTCTGAGTTTGACCAGAGTCAGGACCTCACCAATTGCCTGTTATTAGGATTACAGATACAACTAACTTGTGATGTCCCTTGAATGGATTACAACTACCTATTTGCATTGCAATAATCTGTACATCTACCTCAATGCAGGTGATTCTCAGTAAATTTCCCAGTTATTTATTCCAACGGACTCCTTTATTTTCCACCTCATTTGCACCCTACACCATCAAGGGCTCCTCAACCAACATCTGGCAGGAGATCCCTCAACACCAGGGTGTGCCCCTAAGGAATCCGGTACCTTTCTTCTTATCACTGCACGTTAGCCCAGGGAGCTGCAGAAACGTGAGTAACAACTACTACCCCCATCAGGCCACCACAGTCACATATTGCCACTGTAGTCCCGGTTGCTGCACACTTACTGCACCCCTCAATCAATTTCTTGATGGGTGTAGTTTCCAAAATGGGGTAACTTTTGGGGGGTTTCCTTTCTAGGGGTATCTTAAAGGGGTATTCCCATCTTCATGATCATATTTACCGTATTTTTCACCCTATAAGACGCACCGGCCCATAAGATGCACCTAGGTTTTTGGGGAGGAAAATAAGAAAAACAATATTTTTAACCAAAAGTTGTGCTTTTGGAACTAATGGTGGTCTGTGGATGGCACTAATACTGGGGATCTGTGGATGGCACTATTACTGGGGAATCTGTGGATGTCACTGTTATGGGGGGGGATCTGTGAAGGACACTGTTATGGGAGATCTGTGGATGACACACTGTTATGGGGGATCTGGGGATGACACACTGTTATGGGGGATCTGGGGATGACACACTGTTATGGGGGATCTGGGGATGACGCACTGTTATGGGGGGATCTGGGGATGACGCACTGTTATGGGGGGATCTGGGGATGACGCACTGTTATGGGGGGATCTATGACTGACACTGTTATGGGTGGGATCTGTGAAGGATACTGTTATGGGGGATCTGTGGATGGCACTGTATGGGGGCATCTGTGGATGGCACTGTATGGGGGCATCTGTGGATGGCATTGTTATGGGGGATCTGTGGATGGCACTGTTATATATGTGTGTCATCCACAGACCCTCCCCACCCCATAACAGTGCCATCCACAGATCCCCCATCCCATAACAGTGCCATCCACAGACACTCTCCCCCCATAAAACTGGGAGGGACTGGGTCACTGGGAGGAGGAGCTGGGGGCCGGAAATTGCGGAGGGGCCGGTGCAGTGACTGTACTCCGCCCCCGCTGCACTATAGAAATACAAGCTATTTAATTCAATTAAAAGTTCCTGTCCATTTCCCCTAGCCCTAATATTACCGACACAAGGCAGCTTGTTGACAGCAGGCAGTAAGGCGGGGTGGCTGGCGCGTCACTCACTGACGTCACGTGCCTGCTCCGCCTACTTTATGAGTGAAGCAGGTGGCGCAGGCACGTGACCTCAGTGAGTGACGCGCCGGCCGCCTGGACTGCCTGCTTTCAACAAGCTGCCGTGTGTCGGTAATATCAGGGGTAGGGGGCATGGACAGGAACTTTTAATTGAATTACATATTTCATATTTCAATAGTGCAGTCCCTCCCAGTCTCTCCCCGCTCGCGCGTACATCGTAGCTGGCGATGTAAAAATGTCAGCATTCGCCCCATAAGACGCAGGGGCACTTTCCCCCCATTTTTGGGGGAAAAAAGTGCGTCTTATGGGGCGAAAAAGACGGTAATTCGTTTACCCTAATGCCCTAGATCAGGCATGCTCAACCTGCGGCTCTCAAGTTGTTGTAAAACTACAACTCCCACAATGCCCTGCTGTAGGCTGACAGCTGTAGGCTGTTTGGGCATGCTGGGAGTTGTAGTTTTGCAACAGCTGGAGGGCCGCAGGTTGAGCATGCCTGCCCTAGATCATTTTTGTAATTAGCTTTTATTATCTAAAATTCAACCATTCAGAGATATCCCCTTACCTCTTACCCCGTTGTTGACACTAGTATTCCCATAGATACGGCCACCGCTCCACGGCTGCATCTATGGGCCGCGCTTGCGCAGACTGGACAGTATTTTAATCCAGGTGGCCGGTCTTTTACTCAGGAGCACGCACACTGCTGCGCATGCCCGGTTCTTCTTTATTTACGGCCGTGCTTGATACAGAGCTGCATGCTCTGTATGCTGCACGCCGTCGGAGAGAGCGGTGGAGAGGCGGAGCTTAGTGCGGGGAGAGGCGGAGCTTAGCACAGGGAAAGGCGCATCACTGACAGGACAGAGGAAGACAATGCAGTGTACAGACATATGCAGGCATATGGGGGGCTGATGCAGGTATATGGGGGCTGATGCAGGCATATGGGGGGCTGATGCAGGCATATGGGGGGCTGAAGGAGGCACTGGGGGGCTAATAGAGGCATATGGGGTGCTGATGGAGGCACTGGGGTGCTGATGCAGGCGTATGGGGTGCTAATGCAGGCATATGGGGTGCTGATGGAGGCCCTGGGGTTCTGATGCAGGCCTATGGGGGGCTGATGGAGGCATATGGGGGGCTGATGGAGGCAACTGGGGGGCTGATGGAGGCACTGGGGTGCTGATGGAGGCATGATGTAGCAGGGCTGAATATGATGCTGTTCCGCCACAGTGCTGTGAGGAGAGAGAAATAGACAGATGTAGCAAAGATGTATATGACTTGGTTCAGACAGTGCTAGTGGGGTAGAGGAAGACAGATGTAGCAGAGCTGTATGTGAACTGATTCAAACACAGTACTGGTATTGTGCAGTGGAAGTCAGATGTAACAGAGCTAAAGATAGAGATGTATATGACATGTTTCAGACCAGGGGCTGGCCGGCAACTTTTGGCCTAGGGGGCAAGTAACAGCCAGAGGCCCACTGAGCCCCTCTCTACTTTCTGATTCGCTGTCACAAGAGGCTGGGCGGGGAGCTGCGGGAGGAGAGCACAGCCTCCTTTGACAGCATTGACAGCTATCTCCGCCCCCACACCTCCGGTCTCCTGATCTGTCACAGGAGGTTGAGCATTGCGGAGAGGATAGATGTTGGCTGCTCACAGCGGTCATAGCCTCCCCCCCACTATGTGCCAGTAGTCCCCCCTTATGTGCCAGTAGCCCTCCTTATGTGCCAGTAGCCCCCCTTATGTGCCAGTAGCCGTCCCCCCTTATGTGCCAGTAGCCGTCCCCCCTTATGTGCCAGTAGCCGTCCCCCCTTATGTGCCAGTAGTCCCCCCATATGTGCCAGTAGCCCCCTTATGTGCCAGTAGTCCCCCTTATTTGCCAGTAGTCCCCCTTATGTGCCAGTAGCCCTCCTTATGTGCCAGTAGTCCCCTTATGTGCCAATAGTCCCCTTATGTGCCAGTAGCCCCCTTATGTGCCATTAGCCCCTTATGTGCCAGTAGCCCCCTTATGTGCCAGTAGCCCTCCTTATGTGCCAGTAGTCCCCTTATGTGCCAGTAGCACTCCTTATGTGCCAATAGTCCCCCTATGTGCCAGTAGCCCCCTTATGTGCCATTAGCCCCCTATGTGCCAGTAGCCCCCTTATGTGCCAGTAGCCCCTCTTATGTGCCAGTAGTACTCCTTATGTGCCCAATAGCCCCTCTTATGTGCCAGTAGCCCCCCTTATGTGCCAGTAGCCGTCCCTCCTTATGTGCCAGTAGCTGTCCCTCCTTATGTGCCAGTAGGTCCCCTTATGTGCCAGTAGTCAGCCCCCCATATGTGCCAGTAGCCCCCTTATGTGGCAGTAGTTCCCCCTTATGTGCAAGTAGTTCCCCCTTATGTGCCAATAGCCCCAACTTATGTGCCAGTAGCCCCCTTATGTGCCAGTAGTCCCCTTATGTGCCAGTAGTCCCCCTTATTTGCCAGTAGTCCCCTTATGTGCCAGTAGCCCTCCTTATGTGCCAGTAGTCCCCCTTATGTGCCAGTAGCCCCCCCTTATGTGCCATTAGCCCCCTTATGTGCCAGTAGCCCCCCTTATGTGCCAGTAGCCCTCTTTATGTGCCAGTAGTCCCCCTTATGTGCCAGTAGCACTCCTATTGTGCCAGTAGTACTCCTTATGTGCCAATAGCCCCTCTTATGTGCCAGTAGCCCCCCCTTATGTGCCAGTAGCCCCCATATGTGCCAGTAGCCCTCCTTATGTGCCAGTAGCCCTCCTTATGTGCCAGTAACCCCCTTATGTGCCAGTAGCCCCCCCTTATGTGCCAGTAGCCCCCTCTTATGTGCCAGTAGTCCCCCCTTATGTGCCAGTAGCCGTCCCTTCTTATGTGCCAGTAGCTGTCCCCCCTTATGTGCCAGTAGTCCCCCTTATGTGCCAGTAGTCCCCCATATGTGCCAGTAGCCCCCTTATGTGCCAGTAGTCCCCCCCTTATGTGCCATTAGTCCCCCCCTTATGTGCCAGTAGCCCCCCTTATGTGCCAATAGCCCCAACTTATGTGCAAGTAGCCCCCCCTTATGTGCCAGTAATGCCCCTTATGTGCCAGTAGTCCCCCTTATGTGCCAGTAGCCCCACCTTATGTGCCAGTAGCCCTCCTTATGTGCCAGTAGTCCCCCTTATGTGCCAGTAGCACTCCTTATGTGCCAGTAGTCCCCCTTATGTGCCAGTAGTCCCCCTTATGTACCAGTAGCCCCCCCTTATGTGCCAGTAGCCCCCCTTATGTGCCAGTAGTCCCCCCTTATGTGCCAGTAGCCCTCCTTATGTGCCAGTAGCCCTCCTTATGTGCCAGTAGCCCCCTTATGTTCCAATAGCCCCCCTTATGTGCCAGTAGTCGCCCCATATGTGCCAGTAGTCGCCCCATATGTGCCAGTAGCCCCTCCTTATGTGCCAGTAGCCCTCCTTATGTACCCAGTAGCCCCCCTTATGTGACAGAAGCCCCCCTTATGTGCCAGTAGTCTCCCCCCCCCCCCCACACCTTATCATGTGCCAGTAGCCCCCCAAAAAACAAACAAACAAAAAAACACTTATACTTACCTCCAGCCATGCGATGCAGGCCTCTTCCGGCCTGTGTCCCTCGCTGTACCGCTACGGCGGCACGATGACGTCATCACGCCACCTGCACCAGCCTCTGGCAGCCTATCAGAGGAACAGGGAGGGGACACGCCTCTCCCTCCTCTGCCGTAGCACAGACATCTATATCGCCGTCCTCAGGACGGCGATACAGATGACTATGGAGATGAACCCTTCCACAGTGGAAGCGTTCATGTTCCTTTTGCCCTACCGCCGGCCGCCCCCACTTGTCACCAGGGCCGCGGCAGGGCACATGCACACCCCAAAGGCCGGCCCTGGGTGACACTATGGGGGCCATTTACAGAGGCAACAGAGGGGCCCCCCTGCCTCCCAGCCCAGTCCACCCCTTGGGTAATGGAAGACAGATGTAGTAGAGCTGCATATGCTGCGGTTCCTCCACAGTACTGTGAGGAGAGAGAAACAGATGTAGTAGAGATGTATATGACTTGGTTCAGTGCTAGTGGGGTAGTGGAAGACAGATGTAATAGAGCTGTATGTGAAGTGATTCTAAGGCCTCATGCACATGGTCGTTGTTGAGGTCCGCTTCCGAGCCGCATATTTTGTGGCTCGGACGTGGACCCATTCACTTCAATAGGGCTGCAAAAGATGCGGACAGCACTCCCTGTGCTGTCCGCATCCGTTGCTCCGTTCCGTGCCCCCCCCCCCCAAAAAAAAATAGAGCATGTCCTTTTCTTGTCCGTTTTGCGGACAAGAATAGGCATTTCTATAATGGTCCGCGTTCCGTTCCACAATTTGCAAAACGGAACGCGGAGCAGCTTCCGTGTTTTGCGGATCCGCGGTTTTGCGGACCGCAAAACACTATCGGTCGTGTGCATGAGGCCAAACACAGTACTGGTATTGTGCAGTGGAAGTCAGATGTAACAGAGCTAAAGATACACAGGGTCAGGGAAAAGAGATGAAGCAGAGCTATATATATATATATGTGGTGGTTCAGCCACAGTGCTAGTGGGGAAGGGGAAGATAGATGTAGCAGAGCTGTATATGCATCTATGCAGATAAAAGGTCTAAGGTTTATACACCAGTGTAGTAGAGCTTTATTGGGGAAAAAATCTGCAGCAGTGCTGGTCAGTGGGGGATGGTCATGTTTTATGGGAGTCAAAAGCACAGATCATATGGCTACTGGCTAACATGTTTGTGGGCTAATGTATAGTAGTGAATTATTGTTTAGCTGCACAGAATGGGTTTGTAAAAGATAAGACGGGTTCTGTGTGTAAGACTGTGTAAGGATACAGGACAGCAGCATGTTACTGTCTTAGCTCCTTCCTGAGTGATGATTCCCCAGCAGGGGGGAGGGGCCTCACAGACTCTGCAGGCTGCCTGACTGATGACTCATACTATCCACATAAACCAGCATGGCAAAGACTCAGCTCTCAGTGTGATGTCATAAGGAGGCGTGGCCGGCCTTCACTCAACTGCCTAAGCCCGCCCAGCCTTATCAGCAGGAAACCAGGAAGTGAACAGCAGAGCTGGCTGAGGTGAGAATGAAATAGCAAGATGGGAAAACCCCTTTAACTCCTTAAGGACCCAGCCTTATTTCACCTTAAGGACCCGGCCATTTTTTGCAAATCTGACCAGTGTCACTTTATGTGGTGATAACTTTAAAATGCGTTTACTTATCCAGGCCATTCTGAGACAGTTTTTTTTGTCACATATTGTACTTCATGACAGTGGTAAAATGGAGTCGAAAAATTTCTTTTTATATATAAAAAATATAAAATTTACCAAAAATTTGGAAAAATTAGCAATTTTCCAAGTTTCAATTTCTCTACTTCTATAATACATAGTAATACCACCAAAGGAAGTTATTGATTTACATTTCCCATATGTCTACTTCATGTATCGATCATTTTGGGAATGCCATTTCATTTTTCTGGGGATGTTACAAGGCTTAGAAGTTTAGAAGCAAATCTTGAAATTTTTCAGAAATTTTCAAAAACCCACTTTTTAGGGACCAGTTCAGGTCTGAAGACACTTTGTGGGGCTTACATAATAAAACCACCCAAAAATGACCCCATTCTAGAAACTACACCCCTCAAGGTATTCAAAACTGATTTTACAAACGTCATTAACCCTTTAGGTTTTCCACAAGAGTTATTGGCAAATGGAGATGAAAATTCAGAATTTCGATTTTTTTTCATCGATTTTAATCCATTTTTTCCAGTAACAAAGCAAGGGTTAACAGCCCAAAAAACTTAATATTTATTGCCCTGATTCTGTAGTTTGCAGAAACACCCCATATGTGGTCAGAAACTCCTTAAAAGTGACTCCATCTAAGAAACTACACCCCTCAAGGTATTCAAAACCGATTTTACAAACTTTGTTAACCCTTTAGGTGTTCTACAAGAGTTATTGGCAAATAGAGATGAAATTTCAGAATTTTGATTTTTTGTTACCTTGCCTCAAAAAGAGTGTAATATAGAGCAACCAAATTTTAAAGGCGACTTAAAGAGGACCTATAGCATATATACATCAGCCCATAAATTGTTAGGGCAGGAGAACCCCAATGGAGGGAACAAAAGAGAAGGATATAATACTGTCACTGATACAGGATGTAGATAAAAAGCTACTATGAACTAGGACAAGATGGATAATTGTCCCATTTAAGCCACTGTTTTGTGGCAAATAGCCATGTACGTCTGACTAGAGAGACACTTACATGTCAGGTGAAGCATAGAGATGCAAGGTAGCAGCTACCATAATCATGGAACAGTGGTTCTGATTGTTCCTGGTAGACCACTATTTTCTGTCATATATATCTGCACATCTGATAATGAAGATACTTCTCTATCAGATGAAGCATGCAAAGGAGATAGTATCGTTCAGGCCTTTCAGACATACAATGCCCAAATTAAAAATCCGCTGTGCCTTTGTTTCTAATAACTGACAGGTGTTCGCCAATCCTTCTCCTAAACTCAAGTTTCATTTTACCTACATACTGTATGCCACATTGGTATGCCTGTAGGTAGATGAACCCTATAGTTTTGCAGTTGATAAATGATCTGATACGGTATTTCTTGTTTGTAGTAGAGCTCCTAAAGGAATTCCACTTATAATAAAATCGCAGGCCACACATGAGCCACATGAGTAGGTTCCTGTAAGGGTATTCCGAAGCCAGGTTTCCTGTATAGGGCTGTTGTAGAGACTGTGTACCAGTCGATCGCACAGATTCCAACTACGCCGATATGTGATCTTTGGGTGCTCAGATATCAGATCACCTATATCAGGGTCTGAGTGGAGAATACACCAATGGGCCTGCAGTATTTCGTGCACTTGCAGATGGGCTTTGTCATAGATGCCTATTATCCTGAGATCATTGTTCTGTCGTACATCGATTTTCGGGCACAATAATTGCGTACGGTTACAACTGAGAGAGTGGTGATAGGCGTGTTTGATGACGTCTTGTGGATAGCCACGTCTAATGAACCAGGTCCTGAGGTCTTGGGCTGCGATTCTGAAGTCTGCTAGTTCCGAGCAGTTTCGCCGTGCCCTCAGATATTGCCATTTTAGGATCCCTTTCTTCAGGTCTACCGGATGTCCACTCTCCCAGCATAGCAAATTATTTGTGGCCAACATAGCAAATTATTTGTGGCCATTTTTTTTTTCCAAAAGATATTAGTGATGATCTTACCGTCACTGCTCATTAAAATTGACAAATCAAGAAATGTGATCCACGTGCAGGGCCGGTGCCGGGCCCATGTGACATCACAATGCCCTACCCATATGATCTGCCATGTTAACTAACGCCAGTGCTGCAGTGCCGCCGAGTTTACATTAAAAAGCCTGCAGGGAAAGGCTACAGACACTAGAACCACTACATTAAGCTGCAGTGGTTCGGGGAACTATAGTGTCCCTTTAATGTGAGGTAAATTAGAGACTAGTGCCACGAATAATATACTAGATTACTTACAACCAGATGAGGATGATGATGGCTCTGGCTGCAGTCTGGCTCCACTGGTCTTGTGTAGAACAGGCTCTCTGGAGGCTGTTTGTAACTGTGGTGACAAAAATCAATGTTCTGGGAGAACGGGAAGCAGCTCCATTTTTTGGGGCCCTTTACACAGCTCAAGGTCTGGGCCCCAGGGCCTGACGCTGAGTATGCCCATAGGGCCCACCAATGAGTCCATCTACATGTTCCACCCATGAGTTTGTTCACAGTGGGTGAAGTATGTGGGGGATGTGTTATGTAGTGCTGTAGAGTATCTAATGTGTGTGCTTATCGAATGTAGTGTATAGGGATACCAGTGTGTGTGTAGTGGATGCAGTGTGTTTTCGTGTAAGGGATAGAAAGAAGTTTGTGTTTGTCTATAAGGTATGTATTGTGTGTTTCTGAATGTGTGTAAGGAATGCAGTAAGAAATGCAGGTCCCCTTAACACATTGGATGCCCTCCAGTCTATTCAATATATCCATAGTGTCTCTGGCATAGGACAGCAAACTTGGCCTCAACATCATGTCAATGTAGGTGCTAACTTTGGCTGTCAGAGACGATGGGCCTCCCCTTGAGTGGTGTACCTTCCTTGTGTAGTTTCAGCAAACTATAGAATGTTGCCAATATGGGAAATTAAAGAAACAGATAATCCAGTTAAGTTTTACTGATGGGCCCTGATATAAACTTATATGGCTATTTGCTACAAAACTGTGGATTATATGGGACAATTATCCATCTTGTCCTAATTCCTGGTAGCTTTTTATCTGCAGCCAGTATCAGGGATGGTATTATATCCTTCTCTTTTATTTCCTCTATTGGGCTGATGTATATATGCTAGATGTCCTCTTGAAGCCATCTTTAACATTCTCGTTTACTTGCCAGCGCCGCCGGAGCTTCCCCCGTGCTGTTACCCCATGTCCTGGCATGCCGTTGTCAAGGAGTCGGGTGACACGCCTATACTGCTGATTGGACGGCTGAAGGCGCACACCCATGGGGATTGGGTTTACCAAATTTAGACCCGAAGCTGGAGTGACCGCGTACGGCCATCCCAGGGCCAGGTACATGTGGTCTGCATGCTATCAGAGGCAGACAGCGTTCTTGTTGCAGCCACTGCTCTAAATATGCTCTCTCCCACATAGAAATGTGCTGAGCACATTTCATTTCCTTAGGTAGAGAGTATGTTCACTGAGGGTAGCGCTTAGCCAGGCAAGCAGTATTAGGCACTACCAGTCAGGAATATAGCTGGTGACTGATAGCGGCCTCACCTGCCTTTGGCATCTAGCTGCAGCTGCATCACCCGGCGGCAACAAATATTGACACTCTGTGACCACAAACAGTGTGTTTGTGAAGGAGTAGATAGGTGGAGGGCTATATACATACAGTGGATATAAAAAGTCTACACACCCCTGTTAAAATGTCAGGTTTCTGTGCTGTAAATAAATGAGACAAAGATAACTCAGTTCAGAACTTTTTCCACCTTTAATGTGACCTATAAACTGTACCACTCAATTGAAAAACTGAAATCTTTTAGGCGGAGGGAAGAAAACAAAAAAATCTATAAAAATGTGGTTGCTTATAACTGGGGATGTAGCTGTGTTCAGAATTAAGCAATCACATTCAAAATCATGTTAAATTGGAGTCAGCATACACCTGCCATCATTTACAGTGCCTCTGATTAACCCCAAATAAAGTTCAGCTGCTGTAGTTGGTCTTTCCTGAAATTTTCTTTGGGCTCTTTTACACTTGCGTTCTGAGGATCCAGCAGGCACTTCCGTCCCGCCGGATCCGTCAGAACGCAAGTTGCCTGAAAGCATTTGAAAAGTCTTCGAAATGCTTTCAGGTTACCATGGCAGCCAGGACGCTACTGAAGTCCTTGCTGCCATGGTACTCCGCAGCACTGTACTTACCTGCGCTGCGGCCGCTCCTTCGTGACATCACAGGTCCCCACGGCGCATAGATCATCCCTCTGGATAGATCATCAGCTTCTGATCGGCAGGGGTCCGACACCCGTGACCCCTGCCGATCAGCTGTTTGAGAAAGTAGCAGTGCACCAGGAGCGCCACTGCCTTTTCAAACAGGTGATCGGCGGGGGTCCCGGGTGTTGGACCCCCGCCAATCAGATGCTGATGATCTATCCAGAGGATAGATCATCAGTTTAAACAAAGTGCAGAACCCCTTTAAGAGTAGTATGATCGTTAGGGATCAGAATTAGTGTTAGTAGTGTTAGTAGTAGGTTTAGGGTTCAGTGTTAGGGTTAGGGATCAGTATTAGGGTTAGGGCACATGGAGAGAAAAGGGGAAGGCAGTATCTACTCACCTGTCCCAGCGCGGTCCCATGATGCAGCAATGCAGACCCAGCCTCTTTTACTGGGTCTACTCCTGTGGAGGGTGCAGGTGGCACGCTGATGTGCTATTCATTAGTGCGGCGGTGTGTAAGGGTTTTCTTATTTTCTATGCAGGGGAGGAAAATAGAAGAACAGAGCTTTGGTTCCTGGGGGCAGGGTTAGTAAGAGCTGAACCCAATGCACTGAGATGCAGGTACTTGATTGTCACACTGGACGAGCTGCTGCCTGTCCACAGAATGTGAAGAGGCCAGAGCTGCAGAGGGGTGAGTTACAAACATATAAAGCGAGAAAATTGCACTGGACAGAAGCCCTTTTGCATTGACATTTATTGGTATGTGTAAATTCATATATTTTTTTTCAATTTGTGAGATAGCCCCTTTAATCAAGTCTATTCACATGGACATATAAAATATGTACATATTTTATAAACACAACATGCACTTATAAGGGGTGCATTTAGTCTCCCACCTGAAAAAGAAGATCTTTTTAGCACCAAGCGGTATGTGTGGCTGGCTAGTGTATGCGTAAAGCTGGCTATGATGGAAAGATGCATTGCAGCTTACTGTGTACAGTGCTGTGTGGCTTCAGACTGCCAGAGTGCACACACACTGAGATCTCCCACAACCAAAAGTGCCTAAAATGGGCACATGAGCATCATAAATGGACTATGGAGCAATTGAAGAGGGTGGCCTGGACTGATGAATCATGTTTTATTTTACATCATGTAAATGGCTGGGTCCCTCTGCATCACTTACTTGAGAAAGAAATGGCACCTAGATGCACTATGGGAAGACAACGTGCTGTGTGATACTCTGGGAAATGTTTTGCTGGGAAACCTTGCTATGACAATGGTATTCCCTAATAACAGCACACCTCCAAACTTTTTAAATGGTCAAAGAGGGATGCTTATGGTTCATTGTGGACAAAAATCAATTTTTCTGCATAATTATACACTTCAAAAGTTTTCTTTTACTATGGAACTCTCTGCCTGAGGAGGTGGTGATGGTGAATTCACTAAAATCGTTCAAGAGGGGCCTGGATGTATTTCTGGAGTGTAATAATATTACAGGCTATAGCTACTAGAGAGGGGTCGTTGATCCAGGGAGTTATTCTGATTGCCTGATTGGAGTCGGGAAGGAATTTTTTCCCCCTAAAGTAAGAAAAATTGGCTTCTACCTCACAGGTTTTTTTTTTTGCCTTCCTCTGGATCAACTCAAAGGATAACAGGCTGAAATGGATGGACAAATGTCTTTTTTTCTGCATTATAAACTATGTTACAATAGTGTAAACATTATCTGAATATAGATATTTCTAAAATCCAAATTGCATTAAGTAATATACAATACATCTGATACAAGCTAATATACAGATAAGACAAACAAGCCAGACAAACAAGACAAGCTTTCTGGATCAATATTGTAAATGTCATAATACAAACCCATACTTCAAATGAAAAATAAGAACATTTACAGAACAATGAGACAGCAGGATAATTCTTCCTGCCACACTGCAAAAATTGTTCAGAAATCGGTTAAGGAACATGAGAAAGATTTCAAGGAAACATGGACAGTGTCACAGATGAAACACTGACATACAACAGTCACGGATGTGTGAATGAGGCCTAATGAGGTAGCAACAGGATGCGAATATTAAAGTGATTGAAGGAAGTGTAACCTGTATTCCTATAGTCAGTAGGAAATGTGTTAGAGAAACAAGGAACCAAAGATGTCCAAGTGGCATATTCAGCAGTGGTGAGTTGTTACTGGAAGTCACCATGACAGTCTCGGTATTATCAGTGGTGTAACTAAAGGCTCATGGGCCCTGGTGCAAGAGTACAGCTTGGGCCCCCCTTGCTCAGTGCTTTGTGGCAAGGGGTAGGGAAGCACAAAGCCTTTTGGCATGGTATAATGGTATTATTCGATCAACCTATGGTGGTTTTATTTATTCACATTATGATGGTGTTATTTAGCCAAGGTAAGGTTGTATTGTTACTTACTGTACGGTGATATAATTTACATTCACTGATTGTGCCTCCAATAACAATTCTTTTTTATGGTAGCACGACTAATGTAGATCAACGATAAATGGTAAATTTAATTGCTCCTTATTAAAAAAATCTTAAATTTTATTGTTTATTTATATATCAGATCACGTGTAAGGGCCGGATAGGATGCGGGTGCGTTGCGGAAAATTGCGCGATTTGTCCGCACGAGTGCAATGCGTATTAATGCGTGTGTGAAAAATCGGAAAGTTTGGTACCCAGACCGGAACTCCTTCATATTTTATTATTTTCCCCTATAATATAGTTATAAGGGAAAATAATATTAACTCACCGCATCCACTTGATCTCGCAGCTGGGCATCATCATCTTTCTTCTCTTTTCAGGACCTGCAAAAGGACCTGTGCTGAAGTCATCGCGCTCACCACGTGGTGAGCGTGGTGACGTCAGCACAGGTCCTACTGAATGAAGATAGAAGGAACTTCTATCTTCATTCAGCAGGACCTGCGCTGTCACCAAAGGTTCTTTTGCCGGTCCTGAAAGGAGAAGAAAGAAGATGATGCTCGGCTGCGCGAGCAAGTGGATGAGGCGAGTTAATTTTTTATTTTTTAACCCCTCAAGCCACATTTTAGGAAACATTCTGTACTAAGAATGCAATTATTTTCCTTTATAACCATGTTATAAGGGAAAATAATACAGTAAATTGACTTTAATCAATTTACTTACATCTTTTTCATGTAACTATGAATTTCTATGGGTCCTGCGTTGCGTGAAAAACGCAGAATATAGAACATGCTGCGATTTTCACGTGATGCAAGAAAATAACCGCTCATGTACACAGCCCCATTAAAGTTAATGGGTCCGGCTTCAGTGTGGGTGCAATGTGTTCACGTCACGCATTGCACCCGCGCTGAATTCTCGCCCGTGTGAAAGCGGCCTAAATGATAATTTTATTGCTTATTGTTAAAATAAATCTTTGATTTTATTATTTGATTTATATATATATAATCTAAGATCTTTTTATAAAAAAAAATTCCACTCTATCACCATATTCTGACACTCATAACTTTTTTATTTTTCTACCGATGGAGTTGTAAGGGTTTTTTTTTTTGTGGAGTCATCTATAATTTTTATTTATACCATTTTGTGATACATGCAACATAATTTTTTTATTACGTTTTTTGGGAGGCGAGGTGACAAAAAAAAAAAAGACAGTTCTGCCATTTTGTGTGTCCGGTGTTCAATATGCAGCTTACATAATTAGATATCTTAATAGATCGGGTCGCTGCAGACATGTGATACCAATTATGTTTATCTGCTGTTTCATTTATACAATGACACAGGGCCTCCATTGCCATCATGGTTGGTGGTCCCAATGGTTGGACCCCAAATGATCAGACACATCAATTATTCTGTTCATAAGGGATAGGTTTGTATCATGAGACAACCCCTTTCAGTTTTCTGACACCATGCATAGGATTTAAACAGACTCATCAGAATCTCTCTCCTGATCAAATACTAGAGATCCTGGGGCACTCTCACTGATCAAAATGAAATCTGATTCATAATCTGCATTCATTGAGGTATCTTGCGGATAATGAGTATCAAGGCCAGTGTCCACATTTGCTTTTTCTTCAGAAGTTGCTTCGGCATCACTGGATAATAACTCCTGGTGATAATTAGGTGAGTCAGTGGATTCCATATCGCGAAGTGTTGTCACCGGTTCTGGGATGTTTTGCATATTGGAAAGACTCTGTGAAAGAAATGATTTCAATAATGAAGCACTTACTGTAGCCCAATAGTTAAATATTGCATTCATTTGTGAAAATGTGGAAGTGATACTGGATGTAGAGTAACCCCTATGTAAGTAATATTTTGTTCTGTCCTCTACTTCTTGCTAACCAAATGTAAGAAGTATGGGACAAATCGAGTCAAGTATGACTGCTGGATCACATACTTTGTTGTAGCTTGTAACCATTAGTTTGAATAGGAGCTGTAGACACAAAATGGTAGGCGATTTTAAAACACGATGATTTGTAAAGGTGACGCTATCTATTTCACATTATATCATTGGGGCTATTGAGGATACACCCTTAAAAGAGTAACTGCACTCACTTTTTTAAAACTTTTGTCACAAAGATATCAAAAAAGTTTTGATCTGTTGGTGTCTACGTGCTTGGACCCCAGCCAATTACTAGAACGATTAGTTAGAAGCGCTTAGCTGCGCGCTGCTTCTCCTCACTCTTCAACTTTAGGCATTCTAACGACACCCACCGATCAAAATGTTTGATGTGTTATTATGACATATCAACAGTTTCAAAGAACTACGGTTACTCTTTACGTGTTAAACTAGGCGGCATTCACCATTTTACATATCAAAACACAGGGAAGATGAGAAGATAAAGGAGGAGGGTCACATGAGCCTATCCTGGTAGGCTCTCATAATGCTGTGCAGTCAGCCTGTGCCAATCATTTGGTAATGTCAGTGGAATGCGTCATAGGCACTATCTAAGATCCCAGTCAGGATCTGCAGTGTTTTTCTGGACTTGTACATTAGAGGGATAAAAGGTCTGTTATATAGAGGAACAAGATCTTAAAACACAGAATACAGCTAGTTTAGGGTCAGATAGGTTATTTCACAGTAAAGAGAGAGCAATAGCTACTTAGAGTTATATATTTTTTTACAGATAGTAACAGTGCATTTGTAAAGTTTTTAGACCCCGTCACTTTTTCAGATTTTATTATGTCGCAGCCTTGTGCTCACATTTTTTCCCACCATTCTGAACTGAATACCCCATAATAACAATTATGAATGTTCACAATCTTTGCTAATTTAATGACTAGGAAAAACTCAAATCTTGCATTAACATATGTATTCAGACCTGTTACTCAACCTAGTTGGAAGCCCCATTGGCAGCCTCCAGTCCAGTCAGGGCTCTGGCTGGGCCACTCAAAGACATTCACAAAGTTGTCCCTCAACCACTCCTGTGTTATCTTGGCTGTATGCTTAGGGTCATTGTCTTGTTGAAAGGTGAACCTTTGGCCCAGTCTGAGGTCCAGAGCACTCTGGATCAGGTTTTCATTAAAGAAGCACTCCCACAAAAAATGTATTCTCTGACCAGTTAGAAAAGTATATGATATAAACTGTAGTGAAGGTAATCTATTTACCAGTGACTGTATTTGTGAGTTATAACCTCCCCTCTGATCCTCAGCTGTTTCATGTGATCAACACTCTGATCTTCAAATAACACACCATAGTATGTGTGGACAGGAAGCCAGTTTCACGATGTACTCCTATGGAAGCCTCAATTGTCAGTCTCATAGGAATGACTAGAGACTGCCTGTTCTGTGTCAGTTGGAGATCAGTGTTGGTCACATGACACAGCTGAGGATCGGAAAGGAGGTTATAACTCACAAATACAGTCACCAGTAAGAAGATTACCTCCCTACAGTGTACATCATGTACCTTTCTAACAGATCAGAGAATAAAACATTTTGTGTAAGTGTGTTTTTAAGAATATCGCTGTAATTTGCGCCATTCAGATTTCCCTTATAGGGGCATTGCGTTAGGTACATGAGAACGGGGGCCCCGTATCCCCTGCAGGCCCCTTTCTGCTCCCATAAAATGACCGGAGCAGGCGGACGCACATGTGTGCGGCTGCTCCAATAATTTCTATGGGAGTTCTGGAGATAGCCGACCGTTGTACTGTTCTACCTCTAGAGCTTGCAAAAAACGAATGCAGCGGCTGCGCACATGTGCGACCAGCCGCTCTAGTCATTTTAGGGGAGCAGCAAGGGACCTGTGCATGAGGTACGGAGCCCCCGTGTTCTCCTGTAGATAGAGGATAACTTGTATCTACCAGAATACCCCTTTAACTCAGACCAGTCTCTCTGTCACAGCTTCTAAAAAACACTTCCACACCATGATGCTGCTGCCACCATGCTTCACTATACAGATGATATTGGGCAGTGCCAGGTATCCTCCTAACATGACACTTAGTATTTAGGACAAAAAGTTCAATCATGTTTTATCAGACTATAGAATCTTGTTACTCACAGTCCGACAGTCCTTTAAGTAGTCCTAAAGTAGAGTAGAGTAGAGGCCTCTTTCTGGCTTTAAACAAAAGCAAAACCCAGCTCACCGGTTCCGGACTCCAGATGCAGGAGTCAATACATGCATGGACACAGTCCTGCTTCAATGTGCTTACATTTAAAAAAAAAAAATTATGAGTCCAGCATGAATAATACTTCTCCTTTATTAGTAAATATCAAAAATCCATATTTGGACTCCTGTCACGTACCAGAGGGTGTGAACCCACTGTGCCACATGTCCTACCTCCTCTAAAGGCGTTACCTAAGTGAACCCCTGTATCTTCACAGTACCCCTGATGGTGGGGATAGACTTTCCCGAGGGGAATACCAGGATCGCTACCTCTTGAGGAGAATAGGCACATGAGGCTGCTGGTCCAGGAGGTACCTGAGAAAGGTACTAGAGGTGCAGGACCGAAGGATGGCGTAGTCAGACAGGCAAAAGGACAGGGCAGGCAATCAGGAAGGGATATAACAGGTAGAGTCCAAGAATACAGATACCAGTCAGGAACACAAGCTGAAAACAGGAACCTTAGCAGGACACAAGGACCTTGACACTGAGGCATCTGGGAAGGAAGCAGAGCCACTTATATATGCGCAGGAGGGCTAGGATAGGTCAGCGAGGTCACATGACCAAACCCATAAAGTCCAGGAAGTGACACGTGCCAGCACTTAAGGAAGGAGCAAGCAGCAAGTATGCTGTGGCCAGGGCTGAAAGCAAACTGTGGAGCGGATCCCAAAACAACAGCACCCACACAGATTGAGCCCAGGACTGCAACGGTGAATGGGAAGGACCGGCTGCAAATCACCGCTGAACACAGCGCCCGGGACGGCGGCGGTAAGCAGGGGAACAGCGGCGCACAGCAGCTGCTGTTACAACTCCCCACCACTTTTACAATTCAATAAACTGCTGACTCGTTTCTGACGAACACTGCGTCCTTAGTCATGGCCACTCTTCCACTAAGCCCAGATTGCTTCAGTGATGTTTGACATTCTGGAAGATTCTCCCATCTGCACACAGGATCTTTGGAGCTCATCCAGATTAACCATTGGGTTCTTGTTCACCACTCTCACCAAGGCCCTTGTCCTCTAATTACTTAGTTTGGTGGGTCCGCCAGCTGTAGGAAAAGTCCTGGTTGTTCCAAACCTCTCCGATTTACGAATTATGGAGGCCTCTGGGCTCTTGGGAACTTTCAGTACAGCAGAAAGATATTTGTCCCCTTCTCTAGTTCTGTGCCTCCACACAATCCTGTCTCTGATATCTATGGGAAGTTTTTTTCTCTTCATAGCTTGGTTTTTGCTCTGATATGCATTGTCAGATGTGAGACCATATATAGACAGGGCTGAGTCTTTCCAAATCATGTCTAATCAACTGAATTTATCACAGGCGGACTCCAATCAAGGTGTAGAAACATCTCAAAGATTATCTTATCTTCATCACATAATTCACAATTAAAACAAATTTTTCACTATCACTTAATCCTACTGTTGATAGTGTGCCACCTGAAATTGGTGTGCGTCTCAGTTAGGCTACTTTCACACTAGCGTTTTGGCTTTAAGTTTGTGAAATCCGTTCAGGGCTCTCACAAGCGGTCCAAAACGGATCAGCTTTGCCCTAATGACATCTGAATGGAAAAGGATCCGCTCAGAATGCATCAGTTTGCCTCCGTTCAGTCACCAAACGTCTGACGAAGTGAAGACAAATGGATCCGTCCTGGCACAAAATGTAAGTAAATGGGGACGGATCCGTTTCTCTGACACAATCTGGCACAATAGAAAACTGATCCGTCCCCTATTGACTTTCAATGGTGTTCAAGATGGATCCGTCATGGCTATAGGAGACATAATACAACCGGATCCGTTCATGACAGACGCAGGCGGTTGTGTTATTGTAACGGAAGCGTTTGTTTTAAGAGAATATTTAAAGTTTATTGAGAAAGTCTGTTGATTGCCTCAGATTAGTGTACCTGACCTAACATGTAAGGCTATTTCCACACTAGTGGTTAGTATCCAGAAGACTGTTCCAGCAGTATCTCTCCGCATTCCGGCATTGCTAGAAGCCTACACTTCGCCGTCCGGCCCCATTAATTATAATGGGGAATGGCAGAGATCTGGCAACAACCTCGCAAATATGCAGAGAACTAGCCGGAAGAAATCCGCTGTGAGACTTCTGATTGTTTTCTTGGTATGTCTGGTGAAAGAAAGCGTGAAAATGTAGGGGGTAATGTAATAAAAACACCCCTGCCACGTCATGCAGTTAACGGTTATTTTTAAGTTCAACATAAGCATTTTTTCCCATTATCTATTTCACCAACTGCTCCTAGTGGGAATCCTTCTTTTCTAGTAAGAGCAAACACCTCAGGTGGTAAAGAAGATATTCCAGATATTGTTTCTGCTGATCGACTTTTTGAGAACAGTCAGCATATGAACTGCTATAAGGAGCAGATTCAGGCGAGGTATGAAATCTATAGCTGAGTTGGTGGTGGTAGTAGTTACACTTGTAGCCATGGCGGTGTTGGTGCTGGCACTGGTAGCCATGGTAAGATTATTATTTGGGACAAACATGTAGGTGGGAATCATAGGTGTGGGGCAAGGAGTCCATAACACATTACAGTCTGAGAAAAGTGGTTGTAAATGATGATGATGATGATTATTAACAGCATTGATAGTTATAAATTAATCTAACAATTGGTGTTGAATAATTGAGCTGAGAAAGGTTGAACTTGATGAATCTATCTGTATCTTTTTTGCAACCTATGTAATTAAGTAACTGTGTGTTGATCAGGACCTGGGACATGGGTCAGGCTGACGATAAGGTGATGAGGACATCACAGGTGGAAGGTAGTGGCGGTAATAAAGAGCGGAGCTGACGTACAGCCAAGACCGCTAGAAAACCTGCCGTGGGCAGACCTGCTTCTGCTCTGGTCATCTTGGGAGCAGGTTATACCACTGCTGCTTTTGGTTTAGGCCTAAAAGCCGTCATACCTAGGGTAAACTCGGGTAGTGGCAATGTGCAAGCATCTTCTGTGTGAGAATCTTCCTCTACATCGCCAGCTGAGAAAACCATTGGAGTGTGCAGACATGACTGTTCCTTCACAAACTAAGGATTGAAATTTCTTTTATGACATGAGATCCGTGACACTTAAAGTTTCTTAGTTTGCCTCATTTCATAATATATCTTTATTAGGCTGCTTTCAAAGGGAGGCTGAGCTTTATGGCTCAGAGTTTTGGGAGTCAAAATGAGAAGTGGATCATAACATGGGAGACACAGGTATAGGAAGAAAGTACTGTTCCTGTTTATAACTCACTCCTGGTTTTGTCTTCCAAAATTGCATCAGAAATCCTGACCGTATGGCTATACCCTAAAGCTTAAAACCACCACAATTATTATAAAAAATGACTTACATGTAAAGGTGTTTGATTGGTTTCCACAGAATTCTCATCTTTAAAGGAGTTATATGATAAAAACAACCCGTTCCCATATGTTATATTAGGGCACATGGACATCATCGGAGGAAGGAGTGGGGTCCTAGTTTAGTCATAATTACAATTCTTTGTTCCTCCTCCCCTTGATGGTCACGGTAAGGAGCAGTAGGAATGAAGAGGTGAGCAACGGCTGTATTAATAATATTGTGGCAGACACATGCAGCTTAGACATAGGCTTACAGTTGTATATGTCTGGGCTTATGGTTGGTTGGGATCATGAGATACGGGATAGAGATGAAAAATCCAGAAAAGTATTCAATTCTGAGTGCTAACAGCACCTAGACCTATGTAAACAAAGAGAGGTCTCAGCACTCGCCCAAGAACCATAGCCCCCTTCAAACAGCTGATCAACAAGGGTGCCTAGAGTTAGATCACCACTATTCTAATATAATATTCTCATAAAAACAATTCAGTTATTAGAAAACTATAAATCATTTACATGACCGCACAAATGAAGAGTTGCACAAGTGACCAACCAGATTCCACGTTTAATTTTTCCACAGCAGGTTTGACAAAATAATTTAAGGGGATTTGCAACCTTTCCTGACATGTTTTAGCAACTACACTCATTGACAAAAAAAAATAAAAAATACACCCAGACAGAAAATCGGTATGTAGTCATGTTCAGGCAGAAAATTGACATGTAGTAATGCTCAGGCAGATATGAAAAAGATTACAGGTATGGTCTGATTAGACACTGGCTCTTGCTATCAGAGGGCGTGAAAAATGCTTCCCCTTTCAAAAAGGTTTGTGAGGCTACTTTTGGGTAATGTACCTCTTGATGAGATATAGTTGATTGCCAGACCTGCTTCTACTATGCATCCAAATACTTTTTGAGACACTGAGAGAATCAGCACGGTCGTTTTGATAAATTGTCTGCCATCTAGACCATTCTGACAGTGAACTGGCTTCAGACAGCCCAGACAGTTCATTAGCAGATGGGATAATTTGATCTGACGACAAGCAGCTTTTATTCAGAGCCAGGTAGCACCTTAATTATACACCCCTGTCTCTACCTGGACCCTTTCCAGGCACTTGGCAGAAGGAAATTTGGTGTCACAGTGCCAGTTACGTGTCTTTTCATTGACAGTGGTGTTGTGAACCAAAAACCCGGATACCTGGGCTGCTATGAACTGGAACCGTATCGTCTTTAGTAACGAATCCAGGTTCTGTTTAGGATCCCATGACGTCTGGGCTTGAGTATAGAGGCCTTGTGGTGAGAACGTCAATCCTGACTTTGCCGTCAGGCAACACATTGCCCCAACTGTTGGTGTGATGACCTGAGGAGTATTTGTGTATGACAGTCGGTTACCCCTAGGAACGATGAGAGACACTAACAGCTCAGCGATATGTGCAGGACATCCTGCAGCTACAGGCGTTTCCTTTCATGGCAGATATTCCAACTGCATTTTTCAGCAGGATAATGCTTGCACACACATAGCAAAGGTTTCCCAGATTGGAACACTTCCTTAGCTTGCCCAGTCACCAGATCACCAAACCAGCATTTTTGGGACCAGCTTGGATTCCAGCTTCAGCAAACAACAAGCGTCCAGGATCTACAAGCTCAGCAGCAACATCTGTGGGCAAATGGGCCACAGGAAACCATACACGACCATGCCTCCATGTCCAACCGTATCTTATCTTGTATCTGGGCTAGAGGTGGACCAAGAGCATCCTTTTAATTCTATTTACCCCAATGAATGTATCCTTTTGCTCTAATATTGTACTCACATATTCCATCATTACATTCAAAAATAGAAAATCTAATTCCAACAACTCCTTCTTGGTGAGTTATTCTTTTGTCAATGAGTATATTTGTATTCCCCAAGTAATAAAAATTCTGACGCACCTATTATGATTCTGTTATGGACAGTTTTTGTGGAGCCACTGTATCAACCAACTGGTTTGGCTTGGGGCTAGCTCTAATGGCAGCCCCCCAGTATTCACCCTTAAACCCCTATACAGGGTTTTGGACTTCGCTGCAGGAAAACCACCAGGCCACTATTACTTTTTTGATAGTCCTGGTGTGGTTGGACCTATAGGGGTCAGAGACACTGGTATGAAACACAGGTGAAATGCGTAATCTGGAGATAGGCCTAGGTCTGGGCAGAAAGGGTACAAGCAAGTTCATTAGACAAGCCTGAAGTCACGGCAGGCAGCAGAATGACAATCCAGGAAACGGGCTAAGGTCAGGGCAGGTGGCTATAAGTCGGAGTCGGTTGTCAGGCAGGAGTACGGTACACGAGTGGTCAGAAGGAGTTCACACCTTTTCTCGTAACTAGAGAATATATACCTTGGGGGGGTCAGCTGTAGGATGGGGAAGAATTTGAACAATCGAACACTGGCCCTTTATGAGACCGAGAGTTGTTCCTTCTAGATTTTATGAATGAATTGTTAGCAGTTTGCAATGAAAGTCCAGCTAGGTTTTTTCAGCTGAGGGTGTGTCCTTGCACAGCTTGCTACTGGAAGCCGTGATAAGATAATGTCAGCCGGGAGACAACCCCTTACTGGAAAAACCTAGCTGCAACTTAACTGCAAACTTCTAGCTATCCATTCATAAAATCCAGAAGCAGCAATAAACACATGGCACAGCACAGAGTCCTAAGAATAGTTGCTCCAGAATTATTATTACCTGAGAAACACAAGACATTGCTAAACCAGACAGGTCAGGAGAGGTTAGAGGTCTTCTTTAATTCAGACCTCAGCTGGAAAAACCCAGCTTGGCCTCCATTGCAAACAGTTAGTGATTTATTCACTAAACAAATGGTACAACACAGAATGTGTTGTTGTTCTCTCACTTTCCGTTTTATATTTGCTTGAGGTCCAAAATTCAGAGATGAGAAAAATAACCAAAATATAACTTTGTTACTATAAAGGTAATACTTATAATAATTTTTTTGCAGAAGTACTTACATCAGCCTTAGTTTGCACAGAAGTGACGGTATCTTGCTTATTACTTTCAGCTTGGTTTTTACCTCGTGCAGACCTTTCTGACATTTGGAAACTTTGGCTGGGACGCTTATCCAACTGATCCTGCTTAGCAGCTGGCTCACTGTGGCTTTCACGTCTAACATTTTGGATATGTTCATTCAGTCCAGTGTCAGGTACCGGAAAAGAAAAATTCTCCTCAACTTGTTCGTTTGGTGTATTTGCTTCCAAATTCTATAAATATGACAATATTAGTTTAGAGGAAAAAACGGTAAGAAGATTATCCCTATTCTTATAGGACAAGCTCAGTATTTAACTTTAGACCAGGCACCCTTGAGGATTTTCATTGCTGCATGGTCAACCGGTCAATCGTTTGCTTCTCTGCCAGGAACCTTTGTCATGTTGTGATGGAATTGTCCCATCACCAGCTGAAAATGAACAGTTTATGCCTGGTCTTTGATCTATGTGTGCATATAGATAATTGGACACACTTGCCTACCGAGTCCCTTCACATATACAGTATTTGGGCTCAGTTTCCCTTCTGTGTAGTCAGAAATTCCAGAGGGAAACTGAAGCTAGAACTGACCCCATAGTTTTCCTTGGAATAATTCATAATCATCCAGCGTCTTAGTTGTGATGCCGGATGTCAAATGGCGCTGGACAGAAAAAAGCTGCACTCTGGGTTTTTCTGTCCTGTATTAGCAGTCTATGGATGCAGGACCTGTACACTATAGTGTGTAGCACTGTAGAAAAACACAACTAGCTAGACACAGATATTTGTGCATCCAGTCATCTTAGAGCCTTCTGTCACACATGCTATCCAAGGACAGGGGATAACTATTAGATGGGTGGGGGTCTGACCGCTGGGACTTATACTGATTATGACACTGTAGCCCTGAAATGATCCTTGATATGTGTATGGAATATACTCTTTTGGAGCAAATCAGATATGAAACAGAAATGCAAAATGCAGAACAGACACTGTTAAAAGTATGGCAGTCTGGATTCAAGAAGAATCTGGATTCATGCAACCAAAGAGGCCTCGGGACTCGCCCAAGCGCCATAGATCAAGGACGGTGCCTAGACCGGATCCCCACCAATCTAATATATGAGTGTAGTGGGCAGAGCCATGGGACTGAGTCGGAGTAGTGGTTGGATATGCTAGTCTGAATATTTGAAGATAATACATGTGATATTTTAGACCCTGAGGCTTGGCCTTTTTAGATTGATCTAGTCATCTTCATAAAATATGTAATGCGAGGCTTACTTGATCTGGTCTTGTCCAATTATATCTGCCCATTATCCATGCCAAGGCACCGGAGAGAACACAACTCTAAAAAATATAAAGTGAAAAAATAAATAAATAAATATCATTCTTTTCACTTAGTGTGGAGAAGTTGCTGAAAGTGTCTGGGTGTGTCTTTGAAATGTGCTCACATGGACTGCATTATACTGTTTACAGGAAGAAGATGAACAGAGTTTTGCTGTCTGGCTAAGTTTTTTAGATGCCGGTCTTAATAAGCCTCATAGCTGGCTGCTAGGTAGAGGTGTTAACCAACACAGATGTCTTCAGCTGACTAGGACACATGCAACAGGTCAGCCAGTTTCATAGGTATTAATCTGCTGACATATTCAAATAATCTTGCACTCCCATCGAAAAGTCTGGAGGTCACCCTAAAACACCCTCCTCATAAAAGTCCCATAATACTGCCTTGCACCTAGGCCTAATTTCCCATCTGAGAGCTCACTATTTTTTGTATCACAGTAGAGTTTCGATACCAAAATTTTTATTTGGTTTCGATACCATAAAAAAAGTATTGCGAAACTCGATACCACGCGAAAAAAATAAAATGCCCAAAAAAAGCTGTGTGCATTCCGCATTTTATGAAACGTCCGGCCCATAATCGAACAGTCCTATCCTATTGTACGGGGGGACAAGGCGACTAAAAGAAAATGGCGAATCGTGCAGTTTTTCTTTTCTTTTCTTTTTATTTTACGGCGTTCACCGCATAAAAGAGGATTTTTTAAAATAGTTTGGACTTTTGAGACACGGCAATATGTAATATTTTATTTATTTATCGTTTATATATTTTATATGTAAAATTGGGAAAGGGGGTGATTTATACTTAATATTTTGGTTTACTTTTTTTTATTTTATATTTTTTTTTTACAGTTTATTTATTAACTATTTCCCCCTTAGGGGCTAGAACCAGGGATCTTTTCATCCTATTCACCCTAATAGAGCTCTATTAGGGTGAATAGGACTTCACACTATTCCTGCTGCCCTGTGCTCTGTGCACACAGCAGCAGGGAACTGACTATGGCAGCCAGGACTTCAGTAGCTTCCTGGCTGCCATGGTAACCGATCGGAGCCCCAGCATTACACTGCTGGGGCCCCGATCACTTCTGCTTTACCCATCCCCAACAAAACTCCATGGCTAACATGAAAACTAGGAGGGGGCATGGTCCCTGTGTGGCTCCTTAATGGACCTAGACCAGTTTGCTTATTGTAGAGTCAGCTCCACCATCTCTCACTTTGTAGCTAGAACAAAGTCCAGCTCTCAAGTGGTAAAGGTGCTCTGACCTGCTCTGCACGGATCCGGGCTGTGTTCCCAACCAACGTAGATGCAGCAAAAAAGTTCAAATGGATCCAGCGAGTAACATCAATGATTAGGATTACTTGTTTATACATTTTTTTAAATGAAGAAATAAAGAATCATTGATTTTACTCGCTGGATCCATTTGGACTTTTTTGCTCCACCATCTCTCACCCCTGCAATCCACAAGTGGGATTACAGAAATTGGACTATGGTGGTGGGAGTTATTTTACTATTTGTAGTTTCCATATACCAGCCTAAAGTTGGTCAGGTAATGTTGGGAAACGGTAGAGGCCACACCCATTGGTGAAACAGCTTTACATGGAGCCTTCCTTTTTATTTGTTATTAATGATACTTTCATTTCCCTCGAATTGATGAAAACTTGCAAACCAAAGGCTGAAGTGTCCTTATTAAGCTTTTATAAAATCTTAACATGAGATGTGATAACTTACCAGAAACAAAGTCCAGAAATCAACTCCTTTATCTTTGGTAAAGTCAACATTTTGAAGAATAAGTTGCAGTTTATCAGGATCCCAGTCTTCATTGTTTAGGAACTTTTCGATCTCCATTTTAGTATAAACTACACCAAGTTTCTCATCCCTAATATCCTTATTTAGAGGGGAATAAAATATGGTTAAATACAACCAGGAATCATGTCACCCTCTGCATGTATCACTTCTCCCTGCTCTCCCAGGTATCCTCTGTCTCCCCACCCTCAGGTATCATCACTCCTGCCTCTGCTCTCCCACCCTCCCTTTAGTATCATCTGCCAAGTATCTTCTGACTCCCCCAATATTACCCCTCTCCTTTGTATTATCTTTCTAACCCATAAATTAACTTTTCTCCAATATGATCTGCTTCACCCAGTATCATCTTTCCTCTACTTCCAGTATTATGTCACCCCCCCCCCAGTAATATTTATCCCCCATAGTATCATCCCTCAAGTATTATTCCCACTGTAATATCTTCTCTCCCCTCCCCCAGTATCAGCCACAGTATTATGTCACTCCCCTGGTATTATCCATTCTTCCCAGCATTCCCAGTATGAATTACCCACCTCCCAGTATCATATCCAGCATCACCCTCCCCCTGTAGAAAGCAATTGTCCCAGGCAGTGGAAGGTACCATATCCTCCCAGGCTTACAGCACTGTACGACTTGCTCTCACAGCTTCTTAGTGACCAGGCCCCAGAAAGGTGTTACAAGCTCAGGAGCTGTGAAAGCCGCGGGTAAGAGGTGCTGGCTGCATCGTCTGAACATAGTGCATACTGTACAGCACGTCTGGAGAGGATATGGTGCCGAGGAGTGGATAAGACAACTGCCTTCTATGACAGTAGGCGCAATGATCTTGGGTGGAGGGCATCAATGGCGTCCCTGGTACTGGGGATGGGAAGTGATTTATTATCTATATATTTTACTCTTATATATCACTGATATATTCCGCAGCACTCCGTTCATCTGCTCTTACATGGGCTCCTGACTAAGGAAGTAGCTGGTATGTCGGGTAACGCAGGCTAGTGATGAATATGTCACCTTACATGACCATCTATTTCTACCATTTTCTGGACCAGAGGGATGTGCTATCAGCGAAGAAGACTTTGCTGAACCAGAGGGTCATGGCTCTCCAATGTGAGAAAACGGGGCGGTATTACTAAGGAGTATGTATTAGTATTATGTAGGCTATATTCCGGTTTCTGAGACATTTTTAAAGACCGTATAGAAACTGGTCAATCCTTTTAAGGGAGGAAAGGTCTCTTTTGAGCCATTCAACTGAGAACAGCTCAATTCAGATTCAATATCCTCTGATTATAAAACCAGTGCCATTGTATACTGACTCCTTAAAGGGGTTTTATATTGATGACCTATCCTATGGTCTGACACCTGGGACCCCCGCCAACCATCTGTTTGAGAAAGCACCAGCGTTCCTGTGAGCCCCGCGGCCTTCTCCCTGCTCATCAAGCACAGTGCCATACATTGTATAGCGGCTGTACTTGGTATTGCAGTTCAGTCCTATTCATTTCAATGGGGCCGAGCTGCCATGTGACTGATAAACATGATATCACATGTCCCAGAGAGAAGCCTGCGGCGCTATAGCAAGCCCCACTGCCTTCTCAAACAGCAGATCGGCAGGTTTCCCCGGTGTCAGACCCCCCACCAATCAGATACTGATGACCTATTCAGATAGGTCATCGGTGTAGAACTACCAGAAAACCCCTTTAAATGCTTTTCAAATTTTATTCAAGTCACTGTATGATGAAAATCTGTGGAGGTCCGACTTTCCGCACCTTTGCCGATTAGCTGTCACACTGTACTATACCCGATGGATCTTTTTAATACATACCACATCCCAACTCTGTGCACTTTTCAGTAGCCTCTGAAGAAATCCTTTGAAAATGTCTTGACTTAATTTTTCCTTAATGATTGAAAAGAAGAAGAGTTAATGTTACTTTTTAATATACAAATCACAGATTTAGACCTCATGCACAAGACCATTGGCGTTTTGCAGTCCACAAACCGCGGATCCGCAAAACACGGAAGCTGCTACGCATTCCGTTCTGCAATTTGCGGAACGGAACGCGGCCCATTGTAGAAATGCCTATTCTTGTCCGCAAAACGGACAAGAATAGGACATGCTCTATTTTTTTTGCGGGGGCACGGAACGGAGCAACGGATGCGGACAGCACAAGGAGTGCTGTCCGCATCTTTTGCGGCCCCATTTAAGTGAATGGGTCCGCGGACCACAACTACGGCCGTGTGCATGAGGCCTTAAAGAGAACCTGTCAGTAGAAACAGCCCTCTGGTTAAAATGCTACCCGTCTTGTGAAAATCAGTTGCAGAGTTCCTGAGAAAAATGACTTATTCTTTATGCCCACGAGGACTTCAGTGCACCATGGGGCCAGCATTGGAAAGATGAGGAGCTGAGCTGCACTCTGGGGCCAGGCCCCGTCTCTCGGTGCACTAAAGCCCTCATTCACATAAATAATGAGGTGTTTTTTTTCAGTAATGCTGCAACCGATTTTCACAAGAAAGGTAGTATTTTACTCAACTGGATCAACCTTACCAGGCATTCTGCCTGATTTAATAGGGTGAATCCTGCTGACAGGTCCTCATTGAAGGGTTGTCTCATGAAAACACCTTTTTAAACAGAAAGAGGCTCGATGATTGGCTGAATCGTTGATGGTCATCTGTAATTTACTACAGTAGGATACATCTGACAGGTGAGATGTAATGTTACATAGTGGTCTTCAAATTAATGGACTAGAATACATAAAAACAGACCAGAAGTAATCAACTCACAATAAAATTGACTTTACTGTTGTGCGAATTTAGCTTCGGATCATAGATCCAAAGTCGCTTCAGTCAAAACTTCATTTGAATGCTGTACATAGACCCGTCTCCGTACAACATTCAAATGTATGGGCTCTAGTGAGAAGGGAGTTATCACCGAAGTCTCGCGACTTCTGGATTTGAATATTAAACTTTAAAACCATTTTAAAACATCAATCTAAAGTCGGCTTCGGTACGGAGGTACCAGTCGGTACAGAAGCCGGCTTCGGATCCATGTTCTGAAATGGTTTTAAAGTTTAGAACTCGAGGGCCGAAGTTATTCACCGAAGTCTCACAAGACTTCGGTGATAACTTATTTCGCATTGCCGGTGTTCCGGAATTTTTTGCTACCTGGAAAAATGTGCTACCCACGTCACTTCCGTTAGTGACGTGGGAGGCGCATCTCTCATCTCGGCTCCTGACTGGCTCTGCCGGGGGTTTTTCGGCACAGGCGTGGAGGGTTCACCCATGATGTGAACGCACCGAAGGTAGCAGAAAATTCTGGAAAATTCTGGCCCGTAATTTTTACCTACCCTCAGCCCAGCAAGCAAGCCTGCTAAATTGGCGCTTGCACACTGCCCTGTAAAATTTTGCTACCCAGGCGCGCATGCGCAGTAGCCCGTTATGTTTAACTAAGCTCGGCGCATTTTCCTACTGCGCCTGTGCCGAGCCACCTCGTTCGCATGCATGCGCAGTGGGACGGAATTTTCTGCTACCTTAGGCGCGTTCACATCATGGGTGAACCCTACGCGCCTGCGCTGACAAACCCCCGGCAGAGCCAATCAGGAGCCGAGATGAGGGACGTGCCTCCCACGTCACTACCGGAGGTGACCTGGGTAGCAAATTTTTCCAGGTAGCAAAAAATTTTGGAACGCCGGCATCCATACATTTTTATGCGGGTCTCCATACAGCATAAAAACGACGTTTTGAGTGAATCGACTTTGGATCTAGGATCTGAAGCTTGATTCACTCAACACTTATTAACCCTAAAATTTCTCTTATGCCTCTTGTACATGGCCTTTCTGGGGATCTGTCTGATCTGAATTCTGTGGGCCCATACTGTATTGATGCCCCTTTGGGTGCAGTTTTGGCATCACTTTCATTAAATGCACCAGATGAAAACATTGCATGTTATGGATGCTGGATCAGTGTAAATCAGTTGTTTCTGGCTTAAAGGGGTTGTGCTACCATTAAATGTAATTTTGATATAATTCAACATGAAAACTAGTTACTTTTCCAATTTACTTTCTATTACAAAAAGAGAAAGGACACTTCCCTTGTGCTGCAGACCTGAAGAGAAACTAGCAGAGCAATTGGAGCTATAAATGGGGGAAGCTCTGGATCCAGATGAGGTAGAGGGCTGGTTCTAGATTCTACTATATAATGGTTGATTTTCATCTTTTTACATGATTCATGCCATAACCCCTTTAAGCATAGAAACTCAACACAACTGAAAACCAAAAGCATTGTTCAGAATTAGAAACTTTGGCTCAGCTCTCCTTTACTGAATGGGTATGAGCTGTAATACCAGACACAGCCCATGGACATGGTGTTGCTTTTGGAAAATAAGACTTTTCTAGTCCTGAACGTTCTCCTCTTTGGAGGATTCCTCTGATACATTGTGTTCATTCAAGAGAGCAAAGATTCTTCAAAAATGGCTAACTATTATATTTTCAGTCCCAGAACTCACAGATTGTATATATTTATGTACCCAGATACCCGTGTTCATATTCTTCATCCAATGATGTGTCCTCTAGAAAAAAAAACTCCATTCTTGTATGTACAGTCCCCAAGAAAACAGCTTAGTAACTGAATCACAGCCCATAATGCAGGACAGATGTTAGCACTTTGTCAGAGGTAGCCTCCTAATTGTATGAGATTTTTGGTGTTCCATACATAATTCATGTTTTATTGAAAATATATAATCAGAATCTCAGTCCTGCGAGTCAGTTGAGGAATACATAGAAGCCATTTTGTGACTATTTAATAACGGAATACTTACCTTTAAAGTGAATTGTGATGATTTTGACCTTTGGTCATAATGCTCCATATCTGTGGGGTCAACAAACTCTACATAATGGCTGGCGTCAGCAATCTGTATATGTGAGCATATTATAGCAGCAAGTACTACGTCTTGTATCTGTAAATAAAAAACATACACTTTACACATAATGCACGATAGTAGTTCATTGTAACTTTCTTATACATTTGCAGGGTGCATTACGTATAGCAAAAAAAGCTATCCAGAAGTAAACTAGATGTATGCCAGAAAGACACAGTATTGGTATACGACTGACCATAAGAATCCTATCAGAGTGTTACAGAATTCAGGGTAAATAATCAATGTGAATAGATCCCTGTTCTTTTATATTACTGAGGTCAGATTATGCTTCATTTACAACTGATATAGTATTATTATTCATGTGATCAAACACCCTAATAGCAATAAAAGAGAAATACGTTTGGTTAAACAGAACCATCACAGATCCAAGTATTGCGGTACAGTACCGTAGTACAATTTGGCCACAATAAAGGGGTTTTCCAAGACTTTTATACAAACGACCTATTCTCCAGATAGCATGTATTTGGTTGGGGTCCGACACCTGGGACCCCCAAGATCATCTGTTTAAGAAGGCATAGGCGCTTGCAGTAGCGCCGCAGCCTTCTCCTAGCTTTCCCTAGGCCATGTGACGTCATGTGAATGGGGCTGATCAAACACAGCCGCTTTACAATGTACAGCACTGTGAATTGGGAGCTGAGAGAAGGTTGTGGCACTATTGCAAGTGGCAGTGCCTTCTCAAACAGTCGATCGGCGGATGTCCCAGATCGGGATCACTCACTGTCAGTGCTGATCACGCTGATCAGTGTGAAATAGCAGGAACGGTTATATTTAGGGTACACATAGTAATATACTGTACAGTATATGAGGGAGCAGTGAGGGCAGCTCCCAGCCGTCTTTACAGTCAGTCTGCAATATACCATATAGGGTTGTTTCGATGCCATAAATAAGTATTGCGATACTCGATGCCATTCGATACCACGCGAAAAATATAAAACACCAAAACCGCAGCATGCATTCCGCATTTTATGTAATGTCCGGCCCGTAACCGAACAGTCCGATCCTATTTTTTGGGGGGACAAGGTGACTAAAAAATGGTGAATCGCACGGTTTTTATTAAATTTTTGTCTGTTACGGCACTCTCCACTGCACAGGAGATATTTTTCATATTTTAATAGTTCGCACTTTTTTGGGTGTGGCAAAATGCAATATGTTTATTTATTTATTGTTTATATATTTTATATGTAAAATTGGGAAAGGGGGTGATTTAAACTTAATATTTTGGTGTTTGTTTTTTTTTACTTTTTATTTAATTGGCAGCAGCGCCACAGGGGGGAGGGAGGGAGTGATTCCTTCTCATCTGTGCTGCTGAGGAGAACATGCTGTCAGCGCGCGCCGTGATCTCTGATACCAGGCTGCGCAGTAGCGCAGCCTAGTATCGGTAAATGTCAAATCCCAGTATTGATTCGATACCGATACAAAAGTATCAATTGGGTAGCGATAATTTGATACCTGCAACACCCTAGTACCATACTAGGAAAACGAATATGCCTTAGAAACTCTCATTTAGGCTGGAGACACACCTAGGCGTTTCTGAATCGCACGTATGATGCGTGTTTTACGCGCGTTTTTGGATGCGCGTTTTTGCAACTAAGAAACGCGCATCATACGCGCGATTCAGTGATTCTCCCCTATGGCAACATTGTCCATAGGCGCGTTAAAACGCCCAAAAGAAGCTCATGTACTTGTTTGGGCGTTGGGCGTTTTACAGCGCGTTCAAAAGCGCTGTAAAACGCCCAAATGTGAACCATACCCATAGGGATGCATGGCTTTTCACATGTTGAGCGTTTTTCAGCGCGTTTGAACGCGCTGAAAAACGCTCAGGTGTGTTCCCAGGGTTAGAGAGTGCAGCTAGAGGACATTTCTTGGCAAGTTTTCTACTATAAATGTATGTGTTTACTAAATAAAGTGTATTAGAAAAATCTTCACTATCACTGTCCCTAAACATTAGCAAAAAATAAAAATAAATTGGCAGTTACACTTATAAATACTACGCATCTGACTTTTTAATAAGATCGGTATGTGAGACACTATTCCAGGGCTCCAGATGGTGTCCAAAATGGTCGCCAATGCGACCAGGAATTTAAGTCTTATCGCCATTTGTGACTTGTCCCACGGCTGCGCTGTAGCTTTGAGAAAAAAAAACTTCCTTCAGTAGAAGCACCACGCTAGGCACCTCTGTTGAGCCCATCCCCTGACATCCAGCCTCACTGCCAGTCTGTGATGCCTCGTCCCTGGCCCCGCCTCCTCACACAGCCCGGGAAGAGAGTGCGCTCGGTAGCATTGAGAGAGAGACTTGCAGAAGTACGGCCAGGCCCCAGGAAAAGTAGCACTCATCCATGCTATATCCTTAGAGCGTGTCCTTAGTGGGTGCTGTCAGTAGCTACTGTCCCTCAGCGCTGCTGTCACCACTAGGTTTGAGTGAACTTGTGTTTTAAGTTCTGCGTCCAAAGTTCGGTTTGTCGAAGAATCCCGTTATGCATTCTGCTACCACAGACCAAAACGGAATTTGGAATCCATACCGGGATTCTTCGATAACCCGAACCTGAACTTTGGACGCAGAACCTAAAAAACAAGTTCGCTCAACACTAATCACCACCAAGTGTCGCTGATGACCCACCTTTAGGGTCCAGTCACATGACTAAGGCCTCTTGCACGTGGACGTGTGCTGCCTGTGCCTGTATTCTGGCCCGCAAATAGCTCTCTGCAATACGCGGTCAGCAGTCTGTGTGCACTCTGCATCACGGATGCGAACCCATTCACTTGAATGGTTCCGCAATCATGGAGATGCGGAACGGAAGCACAAATTGGAACCCCATGGAAGCGCTCCGTAGTCTGTCCATGCCTCCGTTCCGCAAAAATATAGAACGTGTCTTTTTTTGTGGAACTGATGGATCACAGGCCCATTCAAGTTGAATAGGCCTGGATCCGTCCTGGCTGCTGCACGGACATTCTCCATGCATTGGGGACTGCAAATGGCGGTCCCTAATGCACGGACCAGAACCAAAACGTTTGTGTGCAAGAGGCCTAATTCTGGGTCCGTGTCCATTCCGCAATTTTGCGGAATGTGTTTGCGGCCTCAATAATTTCAATTGGGCTGCAAAAAATGCGGATCGCAACAGTTGTCAGTGTTCCCTGTACAG
Organism: Bufotes viridis; assembly: GCA_033119425.1. NCBI lineage: Eukaryota > Metazoa > Chordata > Amphibia > Anura > Bufonidae > Bufotes > Bufotes viridis. Next base: position 63,448,084 of record CM065596.1, read on the forward strand.
AGACAGAAGGGGGCCTATATAGAAAGGATCAATATGAGCTGTCGCTAGGCTTTCCCCTCTGTCCCAGGCGGCTGCCTGCATGGCCCAGCTTATGATAAGCCGTGCAGGCAGTGCTGTGCCCAACTCACTATGCGGTGCTGAGACAATGGATGGAGCGGACTGCGGCAGACACCCGACTGCAATGATGGGGAACGGTGATGACACCAAACCTGGTCATTGTAGTCGGGTGTTTGGAACACTGCACACAGTAATGCCTTATTCACACAGTTAGCCTTCATTAACACATCAGTGTTTGGTCAGTGATTGGGAGCCAAAACCAGAATTTTATCCTCCACAGACAAAGAATAAGGCCTCATGCACACGACCGTTGGTGTTTTGCAGTACGCAAACCGCGGATCCGCAAAACACGGAAGCTGCTCCGCGTTCCGTTCCGCAAATTCGCGGCTCATTGTAGAAATGCCTATTCTTGTCCGCAAAACGGACAAGAATAGGACATGTTTTATTTTTTTTGCGGAGGCACGGAACGGAGCAATGGATGCGGGCAGCACACGGAGTGCTGTCCGCATCTTTTGCAGCCCCATTGAAGTGAATAGGTCCGCGCCCGAGCCGCAAAATATGCAGCTCGGACGCGGACCACAACAATGGCCGTGTGCATGAGGCCTAAGGGAAAGATCTGCTCCTGTTCTGTGTTTAGAGCCGCACCTGGTTTTGGCTCAAAAATCACTGACCGAACACGGACTGTGTGAATAAGGCATCAGTGTTCGGTCAGTGATTTCCATCACGGATTTTTGAGCAAAAACCAGGTGCGGCTCTAAACACAGAACAGGAGCAGATCTTTCCCTTATACTTTGTGTCTGTGGAGGATTCAATCCTGGTTTTGGCTCACAGTCACTCATGGAAATCACTGACCAAACACGGACGTGTGAATGAGGCAATTTTTTAAATATTATAATTATATGTGTATTTAAATTTGGCGCCAATTTTTTTTATTTGGCTCCTAAATTTTTCAGTTTAGGTCATTTTTTTTGTCTGGAGCCCTGCATTCACTAGTCTTTTGTAAATACTCCCCACTGTCTCTAGATTTTAGCTAGTTGTGATGTCTCCATATTCAATATTATTTCCCAGCCTACATGAGAGATGACAGTGCATCTCTCATTAAAGGGGTATTCTGGCTACATCAAGTTATCGGCTATCCACAGGCTTACTATTAGATAGGTGGGGGTCCTGCTGCTGGGACCCCCACGGATCATGAGAATGGGGGCCCCAAAACCCATAGAACCTCCCTGAAATTAACCAAGCTAGTGGTTGTTAGGGTGACCACGTGTCCCGGATCGCCCGGGACAGTCCCGCATTTGGAGAGTCTGTCCCGGGTCCCGGTCACTCTCATTCCGGGACAATGCAGTGTCCCGGAATGACTTGATCCGCAGGCGCCGACCACTGCTAATTGCTTTGAGGCAGCAGGCTCCGCCTCCATCACACATTCAGTCCACTCCAATCACCTGCAGATTAAAACCTGGACACTTGCGGAGTGCGGATCCGGCAAGTGTGCGTGACATCACTTGCACGGCGCCGCAGCCCGCCACTAGGTCGCCGGCTGGATTGAATTCAGAGGAGATAAGCGCAAGCAGGTAGGCGGCGTGGCGCAGTGTGCTGAGGTAACTGGCCAATACTGTATGTCACATTTCACTACTGACTGTACAGTTGGACCCACTCATGTGGTGATAGATTAGGGGTATAGGGAGGATGAGCCTGAGCCATAGATTACACGTGGAGTGGAGGTTTATGGAACTGTGATTGTATTATATACTACTAGCAGGAGACACTTTATAGTATATTGTCTGTGTTGCTGGGAAAACCAAACTTTTCCCCAAACTAGTAAAAACTTGTGGAAAAAAATACCCCCCTTTCCTGGATAAGGCTGTGTTTACACTTCACAGTGTGAACACAGCCTTATCCAGGGAAGGGGGGTATTTTTTTCACAAGTTTTTACTAGTTTGGGGAAAAGTTTGGTTTTCCCTTTCACTGCAGCCCAGTAATACAAAGCAGACAATATACTATAAAGTGTCTCCTGCTAGTAGTATATAATACAATCACTTCCATAAACCTCCACTCCACTTGTAATCTATGGCAAATCCCTATACCCCTAATGTATCACGACATGAATGGACAGTAGAGTGAAACGTGACATAATTGGCGTGGCATACATAAGAACTTCTGAAATACTGAAAAATGCACAGGCAGATATGTTTTTGCCACTATAAGTTTGACGAAATGCACTTGGGAAAGTAAGACCTCATGCACACGGCCGTTGTTGTGGTCCGCGTCCGAGCCGCATATTTTGCGACTCGGGCGCGGACCAATTCACTTCAATGGGGCCGCAAAAGATGCGGACAGCACTCCGTGTGCTGTCCGCATCCGTTGCTCCGTTCTATGCCCCCGCCAAAAAAATAGAGCACGTCCTATTCTTGTCCGTTTTGAGGACAAGAATAGGCATTTCTATAATGGGCCGCGTTCCCTTCCGCAAATTTACGTGGAGCAGCTTCCGTGTTTTGCGGATTCGCGGTTTGCGGACTGCAAAACACCAACGGTCGTGTGCATGTAGCCTAAGTGTCCCTGAATGACAGTTAGGAAATGTGGTCACCCTAGTGGTTGTAAATGTGCACAATCACTTCATTCATTTTATGATGCCCTCAGGAGAGACTAGCGCACCGCACATGTTAAGAAATCTCCCTCTATGTCTGACTTTCAGGGTGTCTGTAGATTTTCGAAGTCCCTACCTGTCCTTACTGAGAAGGGGCTCTGTACAATAAAGTTATCAATAATGTGCCCCTGCTGGGAACCCCAGTGGCTGTCTGTAATCTGCAGGGGAACCCGGCAGTGTTCAGTTTCTCTGCAGCGTCAACACAAGTGCTCAATCAAATCATAGTGCTTTTTTTTTTTGGGGGGGGCTATAAGGGGGCTTTATTATTGCTGCACTGTACAGTCTGCTCTGCCTGTCCTAACAATGGGAGCGAACGCTTTCCTCCTAGTCCTACTGCTAGCTAGTGTTCTGCCCTGGCACCGCAGTGCTAGGACAGGCTGCACACTTCAGAAGACCCTCTATGCCCTGGGAATCTTCCTCCCCCTCTCCAAGTCACCAGCAGCCACATCCTGTGCTCAGCCTACTGTAATAGGAACTACGAGAGTGGTGGGAACAGCACTGTGCACAATACCCAGATTCCGAATGCATTTTTCTGTACACACTGCTGTCTGAACCAGTACTCTACTGTTAACCTGGAAAGGTCAAGAAAAGAGATTTCAAGAAAAGATAACTTTACCTTCATGGTGAAGAGAGAGCATTACTGGAAGCGTCTGCAGCAAAACTAAAGTGAAAGTACCTCCCTCTTCAAGACAGCCCTGCCCTTGTACTTCTGGTGCACGGAAACCAAGACTAAAGCATAACATAGTGTGGTTATTCTCTTCAATAACTGAAAAGAACAACTATTTTAAGAAGATTTTCTTGGATTTATTTTGAAGTCTACCTACAGAAGTTATAGTATCTAGGGAGAGTTTACACATGGCAGATTCATCATAGAAATCTGCGCGTGCTTGGAATTTTTACAGGCAGTTACAAAAGTCCAATAGGTTTATGCCCACTAAGGGCTCATGCACACGACCGTATTTTGTTTCCTTGTCCGTTCCGTTTTTTTTTTTTGCTGATAGGATGCGGACCCATTCATTTCCATGTGCTGTCCGCATCAGTATGTCTGTTCCGTAGCCCCAAAGAAAAAATAAATGTAGCATCCCCAAGTCAGGGAAGTATGAGAGACTGACTTGGGGAATGCCAGTGATGGAGAGGCTGGCACGTGGATCCTCTGGGGCACTCTCTGGGTTCTTGAGGGACACAGCCAGGTGTAGTGTGAGGTGCCCTTGGTGTTTGTAGATTAACGTGCCGGTGACTGGGTGTCCCTGATGTCCGTGACACCAGTGCCGGTAACGGTGGCACACCGATTTGCAAGAGGAATAATGGAGGTGCAGGCTTGGATAGTGAACCAGAACTTCACTTTACTGAACAGTAATAAACAGCATACACTCTCTTGACAGTTCCTCAGAAGACGATTGGTTTCAGCAAGCTTTAAGTTACAGTACATTAATGGCAGGCCTATATTTAGCAAGGTGATCCACAGAGGGTTAAAAGCAGGACTTCTGCAGTACAGGCGGCTTGCACACATTCCCTGACTGGTCCTGACTAGGAATATATTCTTCTCCAAGGCCCCAATGCCTCTCTCTGGCTTTTATCTATTGGATAAAGTTAGCTTTAAGTACCTCCTCTGGTATTTGTAGTACCTCTTGCTGTCTTGGTTACTGCTCTGCCTTCCCTCAGCTCACTCAGGCTGGTGACCAGTGATGTTCTTGCTGGGATCTTTATCCTGTTTACAGCTTGACGAAGGAGGCAACACTTCTCCACTAGTCCTAGGGTCTGGACTGCTCCTCCCAGGGAATCACTCTTCCTAGGCTGGACCCTCTCAGGCTATAGGGCCTGGGCTGACTTCAACAGGCTCAGGGCCTGAACACTGAACACCTTCACAGGCTCATGGCCTGGACTAGACTGCCTTCAACAGGCTCAGGGCCTGAACTCCCTAACTCCTCCCCTGACTGGGGCTATATTAACTAGGGCTCCCTAGCTCCCTCCAGTGGCTAAAGCTGGGATGACACCCCCTAGCCGGCCTGCACAATGGCACACAATAGCAGTACCAGGGTGATGAGATATATATATAGGCATTACATTACATTGACTGAGAATGACATTCACCAATCTCCCCACAAATGAGAGGAACGTACGCGCCCTGGTGACCCTTCTGTAGTGTCAGGCATCACAACTCCCGTACACTACATAAAGCATGTCCTATTTTTTTCTAGTTTGCGGACAAGGATAGGCATTATTCCAATGGATCCGCAAAAAAAACGGATGCCATACGGACATCAATTTTTTTTTTTGCGGATCCGCGATCTGCGGACCGCAAAACACATACGGTCGTGTGCACGAGGCCTTAGGCAGATCTATGATTGTAAAACCTAACTTATATTGTACGTATCTCCGGAACAGCGCCATGGTATTTGTACAACAAAATCAATTTAATATGTGTAACAATGGCTGCTGTGCGCCGCTGTTCCCCTGCTTACCACCACGGTCCCGGGTGCCGTGTTCAGCAGTGACCTGCTGCCAGTGTTTCCTTTCAGCCCTGGCAACAGTATGCTTGCTGCTTGTTTCCTTGCTGCTTACGTCACTTCCTGTGTTTTATGGGTTGGATCATGTGACCTCGCAAACCAATCCTAGCCCTCCTGCACATATATAAGTGGCTCAGCCCCCTTCCCAGATGCCTCAGTGTCAAGGTCCTTGTGTCCTGCTAAGGGTCCTGATATCTGCCTGTGTTTCTGAGTTGTACTTGTGGTCCTGGACTCTGCTACCTGTTTGATCCCTGCCTGCCTGCTTGCCTTGACTCTCCTGTTGCCGAGCCGGATTGCCTGACCTGTGCCACCTGCCCTGACCTATTGCCTGTCTGACTTTGACTCTGCCTCATCCTTCGGTCCTGTAGCTCTGGTACCTTGCTCAGGTATCTCCTGGTCCGCCTGGACCAGCTGCCTTGTGTGACTATCCTCCTCAAGAGGTAGTGACCTGGGTTCCCCTTGGGAAAGTCTATCCCCACCATCAGGGGTACTGTGAAGATTGAGGGGTTCACTTAGACAATGCCTTAGAGGAGGTAGGACACATGGCACAGTGGGTTCACACCCGCTGGTTCGTGACAATTTGTCCCCATACATAGAACAGATAATTAAAAACAATATTGGGTAGAAGTTACCTCCATACATATATCCTCTTGAAGTTATGGATCTAATGCTGCAATGATGCAACATACCCAGTCATGAGTACTGTATAGCTTATGTAAAGAAACACTTAGTTTTGACTATTCAAATTTCCATATTTGAGAAGCGCGGATGTCTTGAAATTCGTTTTGTGTCTGATTTATCACTCTTTTAAGCTCTTGAACACAATGTTAACAATAGAAAATCATGTCAGTGTCATACTAACATATAGCCATGGGCAAATGATTTGATCATGTTAACAAACAGCATGTTTAACCCCTTCCCGACCAGCGCCGTAATAGTACGGCGAAGCGGAATGTGACTTTCCGCCCAGCGCCGTAGTATTACGGCGTGCTGATCGGGCGGGTACTGGAGCTGCGCTCGCCCGATCAGTTGTAGGGGACCAGCTGTTCCGGTTAGCCGGATCCCTGATGTATGCGCCGGCATCTGTGAAAACACTGATGCCATCGCATTAACCCCATTTATGCCGTGGTCAGCGCTGACCGCGACATAGAAGGGGTTTGCTGCGGGTGAGGGAGCCCATCGAGTCCCCGCGCTGCTGTGGCGGGAACTCGATGGGTGAGAAGGCAGCTGGATGCCATGCAGAGGCTGCCCAATGCCTTGCACGGCATCGGGACCTGCCTTCTATGGGTGCCCAGGAGATCCAGCTTCAGGCCTCCTAGACAACCTGTTAGTATATTACTTAGTGTCATACACAGATGTATTGCAATGCATTGCAGAGGGGATCAAACCCCCAAAAGTTTAAATCAGAAATAAAGTAAAAAAAAAGGGTTTTTAATAAAAAAATTAAGTTTCAAGTGAAAAAAGAAAAAAGCCCCTTTCCCCTGATTTTTAATAATAAAAAATAGAAAAAAGAAAGAAAACACACACATATTAGGAATTGCCGTTTCCGTAACAACCGGCTCTCTAAATATGTCACATGATCCACCCCATCCGATAAACACCATAAAAAAATTAAAACTGTGTCAAAAAAAGCAATTTTTGTCACCTTACATCACAAAAAGTGCAACACCTAGAGATCAAAAAGGCATATGTCCCACAAAATGATACCAATGAATCCATCACCTCGTCCTGCAAAAAATGAGCCCCTACAGAAGAAAATCGCACAAAAAATAAAAAAACTATAGCTCTCAGAACATGGCAGACACTAAAACATCATTTTTTTTGTTGTTTCAAATATGCTATTATTGTGTAAAACTTAAATAAATAAGAAAAAATACACATATCAGGTATTGCCACATCCGTTACGATCTGCTCTATAAAAATATCACATGACCTAACCCCCCAGGTGAACGCTGTAAAAAAAAATAATATAAAAACGGTGCCAAAATTACCAATTTTTTGGTCACCTTGCCCCATAAAGTGCAATAATGAATAATCCAAAAATCATACGTACAGAAAAATGGTACCAATAAAAACGTCAACTCTTCCTGCAAAAAACGAGCCCCTGCACAAGACAATCGGCAGAAAAATAAAAAAAATAAGACGTTCAGAAAAAAGAGACACAAAAACACAATTTTGTTTTCAAAAATGCTACAAAGAAAGTTGACATTTTTGAAATCATTGCATCCGTAACAACCTGCTCTATAAAAATAGCACATGATCTACCCTGTCAGATACATTTTGTAAAAAATAAAAACTGTGCCAAAACAGACATTTTTGGTTACCTAACTTCAGAAAAAACGTAGTATAGAGCAATTAAAAATCATATGTACCCCAAAATAGTACCAATAAAACTGGCATCTTAGTTTCCAAAATGGGGTCACTTTTGAGAGTTCCTACTGTAAGGTGCATCAGGGGGCTTCAAATGGGACATGGCATCTAAAAACCAGTTTAGCAAAATCTGCCTTCAAAAAACCATATGGACTTCCGATTCCGGCGCCGCCATGGATAGTCGCGTGTAAGTGAGCTCCCGATCGCTCTCCTCTATTAACTGCTGCTCCCCCGAATATTGGGAAGAAATCCCAGCTAATCGAACGTGTACACTTACCAAGCGGTCTGGTGCATGGATCACTATCTGCAAGCGATGGGGAGCAAAACTAAACACAAAGTGAGCCTCAAAGCTACCAAGCCCACGAACGAGTCGCAAGACATGGTGCCCAGGGCTGAAAAGATGGTGAACTTGGCCTCCCTCTTGGACCAGAACGAGGAACCCTGCGAATCAGTGGAAATTGACTATCGGCAGCTAGCTCTGGAGGTTGCAGCGCATATTACCAGACATGCAAGAATCGCTGTCTTCAGCAGTGGCGCAGGCCATCCAAAATATGAAGGCAGACATTGCCCAGCATGCTCAACAACTAGATCAACTAGAGACTCAATACTCTGCGGTGGCGTCGGAGGTCTTAACGACGCAATCAGCCTTGAAAGAGGTGTCTCGGGAGATTAAGAGGTTGGCAGATAAAATTGATGAGCTCGAAAACCGCTCCAGTAGGAGCAATCTGCGTTTGCTGGGCCTCCCGGAGGGCATTGTTATTTATTTATTTGTCATTTGGTGTGCCCCCTCCATCTATAGTATCTATCATATCTGGGAGCGGGAACTACCCGAGGCAGTAGGCCTGCAGACAATGTGCAGGGTGGAGCGAGCGCATCGTGTGGGCCCAGACCTGCGCTCGGCGGGAGATAAAAATCGTGGCAAACACACAGTGGCTCCCTCCAGTGGCTAAAGCTGGGATGACACCCCCTAGCCGGCCTGCACAATGGCACACAATAGCAGTACCAGGGTGATGAGATATATATATAAGCATTACATTACATTGACTGAGAATGACATTCACCAATCTCCCCACAAATGAGAGGAACGTACGCGCCCTGGTGACCCTTCTGTAGTGTCGGGCATCACAACTCCCGTACACTACATAAAGCATGTCCTATTTTTTTCTAGTTTGCGGACAAGGATAGGCATTATTCCAATGGATCCGCAAAATAAACGGATGCCATACGGACATCAATTTTTTTTTTTTGCGGATCCGGTCGTGTGCACGAGGCCTTAGGCAGATCTATGATTGTAAAACCTAACTTATAGTGTACGTATCTCCGGAACAGCGCCATGGTATTTGTACAACAAAATCAATTTAATATGTGTAACAATGGCTGCTGTGCGCCGCTGTTCCCCTGCTTACCACCACGGTCCCGGGTGCCGTGTTCAGCAGTGACCTGCTGCCAGTGTTTCCTTTCAGCCCTGGCAACAGTATGCTTGCTGCTTGTTTCCTTGCTGCTTACGTCACTTCCTGTGTTTTATGGGTTGGATCATGTGACCTCGCAAACCAATCCTAGCCCTCCTGCACATATATAAGTGGCTCAGCCCCTTCCCAGATGCCTCAGTGTCAAGGTCCTTGTGTCCTGCTAAGGGTCCTGATATCTGCCTGTGTTTCTGAGTTGTACTTGTGGTCCTGGACTCTGCTACCTGTTTGATCCCTGCCTGCTTGCCTTGACTCTCCTGTTGCCGAGCCGGATTGCCTGACCTGTGCCACCTGCCCTGACCTATTGCCTGTCTGACTTTGACTCTGCCTCATCCTTTGGTCCTGTAGCTCTGGTACCTTGCTCAGGTATCTCCTGGTCCGCCTGGACCAGCTGCCTTGTGTGACTATCCTCCTCAAGAGGTAGTGACCTGGGTTCCCCTTGGGAAAGTCTATCCCCACCATCAGGGGTACTGTGAAGATTGAGGGGTTCACTTAGACAATGCCTTAGAGGAGGTAGGACACATGGCACAGTGGGTTCACACCCGCTGGTTCGTGACAATTTGTCCCCATACATAGAACAGATAATTAAAAACAATATTGGGTAGAAGTTACCTCCATACATATATCCTCTTGAAGTTATGGATCTAATGCTGCAATGATGCAACATACCCAGTCATGACTCATGAGTACTGTATAGCTTATGTAAAGAAACACTTAGTTTTGACTATTCAAATTTCCATATTTGAGAAGCGCGGATGTCTTGAAATTCGTTTTGTGTCTGATTTATCACTCTTTTAAGCTCTTGAACACAATGTTAACAATAGAAAATCATGTCAGTGTCATACTAACATATAGCCATGGGCAAATGATTTGATCATGTTAACAAACAGCATGTTTAACCCCTTCCCGACCAGCGCCGTAATAGTACGGCGAAGCGGAATGTGACTTTCCGCCCAGCGCCGTAGTATTACGGGCGTGCTGATCGGGCGGGTACTGGAGCTGCGCTCGCCCGATCAGTTGTAGGGGACCAGCTGTTCGGTTAGCCGGATCCCTGATGTATGCGCCGGCATCTGTGAAAACACTGATGCCATCGCATTAACCCCATTTATGCCGTGGTCAGCGCTGACCGCGACATAGAAGGGGTTTGCTGCGGGTGAGGGAGCCCATCGAGTCCCCGCGCTGCTGTGGCGGGAACTCGATGGGTGAGAAGGCAGCTGGATGCCATGCAGAGGCTGCCCAATGCCTTGCACGGCATCGGGACCTGCCTTCTATGGGTGCCCAGGAGATCCAGCTTCAGGCCTCCTAAACAACCTGTTAGTATATTACTTAGTGTCATACACAGATGTATTGCAATGCATTGCAGAGGGATCAAACCCCAAAAGTTTAAATCAGAAATAAAGTAAAAAAAAGGGTTTTTAATAAAAAAATTAAGTTTCAAGTGAAAAAAGAAAAAAGCCCCTTTCCCCTGATTTTTAATAATAAAAAATAGAAAAAAGAAAGAAAACACACACATATTAGGAATTGCCGTTTCCGTAACAACCGGCTCTCTAAATATGTCACATGATCCACCCCATCCGATAAACACCATAAAAAAATTTAACTGTGTCAAAAAAAGCAATTTTTGTCACCTTACATCACAAAAAGTGCAACACCTAGAGATCAAAAAGGCATATGTCCCACAAAATTATACCAATGAATCCATCACCTCGTCCTGCAAAAAATGAGCCCCTACAGAAGAAAATCGCACAAAAAATAAAAAAACTATAGCTCTCAGAACATGCCAGACACTAAAACATCATTTTTTTTGTTGTTTCAAATATGCTATTATTGTGTAAAACTTAAATAAATAAGAAAAAATACACATATCAGGTATTGCCACATCCGTTACGATCTGCTCTATAAAAATATCACATGACCTAACCCCCCAGGTGAACGCTGTAAAAAAAAATAATATAAAAACGGTGCCAAAATTACCAATTTTTTGGTCACCTTGCCCCATAAAGTGCAATAATGAATAATCCAAAAATCATACGTACAGAAAAATGGTACCAATAAAAACGTCAACTCTTCCTGCAAAAAACGAGCCCCTGCACAAGACAATCGGCAGAAAAATAAAAGAAATAAGACGTTCAGAAAAAAAAGACACAAAAACACAATTTTGTTTTCAAAAATGCTACAAAGAAAGTTGACATTTTTGAAATCATTGCATCCGTAACAACCTGCTCTATAAAAATAGCACATGATCTACCCTGTCAGATACATTTTGTAAAAAATAAAAACTGTGCCAAAACAGACATTTTTTGGTTACCTAACTTCAGAAAAAACGTAGTATAGAGCAATTAAAAATCATATGTACCCCAAAATAGTACCAATAAAACTGGCATCTTAGTTTCCAAAATGGGGTCACTTTTTGAGAGTTCCTACTGTAAGGTGCATCAGGGGGGCTTCAAATGGGACATGGCATCTAAAAACCAGTTTAGCAAAATCTGCCTTCAAAAAACCATATGGACTTCCGATTCCGGTGCCGCCATGGATAGCCGCGTGTAAGTGAGCTCCCCGATCGCTCTCCTCTATTAACTGCTGCTCCCCCGAATATTGGGAAGAAATCCCAGCTAATCGAACGTGTACACTTACCAAGCGGTCTGGTGCATGGATCACTATCTGCAAGCGATGGGGAGCAAAACTAAACACAAAGTGAGCCTCAAAGCTACCAAGCCCACGAACGAGTCGCAAGACATGGTGCCCAGGGCTGAAAAGATGGTGAACTTGGCCTCCCTCTTGGACCAGAACGAGGAACCCTGCGAATCAGTGGAAATTGACTATCGGCAGCTAGCTCTGGAGGTTGCAGCGCGCATATTACCAGACATGCAAGAATCGCTGTCTTCAGCAGTGGCGCAGGCCATCCAAAATATGAAGGCAGACATTGCCCAGCATGCTCAACAACTAGATCAACTAGAGACTCAATACTCTGCGGTGGCGTCGGAGGTCTTAACGACGCAATCAGCCTTGAAAGAGGTGTCTCGGGAGATTAAGAGGTTGGCAGATAAAATTGATGAGCTCGAAAACCGCTCCAGTAGGAGCAATCTGCGTTTGCTGGGCCTCCCGGAGGGCATTGTTATTTATTTATTTGTCATTTGGTGTGCCCCCTCCATCTATAGTATCTATCATATCTGGGAGCGGGAACTACCCGAGGCAGTAGGCCTGCAGACAATGTGCAGGGTGGAGCGAGCGCATCGTGTGGGCCCAGACCTGCGCTCGGCGGGAGATAAAAATCGTGGCAAACACACAACTCCTGGCCTGGGTCAGAGACCAAGACAAGTCCTCCTGAAGTTTCTGAACTACTCAGACAAGGTGGAGCGTACAAAAAAGCACACACACCAGTGCAAATACGGGGACATTCGATTCTCCTGTTTAATAATTTCTCTGCCGAAGTGCTAAAGAAGAGCTGGCCTTTTTCTGGAATCTGCTCAGAACTCTTGCGGTGGAAGGTGCGGTTTGCACTAATGTACCCGGCTACTTTAAAATTCTTCCAAGAGGATGGTGCAGTCTCCACGTACCAAGCGCCCAAGGAGGCGGCAGTGGCATTATGTGGTTCCAAGGGGTCGAGGGGTTCCAAGAGAGCGGGAGGAAATTAACCCCACTGTCAGTGTCTTCCCCCGGTTCGGCAGGGGGACATGAAGTGCAAGGCGCGGAGACTCCCCAAAAGAGCAAAGTAGGAAGGCGAGATTGGTGACCTGAACTTGTTCTAAAATAATATTCATGTCTACTTATAAAGGACACGGGGGGAGATGCAGGACTGCTGACTAGACTCGTACTGCTGAAAAGGGACTAGGTATGGCCTGTAAGCTATACATTATGAATGTCTCACGGACTTTATATACCTTCCAAACATGGAATGGAAGTTTGGTTTGCTAAAAGGTTTACCCGAAGTGAGACCAGGGGGGCGGGAAATTTAGGGGATGTATATTATGTTGAATGTATGGTTATCATGTCGGGAAGAAGCGAAGTTCAGGATTTGTCTATAAAAAGGGATGGAGTGGGGATCTTGGAGGATTTTCAAATCTCTATCATTGTTGATTCACTTGTTATGTTGCCATGTATGGGGGGAGGTTACGAATGTTGGGAATGAGTATATTAGTACCCTATCTAGTGACAGTTTATTCTAAGTCCATTGTTGGTATAACATTTACAATGTGGTTACCATGGTTAATATAATATCATGGAATGTTAAAGGCCTTAGATCTCCGCAAAAAAGGATGATAATATTGCGCCATCTGGTAGACTGCGAACTGACATCGCTCTCCTTCAGGAAACTCACCAGGAGAAGAGGGACTTCTTGAGGATGCGGAGGCTATGGGTGGACACGGTTCTGGGGTCTCAGTTAGTGGCACGTAAAGCAGGAGTTCTAATATTGTTGAGGAAAGGAATCCCTTATTCGGTGCAGTCTCATACTGCAGATGAGGAGGGGAGGATTATACAAGTCACTCTTAAGTCTGCGTCAGGCCTGCTGAGTATATATAACATTTATGGCCCTAATGACTCTCATACTCATTTATTTTCCGGTTTAACGAACAGACTGCTATTAGACCCGGTCCGGGATACAGTGGTGGGGGGCGATATGAATTTAGTGGCTGATTGGGAAGAGGACAGGAAGTCGGATAAGATAGGCGAAGCGGTGGTGAGAAAAGGAAACTCGGGCCTAAGGGACATGATGGAGACGGTGAGCCTATTGGATACTTGGCGTACTCTCCACCCCGAAGGACGTGAGTACACTCATTATTCCACAGCTGATAAATCGTGGTCCCGCATAGACTATGTGCTCATAGCGACGTCCCTCTTTGGCAGATGCATCTCTTCGGAAATCACAGACTTGGTCATTTCTGACCATGCGCCTATGCTACCAGTGCTAAGTGACAGTGTGCCCAGAGGGGAGGAATATATTTGGCGATTTCCTTCAGATATGCACAGCAATGAGGAATTCTGTAAACTGATTGTGGGTTGGTGGGATGAATATATGTCGTTGAACAACAACCCAGACAATACCCAGCTCACATGGGACGCTGCAAAAGTGGTGCTCCGGGCCAAATTGATCTCCCATATGGCAGGTATGAAAAAGAAAGTAAATAACCATATAGATGCACATAGGAGGGAGCTTAGACGGGCCTGCGTGGCCTTTAAAGCTTGTCCGTCTGCCGAGTCAGAACAGGCTTGGAAAAAAGCAAAGGCAGATTTTGAATACTGGCTGCAAAAGAGGAAGCAAATGTTCAGAACCCACAGTGAGGCCCGTTTATATAGATATGGGAATAAGGCTGGAAAGCTCATGGCCAATCTAGCAAGGGGGTAAGCCGTCAACTTCCATCTTAGCCATGCGGGATAATACTGGCGTACTGACAATTAACCCTGAATCGATTAATGCAATATTGAGAGATTTTTACGAGAACCTATATGAAGCGGGAATGGAAAACGAGGAAACAGGGAAAGCCTGGTTGGGGAAAGTCAAATTGCTGCGCATTTCTAGTGATGATCTCCAAACGTTAAATGCCCCAATTTCACCCCCCGAGGTGGCAAAAGTCATCTTCTCTCTGTCACTAGGCAAAGCACCGGGACCCAACAGGTATTCGGGGGAATTTTTCAAAATTTTTGGAGATAGAATAGTGGCGCTACTAACGTCACTATATAATGTATATTTGGAGGGTAAACTCATGCCCGCGGAGACTAATGTCGCACATAATAAATTGTTACAAAAGCCAGGTAGGGACCCGCTGCTGGCCTTCTCTTATAGACCCACCTCTCTCATTAATGTAGACATTAAAATCCTGTCTAAAATAATGGTCGAAAGACTGGGACAGGTGATGCCTAAAATAATAGCCAATCCGCAGGTGGGCTTTATAAAGGTAACAAACCTGCGAAAAGTGTTAACCATCCTGGACAAGCTGAGGCTTCGACCGGAGTCCCATCCGTCCCCAGCCATGCTGACTGTTGACGCTGAAAAAGCGTTTGATAATGTGAGCTGGGGATGGATGGGTACAGTGTTGGATGTTTTGGGACTGGATGGGCGGTTTAGGAACTACTTGAAAGTACTGTACACTAACCCAAAAGCAAGGATCAGTACACCGGAATTCCTTCCCCCCCCCCCTTTAATCTATCTAAAGGGACAAGGCAGGGGTGCCCATTTGTCGCCCCTCCTGTTCAACTTGTCAATAGAGCCGTTATCAAGATTTCTCATAAACACGCATGACCTTGAAGGGATTGGTGTGGGGACGAAGGAAATCTGACATACCCTATTCGCAGACGACCTCTTTGTGTTCTTAGAGCACCCAAAGAGAGACATGCCCATGTTATTAGCTCACCTGACAGAGTTTGGTAGCTTTTCTGGGTTCAAAATCAACACGGACAAAAGTGAATGATTCTGTCTATCATCCGGGACCAGGGAAGTAGAATGAGCGAGACAAAATTTATCTGTTAGGGCTCATGCACACAACCGTTGCTGTTTTGCAGTCCGTTTTTCACGGATCCCTTATTCAGTATCTGAGATTTTTTCTCTCTAATTTAAGTCCTCTTCCATTCCGTTATTGCACAAAACATATCCGTATTTGATCCGTTTTTTGCGGATCGTATACTGAAACAGTAACTTATTAATTACCAAACACATGAGCAATATGTGCTGGGAATAGCATTTCTACAGTATAGATCCGCAAAATACGGATGAAATACGGATGACATACGGATGTGTTCCGTGTGCATTTAGTATTTTTTGCGGACCCATTGACTTGAATGGGGCCTCAGACCGTGATTTGCGGACAATAATAGGACATGCACTACTTTTTTGCAGAACGAACATACGGAAATACGGAAACGGAATGCACACGGAGTACCTTCAGTATTTTCTACAGCCCCATTGAAGTGAATGGTTCCACATACGGTCCGCAAAAAAAACAGAACGGAAATGGAAAGAAAATACTGTCATGTGCATGAGCCCTTAGAGTAACTACCTCGCATATAAAATACCTGGGCATAGTAGTGGGGCGCACCCCGGACACGATCTATAATCTTAATTACCCTCCACTGATCCAGAAAATCCTGACTGAGTTAGACAAGTGGTTGAACCTTCCATTATCACTGTTGGGGTGGTGTCAACTGCTTAAAATGGTTAGCTTTGCGAGACTGTTGTATCCATTGCAGACGATACCATTATTACTTAAACATGCAGATGTCAGAACCCTGGAATCGGCGTTTACTTATTTTATTTGGCGGGGAAAAAAGCCAAGGATTTCCCTTCGGAAGTTGCAGATGACAAGAGCGGAGGGAGGTGTAAACTTCCCGAATATTAGAAGGTACAACATTGCGAGTATCTTCAGACATTGTATCTGCACGCACGCACAATATGTGTGCGTGCATGCGTGCCGCAGAGCACCAATCAGCGTGCTCATTTCCATCTGCACATTTTTGAGTTTGTTTTTTATTTTTTTTAAATTTGTGTGAAAAAAGAACTGCAGTTAGTGGTAGCTAGTTATATATATATATATATAAATTTCAGTTAGTGTCAGTTTAGATTTTTGCACGAACGCACCATCTGTGTGTGTGCATTTTGCAGCTACTGAGCACCGATCAGTAGCACTACTGATCGCGTCTGCTCAGTTTGCACTGCAAGTTTTTTTTTAATTTCTAATTTATTACACGCCCCTTCACGTGTGAAAACAACATACACACCCCACACGCTAAATAAAGGTTTACACATTTCACACGTCACACCCCAATAAAATAAAAATGGCCCATCCACCCCAACGAGTATACTCCACTGGAAAAACATGCGCCATGCTTGCCTCCGATACTGAGTCTGCCAGTGAGGGAGAAAAGGATGCCACTTTCCTCTACTCCTCTACCCCCTCATCATCAGGGACCCTCTAGAAGGCGCCCCAGGTTCGCAGAGGAGGCAGTCCCCCAGAGTGAGCCCACATGGACCCCACCCCCTGAGAATTATCAGCCCCAAACTCTTGAGTTTGTAAGCAACTCAGGAATTTGGGGGCTCTTGCTGCATATGGGCGTTGTAAAAACAACAAAGATTATTCAGTATTGGATTGCGGATGTCTTGTACCACACTCTAATTTACCTTGGTAGGGCAACCACTAAGAAAAGGAGACAGCCTTGCTCTCCTCAATGAGAACATGTTGGTGGTTAGGTACAAGGACAAGAGGGATGTCCTTTTGCTGACCACCATTCACAGTAACACCAGCTCCCCTGCCCCTGTACAGTGGTACCACAACCACTACCCCCAAGCCAGACTGCATTCTGGACTACAACAGGCACATGGGCAGGGCTGAGCTTTCAGATCAAGTTCTGAAGCCTTACAATGCCACACGAAAAACAAGAGTGTGGTACAAAAAGCTGGCTGTACACATTGTACAGATGGCACTGTACAATGCGTATGTGCTATTTAGATCTAGAGGCCAGACAAGAACATTCCTACAATTTCAAGAGGTTGTGATAAAGGCCCTAATTCTTCCAAACCAAGCAATGGAGGGCCCCAGTACTTCTGCAAGTTACGGTGCCTGAGTTGTACCAGGGCAACATTTCCCTGGTGAAGTCCCCCAAACAGCCCAAAAAAGATGCACGGTTTGTTCCAAAAGGGGGATAATGAAAGACACCATTTACCATTGCGAAACCTTCTCTTAAAAACCTTGCCTGTGCATCAAAGATTGTTTCAGAATTTACCACTCTTCCATGGAGCATTAATTTAATTTCATCCATGATGTACCCAGTAGTTTTACCACGTTATATCTCTGATTTAGTCCGCATAGCTTACATATCCACTTTTCACCAACCACTACATATTCATTTCTGTGAAACACCTGTTAGGTCAAAAGTGCCCTTTCCCCCCTTAAAATGTTCGTACGGGGTGCTCTTTCCAAAATGGGGTTACTTTTTCAGGTTTTTAATTTCTAACATGTGACATGGCACCTAAAATCCATGTCTGTTTATTCAAGCCTGCAAAAACCATATTTCGCACTTTGCCTCTAGAGCCCTGCTGTGCGCCCATACAGCGTCTACAAGCACATATGGGCTGTTTCCTTAATGGGGAGAAAATGGTGAACACATACCACAGTGCATTTTCTCCTTTAACCTCTTGTGAAAGTGAAAAATTGGGGTCTGCTACTAATTTTTCATTGTGTGCTTTGAAATCCTTTAACAAGTGTTTCTGCCTTCTGTGAGACACCTGTTTGCTGAAAAGTACCCTTTCCACTACTTAAAATGTTCGTACGGGGGTGCTCTTTCCAAAATGGGGTCACTTCTTGGGGTGTTTAATTTCTGGGGACCTCACACACATCACGGTAATCCCTAAACCGTGCAAAGATGCATCACTATGCGCAAATTATAGGCCCATTTGCTTATTGAACATGGACCTAAAAATTTTTGCCAAGCTCTTGTCCCTTAGACTTCATCCCTACATACCGGGATGCATTCACAGGGATCAGGTGGGTTTTGTCCCGGGTAGGGAAGCCCGAGACAACACCATAAAATCCCTGGGACTGATCGCCAGAGCCCATAATACGAGGAGCCCTCTGTGTCTGCTTTCAGTAGACGCAGAGAAGGCCTTTGATAGGGTTAATTGGCGTTTTCTTGAGGCCACAATGATTTACTTGTGATTGGGCGATAAGATGCTCTGTAGAATAATGGCACTATACTCCACTCCATCGGCAAGAGTTCGTGTCAACAGAATTCTCTCGGATCCCTTTCTCATCCACAACGGCACTCGCCAGGGATGTCCCTTATCTCCCTTCCTATATATCGTAAGCTATTCCTATTTGATCGTAAGCTTTTTGTTTGCTAATGATCTCCTAATATACCTGACCTCTCCCAGCGAAGGCCTCCCCGCAGTCCTGAGAGAATTCAAAGTATTTGGGCGCCTTAGCAATTTTAAAGTGAACACGCACAAGTCGGAAATTCTAAACATCACCATATCCAGTAGATTAGTGGCCTCCTTGAAAGAGGCTTTCCCATTTAGTTGGGCTTCACAGTCAATCAAATATTTAGGCATTAACCTCCCCGCCAACACCGACCACGCTTTTAAACTTCCCTCCGCTACTCAAGGCTATCGAGTAGGTTTGGTAGAATAAACACCCTAAAAATGGACGTTCTCCCCAAGCTTTTATATTTGTTTCAAACGATTCTGTGTAAAATTCCTGGGGTATTCTTCACTCGACTTAGAAGTTTGGCCACCAAATTTGTCTGGAAAGGCAAGAGACCCAGACTTAGCTATGACTTGCTGACCCGATCCAGATTGCGGGAGGGGCGGGCCTCTCAAACTTTATCTCATACTACAGGGCTTCCATATTGTCTTGTGTCCTTGACCTACAGCACAATCAGGCTGCGAAGGTCTGGGTCGAGATCAAGAAAACTACATCCCCCAACTTTTCACCCGCAATCTTCTGGCTTCCACCAGATACACGGAGCCGGATGACCCCCAGCAGTATCTCCCCTTGGTTATCCACTTTGGTTACATTGTGGGATGGATTCGCTCTCAAACACAAATTTGCCTCAAGTCCGGGCCCCCTAACGGTACTGAATGGACACCCAGATTTGCCGGATTCCATTCGGAACCTTCCACCTTTCTCGATCTTGGCCCCGCATTCGCTAAGGGTCAGGGATTTTTACAACAGTAAGGTATTACTCCCTATGGCAGATTTAACCCATCTTCTCCCGAACACGCCGGGCAGGTGGTTTTTATATTTTCAATTACGTAACTTTCTGCGGTCCTTGGCGCCTGGGTCACCACCAGATATGAAACTGACTCCTTTTGAGACATTGTGTGCTTCGGCATCTGCCCATACGCACGTGGTTTCTCTTATTTACTCTATGATCAACGATGGAGAGATTGAGGACAAAGAAAGTGGAATCCACCCGAGAGCTTTGAAACTGACCAGAATATGGGAGGAGGAATTGGGCATTGCTATCTCTTTGGCCCAATGGAAAAGGTCTTTGCTATTTACCCATAAATCATCTGTATCGAGCGGCCTTCGAAGCTCAGTCATAAAATATGGACTAGGTGGTACAGGACTCTGGTCGTTGTTCATAAATTTTACCCTTCGGTTCCAGAAACCTGCTAGAGATGCCATGGGGCGGTAGGGAAGATGACACATATATGGTGGGACTGCCCTAAAGTATCGTCCCTCTGGAGGGATATCTTCTCCCTTTATAATCACCTCTGCTGGTCTTCTGTATCACCTACACCCTTAATTGCTTTTCTCTCTATCTCCTCCGGGCATATCAAACATGTTAAAAAAGGCTTACTGAGGTATCTTTGTACTGGCTATGCGTCAAATTATTCCTCGTAGATGGCGGTCGGAAGAGAGTTTGCGAAGAGATACCTGGGCAGAAGCCCTAGACGCACTGGTCCGTATGGAGGAACTGAGTGCTGATGTGGGGAACTCATACTCGACCT
Source organism: Bufotes viridis (assembly GCA_033119425.1). NCBI lineage: Eukaryota > Metazoa > Chordata > Amphibia > Anura > Bufonidae > Bufotes > Bufotes viridis. The sequence goes on from CM065596.1 coordinate 63,468,568, forward strand.
ATAATGTGATTTGGGCAACCTGGCATCAATTTCGTTCCGCTTCCTCCCGTGAGCCACTGTTGCAACCACCAGATTCAAATTGACAACATAACAGGTTGTCTGTACTCCTCACCTAACCGTCCTGTTTCCCCTTTGTGTCTGTCTTGTCTTCTTGTTCTCCCCCTTCTATGTCACTTTCCCTCCTCCTTGAGTTACTCATATCATTACACCATACGTTTTTTCACTTTTCACTTACGCATTTTCTCTAATGATACAGTCTTGTCGAGTTTATTGCATGACTTGCCTATTGATGCTCTGCACTCCACGTCTGATGTTCTACAAAATGTTCTTTTTGCATTTTTACGGTTCACGCATTGTGTGATTATTACATTGGCATGCATATGTTAAAACTCACAATAAAAGATTGAACCATAATTTCTGGGGACCTCAGGAATCATTTAAATGCGAAATGGCACCTAAAATCAATGTCTGCCAATTCAGGTCAGCAAAATCCATATTTTGCTGTTTGACTCTAGAGCCCTGCTGTGTGCCCATACATCATTTTTTTTTAGCACATATGAGGTGTTACCATATTCGGGGAAGTGGGGAACAAAATGTGGGGTGCATAGCTCCCAATTACCATTCCAGCTAAATCCGCTCTCCAAAAGCCATATGGTGCTCCTTTCACTCTGAAGCCTGCTGTGCGCCTATATATCAGTTTTTGAGCACAAATGGGGTGTTTCTGTAAACTCCAGATTCAGGGTAATAAATTTTGAGTTTTTTTGGCTGTTAACCCTTGATGTGTTGCAGAAAAAATCGATTAAAATTTAAAATCTGCTAAAAAAATGAAATTTTGAAATTTCATTCCCATTTTCCTTTAATTCTCATAGGGCACCTAAAGGGTAACAAAGTCTATAAAATCAGTTTTGAATAGCTTGAGGAGTGTGGTTTCTAAAATGGGGTGATTTATGGGTGGTTTCTAATATGTAAGCCCCGGAAAGTGACTTCATAACTGAACTGGTCCTGAAAAAACTAGGTTTTGGAAATTTGCTTAAAAATTTCAAGATTTGCTTTTAAACTTCTAAGCCTTCTCACGTCCCAAAACAATAAAATGTCATTTTCAAAATGATCCAAACATGAAGTAGACATATGGGCAAAGTAATAACTATTTTTGGAGGTATTACTATCTATTATAAAAGTAGAGAAATTGAAATTTGAAATGTGCTAATTTTTCCACATTTTTAGTAAATTTGGATTTTTTCCATAAATAAAGGTGAAATATATTGACTCAAGTTTATGACTATCATGAAGTACATTATGTGACGAGAAAAAAGAATCTCAGAATGAGATCTCAGAACCACAACCCGAACGCCGAACACCGGACTTTTTTTTAAAGTTCGCTCATCTCTAATTAAGAATTGAAGTTGCTCCAATTGCACTGAAAATTGGTATATGACACCCTCTAGTCTTCTAGGATTTTTTCTTGAAATGATTTTATCGCTTTTTGTTAATTTTTTTATTAATATTTGCCCCGCCGTTAAGTTTTTGAGTACAATGACAACAATAGCAAATATTGTCAGAGTGATACTAGGCATAGCTATATATGTCAGTGTGTATATAAATGGACAGGCATTCTGCACCCATTAAGGCATCATTTTTGGACGCCTGTGCAGAGCCAGCCACTATTCTGACAATTAACACTTGTGCATGTATAAATACAGCTGCCCAGCTAACTCCTAATTTTGTGCAGAACAAGCCACTCGGCAGCAATCTGACCCCATTGAGGCATATTTTTTGGACACTTAGTCCTAACATGGTGCTGTTTTTCCCCCATAAAACTGTGTGTTTCAACAACATCTGCTGCTGATAAGGGACAATTTTTTGAAACTTTCTAATATTAAAAAGCATAACAGTGTATTTTTAAACATGGGCCATGATTTATCATACCTTCACTCCAGAATTCTGGCATCAAAAAGTCCCAAAGTAGGGCATTTGCGACTTTTCACACTCATTTGCGCATAATTTTGTGACTTTTTTACATATGTATACCACTCACTCCAGTTTTGTAAAAATGGGCGTGGTTAGCCATTTTAATGAGTTTCACTCCAGATTTATCATTAGGAAAAGTCGCAAAAAAGTCCCAATCTCACTCCAGTGAGGACCATGCTTATCTTATGCGACTTTTTAATAGAACATGTGACTTTTTTTGTAAATATATGCGACTTTTGTAAAGCCGTTTACTGAAGGATGAACTGCTGCCATCAAACCACATTTATCACACTATTAAAGGACCATTATTAAATCTGACTGAGCCAAAAGTGACTTTGGACTTATGTGAAATTGGAGTAAGATGGAAGTGTAATGATAAATCTGGCCCATGCTGTTTGTTAGCACAGTCAAAGATGTGTTTAACCATAGCTATATGGGCAAACGATCCAACAAACAATCAGTGTCATAGCCCTTACCGTCCCCACCACTGCTCTGTATTTGCCCTGAGTGTTACTGTTTGCCCCTACTGCCACCAACATGGCTATACATGCCACTACTACCACTATAATCAACAAATATATGCATGGCGTCTCCCGCACACCCTCCCTAAACCTCTTGCTCATGGCAGTCCAAATGCCGACTGCTCTGACACAACTCATCAGCAGGAAGACATTTTTTAATATCCTCCATAGTACATGGTGAGGTATACAACTAGGAAAAGACAGTGAAGACAGAGACGAAATAACTAAGGCTGGATTCACGTGTCCGTTGTCACCTGGGCTGGATTCCTGCTTAGAGCAGGAGCGCACGGCATCATTGGTTGCTATGAGACCGTGTGCTTCCTGCTGCCCCTGCAGTACAGTAATACACTATGTATTACTGTACTGCAGGGGCGGCAGAAAGCGCATGGCGTCATAACAAACCAATGAAGCCGTGCGCTCCTGCTCTAAGCAGGAATCCAGCCCAGGTTACTACGGACAGTTCACGTCAGTGTTAAACGGACTTGTGAATCCAGCCTAAAAAGATTGTGGGATTTCAAGGAGAAGGAGCTGGAGGAATGCTGTAACACCTAGCTCTAAGGTGATGTGTCAGACTCAGAGGAGACCTCCTTATCATCCTGCTGTGACTGAGAGGAGGATTGAGCCATCCAGGCCACAATCTCATCTTCTTTGTCCCCAACAATAATATTGTGCCTTTTGAAATCCAGGAAAACTGTGTCCATCTACTACTATTACTGGCTGGATGGATGGTGCTGCTACTACTGTTACTAACATTCTGACTCTGGGAGCACAAGGCATAGGACTTTCGTTTCGCATTCCTCATTTTTCCACACATTTTTTGCAAACAAGTGCAATTAAATATGCCGCATCCTATCCCCTCCCACAAACACACTCAACACTGGTATTGGTAATTTATAATGGTAATAATGCAATCTTTAAAGTGAAACATGTTTGAACTATACAGTCTGATGCAGTAATACCAGCCATTACTTAAACATGGGTGTGACTGTGCAACTTAATTGCAGTAAAACATGTTTTAACTACATGCTCTGATGTATTAATACCTGCAGTAAGGCTGAGTTCACACTTCAGTTATTTGGTTAGTTATTTACATCAGTTAATTGTGAGCCAAAACTAGGTGCAAGTTAAAAACACAGAACAGGTGCAGATCTTTCCATTATACCTTATCTCTGAGTAGGCTTCACTAGGGTTTTGGCTCACAATACCTGATAGAAATAGTAAGTGTGAACTAAGCCTAACATGGTTATAATTTGCGTCACTGATATAAAATGAGTTTGCTTTGTCTAACCGTTATTTTGCAGCAATATACATTGCATTCAGTAACACAGCTATAACTTACTGAAATGCCCAATTACAAACTATAAATAGAAACGTTTTGTTTTTAAAAAAAAAAAAGGGGCAGTTCCTCTGCTGGTAAGATTTGAATTTGTATATCAATAAGCCTATGAAGTATAGACTGCAAGCAACACACACCTTGTCACATCAGAATGGCTGAAATGTGAGGACTCTAATTCCCTCACTCTCTTTTCCTAATCAAACTCTTTAATAGACTCCAAATTTCTAAATATATCTCAGATTCCCCTCTTATAATCCAATTACCCTGTCCTTACACAGTTGTTTTTTGTCAAACAAAGCCACAGCACAACATCCCTCCAGGTCAGAAGTACAATGCAGAATGGTGTTCTGTGATGCTGCCTGTAACAGGTACTTGCTGAATACAGACCCTGATTGGCTGATAAGACTGTATGTCATCCTCTGAGCCAATCAGGGCAAGCCCCCAACACACTTCCTCCCAGTGTCGTGTGATTATCCTTACTTTTTCCTCCGTCATGGTTTTGCCCGCTAACATGAACAGTAAATTGCTCTGGGCTCGGTTTTTATGCAATTTGTCCAAAGTGAATCAGAAAAAGTTCGTATTTGATATATTTATATTTATATGTATATACACACTAGCTGAAGGACCCTGCTTCGCATGGGTATATTTCATCTATTTCATTGACCTCCACAGCCCCCCACCCCTTAACACTAACCCCCCCTCCCCACAATACCATGTCTCCTTATAATGGGACCTCCACAGCAGCCCACCCCCTCAACTTTGACCTTCATAGCAGCCTGCCCCTTTAACAGTGAGTTCCAGAGCACCCCACCACCTTGACAATTACCTCCACAGGGGCACACCCCCTACAGTGACCTCTATAGCACCCACACCTTAGGTTACAGTCCCTTAACTGTGACCTCCACCATTCCCTGCCCCCTTAACAGAGACCTCCACAGCGACTGCCCCTTTAACAGTGACTGTCATAGTGCCCCGCTCCCTTAACAGTGAACTCACAGTACCCCGCTGCCTTAACAGTGACCTCACAGTACCCCGCTGCCCCTTTAATAGTGGCCTCCACAGTCCCCTCCTCCCTTAACAGCGACCTCCACAGTGCCCGCCCCTTTAACATTGGCCTCCACAGCGGCATTCCCCCTTAACAGTAACACCCTACCTGCCCCTTTAACTTTGATCTGCACAGCACTCCGCTCTCTTAACAGTGTCATCCACAGCGCCCTGCCCCTTTAAAGCTGACCTACAGGAGTGAAGAAAAATGGCTGGGTTGTTATGGAAACCTGGTGTGAAACTGTGTGTATGTGGAGACTAAGGGCCTGCAAGCTTCTATTGGCTGATAAGGGTCATGTGACCAGGCGTCTATTGGCTAATGCTTTTTTGGGGAATATCTCAGGAACAGTACATCCTAGAGAGCTGAGACCTGGTCTGAAACCTTCCCGGACACCTGATGTACCTGTGTGCCATTTTGTGGTTGTAAATGCCACGGTGCGGATTCCTTTAGCGGACATACACACTGTGGTAAGGTGCAGGGTGCCGTCGTGGATGGCAGGTATGTGTCACCGAGGTTCATAGCCTCGGTGAGGTGAGAGCCGTTTTTGTTAATGTCAGCAGCAGCTAGTGCTACTGACATAGTTTAAATAGCATGGCTGCAAAGCCGATCCGGGCCGGCTCTTACCGGGAGCAGCTAAAGTGTAGGGTGGGTGGCTGCTCCCCACGACCCAGTCCTGGTTTTGGGCTGGGTTTAAAAACTCAGCCAGCTTCAGCAGCTGGGGCTGTGATTGTCCTGGAGCTGCTAACAGTTCTGTGGAGTTCTCTGACCTGGAGGAAAGAGCTCAGCAAGGTGGTGTTTTTCCTGCAACCTGAAGGTGGAATCTCCTGCGGCTGGGCCGACTGCTAGGTGTGAACCCGCACCTAAACCTCCCAGGTGACTGGACCCTGTGTTGGCCTGTTTTGTTTTGCCACAGTGTTTCTGTTGTGTGTGAATTATCACCAAGAGACTGTTTTTCATTTATGTTGTGCAAGTGTGAATAAAACACTGTTTATTGCACATTCTGGACTCCTTGTTTTGCCTCGGTACTGCACCCGCACCGCTATCTACCAGAGCGACTCCCCACATTTGGTGGAGGATGCGGGCATGCGCAGTGAGGCTGGCGTGAACGCCGAAAATTTTTGTTTCTGCTGGGCACGACTGGATGTCCTATATTAGGCCGGCAAAGTTGCAGCCTGTGATCCCTGACACAATGGAGGCGGTTGTAAAAGCCCTTGTGGAGGCTAACTTGCAGCAGCGGGAGGCCAACAAGCAGCAGCAGGAGACCAACCAGCTACTACTTCAGCAGGTGATGGCTTTACAAGCTGCAGGAGCGTCCCACCATGTCCATGATGCCCGGAAAGCGGTCCGTGCGGCGATCCCAAAAATGACCCCTCGGACGACGTTGAGACGTATTTGGCGGTCTTTGAGAAAGTGGCCGTGAGGGAAAAGCTACCCCGTGACCAGTGGGCTGAAGTGGTCGCTCCGTTCCTGGCGTCCGGACCCCAGCAGGTGTTCTCTGATCTGGCAGATGACCAGGCTGCTGATTACCCCACGGTGAAGGGGAGATCCTGGCCAGACTGGGGGTGAACGTGTTAGTCCGGGCTCAGCGAGTCCACCAGTGGGACTTTCAAGCGGCTGAACCCGCCCGGCCGCAGTACTATGAGTTACTGCACAGGTTGCAAAAGTGGCTGCAGCCTGATATTCTAAGTCCGGCTGCTATGCTGGACCGTCTGCTGGCTGACATGTTCTGGAGGGCCTTGCCGTACCCCCTTCAGCACTGGATCGGCCAGGTATCACCCACTAATGCCCTGGACATGGTCGACCTGGTGGAGCGCTATGAGGCCACAAAAACCTTGAAAGGGGTGTTGTTGGGAGGGGCCGGTCAAACCCCGGAGGTCTCCCATCCAGTCCCGACGACTGGTACCCGAGAAACCTGCTCGGGTGTACCCCTGTAGACCCGGCCCCGATAGTCTGCTGGCGGTGTCACGAGCCTGGCCATGTGAGGGCCGACTGTCCACAGTGGGGAGAACCCATGGAGACTAATTATGGGTACCGGGCTTCCATGTATGCCCGGAGACTGTGTGCGACCGGCACCCCGAGACAATAGACAATCGTCATCTGTGCCAGGTGCAAGTCGGTGATAATCTTGCAGTGGCGCTGCTGGACTCAGGGAGCCTAGTAACCCTGGTAAGTGCTGCCCTGGTACAGCCCTCCCAGTATACGGGCCGGAAAGTTGGTGTGGTGTGCATACACGGAGACTTAAAGGACTATCCCACTGCTGTAATGTCTCTGTCCACGGCGGCCGGCACATGGACTTATGAAGTGGCGATCTCCACAAAGCTACCTTATGAACTAATAATTGGGAGAGACTTCCCTGGTTTTCCGTCACTATGGCCTGAGGTGAAAGTGACTAATAGCCCTGAGACAGGGGTAACCCTAGCAGAGTGGCCTGGTTCCAGTGGGAGGCCAGAGCCCTGGGAGCCCGAGTCCGAAGGGGCCTGCGGTAGGGTGACCACCACTGCTGCGGTAGAGGGGAGACAACCCCACTGAGTGTAATGGTGGGAGACACGGAGGACTTGCCACCGGGACCTGAGTTGGCAGACCTCAATGTCTCCGGGGAAAATTTTGGGACCGCACAACACCGGGACCAAACCCTAACCAGGGCCTGGGAAAGTGTCGTAATAATTGATGGTAAACCCCAGAAACCTGGGGCTGAATTAATGTTCCCACGATTTATTGTTCTTCAGGATATGTTGTATCGGGTGAACCAAATCCGAGGTGAGCCCGTTGAACAGTTGGTGGTGCCCACCGCATATCGCAAGCTTGTTATGGAGCTTGCCCACCAACATGTTCTTGGGGACACTTGGGGTGGCAGAAAACCCAGGACCGCATACTGCAGCGGTTTTATTGGCCCGGTGTGTTCAAGGAGGTAGAAAATTATTGTAAGTCCTGTCCGACCTGTCAGATAAATAGCCCCCAGCCACATTTCCGTAGTCCTCTGGTACCTCTTCCAATTATTGAGGTCCCGCTTGAGCGAATCGCTATGGATCTAATTGGGCCTGTACCAAAGTTCGCCAGGGGCCACCAACACATTCTGGTAGTTCTCGACTATGCAACTCGGTATCCGGAGGCGGTGCCTCTGCGACATACCTCAGCTAAGCTCATCGCCAAAGAGTTAATGGAAATGTTTTCCCGTGTGGGCCTGCCAAAAGAGGTTCTGACAGACCAAGGGACCCCTTTTATGTCCAAAGTTATGAGGGAACTGTGTAAATTGTTGCGTATAAAGCAGTTACGGACGTCCGTTTACCATCCGCAAACAGACGGTCTTGTCGAGAGGTTTAACCAAACTTTAAAAAATATGTTAAAAAGGGTGGTGTCTAGAGATGGGAAGGACTGGGACCTGCTTCTGCCCTATCTCATGTTCGCAGTGCGAGAGGTGCCCCAGGCCTCTACTGGGTTCTCGCCCTTCGAAACTGCTTTATGGCAGACACCCTCGAGGCCTGTTGGATATTGCCAAGGAAGCGTGGGAACAGCAACCTGTCCCCCACAAAAGTATGTCCAGAAAAAACACCAAGGGAGGCGCCAAACCCCAGAGTCACCGAATGGCTATGTGGTGTAGGGTATAGCCATAATCAAGTGAGATAGCCCCAAGTGGGTAATGACTCTAATAATGATTCTTTAGAGAAAAAAGTTAAGTAGATGGAGTCTGTACTCACTTCACAGGGGGGGGAAACACAGGATAAAGCTCAAGACACCTGTGTCTCTCCGCCCCTGGCCAGGGTCGCGTAACAGAATGGTACAAATCGACGGCTGCCCACGCACAGGCTTCTGGTCAATAAGGTTTATTAGGGTGAAAACAATGGCCCAACGCGTTTCGGAGGCTTATAGTCCTCCTTCTTCAGGGGTAGACAATAATCATAACAAAAGGAAAAAAAACGATAAAAACACACAATCTAATAATGAATTGTGACATAACATAATGATCATCCAGATCGGATGTATAACCGTAAACAAATTCCACTAGGTACATACTGATAGTAAAAACCTATTGAACATAGGTGTAGATTAAGATATAAAAATATAAGTCTGAGTATATTTTACTATGCATAAGTAAAAAGTGAATGAATGAATAGATGAATAAATGAATAAATAAATAAAAGAGGGCTAATACATAGTAAATGAATAAATATATATATATAGTAAATGAATAAATATTAATGGAAGGAAAAGTAATAAAAAGTAATAAAAAGTAATAAATAGTTGTATAATTCATATTTAGTGATTGGATAATTCATAGATCATCATATTTCATCTTCTATATTTTATTTTATCATATTTTATCATATATTTTATATGGTACCTATATTTTTCTCTAATACCTTGTATATGGCATGGTGGAGTCTATAGCTCCATAATCCTACCTTCAGGGGTCTTACTTCGGGTCCAGGGACCGATGTCCCTTCTTTTGTAGGTAGGGGTAGGAGGGAGTTTATTCCTCCTAAGTGCATGCGGAGCCCCAGAGTCCGGAGGTTTTTATGGGGAGAGGTATGCACGTGGAACGGGCGGCGCGGGAGGATGGCCGGAACCGGAAGTGCAGTGTGCGTTCCACCGTGGAACGCACCGCTCAAAGCGCTCCACCGTGGAACGCACACATCGGAGGACAGTGCCATGGCTAGGTGGGCGGAACCTCAGCACAGGGAGGGGCATACCCGGGACCTGCCGTGGACGTGTGAGCTTGCTGGACGGGGGCTAACTGAAAACTGTCTCAATTCCAATAAATGGAATAAGGATAGGAATATTAAATTGTTAAGTTATTATTAGAGAAGGATTAAGGGGTTAAGGTGGTTGTTCTGTTCAATTTGAAGGTATGAGTTAGGTCTTTGTGGTTGAATTTGGAAACCAAATATTCAGATATATTGAAAATATTATTACTGTTGAAAAAATGTGTGTGGAAGGAAGGAACCAAGTGTATTTCTAAAAGTACACATAAAAATATACATACAAAAATATATACATAACACTAAATTGTACTCTGTGGTGGCTGTGAGGGGTATCACATAAGGCTTTCTGAAAAAGAAAAAAATAAATAAAAAATATAAATATAATAAAATAGTAAGGAAGGGAGGGGGAGTAAAATAACAAGTATTTTCCCTTTTGGGGGTATACTGTTCCCTATGGGGGTTTAAGTAAAAACATGGTGGATTTTTGGGGTTCTGAGGATGAACAAAAGTGTGAAGAATGGACGGATATTCTACTCTTTAGTTAAGTAGTGTACTCTTCCCTATGGGTGGTGAGGTGAGACCTAGGTGGATCTTTTGGGGGTCTGGGAATGAACGAGGTATGGGAAGTGGTGGGGCTGCCGGTCCGATGGATTGGAGGATTCTTGATAATTTGGGGCTGCTGTGCAAATGGAGCTATGGGGACATGTGTTATGAATGTGTTCGTATCTTAGTAACGTCATGCTGGTATACGGAGTGTACTGGTACTTCAATAGTGGTTGTATTCCAGGGATTCATTCAGCCCGAATGGTGACAGCGTATTCAGGCTGAAGATCCAGTACATTTCTCTCTTGCATAATGACTGGTAGGAATGCGTATCTCTTTCAATCGGAGTGACCCTTAGGCATGTAGGGTCCCCATTATGAATCATAGCATAATGTCTGGAAAGACTATGAGTTAGTACCTTCCTGGTAATATTTGAGCGGTGTTCATTCATCCTTTCACGTAGCGCTGGGTGGTGCGGCCTACGTAAAGGAACGGGCATGAACACTGTAGTAAATAAATTACGTTGGTGGTGCCACAATCGAGGTGGTGTCTTAAAGTGTGTGTTTCACCACTGGATGAATTGGTGATGCTTTTAGTCCCATGTGTAATCATGCTGCAGCATTTGCATCTATTTGAATTACATCTAACAACCCCTAGGTATGGATTTGTTTTAGCAATTCGTGAAGAATGGAGTTTTGGACAGGAGAGAGCTAGTAGATTTTTTAGGGTCTTGGCTCTACGGAAAATTAACCTGGGTGTCGGGGTGATATGGTGTTTTAACAAAGGGTCTTTAAAGGGTTTCTGTCACCAACTTTTGACATTATAAGCTGTCTGACATTAGCTATGTGCTAATGTCAGACCAGCTTGATAATGTCTTTTTTATAAAAATCCGCTGTATATATAGTCTGAAAAACTTACTTTTATATTATGTAAATTAGCCTCTAGGAGCAGGGGGGGCGTTGCCCTGCTCCTAGCGGCTCCGTCCGGCAACCTGCTGGCACGCCCCTTCACACTTTGATTGACAGTGCAGGGCAGCGATCCTCCTGCACTGTCTCATTCTGAAATCGCGCGCCCGCGCCGCCGCTCTGTATTCGGCGCAGGCGCGGTGAGCAGAGGACAGCAGGCACCATCGTCCTTGGTGTTTTTTCTGGACATACAGCCCGTTATTCAACTGGTTATTTGTCCAACCATCCTATTCACTGTCTTTAAAGGGGCTTGGAAGTCCTTTCCATCCCCCCAACACCTGTGCTGCCCCCCTACAATCCTTGCTATTCTTCCTGACATCTGATTTAACCCTAACCTACCTTCATTTTCACTGTCCCATCTCCACCACCCTGTTGGCGCCTAATAATCCGGGGTAACTCTGTTTAGACAGAATTACTCAAACCTCTCTTTTCTTTCCTCATTACATTTCCCCACAAAAGTGTCATTGAATATGTCACCCAGATGCAGGAACGGATGAAAAGGGTGTTGCCGCTGGTTCGGGAGCATATGGAGGCAGCGCAACAAGCCCAAAGTAGGGTGTATAATCGTCAGGCTCGGGTACGGGACTTCAATCCGGGAGATCGGGTTTTGGTTCTGGTACCCACCCTTGACAGCAAGTTCCTAGCTAGGTGGCAGGGCCCCTATGAGGTGATCGAGAAGGTAGGGGAAGTAAATTACAAGGTACACCAGCCAGGGCGGCGCAAGCCGGAGCAGGTGTACCACGTGAATTTACTAAAGCCATGGAAAGATAGGAACATGGCCGACGACAACAGCCCCCGGCCAGGGCTTCTAGGTGAGAAGGGTCCAGCCCCACAGTTCGAGGCCTGTGAAGCAGTAACCACGGTAAAAATTGCAGACAGCCTGTCTTCTAAACAAGTTCAGGAAGTCAGGAGTTCATCAGTCGGAACACGGATGTGTTCTCGGACCTCCCTGGCCGCACGTCTCTCATCCAACATGACATCGCCACTGAGCCTCAGGCCAAGATCCGGTTAAAACCATACCGGGTACCCGAGGCTCGGCGACGGGCCATCGCGGAGGAAGTGCAAGTAATGTTGAAGCTCGATGTCATTGAGGAGTCGAAAGTGAGTGGGCCAGTCCCATAGTCCTGATACCTAAGCCGGATGGGACGCTAGTGGTTCTGCAACGATTTTCGCAAATTAAATGAAGTGTCCAAGTTCGATGCGTATCCCATGCCCCGGGTAGACGAGCTTGTTGAGAATTTAGGGCAAGCCCGTTATTTTTCTGTGCTAGACCTCACTAAAGGATACTGGCAAGTACCCTTAACGGAGTCGGCCAAGGAAAAACTGCTTTTGTTACCTCACAGGGCCTGTATCATTATAAGGTGTTACCCTTTGGCCTGCATGGCGCCCCGCCACCTTCCAAAGGTTAATGGATATTGTGCTGCGACCTCATCGTCGGTACGCCTCGGCCTACTTAGACGATGTAATCATCCACAGCACCGACTGGGAAAGCCATTTGCCCAAAGTGCAGGCGGTAGTGGATGCCCTGAGGAAAGCTAGTCTAACCGCCAATCCAAAGAAGTGTGCGATTGGGTTAGAAGAGACCAAATACCTGGGATATGTAATTGGGCGGGGAGTCATGAAGCCACAGGTAACTAAAGTGGAAGCCATACGTAACTGGCCCCGACCGGTCACTGCCAGGCAGGTAAAGTCCTTCCTGGGAATGATAGGGTACTACATGCGGTTTGTGCCCCACTTTGCCACAATAGCAGCGCCGTTGACAGACCTATTGAAGGGGCGAAAGTCTGGGAAGGTTAGCTGGAGTGAGAAGGCGGAGGAGGCTTTCTCCGCGTTGAAGTCGGCCCTCTGTGGGTCCCCGTTTTTTTTTTTTTTTTTTTTATATATCTTTTATTTATTTTAACATTCATAAAACATACAATCCAGAAAAAGAATTCCAGCAATACAAAATTAAACCTATCTATCCCATCTTACCCCACCCCCACCCAACCCCGCAGGGAAAAAAAAGAAAAAGAAGAAAGAGGAAAAAAAAAAAAAAAAAAAACCTAAAAAAAACCCACTAAATAAATAACTGAATCTCTTAGTTATCCCAATTCTTCCAAATAATACTCTATTTAATAAGTGAGCCTCTTTGTCTGTATAACACTTTCTCATAGCTTTTCACCTTCTTAACTAGGTTTAGCCAGTGATTGCATTCTAAAGCAGAGGAGGAGCACCATTCTCTGGCAATGAGAAGCCTGGCCAAAAACATCACTTTGGTCAGCAATTGGCGCTCGGGGGGCCGACAGTTGACTTCCGATAGATCACCAAGGACCCATATCTTTGGAGATAAAGGGATATTCACACCAAGTCTCTGGACCAAAACTATTTGAACCATTCTCCAATACTTGTTCACTATCGGGCAGCCCCAGAGCAAATGAAGGTGATCTGCCCCAGGGTCCCCACAGCGGAGACAATCCGAAGAAGTTCTAAATCCTCTCCTATGGAGCCATAAGGGTGTAAAATATATTTTGTGTAGAATATTAAACTGAACAACGACGTGATTAAAGTTGTGAGAAACCAAACTCAAACCTTCACCTATGTTCTCCCAATCCGGGAACCCACCTCAGACAGTAAAACGGACCAGGATCTCTGTCCTGGAGAAAGACAATCCATAAAAAAATTTCATCAAGTGCCTGTAACAATGTGAAAGTTTAACTTTCATACATCCTTTCTTACTAATCAGATTGTGCAAAAATTCAGGAGTATCTACATTAAGTGAATGATTAACAACCGTGCTAAGAAGTGCCGACCTCAATTGGAAGTAGGCAAACCAAGCCACCTCACCTACATTTAACTTTTGTTTTAGCTCCATATACGATGGAATCTGACCATTTCTAACCACCTGGTGTACATATTGTATATTTTTCATCCTCCAGTATTGCCTGCAATTAGGGTCCTCTAAGTTCAGAAGTTTTTGATTGTGCCATAGTGGAGTACAAATTAGTAGGGCCTCCACTTTACACCAGCGCTTTATAACCAACCAAGCTTTAATAGCCATCTTGCAGAAAAATTTATATCCGGTTTGTATGTTAACTAAATAATCGGACTCTAGTACTGTGAAAAAATCAGAAAAACCCGAGTCCTTTACCAATTTTCTACAAAGATGGCTATTTTCCCAATCACAAAAAGAGCTAAGTTGGGAGGCCATATAGTATCCCCTAAAGTAGGGAGGTTAAGACCTCCCGACTGTAGGGCATAGAAAAATATAGCACCTTTAATCTCACGCGCTTTCTCCCCAAAGCAGATCATTAAGCAATCGCTCTATCAACCTAAAGTACTTCTCTTCAATCCATACAGGCGAATTGCGAAGAACATACAATATCTGGGGAAGCACCACCATTTTTATTAATGAGATTCTATCTGCTCTTGCGGGCAGAATTTTTTGCCATACCTTAATTTTAGATCTCACTTTTGTCAATAAGGGACACAAATTAAGTTGTAGATAATCTTGAATTTTGGCAGTTACTGTTATCCCCAGGTATTTTATTGAGTCGGAGACCATTAACCGATTAATAATAGAGTTTTCCCTCGGTTCTCGCAATTCATCTACAGGGAGAAGAGCAGTTTTTTCCCAATTAACCTCAAGTCCAGAAGGAGCAGAAAACAGGTTGACCAATTCCATAATTCGAGGGAGTGAGGTTTCTGATTGCTGAATAAAAAACAAAATATCATCTGCGTAAAGAGATATACGATCCAGCTCCCCCATTACACCAAAACCAGTTACTTTCGGGTCCTGTCTAATACTAGCTGCGAGAGGTTCAATGTAGATATTGAATAGAAGAGGAGAAAGGGGACATCCTTGGCGAGTACCTCTTCCCAGTGCAAAGCTCTCTGTAAGTGTGTCATTGACCCTGATCCTAGCTACTGGGCATTTGTATAGCAACTCAACCATCGCCATAAACTTGGGGCCGAAGCCCATCCTCTGGGTCCCCGGTTTTGGTGACACCCGACTTCAACCGGGAGTTTGTCGTACAGACCGACGCCTCGGAGGTAGGCCTCGGTGCTGTGCTGTCTCAGGAGGTCAACGGGGAAGAACATCCCGTTGTCTTCCTGAGCCGTAAGCTCAGTCCCGCCGAGACCAGGTATAGCATAGTGGAGAGGGAGTGCCTGGCTATCAAGTGGGCACTCGAATCTCTCCGCTACTACCTGTTAGGGAGGAGGTTCCGTCTGGTGACCGACCATTCCCCTCTCAAGTGGATGAGCCAGGCCAAGGAGAGGAATGCTCGGGTCACCAGGTGGTTCCTATCCCTGCAGAACTTCAAGTTCTCCGTGGAACATAGGGCAGGCCACTTGCAGGGGAATGCAGATGCCCTTTCCCGCTCCACTGCCTCACATGTGTCCACCCCTCAGGGCTGAACAAAGGGGGTGTGGTAAGGTGCAGGGTGCCGCCGTGGATGGCAGGTATGTGTCACCGAGGTTCATAGCCTCGGTGAGGTGAGAGCCGTTTTGTTAATGTCAGCAGCAGCTAGTGCTACTGACATAGTTTAAATAGCATGGCTGCAAAGCCGATCCGGGCCGGCTCTTACCGGGAGCAGCTAAAGTGTAGGGTGGGTGGCTGCTCCCCACGACCCAGTCCTGGTTTTGGGCTGGGTTTAAAAACTCAGCCAGCTTCAGCAGCTGGGGCTGTGATTGTCCTGGAGCTGCTAACAGTTCTGTGGAGTTCTCTGACCTGGAGGAAAGAGCTCAGCAAGGTGGTGTTTTTCCCTGCAACCTGAAGGTGGAATCTCCTGCGGCTGGGCTGACTGCTAGGTGTGAACCCGCACCTAAACCTCCCAGGTGACTGGACCCTGTGTTGGCCTGTTTTGTTTTGCCACAGTGTTTCTGTTGTGTGTGAATTATCACCAAGAGACTGTTTTTCATTTATGTTGTGCAAGTGTGAATAAAACACTGTTTATTGCACATTCTGGACTCCTTGTTTTGCCTCGGTACTGCACCCGCACCGCTATCTACCAGAGCGACTCCCCACAACACATACATACATACATACACTCAGCGTTATATATACAGTATCTCACAAAGTGAGTACACCCCTCACATTTTTATAAATATTTTATTATATCTTTTCATGGGACAACACTGAAGATATGACACTTTGATAAAATGTAAAGTAGTCAGTGTGCAGCTTGTATAACAGTGTAAATTTAGTGTGCCCTCAAAATAACTTAACACACAGCCATTAGTGTCTAAAACGCTGTCAACAAAAGTGAGTCCACCCCTAAGTGAAAATGGCCAAATTGTGTCCAAAGTGTCAATATTTTGTGTGGCCACCATTATTTTCCAGCACTGCTTTAACTCTCTTGGGCATGGAGTTTAGTAGAGCTTCACAGGTTGCCACTGGAATCCTCTTCCACTCTTCCATAATGACAACACAGAGCTGGTGGTTGTTAAAGATCTTGCGCTTCTCCACCTTTTGAGGATGCCCCTCAGATGCTCAATAGAGTTTAGGTCTGCTTCAGTATTTCACAGTACATGTTGCCATTCATGGTTCTCTCAATGAACTGTAGCTCCCCAAAGCCAGCAGCACTCTTGCAGCCCCAAACCATGACACTCTCACCACCATGCTTGACTGTGTAGGCAAATCACACTTGTCTTTGTACTCCTCACCTGGTTGCCGTCACACACGCTTGACACCATCTGAACCAAATAAGTTTATCTCGGTCTCATCAGACCACAGAACATGGTTCCAGTAATCCATATCCTTAGTCTGCTTGTCTTCAGCAAACTGTTTGTGGGCTTTCCTGTGCATCATCTTTAGAAGAGGCTTCCTTCTGGGATAACAATCATGCAGACCAGTTTGATCCAGTGTGCAGCGTATGGTCTGAGCACTGACAGTCTGACCCCCCCCCCCCCCATCCCTTTAACCTCTGCACCAATGTTGGCAGCACTCATATGTCTAGTTTGAAAAGACAACCTCTGGATATGACGCTGAGAACGTGCACTCAACTTCTTTGGTTGACAATGGCGAGGCTACTTCTGAGTGAAACCTGTCTTGTTAAACCGCTGTATGGTCTTGGTCACCGTGCTCCAGTTCAGTTTCAGGGTGTTGGCAATGTTCTTGTTGCCTAGGCCATCTTTATGTAGAGCAACAATTTTTTTTTCAGATCCTCAGAGAGGTCTTTGCCAAGAGGAGCCATGTTGAACCTCCACTGACCAGTATGAGAGATAATGACCCCACAGTAGCCCTCCATTCAGAATAGTAACCCCCAGTGGTGCCCACACTGGGGATTATACTGTATGGAGGGGGCACTGGGGGTCATTATACTGTATAGTGGTCACTGGGGTATATTTACTTATATTGAATAGGGGCTTTGGGGGTCATTATACTGTGTAAGGGACCTTCACAGTATAATGACCCCCAGTGCCCCCACACAGTATAATGACCCCACAGTGGTCCTCCATTCAGAATAATGATCCCCAGTGTTCTACCATTAAGAATAATGACTCCCAGTCACCCCCATACTGGGGGTTATACTGTATGGAGGGGGCACTGGGGGTCATTATATTGAATGGGGGATCTGGGGCTCATTATACTGAATGGAGGGTCAATGGGGATCATTATACTAAATGGATTCACTGGGGGTCATTATACTGTGCAAGGGACCCTCCCTGTTATAATGACCCCCCAGTGGCCCCCTCATATAGCTATCATTGCTGGAGAAGGGTATAAGGGGGCACAATACGGGGTGAGAGGCACAGTACAGGGTGGGGGGCACAGTCACATGACCCTGTGATGTTAGGACGGTCCTTATGGTGCATGCCGTTTAGACACTACCATAATGAGAGGCAGAGGAGTGATACAGGGGCCGGGGGCCATGGATGGGCAGGAGGGGTGAACACAGCAAGTAGGTGGAAGGGGCTCTGAGGGGGATTCATATAAGAAATAGTGGCAGGACGTCTGTGCAGGGCAGCAATAAGAAACAGGAGCTCTGGATACATGAGGGAGAAAAGGAGACAGCAGGGGCTCCTGAGATAGGATATGAGGGGGGAAGGTGTCATAGAGGCAAACTGCTTAATGAAGCAGTAAAACAAATAGCATGAAGCTGCTTGTCTACTACAACATCCAGCAGCACATGGAAAAGTTCCCTGTCCCACAGACAAAAGGCTGTCACAGTGCAGACTCGCCACTCACTGACAAACTGTGTTCATGCTTTTACTCCAGCCCTGTGATCTTCTCTCCTCACTGTCCTCAGACAGCATATGTAGAGGGGGCGTGTCTAAGTCTCTGCAGCAGCCTCATTTGACTATGAGAGGGCCCTCCAGAAGGGGTACTGCGTAAGTAAAATGACAGCAGCTCCAGCAATGAGTTTTTCCATCTGTGTTGATAGAAGTGCTCATAGCAGCTCAGTGGCCCACCCCCCCAGAAGCAGTGGGCTCCGGCAGCTGCCCGACCTTGCCGGGTGCTAGCGCCGGGCATGGGTGTACTCACTTTTGTTGCCAGCAGTTTAGACATTAATGGATCTGTGTTGAGTTATTTTGAGGGCACACCAAATTTACACTGTTATACAAGCTGTACACTGACTACTTTACATTGTATCAAAGTGTCAGATCTTCAGTGTAGTCCCATGAAAAGATATAATAAAATATTTATAAAAATGTGAGGAGTGGACTCACTTTTGTGAGTATCTTAGTGTACAGTGTTCAGATAGTATTTTATATCACACTGACATTATTCGGATACTTGACTATGATATCTGACCATGTCCTAAAATGAACCCTGTATGGATGGTTTGTGTGATGCAGGGGCGTTGCTAGGTTAAAACATTTGGGGCCTGGGCCCTTGATATTTTGTCCCAGGCCCCGAATGTCCTGCCTGCCAGCTAGATACAAGAAAGTCCTCCTCGGGACAGCAATACAATTGAATCTAATGCCCTATAAGACCTGAAGGACCTGTGATGACATCACAGTCCATGTGATCAGTTCTAAATGCAGTATCTGAAAAGGACCTGGGATGATGTCACCATCATGTGACCAGTGCAGGAGAGGATGGCCTTCAGTAATAAGGAGAAGTCCTAGAAAGAAGCTGTGGTGAGGTCTGCTACATGAGAAGAGGTAAGTGAAGGGGTAGATTACTCAGTGTGAGAGGCAGAGCAATGTTGGGAGTTGTAGTTATTTAACTGGGACTGTATGTTAAGGCTGAAGGGAGTGAAGTTATTTACATGGGACAGTAGGGTGGAGTGCTGTTATTTACATGGGACTGAAAGTTAAGGGGGTGATGTTATTTACATGGGAATGCATGTTGGAGGTGGCTGGGGCAGGGTGATGTTATTTACATGGGACTATATGTTGTAAGCAGCTGTGGGAGGAAGTGATATTATTTACATGGGACTGAATGTTGAGGGGTAATGTTATTTACATGGGACTGCATGTTGGAGGTGGCTGGGGAGGGGGTGATTTTATTTATATCGGACTGTATGTTGAAGGTGTCTGGGGGGGAAGTGATGTTCTTTACATGGGACTCTAAGTTAAAGTTAACTGGGGTGGGGGGTCATGTTATTTACATAGGACTGTATATTGGAGGGGGCAGGAGAGATGTTGTGATGTTATTTACATGAGACTCTATTTTGGAGGTGGCTGTAGATAAAGAGGGATGTTATTTACATGGGACTGTATATTCAAGGGGGCTGGAGAGATGGTGTGATGGTATTTGCATGGGTCACTATGGTGGAGGGAGGGGAATAATGTTATTTATACTGGACTGTATGATGGAAATGCTGAGGAATTATAATTTTTGAGGACACTAAATGGAGGAATATAACTACAGGGGGCACTGCAGGGAGTATTATAAATACTGGGGGCACGTCAGTGCGAACATTATTACAGTAGAGGGCAATATAAATACTTTAGGGTGCCTAAGGGTGAGCATTATAACAGTAGGGGGCAATATAAATACTGGGGGCGCTTCAGGGTGAGCATTACAACAGTAGGGGTAATATAAATACTCCGAGCACTTCAGGGCGAGCATCACAACAGTAGGGGTAATATAAATACTGGGGGCACTTCAGGGCAAGCAATATAACAGTAGGGGGCAATATAAATACTGGGAGCACTGTAGAGGCATTATAACAGTAAGGGGCAATATAAATACTGGGGGCACTTCAGGGCAATCATTATAATAGTAGGGGGCGATATAAATACTGGGGGCAATTCAGGGGGAGCATTATAACAGTAGGGGGCGATATAAATACTGGGAGCACTGTAGAGGCATTATAACAGTTGGGGCAATATAAATACTGGGGGCACTTCAGGATGAGCATTATAACAGTATGGGGCAATATAAATACTGGGGGCACTTCAGGGCGAGCATTATAACAGTAGGGGGCAATATATTGGGGGCCCCTCAGGGTGAGCATTATAACAGTAGCGGCAATATAAATACTGGGGGCACTTCAGGGCGAGCATTATAACAGTAGGGCATGATATAAATACTGAGGGCACTGTAGAGGCATTATAACAGTAGGGGGCAATATAAATACTGGGGGCACTTCAGGGTGAGCATTATAAGAGTAGGGGGCATTATAAATACTGGACGCACTGTAGGGGCATTTTAAATGCAGGGGAGATTATAGGCGTTCTTATTACTACTGGCGGCTCTATAGGAGGGACTTAGAGATCCACCTTTTTTCTAGTAAGAGCACTATGGGGGCCTTATTACTACTGAGGGGTCTGTAGATAGCTTTATTACCACTGGGGGAACCATAAGGGGACTTATTTCTGCTGGGGGCTCTGTGAGGGTATTATTAATACTAGAGGGCTCTTCTACTAATGGGGGCACTCTTGGGGAGTGTTATCACTGTTGGGGGCACTGTAGGAGGCAGTATTACTAATGAGGGAATTACTATTGGTGGGACTATGAGGAGTACTATTACTATGGGGAAGATTATCTGTATGGCACTCATTTTTCTTCAGGATAGTATTTGGGGGTACAGAAAGGTGAGGAAGCTAAGATGTCTGTGTGTCACACTCTGCAGAGACGAGGTGGCTGAGAGAATTTATCCGGACTGAATGGAGAAGATGATGAGAGAGAATATCTACATCAGAGGAGACATCACCTGGGAGGCACTGGATGAGAGAGGTATGTGCTGCTCTATTGCTGTATAGCAAGTACAGTAAAATGTTTTCACTGTTAGTGTTTGCGTGGGGGAAGGGAAGGGGGGTCAGGGGTGGTTGATCGACTTAGAGAATTGGGCCATATGCATTGGGGCTTGGGCCCTGGATCTTTTAAGACCCTAGCAACTCCTCTGGTGTTATGATTATGGGCACAGTGGATGGAAGTCCTGAGGATAGATCATCAATATTAAAATCCCGGAGAACCCCTTTAACTAAATATATTTGTATTTTTATGTTATGCTCTAACATATTTTTTTTGTAATATACTTTTTCTTAATCGAAATCCCTATTTTGTATTTTAGGTAATATACTGACCTCTTGTGGCCAGCTGTAGTAATGCAGTATAGGGATAGCCTTTTTCAAGTGAGTAAAGGTTTACTACCATTTTATTATTTTAGTAGATAAGTGCATCTTTTTTAAAGAATTTTTTTTTTCTTATATAGTCTTATATTGGATCTCTTTGTTATGGTACTAACTCCAAAATTAACTATTTTTACCATTTTTTCTATTTTTAATAATGCTACACTTTTAAAAAGTATGGCTTTTATCCTTTTTACATTGTTGTTTCAATATGTATCTGTATACATGCTTAACTTTACATAAGAGTTAGACTGGCTCCTCCTCCTGCTTTTACCGGCTGTAATGCTTTTAAGCCCACATTGTTTGTGACAAGTCATATTGTCTATGAACCTGACGAGGGTTCATCCTAGAAACGTGTACTGCAACTTTCAGCCTATAAGACACACCTGACTATAAGACACATCCAGGTTTTAGACAACAGAATCTATGAAAAACTATTATATATAATAACTAAAACTTTCCTGGTGGTTTAAGGTAGTCAAGAGGTTAAAGGGCTTCTGTCAGCAGATTTGTACCTGAGAAACTGGCTGACCTGTTACATGTGCACTTGGCAGCTGAAGACATCCGTGTTGGTCCCATGTTCATATGAGCCCACGTTGCTGAGAAACACGGCCCTATCATTCACAGTGCAGGGGGGGCAGCAGTTGCAGAGAGAGCAGAGCCTCTAGGTGTAATGGTAATGCCCCCGTTGCTCCTAGAGGCTCATTTGCATATATTAAAACATCATTTTTCTTGGCAAGGCGGTTTAGCACAGTGTGAACAACCATCACCATTTTACTGTTTTTAAGTTAGTTTTATTTATGTTTGTGATTCAGCAACACATGGGTTAATAATGATTTAGTGCAGTCTGTGCAGAGCAAGGCCAATTAACAAACATGCCTTGCAGGGGGGAGGGAGAGGGAGGTTTCAATTCCTTCATCTCTCACTTCCCCTTTTTAAAGGCTGTGTTCAGACTGCACTTTAGTGGAGGAGTGGAGGAGCGTAGCTAACGGCTCATGGGCCCTGGTGCAAGAGTTCAGCTTGGGCCCCCTTCTCTCAGTGCTTTGTGTGTCTTCTTATGCGGCACAAGGTTCTTTGGGCCCCCTCAGGCTCCTGGGCCCAGTAGCGACTGCTACCTCTGCACCCCCATAGCTACGCCCATGGGTGGAGGTGGAGTCTTTTGTCTGTTATTGCTACCGCTGTTTGGAGAATTGAAAAATAAAGTGCAACTACAAATATATTGGAACCGTGCTGCGTCCAGGCGGCGGCAGGCTTGTTCCTCCTTGAAGCGTTGGCGCGTCATCTTGCGAGAGGCGAGATTTGCTGTGAACATGTGCAGCAGATCGCGGCTCGGCAGTTATACTCGCTGGCAGGCTGTAGATGCAAAATAAAAAGCATCATAGATGTATATCAGACGCTGTTTTGTTACCTGCTACCTGGTCCTCTGGTGGTCCCATTTGCTGGGATCGACCACCAAAGGACCAGGTAGCTATGTAAAGTAGCACCAAGCACCACACTACACTACCCCCCCCCCCCCCTTGTGACTTATTAACCCCTTGTTAACCACTGATCACCCCATATAGACTCCCTGATCACTCCCCTGTCACTGATCACCCCCCTGTAAGGCTCCATTCACATGTCCATATGTGTTTTGCGGATCCACGGATCCACGAATCCGCAAAACACGGACACCGGCAATGTGCTTTCCGCATTTTGCAGATCCGCACATTGCCAGAACTATATGCCAGAACTATTGGGCAGACTAGATGGGCCAAATGGTTCTTATCTGCCGACACATTCTATGTTTCTATATAGAAAATTCCTTTTCTTGTCCGCAATTGCGGACAAGAATAGGACATGTTCTATATTTTTGCGGAATGGGAGTGCAGACCCGGAAATGCGGATCCGCAATTCCGGATCCGAGCGGGACAAAGTCTGTCCCCATAGAAATTAATGGGTCCGCAATTCCGTTCCGCAAACAGAATTGTGGACGTGTCAATGGGGCATAAGGGTCCCTTATCACCGCCAGTTAGCTACTTGTTAGGTAGTTAGCGCCCAGCCCACTGCACCGCAGTCACTTATTTTGGCAGAGATTTTTTCATCCACATTGATCGATGCAAATGAAAAAATCTGTGCCGCTCACGGAAAAAACACATGTCACACATGTGGCATCGCCGTACTCAGGAGAAGTAGGGCAATGTGTTTTGGGGTGTATTTTTACATATACCCATGCTGGGTGAGAGAAATATCTCTGTAAATTGACAACTTTGTATAAAATTTTTAAAAAGTTGTCATTTACAGAGATATTTCTCACACACAGTATGGGTATATGTAAAAATACACCCCAAAACACATTGCCCTACTTCTCCTGAGTACGGCGATACCACATGTGTGACACTTTTTTGCAGCCAAGATGCGCAAAGGGGCCCAAACTCCCATGAGTACCTTTAGGATTTCACAGGGCATTTATACGCATTTGGATTCTCACGCTTTAGAACCCCTAAAAGGCCAGGTCAGTATAAATACCCCACAAGTGACCCCATTTTGGAAAAAAGACACCCCAAGGTATTCCGTGAGAGGCATGTCAAGTTCACAGAAATTATTTTTTTCTAAAATGGGGTCACATGTGACGTATTTATACTGCCGTGGAATTTTAGGGGTCTCTAAAGTGTGAGAAGAAGTCTGGAATCTAAATGCGTAAAAATGCCCTGTTAAATCCTAAAGGTACTCGTTGGAATTTGGGCCGCTTTGCGCACCCAGGCTGCACAAAAGTGTCACACATGTGGTATCGCCGTACTCATGAGAAGTAGGGCAATGTGTTTTGGGGTGTATTTTTACATATAGCCATGCTGGGTGTGAGAAATATCTCTGTAAATTACAACTTTTTAAATTTTTTTATACAAAGTTGTCAGTTTACAGAGATATTTCTCTCACCCAACATGGGTATATGTAAAAATACACCCCAAAACACATTGCCCTACTTCTCCTGAGTACGGCGATACCACATGAGTGACACTTTTTTGCAGCCTGGGTGCGCAAAGGGGCCCAAATTCCAACGAGTACCTTTAGGTTTTACAGGGATGCTCACAATTTAGCCCCGCCCAAAATGCCAGAACAGTAAACACACCCCACAGACGTAGTAAGTGTTAGCAGAAATGGAAACTTTATTATTATTTTTTTTTGCTCAGAAAGTGTCATTTTCCGCTAACTTGTGAAAAATAATGAAATGATACATGAACTCACCATGCCCCTCCGCGAATACTTTGGGGTGTCTTCTTTCTAAAATGGTGTCATTTGGGGGGTATTTATACTATCCTGACATTCTAGCACCTGAAGAAACATGACAGGTGCTCAGAAAGTCAGAGCTGCTTCAAAATGTGGAAATTCATTTTTTTGCACCATAGTTTGTAAACGCTATAACTTTTACCCAAACCAAATATACACTTATTGGATTTTTTTTTTTTTATCAAAGATATGTAGAACAATAAATTTATAGAAAAACTTATATAGAAATGTAGTTTTTTAAAAAAAAATTTACAACAGAAAGTGAAAAATGTCATTTTTTGCAAAAATTCCGGTCATTTTTGATTAATAGCAAAAAAAGTTAAAATGTCAGCAGCAATGAAATACCACCAAATGAAAGCTCTATTAGTGAGAAGAAAAGGAGGTAAAATTCATTTGGGTGGTAAGTTGTATGACGGAGCAATAAACGGTGAAAGTAGTGTAGTGCGGAATTGTAAAAAGTGGTCTGGTCATTAATGGTGTTTAAGCTAGGGGGGCTGAAGCGGTTAAACTGACCCAACCCATTTGCTTCCTTTTTGGCCTCTTTTTTGGCATTTCCTGCAGTTTCTGTTCTGTTATGTTTTTTTTTTTTACTAAATGGAATAGCACAGAACTCTGCACTACTATTGCATACATAAGCATCCATTAAAAAATGACATCTTGTTCAGACACTGCATACACAATGAGCCTTATGAAAAGGGACTTTCAGGGAGATTATTTTTTCCCATTTATCTGAGCACCTGCCTTCCCCTGCACCCAATCTATGATAGTGGAATTACAAGTAGTACATATGATCCCCTTCAGCGCACCCCAAAATAAACACACCTGACCTCTATAAGCAAATACAAACTTCGATAAACCCAGTCCACACATCAGAATTCCCAACTAAAGATAAAGAACCCAGAACAAATGTCCTTTGCATTCAGACCCCAGACCAGAACCTCTATATATAAAGACCGAGACCTGAACCCAATGCAAAAGCCAGAGGAAAATACCTATGTATCCAGACCATGGACCATTGACGCAGGTATGGGAGTATTATGGCTGTGTCATTCAGAATTTTTTTCTTTTTTCATTTTTTTTTCACTCTCAGGCGTCACTGCCACACACAATGCCCTGATGTTAGGGTAATTGTCAGGACATTGTGTGCAGCAACAGCAGCACCCAGTAGGAAAAACAAGTGCCGGAATGGGGGGGAAAGGTCTGCCTGGTCTTACAGGAGCACCATGGGAGAAGAGAGTAGCCAGCCACAGTACAGCCCTTGCCCAGGACACCCAGCTGGGTGCAACTGCCTGCCAGATCCGGAAATCCATATGCAAACGGATAGCATTTGTTTCCAGATCCGGATGTGGATCCGTCTAACAAATGCATTGCAATATATATTTTTCACAGATTTAAAGGTCTGCGCATCGGGAAACTGGATCTTCTATCTTCATTCAGCAGGACCTGCAATGATTTCACCGCGCTCACCACGTGAAGACCGCGGTGATGTCATCGCAGGTCCTTTTGCAGGTCCTGAAGAAAGAACAGGATACCGGCTTTGCGATCAGGTGGATGAGGTGAGTTTTTTATTATTATTTTTAAGCCCTCAATGGCCATTTTATTCAGCATTCTATCTTAAGAATGCTATTATTTTCCGTTATAACCATGTTATAACGGAATATAATAAAATCACCCGAACACCATGGTCCAGGTTCGGTCTGGGTTCGCTCAACCTTACTCATGAGGAGAGGTTCAGAGAGGGAGAGGCCCAAGAGTTCTGAGTTTAGTGAGTGTTTGTCTAAAGACATTTCGTGCTTCATGTTATCTGCTTGTTTGCAATAGGTGTGGGTGCGATACCTGAACTCAATAACTGTAAGAAATGTCCACATACTTTAAGTTATAAAGTGTAGCTTTACCCATCTGATTTGCAGCAGCTGCAAGAAACCCTACTGTAAGCATAGTACCAAATTACTGCTTTGTATTTTAGAATCTTGCTATAAAGCATTTTCTTAAGATTCTTCAGATCACTTTTGAAATGGTTCATATAGTATGGCCTTTGAAATGCTGTGCCTCATGTTTAAAAAGTTTTTCTGAGACCACCAAAAAAACTTTTAAAGGAAGGAATTGCTATAAAAAAGTCCTTGCTTCCTTGTCCGACTCCCATCAATTCTAGCACTGCTCTGGCACTCTATGCTGGTCTTAATGGAGTGGAGCTACAGACTACCCTACATGATTGCTGCAGCCAGTCACTCGCCTTAGTGGTCACATGGGGTAGCGGTGAGGGATGAACTGGTGAATATACATTTTTTTAATTATTTTATGATAATTGGCATTGGAGAATTTTTTACTTAGCAGGACAACTGCTGTAACTGATATGGACAATTCCTCTATGTGAATTAAAGTGGTTTAAACTGTCCAAAAATTGTCAAAAGACAGCAAGTGCTGTAAAAAAAACAAAAAAAAAAACAGCAGGCTGAAGAACCCCTTGACGAAGCCTTTCGTTGCAACCCTCGATGTACAGTAAGTAAGCTAGATATAAAGAAAAGGATCCACTTACAGAAAAACAACAAAACCCCTTCCTAAAATATAACCTTTATCAATACATTAAAATTGTGTAAGAAGAACCAGCAGAGGGCCCCTGTGCAATAATGTACCTGGGCCCCCCCAAAAAAATAAACCACACATACAAATATAAACATACAAGTGCAAATAAGGGTACTTTCACACTAGCGTTTTGGATTCCGTTTGTGAGATCCGTTTCAGGGCTCTCACAAACGGTCCAAAACGGATCAGTTAAGCCCTAATGCATTCTGAATATATAAGGATCCGTTCAGAATGCATCCGTTAGGCTCCGTTTCGCCTCTATTCCGTTTTGGAGACGGACACCAAAACGCAGCATGCAGCAGTTTGGTGTCCGTCTGAAGATGCGGAGCCTAACGGATCCGTTTTTAATTACAATGTAAGTCAATGGGGACGGATCCGTTTTCAATGACACAATATGGTGCATTTGAAAACGGATCCCTTCCCTATTGACTTTTAATGTAATTCAAAACGGATCCGTTTTGGACTTTGTCATTTTTCTTTAAAACTAATGCAAACGGATGCGTTCTGAACGGATACAAACGTTTGCATTATAGGTGCGGATCCGTCTGTGCAAATAAACAGACGGATCCGCACCAACGCAAGTGTGAAAGTACCCTAAAAAATATCTTATGAATATGGGTGAATATGTTTACAGTATGTATATATATATATATTTTTTTCATACTAGGCCACTCCTCTAACTCTGCCCAAAGCATACTGTAGCTATACACACCCAGTCCCCTTAATGCCCCCACATAGTTATTATTCCCCCTTTGTACCTGCACATAGTAGTAATGCCAACACTGTGCCCCATTCATAGAAACATAGAAACATAGAAACATAGAATGTGTCGGCAGATAAGAACCATTTGGCCCATCTAGTCTGCCCAATATACTGAATACTATGGATAGCCCCAGGCCCTATCTTATATGAAGGATGGCCTTATGCCTATCCCATGCATGCTTAAACTCCTTCACTGTATTTGCAGTTACCACTTCTGCAGGAAGGCTATTCCATGCGTCCACTACTCTCTCAGTAAAGTAATTCTTCCTGATGTTACTTTTAAACCTTTGCCCCTCTAATTTAAAACTATGTCCTCTTGTAGCAGTTTTTCTTCTTTTAAATATTCTCTCCTCTTTTACCGTGATGATTCCCTTTATGTATTTAAAAGTTTCTATCATATCCTCTCTGTCTCTTCTTACTTCCAAGCTATACATGTTAAGGTCCTTTAACCTTTCCTGGTAAGTTTTGTCCTGCAATCCATGTACTAGTTTAGTAGCTCTTCTCTGAACTCTCTCCAAAATTTCAATATCCTTCTGCAGATATGGTCTCCAGTACTGCACACAATACTCCAAATGAGGTCTCACTAGTGCTCTGTAGAGCGGCACGAGCACCTCCCTTTTCTAGTTATGCCCAAATGTGCCCCCTTCACTGCACTTATACCCAGATATGGTATGAATTTTTAGAGGCTGAGGAGGGTAAAAGCCCCAGGATAGCAGTGGTGATTTTTAATGGAGGTTTAAGAACCGATTTCATCCCTAGTCTATCAAAGACTCTGTACCAAAAGGATTGAATCTTGGGACAAGCCCCTACCATATGGACGAAGTCGGCTCTCTCCCCCTGAGATTTCCTGCAATCCGTAGTTCTGTTCTTATATATTTGACCTAATAGTGATGGTGGATAATATATACGATGTATAATATTGAATTGGATAAGTCGATGATTCATTGAGACGGATGCATTTTTACAATTTTTATATATGTCCCGCCACTCAAAATCCGAAGGCAATCCCACCCCCATTTACCTTCACTCTTAAACTTAATTTTTTTCCCCTAAACAAGTCCTAATCTTCCCATATATCTGTGAAATAGAGATATACTTTTCTTTATAATTATACAAAAAATTCATAAGTTCGTGATTTTTAATTTCAAACCTTTCTTTACACTGTGACTTTAAAAAAGCGTGATATAACTGGTGATACTTTAGTTTAACTAAGAAGTCACCTACATTTTCCCCTAGTAAATCCTCTATTTTCTTTAAGTGTCCTTCTATAAAGAATTGTGCTACCATTGTGAGACCTTTTATTTCCCAAAATGTATAATCTATCGCAGAAAATTCCGAGAAATTTATATTGTGCCAAAGGGGAGTGTATCTAAGAGAGTGTGTGATCCCCAAAATTTGTTTTATTTTTCCCATACGAGGTTTAGAGCTTTACTAACATAATACTTCCTTTCCATTTTTCCCAAAAAATGGCTTTGATCACTTAATCCAAAAAGCGTAAAACAGGCTGGTCCTGAAGGTATTAAAGGGTCAACTAGTTTTCAGAAAACCTTTAATGTCATAGAGAGATATTAAAGGTTTGGATTTGATCAGTGCTGAGACCTCAACAGATTTCAGGAACTAGAAGAGAGAGGCGCTTGCAATTTGCACTCTTTTTTTACACAAATGGTAAACCACTGGCAGAGTGTAAATCTGTACATGTACACAATTTTTCATAAATGTAGCTAATATATATGCACATTACATGTCTATTTTTAAAGTGAATGGTCTGGTCACCAGAATGTGTTGCTGTATGTAAGAGTAGCACATCCAAGTGACTTATTCACTGGCCTAATAGATCAATTTGCACAAAAGAATGATATTGTGCCATTTGGTTTATAAGGAAAAGTGGATAGCAGGAGGAGGTGGGGGTGTTCTCCTTGTAAATACAGTAGACCCCGCCCATGACAGCACACTATTTTTGTGATGTTTGATCTAATTGTATGTTCAGATGGTGAAGGTTCAGCAGCCCGCAGCAGTGCCATCCGCTCTTCCCTCTCTACTTACATGGCAGGAGAAATACCATGATCACTAAGGTGGCTCTCCCAGGCTAAAGTAGTTCGATTCTCAGCCTTTTGGCTAAGATCAAATGTACTTCCTGTTCTTATCAGTGGTTGAACCGGGCCACTGACAGGGCCATTTCTTGGACCGGGCAGCCCGGGTGGCCGCCCGGGGAGCTGTCAGATGGGGGTGCCGGACCTGGCAGTGGCAGAGCACAGGGAGATGAGCGCTTCCAATGTGGAAGCGTTCATCTCCATAGTCATCTGTATGGCTGTCCTCAGGACACTCCCCCACATGTGCCAGTAAAGTGCAAGGGGGGGGGGCAAGGAATAACCTAGGGGGGCATGGCTATTGCCCCCCTGTAGTGACGCCACTGGTGGTGATTAACTGAAAAAAAAGAAGAGGCTTGGACCCGCCCGGTCCAAGAAACGACCCTGCTGTGCTGCGGCAGGGGAGGGAGAGGCATCTCCCTTCCCTGTTCCTCTGATCAGAGGCCGGTGCAGGCGGCGCGATGACGTCATCGCGCCACCTGAGCCGTACAGCGCGGGACACAGGCCGGAAGAGGCCTGCATTGCATCGCTTCCAAGGAGGTAAGTATAAGGGTTTATTATTTTTTATAAGAGGCACTTTACTGGCACATGGAGGAGGGGGGTGGGAAGCAGAGGAGAGAGGCACTTTACTGGCATATGGGGGGAGAGGAGAGTGGCACTCTACTGGCACATGGGGGGGAAAGGAAAGTGGCACTTTACTGGCACATAGGGGGCAGAGGAGAGTGGCTCTTTACTGGCACATGGGGGGAAAGGAGAGTGGCACTTTACTGGCACATGTGGGGGAATGGAGAGTGGCACTTTACTGGCACATGGGGGAGAGGCACTTTACTGGCACATGGAGTGGGAGAGGAGAGAGGCACTTTACTGGCACTTGGGGGAGGGAAAGGAGAGTCGCACTTTACTGGCATATGGGGGGGGGGAAGGAGAGTGGCACTTTACTGGCACATGGGAGGGGGGAGAGGAGAGTGTCACTTTACTGGCACAATGGGGGGAGGGAGAGAAGAGAGGCACTTTACTTGCAAAAGGGGGGGGGGAAAGAAGAGAGGCACTTTACTGGCACATGGGAGGGGGGGAGAGGAGAGAGGCACTTTACTGGCACAAGGGGGGGGAGAGGAGAGAGGCACTTTACTGCCACAAGGGGGGGGGGAGGAGAGAGGCATTTTACTGGCACATGGGGGGAGAGGGGAGAGGCACTTTACTGACACATGGGGGGAGAGGAGAGTGGCACTTTACTGGCACATGGGGGGGGGGGGGGTGAGGAGAGAGGCACTCGTTACTGGCACATGATTGGGGGGCACTTGTTACTGGCACATGATTGGGGGGCACTATGGGGGCTTCTACTGAGGCCACAAAGAAGGGGTATTTTATATGGGGGCTCTGTGTGGTACTAGTATTATCAGGGGGTTTATCTGTTTCTGCAGTATAGTATTGGGGAGCTCAGAAGCACAGTATTGGGGATAGTAGGATGATTTGTCCAGAAGATGGGAGGATGATGGAAAAGTAGTAAACTAAGATTTTTTTGGTCAAACTTCAGAGAAGTAAAATGGCGGAAAAATGGTGGTCTGGTCTGAAAAGAGAAGACGAGGACAGAGAACATCTACATTAAAGGAGACGTCACCACTGGATGTAAGAGGTATGTGGGGCTGCTTCGCTGCCAGGCCCATGGAGGGGGAGAAATGTGCCATCAAGATTAGTTTAGACTAAGTGAGCGGGGCCCTAGAAATTCTACTACATGGATCCCCGCTCAATTAGTCTAATCTTGCAGCCTGCATGAAAGATCATTTTTAATATGCATACACAGGTTAGGCAAGATTAGACTAAGTGAGTGGGGCCCCATGTAGTAGAATAGTCACTGCTCGGGGCCCCGCACTGTCATTATAAAAGCAGAGGCGACCCCCTCGGGTCTTGGGGGTCATTCACACTACAGGCACATTTGCGGATGACACACAGTAGCATAGCATAAAATGCTATATATGTGTCATCGACAGATCCCTTCATAACAGTGTCACCCGCTGACCCGCAGATCCTCCAGGCTCCATTACAGTGCCATCCATGGATCGGATCCCCCCCATAACAGTGCCATCATTAGATCCTCTGTTATGGGGATCTCTTGATGGCTCTGTTATGGGAATCTCTTGATGGCTCTTTTATGGGGATCTCTTGATGGCTCTGTTATGGGGATCTCTTGATGGCTCTTTTACGGGGATCTCTTGATGGCTCTGTTATGGGGATCTCTTGATGGCTCTGTTATGGGGATCTCTTGATGGCTCTTTTTATGGGGATCTCTTGATGGCTCTGTTATGGGGATCTCTGGATGGCTCTTTTACGGGGATCTCTTGATGGCTCTGTTATGGGGATCTCTTGATGGCTCTGTTATGGGGATCTCTTGATGGCTCTGTTATGGGGATCTCTTAATGGCTCTGTTATGGGGATCTCTTGATGGCTCTGTTATGGGGGATCTGTCAATGACACTGTTACGGGGGATCTGTGGATGACGCACTGTTACGGGGGATCTGTGGATGACACACTATTATGGGGGAATCTGTGGATAGCACTGTTATGGAGCCTGGAGGATCTGTGGATGACACTGTTATGGGGTATCTGTGGCTGTCACTGTTATGGGGAATCTGTGGCGGACACTGTTATGGGGGATCTGTGGATAGCACTGTTATGGAGCCTGGAGGATCTGTGGATGACACTGTTATGGGGTATCTGTGGCTGTCACTGTTATGGGGAATCTGTGGCTGACACTGTTATGGGGTATCTGTGGCTATCACTGTTATGGGGAATCTGTGGCTGACACTGTTAGGCCCCATTTACACGTCCGCAATTCTGTTCCGCATTTTGCGGAACGGAATTGCGGACCCATTCATTTCTATGGGGACAGACTTTGTCCCGCTCGGACCCGGAATTGCGGATCCGCACTTCCGGGTCTGCACTTCCGTTTCGCAAAAATATTGAACATGTCCTATTCTTGTCCGCAATTGCGGACAAGAAAAGGCATTTTCTATATAGTTCTGGCAATGTGCGGATCCTTAAAATGCGGAAAGCACATTGCCAGTGTCCGTGTTTTGCGGATCCGTGGATCCGCGAAACACATACGGGCGTCTTAATGGAGCCTAATGCTAACATGACAGTTTTTTTGTTTTGCACATTATTGATGATTGTATTTCATGACTACTCTTCTAAGGGCATTGCCTTCATTTATACTGCAGTTCTCCTGTACCACTCTGCCTGCGACTTTTAGCAGTTTAAGCAGTAATTTATGATTTTCTTTTGCTCTTAATAAATCTTGTGCTAAGCATAAAATATATATATATTTATATATGGTGAGACGGTTGCAAGTACTCTTCTGATATGATTTTAATCGAGCAGTTTTGATGCGGGGAGGGGGGGGGGAGTTTTTTTGACACTCACCCTGAGAGAAATTTTACCTAGAAACTGCACTGGCCACTGAGATGGTGCAGATTCACATCCAGGAGTTAATCATTAGGTGTATGTTGATACCTGAAAGATTGACACTTGTGACCTGGGACCTCCAGAGGCCATGAGTTTGATATGTCATGAGTAAGGGCTGACATCACAATAGCCCGAAACCGGTAGACGAGAATTTGTCAAACTGGATGTTTAACTTTTAATCACTGAAATAATGTACCACTGCACCGTCTGCGAATTGAGCTGGATTTTGTTTTTCTATAAGTCTGTGAGTTGGGTTGTTTTAAAGCCTGAGGTGCAGAAGTTCCCCAGGAGTGGTGACCCTGGGATGCCTGAACTCATGTGGGGGGTGGGATCCCACACATTTGCATGCACTTCACTTTCTCACATTTGAGCGCACTCACCTCTATTTTCCTGGGCCTCCTGGCTAGGCAAGATTTTAAAATTCTTGACAAATGCCCATGCTGTAATAGCATACATTCACATATTACATTTTTTGCTTCACTATGTGTCCACTTTCCACATTTGTTTGTCACTAGAGCATTTCAGGGTTGTGCCACCCTTATGGTCTACCCCCTGTGGTTTAGGGGGGAGTGGGGGTGTTTCTCTCCCCCTCTGCAAGCCCCGTGGGTTCAGGGTTGAGCCAGACCTTGACTGAGGCTCTTGGCCAACACTTGGGGTGTCAGAGCAAGATGGGCATGAAGAAACGTTCCTTGGGCTTTAAAAATCCGCTCAACCCTCTCTCCATTTTCATTCTAGATGCGATTCTAGATCTAAACCAGCAAAACATCATCTTGTATATGCCTGGATTTACTGTACAAAGACTGGCAAAATTAGGAAAATCTGCCAATTTTAAATATGTATTGACTGAATAAAGCATCTACTTTTAAGAGGTATGTCCTAGATCTCTGTGTACCAGGTATGTTCAGATGGTTTAAAACACACTTGGAGAAATTTTTAGTGTATTTGCTGTAGAATTCATGAAAGACACCCAAGGCTGACCCTCAATATTCTGTTCCGGATTTATAGTTTGAATGCCATTGATCTGACCACAGACACCGGCCATGGTTTATGAGAGATCCATGTGAAAAAAAATCTGTGGCCACAAAAACAGCAATGCAAATTCCTATTGTAAATAATAGGTCGCAAATTGGCTCTGTGGATTTTGTCACAGAATAGACGAATATATCTGAACATACCCCAAGGCCCCTGTACACTGATAAATTTAGCAAATGATTGTCAGGAAGGAAGCATTCCTTCCCGGCAATCGCCTGCTCAGCAGTGAAGGAGACCACTGCTATTACATGCAGCAATCTTCTCCACAATAAGGGGAGGAAGGATCCCTACGGCCATTGCTCGTCCTCATACTGAATCATTG
Source organism: Bufotes viridis (assembly GCA_033119425.1). NCBI lineage: Eukaryota > Metazoa > Chordata > Amphibia > Anura > Bufonidae > Bufotes > Bufotes viridis. The sequence goes on from CM065596.1 coordinate 63,503,661, forward strand.
TTTGCCGGCGACAGAGCATGATTGGACAGTTACCCAAGCATTCATCAGGTAATCGGCAGCACCTTTACACTGGCAGATAATCGTTAATAAGAGTTTCTATCACTGCTTTTTAGTGATTATCTGGTTTATCCTCAACCACTGTAAAGGGTCCTTTAGTATGATATGCTGCCCTTAAATAAGACATCTAATTCATCTTCTTTTTTACTTTTCCATCAGAATCCCGAACAGTCTACAGTTATCTCTAAAAACACTCATAGGTTTCAGAAAGACTGTAAAACAATAACTGACACACAACTATGTAAGTAATTGCATTTTGTTAAAGTAATTAACAAAAGAGGTTAAACTACGTAACGCCATTAACAGTATTAATGTAATCTACATTTGCTCTACATAGAGGACCGTCCAGTCAGCCCAATTACTGTTTATTGCCTACATTATTTTGCAATGGACAACCTCCACTAATTTGGAGATAGGGTCGGCTCCAGATAAAGCTCCAGAAAGGAACCAGCTTGTTTTCTCATGTACCTTTTGTTTCTGTTCAGTAGAAGAGAAAGAAAATATTTTAAGTGGTGTTAAACAGTTCTGGTCTTTACTTAAGCAATCTCCCTTGTATTCATCAAATTATCACGTACCAGCTAACTAGATGCTATTTGCATGGCAAATCAGATCCTTTTTGATGTTTCCAAAAAATCATTGTTTAAAACACTGAAAATGGCTGCATATTTGCTGCCTGCAACCTGCCTCTGTTTGCTGCTTTTCTTTAATAGCAGGATATATTTCATGAACTTACTGCAATGTTCATTTCCTAGACACTATTGCTAGAGGAAGCGTCTCTCCACACTTGACACCAGGTTTAGGATAAGTAACAGCAGGAGATGAGACCACCAAACATTCACAGTCTTTTTACAAGCATACAGTATATACACAGGTTCAAAGGGTTAGAAGCTGATCGTTAGAATAATGAATCTCACTACAGGCAAATGACATTTAGCATATCAAAGGGACAAACTTTATGGAGTCTTCTGTAATTGTTTAAGTTGTCCCTGGAGAGTTGTTGAGTCCTATAATAACCTTTCCTTGCCAAGAGCACACTGTAAATGAGCATATAGCAAGGAGGAGAAAGCTATTTGGCTATGGACCCTTTTTGGATCATTTGTAAAGGAATTGCAGAGATTTCCAGTATATAAAAATGTGACATGATAAGAAAAGTTATGATAGTACTCCCCATTGATATGGATCATTACAAATATTATAAAACTAATAGGGCTAAGGCGCACATGGCTGGCGTAGCGTTCTTCTATTTCAGCGTTCTTCTATGCCAGAAAACTGGAGTAGAAGATTATAGATGTGACAGGGCAGCTGACACCGCCCATCTCCACCCTCGCCACTCCCCCTTTCCGGAAAAGTGGTGAGGCCGGCAGATTAACTGGACTTACCAAAATTTTTGCACAACTGCTGTTGAAAAAGTTGCAAACATGCAATTTGCGACTTTTTCATGCCAAAACAGTGGTGAATCATAATGATAAATGATGCAAAGGTCGACAATCACATACTGAAGAGTCATAGTTTTATGCTGGGTTTACACTGTACTATCCAGCTGAAAATCATGGTTTACTAGAGATGATAAGTACTTGTATGTGGTCCTATAATAAGCAGATGCTGTTTCTGACCGACTTCTTAAGAAATGTCCTCAAAGTGATCACCAAGAATGGCGCTATTAAAATGGAGATCGTGGGGGCCTCTATCAATTTTACCAGGCAGTTGGGAACAGACCAAAATTCAGCGTATTTTATTATTTGCAAAACAACCGCATAAATATGAAGTAATAGAGAGAAAAGTGCATTCTTCACTCCTTAGTTTCAGGGTCAGGTAATGTTTGACAAATGAAGGCCTAACCTTGAATACCCTTGAAAATACTCATACTTTATTGTTCTTTTACAGACAGAGAAGGCAACTCACAGCGCTATCCATTCCACAGACATATTCCCATAAACATTATTGGCAGGACATACTAGTCAGACTGCTGTGGAAATTTCATACTGCAGAATATGATAAAAGTACACCAACAGTCTCCATAAAAACACATTTCATTCCTAATTGTTGAAAACATTGAAAGTGCGTATGTTTTATGTAACACAATATTTATAACAAACATGTAGAGCACCCACTACTTAATAATATACAGTTACTCATTAATAACAATTATAAATTAAAAATAGAAAACACATAAATCATTCAAAAAGACCTGAGACATGAATATTCAGTTGTATTGTTCATGTATTGCACCCTACTGAGGTTATCTCTGGTGTCTACTCTTCCTTCTTATGAACATGTTGTCAGAATTTCTCTCCCGCTTGGAACAGTAATGCTTGATAACGATTTGTTTGCATTGTTCACATTTCACTGTGCAGCACCAATGGAACTTGCAGTTACAGCTGCTAACAATCTCAATCTTCTTCTCCTCTACTTTAAGACCACATTCAGTACAGAGCCTCCTGCAACTTCTCCTTTCCCATTGGGTCAAATTCTTTCCGCTTTGGAGGCACTCTCGCCCTTCTGTGCCTTGGAGACCCAGGCTGGCGTTCTTTAAGCAATAATCGGGGGAGTCTTCCAAAAAGATGAGCTCAGTTTTAGCCACAGATCCAAACGCATCTGCTATGGCTCCTCTATTATCTGCACTGTTACCTGATCTAATCTTTCTCTTGTCCATCTCGAGTTTTAAAGCCTGGTCATGCTTAACTTTTAAATGGTTGCCGATATCCCGAAACTCTGCCAGTTGTAACCAACATGTCTGTACACTGCAGCTTCCAGATACTCCATGGCACTTGCATGTTCTCTTCATAGTTGCTTTCACTGCCTGTTTAAATGCAGAGATGTTGTGTTAGAACTTGCGGTGGATTGTGAAAAACGACTTAGAAATTATGTAAGTTTCAGTGGTCATGCTTCACTACAGTTGTGTTTTTTTTCTCATTAAATACATAGGCATTACTTTAAATGGTGTTAATTGGTTGACTTAATATCAAACGTACATGTTCCTGTATGATGCTAGTCATATGAATGGTGAAGGCTGCTTTCTTCCAGACTCAGCACTTTGCAACACCAGACACAGCATAAGACCCCCATTTCTGTAAGAAAGCAACTGTGTTTTTCTAATTTCATACAATTTCTAGTCATACTCATAGTAATTAATCATGTTTCAAGGGGTTATCTAGGAATTGATATTGATAACCTATCCTAAGGATATGTCACTAATATCAGATCGGCAGGGGTCAGACTCTCAGAACCCCCACAATAAGCTGTTAGAAGAGGCTGTGTGCTCTGTGAGCACCTAGGCCTCTTCCTTGGCCATGTGATGTCACTGTACATCAGTCACATGGCCTAGTTGCAACTGAGCCCCATTCAAGTGAATGGGGGCTGTGCTGCAATACCAAGCACAGCCACTATACAATGTATGGCACTGTGCTTGGTAAGATGCTGGGAGGCTGCAGCGCTGACTGGAGTTCCAGTGAGCACCGCAATATCTTGAAACAGCTGAGCAGCAGGGGTTCTGGACTGGGGCATAAGTAGTGCGTGGAGCATGTGTCAGGGTGCTTGATGATTGGGGGAAGTTCTTGACTAAGTTAGGCTAGGTTCACTTCTGTAGCAGAGATTCTGGCAGGAGCCTCTGTCACAAATACCTGTGCATGCAGCAATGTTATGTCTGCAAAATGTCAGTATTCATACTGGAAGCCCAATAGACTCCATTATAGTGAAAGGATCCACTAGGCACGGGCAGTGTCCAGAATATTCTGGATCCAGCAATTCTAGCATTCTGTTCCTATTCCAGAACATAATAGTGGAATCTGCCTGCAGGTGTGCACATATCCTAATATTTAGATAAAGGGGGCCCTAGATGATTTTATATCAAGCTAATTATAACTCAACAATTGTGTTCATAAAATTACTCATGATAAAAGGTCTTAAAAGCACCAATAAGGATGAGGAATAAGCTTCATCTTGCGCTAAATGGTCCATCCTTGTGGTGCTCAGTCACTCACAGAGATTTGCAAAGACTAGATGCTGAGGAACTGGCCCAATTTCAGGATAATGAGCAGAAAATTCTCTACCAACAGAACAACTGCTTCATTAATTTATTTATGCTTCATTTATTAAACATAGATTTCGATTTTACTACTGTAGGCTAGTTGTACACTAGCGTCTAGGATCTGGCAGGCTTTTCCAGCAGGGAACGGCCTGTCTGATCTCTTTGAATTCTAGCATTATCAAGCGCTTGAATGTCCCCATCCGACACCATTAACTATAATAGGCATGGGTGTAGCTATAGGGGGTGCAGAGGTAGCAGTCGCTACCGAGCCCAGGAGGCTGAGGGGGCCCAAAGACCCTTGTGCCGCATAAGAAGACACACAAAGCACTGAGGGAAGGGGGCCCAAGCTGAACTCTTGCACCGGGGCCCATGAGCTGTTAGCTACGCCCCTGATAATGGGGACCAGCGGACATTTGGAGTCAACCTAGCAAATATGCCGAGAATCAGCTGGAAGACAACCGCTTTATTAGTGGGCAGGACAGGGATGTTCAAGCTTCTGGCAATGCCCAAATGCAGAGAGATCTGGCAGGCTGTTCCTTGCTGGAACGGCTTGCAGGATCCTAAAAGCTACAGTGCAACTAGCCTAGGAGATAAGCTGCAATTTTTTGAAAATGGTTAATATTCAAAATAGGATTTACAAACTGAAGCCTATGATGTGAAATTATATCAAAATTATATACTCAATAAATCTAAGTATTTTCTGACATTGATCAGAAGAATAATTGCCAATAAGAAAAGTAGGACCTATTGGGATCACAGTGGAATAATCAATGTGACCAAAAATATTCCCAGTGCCTTCCTGGCTCATAAAGAATTGTCATTAAAAGGGACATCTGGTAATTCTAACACCAACAAGAAACACTTGCCTTTACAGAGTGATACTCGGTGTTAAAGAAAGTTATTGTTTTAGGACTCCTAATCCAAAACTAAATACACATCATGCGAAAGTGTGAAGACTCCCGAATGCTAAGCCCACACTTCTCCAACACCTTTAAGTATGCTGGGTCAGGGTTTGCACATGTCAGTTTATAGAGAAGGTGTAAATGTTCTGGGTAAGAATAACCTGCTTTGACCTCCTATTGAACAGCATGTCTCTGCTTCTATTCTATTTTAATGTGGGTAAATGAAAGAAACATGTCAAGAAAGAATACACCAGACAAAGAAATGTTAATGAACTTACAAGTCTTCCTGCTTCATTGTTATGCAAGTTCATTAAGGCTCGAGCATCTTGTCCCGTCTCCAGGCCATCAACAAAAAGTTTTGAGATCCTCTCTCCAAATTCAACATTATCACTGCATCCACCCCATACCCAACCTCTTCCACCTATGAAAGAAATAAAGTAAAAAAATCTTGTTATTTATGCAGTTCCAATATGGTTTAAAAGTCAATTAGCTGGCAAAACTAAAATGTACAATTCTATACTTCTGTGTGTTTTATTTTTTGCTGATGAAAGCAATGTTACTTTGCATATGTATCTTAATGACCTCTTCATGCCTCCCTCTGCTGAGCATCACAATTGATGGCTATTGAATAACACTGCTGGATGCTGGCTAGTAGACCCACGAAGTTGCTCATATAAGTTAAAACTACACATACCAATAGGAGATATAAGATGCTGAAAACTGGATAGCCATGTGTGCATTCATTCTAAATAACTAAGAAACTATAGCTAAATACCGACGTACAGACCCAAAATAAGTGTCCAAAGCATGTAGTTTAATAAACTTATCCCAAGAATTGTGCAGGACAAAAATTCAAGCAAAAAAGGGAACTTTTATTCATATAAAAGTAAAGTAATAGTAACCATACATCATTATTAAAACAATCCACACAAAACAACAGCTATAAACAATTGTCCCTCTCTTTCTTATTTCTATCTGTTGTCTTGTATGGATTTTTTAAATAATAATGAATGGTTACCTTTAATTGGTAATTTGATCTTTATGCCTTTATCTTTGTTCTTTGTGATTTTGATGATAGATGGTTTATCTATCTATCTATCTATCTATCTATCTATCTAATTCCCAGTGGAAAGTTTATAATACTTCGGAAAATGAATGATAACAAGTATTATTTTTTATATTTATATATTATTATGCCATATAGTATAAAAATAATTGAAACAGAAATGTTAATGTCTAAAGACAATACAACTCACCAATGCGTCCATTTCTAGAATCATCACATCCACAATTGTCAAAATCTCCCATGCTGCAATTCCTGGTCAAGGTGTACATTACTCCAGCTGAACTGACAGCATGTACAAATGATGTTTCTCTAGTTGCTGGAGGAGAACAACATAAAGCAATAGTTTTATTACATGCTGGTCTGACATACTATATAATTCAGCTATTTCTCTGTCCTCCTATTTAAGAAATTCCAAGTATTATCTATTCTAAGTTGAGCTGCAGAAGACGCTGCTAAATGCAGAGCTCCATTCAATATCCAGATTATGAATCTATAGAAATTCTTCACTGGACCATTTTCTCATATCACTGTTGTATGAAAACATTACATTTGATTTCTACATTTTGAAAGGTGATTGGAGTTGGACCAAACGTATTTCACCATCCTAATATAAGCTTTATTACAGGCAACCTTCTACTGGACAACATGTATTAGGGAGCTGAAATCATAGTGGAAATACTGAATGTAAACTTAAGGTAAAAATAATGTAGCCCGCTTCTCAGGTTTTTAAAAGTTGTTTGTGTGTCTCATATTATTATACATATTATATATTATTATTATATATATTCCAGTAATTTAATAAAAACATTATGCTGCATGTAAATATAAATTCTACACTTACAAATAATCCCTATTAAATATAAAAAAGTCACAATTTGGTCACTTCTTACTCAATTTACTTACCACTTCTTAACCCATTGTGAGTTGCTAGTTGAAGCGCGCTCTCAGGACAGTTCCACCGTTCCCATGCAAACTGAAACTTGCATTCTTCAATGCCACTCTGAGCTCCCACTGCCACGCTGGTAGAGTATGTCAAGTAGGCCTGCACAAATCCAAAAAACATAACTAGACATTGATAATTTAACTATCTATGCATGGATACTAAACTGAAGTATTGCAAAACAAAAAGTAAGAAAAATCAATTACCTTTGGTCCCGTCATCAGAAAGTTGTTGACTGACCTGAAAACAAAAGAGACAAGAAAAAGTTAACTTTTTTGTTCCCCTGAAAACTATCTTGGATTCCACGTCCACATTTGTGTTCAGACTCACCATGCTGATGCAGTGAACACTGGGCAAAACACAAGAACAGTCATGAGGATGCAAAGTTTTCTGAATTCCATGATAAATTTCTTCTTGTTGTAAAGTCCAAACTAAAGTTCACAGAGAAGTGGTACATCCAACAAAGAGCAGTAGCAAGACGTGTGGTACTTATAAGGCATCCATGGGGTTTTCAGGGCACTTCTCTTTACTGCTGGCCAATAGTACAGCTTACATGAGAAGTTCACTGGATAATGTGTGAAGAGGTGACGCCTACTATAACACTTGAGAAGACAATGAAAATGACCCTAGCTGTAATAATAGAGCAATACACTCACAATAGTTGGTTTTAATTATATTAAAACATTTTAAATGCCTTAGTGAAGGGTTCCTTTGACAATATAATAGCCAAATAAGTTATCTTTCCTCCTATCAATGCAAACAATTATGTTTCCAGTATCATATTATAAGCTAATAATGTTTTAATTGTTACATTTATCAACATATATTTATGAATGCCACCGAGAGATGGCTGACATGATGCAATTTAATTATACATTGTCTTTTTTTTATCAGGGAAAGTGAAAAATTAGAAGTTTTATTTTAGACAGGAGACTTGAAATCACTTATTATTAGGCTGTGACTTGTATCTATTCTGTGATGGCTGCCTCTGAAACTAGGAACTTTTGAGAGCTTTCCCAAGTATGTCCTGTACTATATAGTCACATAGAAATAGTTTTATCTAATATGGTGTCTAACTTGGCAATATGGAGCAATACTGGAAAGCATTTTAATATTTTTAGAAGATTATAATTGACTACCATTATTATCCAGTATTACCTTCTGGATTTTAGCCCCTGGGGTGAAATTATCCAAATTTAATTTACTCAATGTGGAGAAGAGAACATTAAAGCTGAATGTAGTCACATACTAATTTATAGGTTTGGTAGCTCATGTATGCTAGGGGCTTAACTCACTTTCTGTAGCCTTTTATGATATTAGTAGATCCCATAAACATTGGCAGGATGCATCGGCAAAACCACAGACATATGGCCATTGTAGGAGTGCATATGATTTATTATTGGCCTTACCAAAACTTTTCTTTTCATGATTTATACAGAGAATATGAACTCACTAATTATATCAAAGAAATCAAAAGATTTCATCTCAAATTCATAAAGGTGTTATTTACTTGTAGAGATTTTATTAAGGGTTTTGACATTTCTTCAAAAGCTGAATACATGTGATCTATAGTGGTGTTATTAAACCAGTGATACCTGTTGCCACTAGGGAACCAGAAACTAATTTAAAGAGGTTATCCAACTTGTAAAAAATCCCCCCAATGCCCGTGCTCCTCATATAGATTATACTTACCCCGCTCCCTGGCACCTGCATAGCTCCTGTACTCCACATATCATTACTGATATGTGGCAGATGAGGTTTAACACTGACAAATGTAAGGTTATGCACATGGGAAGGAATAATGCAAGTCACCCATACATACTAAATAGTAAAACACTGGGTAACACTGACCTGGAAAAGGACCTAGGAATTTTATTGAACAGCAAACTAAGCTGTAAAAACCAGTGTCAGGCAGCTGCTGCCAAGGCCAATAAGATAATGGGTTGCATCAAAAGGGGTATAGATGCCCGTGATGAGAACATAGTCCTACCACTTTACAAATCACAAGGCAGACATAGCAAAGCTGGAGAGGGTTCAGAGTAGGGCATCTATAGTAATAACTGGAATGAGGGATCTACAATACCCCGAATGATTATCAAAATTAGGGTTATTCACCTTAGAAAAAAGACGACTGAGGGGAGATCTAATAACTATGTATAGATATATCAGGGGTCAGTATAGAGATCTCTCCCATCATCTATATATCCCCAGGCCTGTGACGAGGGGACATCCTCTGCGTCTGGAGAAAAGGAGGTTTGTACACAAAATAGAAGAGAATTCTTTACGGTAAGAGCAGTGAAACTATGGAACTCTCTGCCTGAGGAGGTGGTGATGGTGAGTTCACTGAAAGAGTTCAAGAGGGGCCTGGATGTATTTCTGGAGTGTAATAATATTACAGGCTATAGCTACTAGAGAGGGGTCGTTGATCCAGGGAGTTATTCTGATTGCCTTAAGTGGGGAAAATTGGCTTCTGCCTCACAGTTTTTTTTTGCCTTCCTCTGGATCAACTTGCAGGATAACAGGCTGAACTAAATGGACAAAATGTCTTTTTTCGGCCTTATATACTATGTTACTTAAAGTGTACCTAAACTTATAAATAAAGTTTATGAAAACCTACTGTAAATGCTCTAAAATATTTTTGTCTATACTTTAATTATTTTACTGTTTTCCATGCAATTTAGGCCCATGAAGTTCTCGTGCCTTTAGCGCTTTGCAGCCTGTGCTCCCGTACACTGCTGTGTATGGGGTACAGATTCAATATGGCCGCTGTGCCTTCTCGCTTTGCTCTGCTAGACCCTGCGCCATGCAAGGGTTTAGCACATCGGAACAAGAGGGATAAGGGCAGGAGCTCAGCATAGCAAATTGCTTCTCTGCCTATACCCACTCTGCTAAAGCCTGGCAAAATATATCTATGCCACGCTTTAGGAGAGCTGCACTACAGATAGGAACAGCAATGTGCTATGGAGCTCCTGCCTTTACAGCGCTCAGTGCGGCCACAGGGGATCAGTATCCCGATATACAGCAGTATACAGGAGTACGGATTCTAAAGCGCAATAGGCACCTGAACTTCATGTACCTTTATCACATAAAAAAAAACTATATTACAAAAAAGTCATTTTAGGGCATTTAAAGTAGGTTTTAATCAACTTTATTTATTTAATTTATTTAAGTTTAGACACCCTTTAAACAAAAAGGTATAAACTAATAAAGGTTTACAGTGTATTTTCTTTCCGTGTCCGTTCCGTTTGTTGCGGACCGTATGTGGAACTATTTATTTAAACAAAAGTTACTCGGTGTGCATTCCGTTACTCGGTGTGTTACTCGTTTCCGTATGTCCATGTGTCGGTTCTGCAAAAAATATAGAGCATGTCCTATTATTGTCTGCATTACGGACAAGGATTGTACTGTTCTATCAGGGACCAGCTGTTCCGTTCCACAAAATACGGAATGCACACAGACGTCATCTGTATTTTGTGTGGATCTGTTTTTTGCGGACCGCAAAATACATACAGTCATGTGCATGAGCTCTTAAAGTCAGACAAATGAGAGGCGTTCTATAGCGTAAACCACAGGTTGTGGAATAAATCCAACAACTATTTCTATTTGCACCTGCTGGGAGAGGATTTAATATTAGTTATTTTTTTTTACAAATGATGTTGCTTTCTTAGAAGCTGCTTAAAATGATAAAAATTATAGATGATAGAGCTGCTGCAAAAATCACCCACATAGTTTATAGTCTACCTATAGTTTGCTTTGCGCTTCATTCACTGAAACATCAATGCTGTGTAAAAGACACTTTTGGTTGACATTTATCATTTGCTGTTTTCTTTGAGTCAGTTTTAAGTCTGTGTGTCTGTGTGTGTCTGCGCCAAATTTATGAAGTGACGCAACTTCATAAAATATTTGGCATGAATGCAATGTGGTTGATACCTATATGTGTTAAGGTACACCAGGGGGTTGGCTGGCATGGAGTTGTGACTTTTTGCAAAAGTTGCACATAGTAAATGAGCCATAATCCAAGTCTAATCTCACTTATACCCCTTAAGCATAAAGGACTTTGAAATGTAGCGAGGATCACCAAATATCACAAATTTTTACCAAATGTTGCAAAAAGTGGATCAAAAGCCATAACTTTTTTAAGCTACAAAACAGAGGTACCTGATTTAATAAATGTTCCCCTTACTTTATATATCGGTCACCATGAAACACCAGTATGTTTACATGGCTGCAACAAGTTCTATCCTGTCTGTTAAGAAGGTGTGTTCCTAATAGTCATTACCCCATGACAACATAAAGCAATGCACTAGAGGTGGATATATAATGATCAGTGTGTGTAGCCCTAAGGCTGACCATAAAGGCAGCATATGTTTACTGAGGCCAATAGATGCCAAAATATTTGCCTGTTCTTGAGACCATCTGGACCCGCCATACACTGCTTTTGTCCCCAATGAAAAGAAAGAATGATGTGTTGTATCAGGCACAGATCTTCCAGTATGCTAGAAAATCTCAGTGTTACAGAAAAATATTGGATTTGTTTTTACTTTTTTATTTATAAATGTATAAAACTATATTTACAATTATTAGGCTATATATTTATTTTCCATTATTCCTTTCCAATACCCTCCAACCTACCTTACCCAAGGACTGCCCACTGGAGAGAGAGAAAAAAAGGATTAAAACAAAAATAATAATAGAGTCGTTAGTTAGGATCCTAATGAGACTAAACATTGCTCAATTTATTGTCGTAATTTTTTTTTCTCATATATAAATGTTTCCATGGCAGTTCAGTCGATATCCAACTTCTGGGAATGACCAATCTCGATTCGAACAGCACTTTTGTTATTAGCTCCTTTTTAGCCTTTAAGATTTTCAAGCTATTTAAATTGTTAAGGACAGCACACTGAATAGTAAAAGGGACTTGTATCTTAACAAGATATTGGCCATTGAACGATGTATATTAACATATCAGGTAAGGGCTATTTTGCATTAACCAATAATCGGACAGTGAGATTGACGATGGAAGATAACACATCCAGTGGTGCACATTTACACCAGTCTATTACACAGATCAATGCAAGCTGAATATGAGAGGAATGATTCCTACCACAGTTGTTCCTCCCTCATTCAGTGCCCTTTATTATTTCTAATTACACAGATATGTGCTACTGATAATTGGACATCTTTCATCCTGATGAAATATGCCCATCAGCCGGCAAACGAGTGTTTGCTCATTCATTGGCTGATTGGCTGCTTGATTATATCGCCAAATAAATGGGAAGCAGTGCTCCTATGAACACAAATTCCTGATAATCGACCCAAAAATCCTTCCTCTGGATCAACTTGCAGTATAACACGCTGAACTGGATGGAGAAATGTCTTTTTTCAGCCTTATAAACTATTTTACTTCCAATTCTTGGATCTTATAGTCTCAATCTAAAGGTTGCCATACACATAAGATTAAAGTCAGCCAGAATGGCAGATTTCGGCCATTCCAGCCAACTGTCGTTTGAAAAACTAGCGTGAACGAGTGTTTGTGATCGCCAACGTCAGAGTCTTCTCTGCCCAAAATGCAGTCCACAGTACTTGAAAACTTCGGCCGTTCATCGTCCGAAACGGCATGTTGATGGCATTAAATTCAGCCAATCACTTGCCACTGTGCTCAATCACCAGAGTTGGTGGGATTATTCGTATAAACGATCCCATGGATGACTGGTTGGCCAGAACGAGGTATCATTATCTCAGATGTATGGCCAGTTTTAAACTGGCTAAACTGATTGAGTGGAGGAGGCAAGCAGCTGCCCGTCACCTATGGGGTCATTTATCCTTAGGGTAAACAAATAAAATGGGTAAAATTCTAAACTGTCAGTTCTTTGTTTCAACCCATCTAGATTGTTGGGACTGTCAAGAGGACAACTGGGCCATCCCCATACATGTTACATTGTTGCCAGATCACGTTAAAATTGATTGCTCAATTTGCCAAAAATATGTGTGTGGCCATGTATAGTATACACACGATAAGGACACTTTTGGAGATAACAGTAAGGATCTTTTTATACAGGGGAAATTTCAACCCCAAATGTATGCCAACTGGCAATATAAAAGTCGATTTGCCCTCGTTTTCCCATGGCCTTAAGCAATGGGGATGAATGATTGTTGCTACAATTGTTCATCCCCCTTCAGTTTTCCTATTGTTGGCAGCAGATCCCTGAAGTGCTGCCGCCAAATGACGGTTTTTGGTGCCGCTTGATAAGATGGGATTCCCTGACAAACGAGGGTTTGCTTGTTTGTCAGATGATCGTGTGATGTTTACACAGGCCAATGATCAGTAACAAATGTTTTTCGTTCCCGATCATTGGCCTGTGGAAAATGCCCCTAACTATGGTAAACTTGTTGTCATTCATGCAGCTAGCATAGCATACTTCTAGAATTCAGATCATGTTTATAGGGTAGATTAAAAAAGAAATGTCAGAGAAAAAGCATTTATGAAGACCAATTAAACCAAATGTAAAAAATACTCATTATATCGCTCACATACTCTCCGACTGTGTAAACAGAATCTGTGAATACACACCTATAGCACTAGAGAGAGCATGACTGGCTTTAACAAGAAAGCGATTATGGTGGTTGTCCTAGATAATAAAAAATCTCAGACAAGCCCTAAAATGGTTTAAAAATAAATCACCCCTTTCTCCAACACCGTTCTCTGTGGCACTGGTGTGGTTATTCTTCCACTGTCTTTTTACAAACAGCAGCGGAGATGTGCTTGGATATGGGAGATGACCACTGCAGCCAATCACACTGTCTTCAGCGGTCTACCATGTGCTCTATCCCAGCATGTTAACAACGCTATGATGTGTGTGGTAATGGGATAGGGCCTGTGACCACTGCAGCCAATCACTGTCCTCAGTAGCAGACTACTGCGGAAGGGAATGGCTGCAACGGTGACATGTCGTTTCTCGGTACATCACTGCTGCAGTTTTTAAACAGACATTGGCAGTAGAACCAGACAGTGAATTTATACCATTTTAGGGCTTGTCTGAGATTTTTAATTAACTTGGACAACCCCTTTCTGCTAGTTATACATTTTAGATAGCTGTGCTCGCTTTGGCCAACACCCGTCTCTGCAGACCACCTCATAAACATGCATGCTCAGCTAAGCTGGATGTTTCTGCTTTCTGAACAGAGAGAGGGGAGGAAGCTGACTTCAGACATCTCTGACAGTGGCTTGTTTCCCCCAAGAACAAAAGGAGAGCATGTTGAAACCAACTACATGATCTTTCTCCTACCCAACATCTATGGTCACTTGGTGCTACCAGAATTAGCAAGCTCTGCAATCATTAATCTAATGTGTATGGCCATCTTTAATCCCAAAGATGTCAGTCTCTATTTTAATCTTCTTATATAGGATATTTACTCTTCCCATACTACAGATATTTTAGTTAATAAAATATAAAAGAAAAATATTAAAAGGACACACTATGGTAAAGCACATATCCTAGAACCTACGTGGTCTCATTTATAATACTATGTACCTTGTACCAGACAGTCGTAATTTACTAATCTTACATCTACAATGTTTAGAATGACAACAAAATAAAAAGATTTACAGCAAATGAGATTGTATACAGTAGCACTACCTGGCTATTCACTGGGTGTGTTGTACGTGTATTGTATTCTAAGAAACTGTCCAGACAATGTAATTACATGAATGCTGTACTACCAGATACCACATCTGCTTCATAATCCCGCATTTACAGCAGTTAAATACACTATAGGACTTGGTTTTATGAGCTCTTTCCTGCACCATAATTAACCTCTCTAGAAAAGAAGTATCCATTGCCATTATTGTGACAAGGCTGTTTTCCTACATCATTGATTTAATTTACATAATGTTATATTGTGTAATATTCTTTTTTTGTTTTATATGTCTTTATCTTGGATCATTGGATTGGAACCAATGTACAATGTTCAACTGTTTCGTAAGGAGGAATTTCGTATGAAAAATTTGATACAATGAGCTTACATTAAGTGCAAGGTGTGAACAAATAACCAAAATAATTTCAACAAACTATACTTTTAATGAATTGATTGCTCTCTTTGATAACCTCTTTGTGTAAATACATAAAAATAATTGGGTCAAATTGTGTCCTTAAAGGGGTTGTCCCGCCGTTAATATTGATGACCTGTCGTCAGGATAGGTCATCAATATCTGATCAGTGGGGGTCCGACACACGGCACCCCCGCCGATCAGCTGTGAGACAAGGAGCCGCTTCCTGGTCTTCGCAATACGCCTCATCTCCTGTGGAGCGGTGGCGTAGTGTAATTACAAGCACTCACTGCATTCACTTGAATGGAGAAGGTTCTTGTATTACACTGCACTTCTGATACAAAGTGCAGTGTAAGGAAGAGGAAGCTGCCCTCGCTTGGACGGCGTCTTGCCTCCTTCTCAAACAGCTGATTGGTGGGGCTGCCGGGTGTCAGGATTCCACCGATCAGATATTGATGTTCTGTCCTGACGATAGGTCATCAATATTAACGGCTGGACAACACTGATTAAAAGGTAACAGAACCCAAAACTTAGCTCTAATATTTACTCTAATATAAAGAAGACTGTCTCCATGATAACACAAAATTACATGAATTGCGATCACTGGAAAGACCCCATAATAGGGCATGAAAGAGGTATCCATCAATTTTGAGATAGGTCATGAAATTAGAGGGGAGAGGCTCTGAGACCCCCAACATTACCAACAAGTACCTTTTCCCTGGCTATAGAATTCAATGTAAATGTGCAGCGGCAGTGCTTAGAAACAAATAGGGCCAAAAAGAGTCTGAGCTAATGGTCAGACTCCTAATTGTTTTAGTAATTTTTTTTAGTTTTTTCTTTTTATACTTGCACCTAAAATATTGGCTTAGTAGAATTATATTGTATATCTATAATGGTATAAATAGAGGTGTCTCAGGCAATAGTTTTGGTTTTCTAGCAACGTCTTCCTCTGAGTGGCAGCCAACATCAGGTTTTGGTGTAGAAAACAAATCCCATTATATTACAGATCCTCAAGTGAAGTTTTGAAGGTTAAAGAATGTCCGCAAGCTGTTCTTCACCGTTGACGCATAATACAAATCAGTGAAACCATTTAGGATGATCATTTTGCCACTCAGATATTATTCTGTGGAATCACTGGGCATGTCCAATATTACAGAATTAAAGCACTGGGCAGAATATAGACTGCTGAAAATAGTGGGGAAAAATATATATATATATGTCACTGTGCCTGGAAAGTGTCTTGATGTGGGCTGGAATTTGTGATACACACTATAATATGTAAAGTGTGTTTTGTTTGCAAAATACATTTTATTTTATTTCAAAAATGCTAAACATGACTTTCTTGAAGACAATTCAACTGTTCAGCAAGTATAATTATACTTAGTGGCTTTTGTCGCTTTTTGGTGCATCTTGTATAAAAAACGATATAAGCCCCAAGTTAGTCTAAAAAGTGTTGCGAAATTCTGCTGGTGTAAAGCTTTGTGCTGCATTATGTCTCATCTTCCTTTCAGATTGATGGGCACAGTGGCAGGAGAACCGGAGGTCACAGGTTTAGACACATTTAGCAATCCACATATATATTGCTCATAAACTTGACACTAAAAAAAATGGTGCAGGCATCTGCCCCAATGAACCACAGTTTGTTAGAGAACTTGCAGCGCCCACTATATCATCAGGTCTATCTCTTTCATAATGGAAGTGATTCCTGTAGTAGATATATTTCCCAGGATTGCTTTGTATACAATGATGACAACTTTCTTGATGCAGAACTCTAAATTTATGATACCTTGATGTTGAATTATATAAGCTTAGTGAATGTATAAATGATATGAAATGATCTCTATTAATTATAAATTAGGAGTTATTGCATTGAATTGAATTATGTCATACTATTAACCTCTTAATGACTGTCCAATGTACATTTACAGTGCTGTTTTAAGTTGACTGTCCATGTCCAAGTGATCAGGCCCCTGAATATTGTGTGCTTGGCAGTTACAGATTGCTGAGATACTGGTAGTAGGAGGATGCTGCTGGGTCTAAGGGCTGTATTAGACCTGCAGATAGTCGAGCAGATCATCTCTAACAAGCATTAGTAGGAATGCTGGTTAGCGATGATCTGCCTGTGTAAAAGTGCCGCCAATTACTCAATGAGTGAGCGTTTATCGGGCAATCACATTTTTTATGTATGCTAAAAATCGTGGAGGAAATTTCTGTATGTAATAGCAACGGTCTTCTTCACTGATGAGCAGCCGATTTTCAGAAAAGAATGTTTTTTTCCTGACAATCAGAATGCTAATCCGCAGCTGTAATACAGCCCTAACTGAGAACACCCCTAAGGTTTTGATCACACATGTCTGATTTGCATTTTGCAAATTCCACACATATCTCACCAGAAGATCCACGGTAGCAAGGACATGGATTGCTGCTGCAGATGTGCAGTGTGAAGTGCACATGATCCGCATGAGGATTAGCTAATCCACATCTGGTTTGTATGGCTTGTTGAATGGGAGAAAGCCACTGCCAGACACCTTATCCCTCTGAAAACAAAAAGATTGGCCATGTTCACATCTAACATGCCCAATACTTTTGTTGTCGGGGAGGTGAGACGGCCATCGTAGATGTTTGGCAGTGAGTTTCTGCCCTCTCCTATTCACAACAAATGCATGTTCGGACAAGCCGAGCATGCACGTGTATGGGAGGATCAGGATAGAGAGCTGTTGGCTGAATGAGCATTTGGTCGACAGTTATGTCATGTGTATTTAGAAAAAAATCTACTTCCGGCCTTAGTGTGAATTACCTTTCACCACTATACTAACTTTTTTCCAAACTAGAAGCTAACTAAAGCTGTTAATGCCATTAGAATAAAACGTTTACAGCTAGGTGTGCTGGGTATAATTTGTCATGTAATCTGTCTAATTGCTATTGAACCTGGTGATTATTGGTATGTGTAATTGACCTGTTGTCATCACTGTCATTTGATTATACTGAAATGAATCTGTCATGCTGAAAATGTGTGTCATCAGACAATCTAAATTGTGGCGGTTTCTCAAGTAAATAGAATGAATGGCATCCCAATGCCACACTGTCATTTATATTACACGTGATCATTTTGCATTATCTCTAACATGAACTGTTGTTAATTTTTTTTTTAAACATCAGATGGAGGCATTATAGTAATCGAGTCACATATTTTCGGAATCAAAATCTAAATTTGTAATGTATCTATAGGAAGATAAATAACCATTAGTCTATATGACCTTACAGTGCCCTCAGAGAAATTCTAATTGGTAATTTGTTTTACTCTTAACATGGGAGATCCTATATTGCTCTATTGTTTTTTTTCTGGCATGTTAGGACAACTTGGCTTGGCTCATAATGTATGCTTGGCCTTGTGAATGCAAATGCTCATAGGTATTATGCCATCCTTGGTAAGACATATAAAATGTTATTCAAATCAAATGTTTTTATATGCAGTATTTGTATATGTGTTTGAATTTAGCAAGGTTTTACTATTCCCAAAAGAAACCTCATGAGAATGACATGCAATCATAAAATGGGGTGGGCAAGCCTGGGGCATGATGGAGACAATTCAAGGAATTTGGGCTCATTTAAATGCTTTTTTATGAGCTAAAGGCCGCATGATTTCACAGCAAGTTGTTTGGTCTTACCCCCCTGGGCTGACAGTTGCCAACTCTCTCCTGCACATACAAACTAGTACAAATGGTACATAGTCCAGAATTTCATTCTACTACTTTACCTTCTCAATCATTTTTTGACAACGCTCCTGATATTGTCACATTAGCATGTACAGGAAACATAAACCTCTGTAGAAAATTTCCTTTACAAGTATTTAAAAATCCAAATGTAATCCAAATACAAATGTAATTTAAAATCAATTCTAAACAGTGATCTTCATATCTGTGTCAAGTCACACATTGCTCATCCAAGTCTTACATATCTCTTCCTATGCAATCATTGTAGGCAATGATTAGAAATTGTTTTATTATTGTGAAACTAAATCTTTTACTACAGTGAAACATTTCAAATAGTTTCCACCTATGTGAGAAAGGCTGTAAAAGACAAGTGTTGTGCATAAAGTGTTTTATCCTCTGGCTCCACATTTATTAGCAAGTAATAGAAGATATTTATCAGCACAGATTTTGTGAAAGGGCAACCTGGGGCCAGTCTGACAAACCTGCTAAATTTGGCACTTTGAAGCAGCGGATTACAGTTGTTGGTGTGTGAGAAAGTAATGAATGTAAAATACGACTTAATGAAGATAGATCAGCCTTACTGTTAGTATATGCCTGCTGGGTTAAGGGAAGTTCATAGTTAGATAACAAGAATTAGGAAGGCTTGGATGAGGCAAATAAATTAAATGGTGATACTTCTTGGGTTGTTACTGTTAAGATCAACATCATATTTTAATTACCGTAAAGGTGGAAAGGAGGATAAAGACATTCAAAATTCATTACGGTAATAATGGTTTGACTATAGCTTAACATTCACAGCAATAGCGGAGTCATGTATCAATGCAGTCATTTAGATACTTTAGCCTTAAAGACAGGCTTTATTGTTAGCTATTAAGTTGTATGAAACATTTTCTTCAAAATGTTACATGATGTTCATAAATTGCACATAAGAATCTCACTCAGTTGAAAAGCTTGTTAAGTTTAATATTTCAAAAAATATCTAAAATGCAGAAAAAGTTGAAATCAGAGTAGGCTCAAGTGACAGTCATTTGCCCCTTTGAAATAGATATAAGGAAATGGCAAAAACTGTTCTTTCATAGAGTCACGCTGTTAGGTTGTTTTCACAAAGTCAGTGATTTTCATGAGTGATAGTGAGCCAAAATCAGGTGTTGTTAAAAAACATAGAATAAGTGCAAATCTTTCCATGATACTTTACTCGGTGTAGGCTTCACTCATGGTTTTGGCTCACAGTCACTGATGGAAATGCCTGACCAAACACTGACTGTGTGAAAGTGGTCTTACTGATACTAGCAGTTTTTGTTATATTATTTTATATTTCAAACATTTACAATAACATAAACTTGTATAATATGCAGCATATTCACCTTTATTTTCCCAAACTGGGCCTTACATTAAGATGTCTGCTATGAGGAATTGGACTTTTCACACTCTAGGTTTAGTTAGGGCTTTCCCTGTTGTTTTACTTCAGCCCAATGAGTACATCAGTATGCCCTTTTTCAACTTATGCTAATAGTCACTATAAAAAACACACTACGTTAGCCTTTTTTTTACAAATTGATTCACTGGGCGACGTATGTCACTGTATGCTGTTTAATGGTATACATCAGAGGTATTCCTTCTGTGATAGGCTCAGAAACAGTGTTGCACTGAGGTGGCCATACACATTACCCTAAAGTTAATCAAAGTGGATGATTTTCACTAAAACGATCATAAGTTGGGTGATAATGAACAATCAGTTCAGCTGACTGATAACAAATCATCATCACCCAGAAATAAGTCATCTGTGTTTTTGTCTGATAGTCAATAGACCACAAAAGATCTTTACCTGAAGGAAAGGCCCTGGGACTTCATACTTGGTGTCATTGAATATTTATGGCCGGTTTGAATAAGTGTAACACCCAGTATGGATTAAATGAGTACAACAACAAAAAAGTCAAGGTGAAACATACGATGCAACAGCACTCTGCAAACCAAATAAAGTACAAGAAAGTATTCTAATGCTAATGCTATGCTTATTTGTAAATTTGAGATGCTTGGCAAATACATTTTGTACAAAATTATTTGAGCCCGTCTGCCACACATCAAGGCGATCTCTGTAAGACGAGAACCTAACACAAAATTCTACCTGTTATGTGCCACTTGTATATAATGTGTATGGCCACAGTGAGGCAATGCATCTAAGTGAGAAAACCACTACCCACTAATACAATGATCTGAACTTGAGGGGAAATAAATGCATTGATCTCCTGCTCAATCCTTGACAGTAGAGTAATAGAGAAATCTTGCCATTAAAGATGCAAAAAGATTTGTTTTTCATTAAAGCTAGTTATACATGATGGACTCATCCTGGACATTGATTGACAGGAATAACAACAGAGGTAGTCACAAACAAGCAGGAGGATAACTACAGGGGGTGTAAAGGGTGCCGTTTCAAGCCCTGGAGCGTGAGGAGACCCAAAATTCCCCTGTGAGTGATCACACTCCCACTGCTCTTTTGTATAATGACAAGGATGAAAAATAATTGCAGTTTACCTGGTACACTGTAATACAGGGATGACCTCTCCTTACTGCAATCATGATTGCAACCACTTAAAATAAAACAATAATTAAGGTTAATTGTGTGTATATGATTATGATGTAGTGCATTACATATGATTCATTATGTTAGAAAGAACTTAAAAAATTTCAGATTTTACCCTGCAAACTCCCTGAATATGTCATGTATTTATCAGTGTAAAGTATGATGCTGTAATTGAGACACTCTTTCCTTTCTCTCTCTGGTTGGCATAATTGGTCTAACTGAGAAAGTCAAGCTAGGCTGTTTGCTAA
The DNA here is from genome assembly GCA_033119425.1 of Bufotes viridis. NCBI lineage: Eukaryota > Metazoa > Chordata > Amphibia > Anura > Bufonidae > Bufotes > Bufotes viridis. The sequence continues at coordinate 63,525,242 of CM065596.1, forward strand.
AAGTCCAAACAAAGGAAGAAGTTAAATAATCCTTCCACCTTTTTTTGTAAACAAATAAAAAATATATACATATAGGCTGTTAATGTGACAAAAATCTTTCAATAATATTGCTTTTAAAAAAACAGAAAAACTTTGAACCTAAATCTATTTAGCAGCAGAACATGAAAATGTTTCCATACAGAAATAATAAGACTGATATCAAATGACAGAAATCATTTGTTGTGCAATTATTATGGCTGTAGGTGTTGCAACTTGGTTAGCGCTTTTGACTTGTAGTGCTAGGGTCTTGGATCAAATCTTGTAATTTTGCATACAATTGTATGTTTCCTCTATGTTTGTGTGAGTTCCAGTTTCCTCTGGAGTTCCTATGGAAATTTTTCTAGTGCATAAGTTAAATCATTGCTTTTAAAAGTATAAAATAAAAATAGAAAAGCAAATCATCCACTTTCCTCATATTAAAAATAAACAATAAAAAACATCATTAACATTGCTGCATCCCAAAATGCCTGTGTTATTAAAATATAAAATATTTATCCTTTGTGTTCGATTCACTATTTTTTTTGTTGCTTTACCTCTGGTTGAAAAGTTACACTACAAAATGGTATCAATAAAAATCACAGATCACCCCACAAAAAAACCAGCCCTGAATCAACTCTGTAGATATAAACATAAAAAAGTTATAGGTGTTAGAATATGATGATGAAAATATATTTTTTTTAAACGTTTTTATTTTTTATATATTAAAAAAAAAATAAGAAAAAATATAAAAGTGTAGTATCTCTGTAATTGTACTGACCTGGAGAATGAAGGGAACACTGTAAAAACAAAACCCATAAAACTGTGTCAGAATTGCATTTTTTCCCCCAATCCCATCCAAGTTTTTCCCAGCTCCCCACTACATCATGTGCAATATTAAATGGTACCAATAGAAAGTGCAACTTTCTCTTGACTGTCATCCGGGTATGTGAACGGGAAAATAAAAAGTTATGGCTTTGGAAGAACCATGTCAGAAAGGTTAAAAATAACAAATAAGCATTACTTATCTCTATGAAAAGGATAGAACTGAATTACTGCTTGGACACGGTAGTATAACCATTCAGCTGAACATATTAGGTACTCCGTAAGGACACACTGGAACATGTTGAAGACAGGTGAGGATCTCAAGGAGAAAGCAGCCCAAACGCAAATTGAGGCACTTTGTCATTGTAAGTATTGATTGAGAGATAAATTAGTAAAGTGTTCTTTACACAGGCTGAGAATCTTAAAGATAATCTGTTACCAGTGTTCATATAGGAGTGCTCCTTAGCAAATATCTGGCGGTATAAGTGTACCGCCGATTACCCAATGAATGAGCGAAATGTTTGAATATACACAAAAATCATTGTCGGAAGCAAATTTTGCTGTGTCAACACGATCTGCGGGTGGGAAACAACGAATCAGTATGGGGAAGGGCAATGGCATTATCGATCGCTCTTCCCCATACTCTGGAGGAGATCGCTGCTTGTAAATGCACTGGTCTCTTCCGCTATCGATCAGCAGATTGTTGGGCAGGAATGCTTACTTCTCGGCAATCTGCTGCCCTGTCGTCCTGTGTAAAGGAATCTTAAGGCGGTGCTATTTTGAATTGAGAACAAATAAGTTATGTAATTTGCGCCCACATTGCCTGGTCTTGTCAAAGTGCAGATGATGCTGCAGTTGCAGAGAGAGCGGAGACCCTAGGTTTAATGGCAGAGACAGAAGAATAAACATCTCTTCACTGTAGTGCAAAATGGGAGTTGTGTTATATTTCTCTATAATGAAGCACAGTTCTATCTGTGCACAATGCAAATCTTTTCCCCAGATAGGGAGGCATGGAGGCTGGCAGACCTGATAGTTATGGCCCTCTTTTATACTATTTTGAAAAAGTCTCTCTCAATAGAATACATGGCAGGTGATTGTATTTTTGAAATTGAGCACAATGGCGTAGTATTGAGCGCGAATATCCGAATAGCGAATTTTTTTAGCGAATATCGGGACTTCGCTAATTCGCGAATATTTCGAATATAGCGCTATAAATTCGCTATTTCGAATATTCTTTTTTTTTTTTTTAGTTATATGTTTTTCTTTCCCACTTCCCAAAAGTAGTTCTTACCTGTCCTGAGGATTCCTGGCTGCTCTAGTCAGTGCCCGTTGCCGCTTCTGCCGACTTCCGTGCTCATGGAGCTCATGGAACGTCTCCATATACTAAAATGTACTGTCGGATTTGAGGAATTACGTTGAAATCGCAATGCGATTACTTCAAGTTAAATTAATCGCAATGCGAATTCAATTTAGCACTGCTGCTATATTCCATATTCGTTAACTTCGTTCATTCTAGCAAGCTGACCCATTATAAACCCAGCTCTAAGTTGAAATTGCAATGCAATTAATATAACTTGAATTAATCGCATTGCGATTTCAACGTAATTCCTCAAATCCGACAGTACATTTTAGTATATGGAGACGTTCCCATGGTGATGGGGACGCTCCATGAGCAAGGAAGTTTATGGTTGGCTTGGTAGAATTAGCGAATAGCGAATATGACGAATGTATTCGTCATATTCCTCAAAACGAAGATAACGAAGTATTCTACATCTTCGTTTTAGCAACCTATTCGTCAACTTCGCTAATTCTAGCAATCAAATAGCAAGGTTGACTATAGAGACAGCTGTGTTTAATTCGCTATGTTTTTTTTTTTTTTAATAGAATAATTATATTACTTGATATAATTATTTTAATTATTCTATTTAGAAAAAAATATATATATATGATCGCATAGCGAATTAAACACAGTTGTCTCTATAGTCAACCTTCCTATTTGATTGCTAGAATTAGCGAAGTTGACGAATAGGTTGCTAAAACGAAGATGTAGAATACTTCGCTATCTTCGTTTTGAGGAATATGACGAATACATTCGTCATATCCGTCATCTTCGCTATAATTCTAGATATGAAACCAATAGGAAAGTAGCCTTAAGTTAAAATCGCAATACGCGATTATTTAAATCGTATATTAATCGCGATAACTAGAATAATGACGAATATTCGATTTCGACAAATATAAAACAAATATTCTTTCGAATATTCGCGAAATCAAATATGGCACCTGCCGCTCATCACTACAATGGCGTATAGGTTGAATGATAAAACTGGCCGAGTCGTTAGAGTGTCATAACAGTAAACCTTTCACAGCAGTAAAGTCTGTATTGCCCTCAATGGAGGTTACAGAGTGCAAGTGTCGCAGGCAGAATTGACTGAAAACAGTGATGTCACAGAAGAGGGGTGGACTGGAAGAGGAAAGAGGAGGTACTGGGAACAGCTGAAGCGGCAAAGTTGGACACTTGGGAGGGGTCACTCTTTATGACATGAATAGAATATATGGAAAAAGCCAAATGAGCATAGATTCAAATGGAGAACCCCATTGGCATAGAGTTTTTGTGTAAAAAGTTAAGATATGAAAATGTTAAAAATTCTAATCACACCTAGTGATGAGCGAGCATGCTCGGCCGAGTATTGGTTCGGCTCGAGCATCGCTATGCTCGGCGCACGCGGCTTTACTTGGCCAAGCACCACGTGTATTCGTCGCATTGCTCGAGTCTCCTCCCCGCACGTTTGGCGCCTTCTAACCAGCCAATAAAGGTCCAGGTAAGTAATTCCCCTCCGTGTAAGTCCATAGCAATGTTAGCTGTAAGCCTTACACTGATTGGCTGGTCGGAACACGTGATAGCATTTCATATGGCAGCTGAGGTCCCGCGTTCGGCTCATTCAGAGCAGACAGTAGGCAGGGACAGATAGCGTTTTGCTCTAAACTTACTGATTTCACTCCAAAAACCTTATTGAAGAACCTAGCAGTCCTTTTAAGGACTAGAGTGTGTGTTTGACAGCAGTGCAGCACCTTTTTTTATGAAGGGGGTTAATTCAGCACTATCAGGGACAGGGAGGGACAGATAAGTGCAGGGCTTGAAAATCGCTTTGATAACTTTGATGACAGAAAGATTTCCGATTATTGACATCTACAAAACGCCATCATTAAGCAGTGTGTTGGGCAGATATTATTAAAAGGGGCTTATTCACTACAGTGTTCCTTGGTACTGAGATATACACTACAACATCATAAAGCAGTGTGTTGGGCAGACATTATAAAAAGGGGCTTATTCACTACAGTGTTTCTTGGTACTGAGATATACACTGCAGATAATTTCATTATCTTTGGCCTACTGTAGTGCCGAAAAATTGCATTTCTGTCTCCAATACGTTACAACAAGTCAATACAGTGTGTACTGTAAAAATGTCATTATCTGTGGCCTACTGTAGCGCCGAAAATTTGTATCTCTCTGTCTCCAGTACATTACAGCAAGCCAGTACAGTATGTATTGTAAAAAATTACATTATCTCTGGGCTAGTGTACTCCTGAAAATCTTTATTTCTCTGTATTCAGTACATTACTGCAAGCCAATACAGTGTGTACTGTAAAAGTTACATTATCTCTTACAGTGTGTATATTAAAACTTACATTCTCTTGGGCCTAGTGTAGTGCCGAAAATCTGTATTTTTCTGTATCCAGTACTGTCCTGCATCAGAAAACGGTGTGTTTAGCGGACAGTAAAGCAATCTGCGCCACATCTACAGACAAAACCATTAATATGAAGAAGGCGAGCACAAAGGGAGGGGGAAGTGGGCGTGATGCTGATCGTGCAAGCAGATGCCGTGACCCTGGGCACAATGAAACTGTGCCTGCTGCCAGTGCACCAGAAAAAAACTAAAAAATCCACCTTACCCAGCTTAATGTCCAACTTAGCTGGGTGGCGCAGGACAACACTGTCCAAGTTGGACAAGTGCGAACAGGTGGTCGGTTGAATTGCAGAAGATAATGCTTCTAGTCTGTTAAGCACCACCATCTCTTCCATGAAGTCCAGTCTCTGTAGCTAAGATTTTAGTCAACCGAATCCTCATTCTGATCCTTCTTCCTCCCACCATGTCGCGTCTGGCCAAACAAGTGATCCCACACTCGGATATTCACATGACCTCTTTTCATCGCCAGTACTTGGTTTGGCTCTCCCGCTAAGCACGCTTGAAAAGGTACCTGAGATATTGTGCCCTGATTCCCAACCTCTTGAGACTTCACAGTCTCAAGAAGATGACGGTGGTGAACCGCAATTATTCGTTCACAATGTGGTAATGGTTAGGTCAAGTCAGGAGGATGAGCAGAGTGAGGAAGTGGAAGAGGAGGTGGTGGACGATGAGGTCACTGACTCAACATGGTTAGGTAAAAAGCCGAGCAAGGACAGCAGTACAGAGGGGGATCCACTAGGCTTCAGACCCTCAACTCCAATGCTTTATATCGTCTGCTCACCTGTAGACCATCACTGAAAAGTTTTATGGGGTTCACTAAGCTTCAGGCTCTCACCCCCAATGCTTTATACCGTCTGCTCACCTGTAGACCATCACTGAAAAGTTTTATGGGGTACACTAAGCTTCAGACCCTCACCTCCAATGCTTTATACCATCTGCTCACCTGTAGGCCATCACTGCAATGTTTTATGGAGTTCACTAGGCTTCAGGCCCTCACCTCCAATGCTTTATAACGTCTGCTCACCAGTAGGCCATTACTGCAGTCTTTTATGGGGTTCGATAGGCTTCAGGCCCTCACCTCCAATGCTTTAGACCGTCTGCTCACCTGTAGGCTATCACTGCAATGTTTTATGGGGTTCGCTAGGCTTCAGGCCCTCACCTTCAATGCTTTATACCGTCTTCTCATCTTTAGACCATCACTGCAATGTTTTATTGGGTTTGCTAGGCTTCAGGCCCTTACCTCCAATTAAATATACCGTCTGCTCACCTTTAGGCCATCACTGCAAAATTTTATGGGGTTCACTAGGCTTCAGGCCCTCACATCCAATGCTTTATACCGTCTGCTCACCTGTAGCCCATCACTGCAATGTTTTATGGGGTTCTCTAGGCTTCGGGCCCCCACCTCCAATGCTTTAAACCATCTGCTCACCTGTAGCCCATCACTGCAATGTTTTATGGCGTTAACTAGGCTTCAGGCCCTCACCTCCAATGCTTTATACCGTCTGCTCACCTTTAGGCCATCACTGCAAAGTTTTATGGGGTTCACTAGGCTTCATGTCCTCACCTCTAATCCTTTATACCATCTGTTCACCTTTAGGCCATCACTGTAAAGTTTTATGGGGTTCACTAAGCTTCAGGCCCTCACATCCAATGCTTTATAAGGTCTGCTCACTTGTAGACCTCCACTGCAATGTTTTATTGGGTTCTCTAGGCTTCAGGCCCTCACCTCCAAAGCTTTATACCATCTGCTCACCTGTAGCCCATCACTGCAATGTTTTATGGAGTTCACTAGGCTTCAGGCCCTCACCTCCAATGTTTTATACCGTCTGGTCACCTGCAGGCCATCACTGCAAAGTTTTATGGGGTTCACTAGGCTTAAGGCCCTAACCTGCAATGCTTTATACCATCTGTTCACCTTTAGGCCATCACTGTAAAGTTTTATGGGGTTCACTAAGCTTCAGGCCCTCACATCCAATGCTTTATAAGGTCTGCTCACTTGTAGGTCATCACTGCAATGTTTTATGGGGTTCTCTAGGCTTCAGGCCCTCAGCTCCAATGCTTTAAACCGTCTCCTCACCTGTAGACCATTACTGCAATGTTTTATGGGGTTCTCTAGGCTTCAGGCCCTCACTTCTAATGCTTTATAAGGTCTGCTCACCTGTAGCCCAACACTACAATGTTTTATGGGGTTCACTAGGCTTCAGGCCCTAACCTTCAATGCTTTATACCGTCTGCTCACCTGTAGCCCATCACTGCAATGTTTTATGGGGTTCCCTAGGCTTCAGGCCCTCACTTCCAATGCTTTATAAGGTCTGCTCACCTGTAGCCCATCACAGCAATGTTTTATGGGGTTCACTAGGCTTCAGGCCCTAACCTCCAATGCTTTTTACCGTCTGCTCACCTGTAGCCCATCACTGCAATGTTTTATGGGGTTCACTAGGCTTCAGGCCCTAACCTCCAATGCTTTATACCGTCTGCTCACCTGTAGCCCATCACTGCAATGTTTTATGGGGTTCACTAGGCTTCAGGCCCTCACCTCCAATGCTTTATACCATCTGCTCATCTGTAGCCCATCACTGCAATGTTTTATAGGGTTCTCTAGGCTTCAGGCCCTCAGCTCCAATGCTTTATACCATCCACTAACCTGTAGGCCATCACTACAATGTTTTATGGGGTCCTCTAGGCTTCAGGCCCTCACTTCCAATGATTTATACCATCTGCTCGCCTTTAGGCCATCACTGCAATGTTTTATGGGGCTCGCTCGGCTTCAGGCCCTTACCTCTAATGTTTTATACTGTCTCCTCACGTGTAGGCCATCACTGCAATGTTTTATGGGGTTCGCTCGGCTTCAGGCCATCACTACAATTTCTTATTGGGTCCGCTCACCTTAAGGCCCTTAACTATAATGTTTGAGAGGGTAACCAGCATGCCCTTACTCCAAATGTTTTTGAGGGTCACCAGTAGGCCATCAATGATAATTTTTAAATAGTGTGTATGATGCCCTCCTTTTTGTGTAATAAAGGGTGTATTGGAGTGCTGATGCCGTGTAATTTTTGGCAGCCCTTTCACTTAGTTCACAGTCTTTATGAGTGTAGCAGTGTACCTGAACAATTGTAGCACCGTGTGAATCAGGCCCTCCTTTATGTGATATACAGGCTGTATAGAGGGGTGTTTCTTCCTTGTAATTTTTGGCAGCATTTTCACTGTATAAACAATTTAATATACAGGAAAGAATGTTTGCTAACAACTTTACCTTTAAAAATGTCTTTTTTTTTAAAAGGGTGGGATTTTGGGCATGATTTTGTCGTAATGTAAAAGTGGCGGACAACTGTGACAATATGGTGCCCAGCAACGAAACTGGAGTCCAAGATGCACCCAGACATGGTCCCCATGCTGTTCCCGATCCATTTTGTTGGTGTTTCTGTCACTTTCTGACCTTTTCCAATGGACCAGGCACCCTCCCCTCATCCAAGCAGGGGGCGCCTGGTTGTCTCCCATTGACTTGCATTATAATCGGGTGCTCGGCCGAGCTCACGAATATCGCTATGTGTTCGGACCGAGTACCCGAACACCCGAAAACTTTGGTGCTCGCTCATCACTAGGGTTTACATTAGATATTAGGGCTTATAGATTACCGGTAATTTTGAATGCCTCATTGAGTCCAGGGTGGTTTGGACCATTCAGCTTAAAAATCCAATACATTTCTCTTCTCCAGATATATTGCATATCTTCCCTTTGATGTATAAGTATTTGCTTAATTGGAGTAATTTTGAAACTTATTGAGCTCCCTCCAGGGTAGTCCGCAGCATGTCTGGAGAGTGTCTGTACGGTTCTTCCAACATATATCAGATCACATGGGCATTCAAGTATGTAGATAACATGAGTAGAATTACAATCTAGTTTTGCAAGTATGGAATAGGATGTTCCATCTTTCTTGTTTTGGAAGGACTCTGTTTGGCGGATCATTTGACAGCATAGACATCTGGGTTGTCTGCATCTCCTTCTGCCATTTGATTTTTCGTTGATTGTGGTGTCTTTCTTATTATTCTCGGCATCCCTGAGCTTGCTTGGAGCCAGTATATTTTTTAGGGTACGTGCCCTTCTGTATGTTAGTTGTGGCATCCTTGGAATTATTTTGTTGAGAACAGGATCTTTTTTTAGGATATGCCAGTGTTTGGCCAAAACAGATCTGACTGTGTTATGTCTTTGGTTGTAGGCCGTAATGAAGTTGCAATGATAGTTCTCTATCGGTTTGTTCTTGTTTTGATTCAAGACACTCCAGCTGTGTTAGTTTGCTCGCCTTATCATGTGCGGCATTGATTATATTTTTTGGGTAGCCTTTTTCGTAAAACCTAGCTGATAATATTGCACTCTGTTGTTGAAAATCTTCTTCCAGTGTACAGTTTCTTCTTATGCTTTTGAATTGACTAAACAGTATATTTTGCTTCCATATTTGAAATGTGTACTGGTGTAATTCAGATAGCTATTGCTATCAACCTTTTTGAAGAATGTTTTTATTGCTATTTCTTTATCTTTGGAGGTTATCTCCAGGTCCAGATATTCTATTTTTTGAGAGCTTTTGAGAGTTATTTGTATTCAGATGTGAGATAAAATCACCAATGCTTGTTGGGTCCCCTTTTCAATTGAATAACAGGTCGTCAATGTAGCATTTGTAGTATATGATATTGTCTTCCCAATGATGTTATTTGTATATAAAGAGGTCTTCAAATACTCCCATGTACAGATTTGCGAAGCTTGGGGGAAATCTAGTCCCCATAACGGTCCCCCTTATTTGCTTGTAGATCTGGCCTTGAAACTGAAACACGTTGTTTGTGAGGATGAAATGAATCCCTCTTATGAGGAAATCCTTTTGTTCAACCAGTATTGTGGAATCTTTTGTCAGGAATTTATATGTGCATTACATCCCTAGTCTGTGTGGAATATTGGAATACAGGGAGAGAGACATCTAGGGTGAGCCAATGGTACTTCTCATCCCATATAATTCCTTTTAGTTGTTTAATTAAGGCCGTAGAGTCTTTCAGATAGGATCTTAAGTTCATTACATATTTTTGTAAAAAGACATCTATGTAATGGGATAGGTTGCGGGTTAGAGAGGAGACTCCAGAGATGATGGGCCTGCCTGGGGGGATTTCAAGATCTTTATGGATTTTTGGGAGGTGGTAGAATGTGGACAGAGTAGAATCTTTTACTAAGATGTATTCTTTTTCTTTTTTGTCTAACCAGTTATTAGCTGTCTCTATTAGTGTTATGCGTTCTTCCCGGTCCTGTATTCAGGGGTCATTTTTTAGGGGTATGTAGTATTCCTTGTCGGATAAGATAATCATGGCCTCTCCTATATAGTCTTCTCTGTTCTGAATGACTATTCCCCCTCCTGTTTCTGCATTGCGAATGATTATGTCTTTATTAGACTGTAATTTTTTTAGCATGTTTTTAGCATTTTTGAGGTTATGTTTGCCGGTGGGTCCCTGGTTAATTCGTCGAAAATCTTCCGATACGACAGAGTAAAAGGTGTCAATGAATTTGCCTTTGTGCTGGATAGGGTAGATGTTTGAGAGTGTTTTTAAACCTAAAGAGGTTGGTCTGGGATTGCTGAATTAGGGGATGTGCAATCGAGTGAAGCTGAGGTGAACACCGCGGTGGATGCTCTCGTTTAGTTTTTCATCTTTTCTATTATTTTGAAATGTCTTTTTATAGTGAGTTTTCTAATAAACTGGATAAGGTCTAGGAATAAGTTGAATTAATTTATATTGGATGATGGGCAAAAAGACAGGCCTTTATTTAGCAACGATATTTCACTTTTAGTGAGCTTATGGCTAGAAAGATTGAAAATGCCTGAGGTCTGGTATGGTCCCGCTATGTTGTGGTTCCTTGTTTTCTTTTTGTGGATCCCTCCTTTGTGACCTCTTCTAAATTTTTTATTTTTACCGGTTTTTGAAAGAAATTCGTGATAGTGGTGGTTTTGGGGCTTTTCAGTATTGGGTACGACATGGTTCGAGTCAATAGGGGAGGTAATGCTAAAAAAGATACAGAGATGGAGGGTTCAGCATGGAGATGATCTGTTGGGATGGTTATACTGGAGCTGTTGGTGACATAGTTTGATGATTTGTGGGATAAAAGTCCTTGAGGATGTGGGTTAGTTTCATTGGGGATGGTTCCTGGTGCATATGGTTGTGACTGTAGGGTGGGTGAAGCATAACTTTGGATGGTGATAAGTGAATCTGCTTCTACATCTGAGGATATGGAGTATACTGGAGATGTGAGAGTGGATTCAGAGAATAGGTTGGGGTAGACGGAGAACTTCGTCAGTGGTAGATTCAGCGGTGCACACTCAGCCATGATTTCTAAGCCAAATATGGAGGCTGGGTTTTTGCAATTGGATAAGTGGGTGGAGGATTGGATAACTGTGGTAGTGTCCAGAGTAGGTAATGGAGTATGGTATTCTAAACTGAACGTGTTGATGGAATGATTTGTATTGCTGCATGGAGTATGGATGTGACCTGGTTTTGACTGTGCCATTGTGTTTACTTTCAGTACATGTGGAGTTCTTGTATTTCCAATATGTATTTCTTGTATTTTCAATATGACGGAGTCATATTAATTTGATCCCTGTGTTCATGTTTGGATTGTTGGTGTTTTGGTATAGACGATCGAAGTGTCTGGTGTCTATATGGCCCATGATATTTGTTTTATCTGCCGCTATTAATGTATGTTTGACCTGTTTTTGTTGTGTTTGTTCTGGATGCCTTTACAGTTGTGTAATGGGCCCCTGGATGCTGTTTTGGGTCAATTACTTCTATTTTGGTCATCTATATTAGTGGGTATGTCAGGGTCTTCTCCTTGAGAGGTATTATTCTCTGGTTTCAGCCAATATTTTATGTTACAAGATGTGAAATCTAGTTTGTCCCTTGCTAATTTACCACTTTTTATGGTAGGGCGAGCAAACTAACACAGCTAGAGTGTCTTGAATCAAAACAAGAAAAAACCAATGCTCTAGAGAACTGTCATTGCAACTTTATTACGACCTACATCCAAAGACATAACACTGTCAGATCTGTTTTGGCCAAACACTGGCATATCCTAATATTCAATTTATCAGAAGAAGAGAAATGTATTGGATTCTTAAGATGGATAGTCTAAACTCCCATGGACTCAATGAGGTGTTCGAAATTAATCTATAAGCCCTAATATCTAATGTAAACACACAATACTGGATTATATCATCATGGTTATCCAATCATCTATAAAAATTATACCAATCCATTAATCCAACAACCCCCCCCCCCCTGATAAGTTTTAAAATTATTCTTCCCACACCCTACAGGGATATACAGTGATACAGTACATCATTCATTAATGCACAACACATCTTCCCAGTGCTTATATCAACCTATCAGTAATAGTGATATACTGACATTAGTTTTAACCCTCCATGGGTTTTATTCATCCTTTTGTTGAATAATAATAATTATTTTTAGTTATATCTTTGACACCACAGACACCTGCTAAATATTGGTTACTTCCGATTATTAGTATAAGAGTACCCCTTCTTTATTATATTATCACTATTGTTGAGCGCAAATATTCGAATAGCAAATTTTTTTAGCGAATATCATCACTTTGCGAATATTTCGAATATAGCACTATAAATTCACTATTTCGAATATTCCCAAAAGTAGTTCTTACCTGACCTGAGGATTCCTGGCTTCCTGGCTGCTCCAGTCAGTGCCCGTTGCAGCTTCTGATGACTTCTGTGCTCATGGAGCGTCCCCATCACCATGGGAACGCCTCCATACTAGAATGTACTGTCGGATGTGAGAATTTAGTTGAAATTGCAATGCGATTATTATAACTTGAAATAATCGCATTGCGATTTCAACTTAGAGCTGGGTTTCTAATGGGTCAGCTTGCTAGAATTAACGAAGTTAACGAATATGGAATATAGCAGTGCTAAGTTGAAATCGCAATGCGATTACTTCAAGTTATATTAATAACATTGCTATTACAACTTAGCACTGCTATATTCCATATTCATTAACTTTGTTAATTCTAGCAAGCTGACCCATTAGAAACACAGCTCTGAGTTGAAATCGCAATGCAATTAATATAACTTTAAGTTATCGCATTGCGATTTCAACTTAGACCTGGTTTACTATAGTTGGCTTGGTAGAATTAGCGAAGATGACGAATGTATTTGTCATATTCCTCAAAACAAAGATAACTCCATCTTCGTTTTAGCTCCATATTCGTCAACGTCGCTAATTCTAGCAATCAAATAAGAAAAATGACTATAGAGACAGCTGTGTTTAATTCGCTATGCGATTATATTACTTTGCTTTTTGAAAAAAATAAATAGAATAATTATAATAATTATCAAGTATTATAATTATTCTGTTTAAAAAAAAAAAAGCAAAGTAATATTATCGCATAGCGAATTAAAAACTTAGCTGTCTCTAGTCAACTTTCCTATTTGATTGCTAGAATTAGCGAAGGTGACAAATATGGAGCTAAAACTAAGATAGAGAATATTTCGTTATCTTCGTTTTCAGGAATATGACGAATACATTCGTCATATTCGTCATCTTCGCTAATTCTAGATATCAAACCAATAGGAACGTTGCCTTAAGTTAAAATCGCAAAACGCGATTATTTTAATCACAGGTTAATCGCGATAACTAGAATAATGACGAATATTCGATTTTGGAGAATATGAGACGAATATTCTAGCGAATATTCGCGAATTTTGTCGAAATCGAATATGGCACCTCCCGCTCATCACTAATTATCACTTTATCGTCACCTTTACTGGTTTAATGCCTTTCCCAATTTTATCTTATTATACCCTCCAAACATTCTTATAATAGATATATTTTATTACCATTTTATTCAATTTAATGAACTACTGTCATTTTATATAATGACTAGACATTAAGCCCGTTACAATAATGGGCGCTAGAGCATTAGTGCATAAACATTGGTAGGAACAGTCTGTATTAAATGGCACTGACTGGTGGCTGAGATGGCTGGCACTGACTGGTGGTGCTAAGACTGCTGGCAGCGACTGGTGGCTGAGACTGCTGGCACTAACTGATGGCTGAGACTGCTGGCACTAACTGGTGGCTGAGACTGCTGGCACTGTTACTGCTAGCTGGTGGCACTGATTGATGGCTGAGATGGCTGGCACTGACTGGTGGCTGAGACTGCTGGCACTGTGACTGGTTGCTGTGGCTAGTAGCACTGACTGATGGCTGAGACTGCTGGTACTGTGACTGGTGATGTGGCTGTTGGCATTGACTGATGGCTAAGACAGCTGGCACCGACTGATGGCTGAGACTGCTGGCACTGTGACTGGTGGCTTGTGGCACTGACTTACTGTATGGCTGAAACGGCTGACACTGATTGGTGGCTGAGACTGCTGGTACTGTGACTGGTGGCTGTGGCTGGTGGCACTGACTGATGGCTGAGACGGCTGGCACTGACTGCTGTCTGAGACTGCTGGCAGCGACTGGTGGCTGAGACTGCTGGCAGCGGCTGCTGTCTATGGCTGAGAGTGCGGGGACTGTGCGGCTGTGTGATGCACGAACAGTAATGACGGCACTCCGACGTGGAGAGCACACCATAGCTTACGAGCAGCGGCGGTGATTGGCCGGCGCAGGTGTGGGCGGTGCGGTCCGCGCGTGGAGTGCCGTTTGATGATTGGTCAGTGTGCCGTGCACGCTGGTGTGGGCGGCGAGGTTGCATGTGGGGCGTCTGTGATTGCGCGGCGTGCTGGTGTGGGCAGTGCGGGCGTCGTGTGGAGCACCATGTGTTGACTGGACGGCAGGCCGCGTTTGTGCAGTTCAATTATCGCCACACACGCACGGTCACGCAGCCCTGAAAACGCACACAGGGCTTTTATTATAGTAGATATATATCCTCTATAATAAAATCCCTGTGTACGTGTGCGACCGTGCGTGTGTTCCGGTGCTCCGCACGCACCGCCCACACCTGCGCATCCACCCGCTTCTGTCCCCCACCATGCCTCCTAGCCCCCCTCCGGCTTCCTCTGCAGCCGACTGACACCCCGGGATCCTGGCCCTGCAGCCGCCGCCTGCCACAGCGTATACTTCACCGGACACCCTTACGCACCGCCCACACCTGCGCACCGGGCAGCGAGTGGCCCTGTACCTGCTGCAGCATTGCATCCTGGAGTTCATAGAACTCCCAAAAAGCCTGGGAGGACAAAGCTGGGAGCACTAGGTACCTCTGATTCTGGACCCCAGGTATCTGTCAGCACAGGGGGCACATGTTAGTCCCCGCAGCGGCAGCATTCTCCTTGCTTCTATTTCGCCCTAACCACGCCCACTAAAGTCAGGAAATGGCCGCACAGTAGCAAGTGAGGGAAGCTATCACAGGCAGGGAGCATAACACATGTATTACACTCCAACCCCCATCATTGTACACATATTACACTCCAACCCCCATCATTACTCTACAGCCCTCATTGGAGTGTGATGATGGGGATTGGAGTGTAATATGTGTTTAATGATGGTGGTTGGAGTGTAATATGTGTATAATGATGGGGGTTGGAGTGTAATATGTGTATAATGATGGGGATCCCGTGGTGTGAGGGGGCTACAGAGGAAGCTGGAGGGGGAGGCACAGTGGAGCTGGGCACAGCAGCGGGCGTCCTCTTATCCAGGCAACGGATCACATGCTCACATGCATCACGTGATCCGCCCGCCTCTCATCTCCAAGCTGGCTTCTTTCATTTCCTGCTTTCAGCTAGTCTCGTGACCGGAACACGTCACGTGACTCCCATGTGACTCAGCACCAGGGGCATAGCTAAAGGCTCATGGGCCCTGGTGCAAGAGTTCAGCTTGGGCCCCCCTTCCCTCAGTGCTTTGTGTGTCTTCTTATGCGGCACAAGTGTCTTTGGGCCCCTTCAGGCTCCTGGGCCCGGTAGCAACTGCTACCTCTGCACCCCCTATAGCTACGCCCCTGCTCAGCGCTATTGGCCATAACACTACAAGCATCTCTGGTCTCCATGGGAATGGTCATGTGATCACATGACATTAATCAAGAGAAAAGCGCAGTAATTATAAATGAAATAAATGAATCAATAAAACAAAAGTTTTTATTACACAATCACACCACCCAACTCTTATATGCCCACATTTTTTTTTATCCTATATGGTCTTTGCTGCAATGTATGCTAATCTGCTAACACCTGTGGGTTTTTTCCGCATTTTTTTATGTTTATATATCCTAAGTGGCACCATCTACAAGTATATCACTATTAGCTGATGAAGGGGACCTGTGACTCCCCAAAACATGTTGTTTTTATTGTGCGCATTCTTTTAATGAAATAAAGAAGTTTTCCATCATCCAAGATTTTAAGCACGGGATTGATTTCTTCCCTGAAGCGACCTTCCGAAGGGACTGGACATCTCTTCTGAAGGAACCACGACCTGCGGCAGCACACCCAAGGACAAAATTTTGTGTAATAAGCCTACAATAGGGTTGTGCCTATATTAGCACAACCCCACAAGGTGAGCCTCTAGTGTACACCTCTGTTCTTTTTAAATAAAACATTGAATGTACTACCCTATTGTGTGCTATCTCCATTGAGCCTTAGGCACATCCATCTAATATTAGCTATTATAACCTTCACCCCAATAAATTAGGGGAAAAGCCCCGTGATTACTGCTCCACCATGGGATTTTCCTACTATTGCCCAACCTAGCTCCCGAAACTGGGACACAAGAGCGAGTTGATATTCGACAATGGTGCTCCAAAAGGTGAACATAGTTCATTTGGCCCTCCGCCCTCTCTAAATAAACCTCTTGAAGTCCATATACAGACTTAACTCTGCTAACTCTGCTTTCTCTCTCTGCTGTGCTAAACTTTGCTTTAGTCTGGTAGCTGGACTTCAGGACTGTTTTGGTAATTCTGGAGTGGGGTGCTATGGGCTGCTGAACCCCTAGTGACACTCTGTATGTAAACCTGTAAGGAGTTAGGGTGCTCTATGAGCTACTTCCCTCTGGAGAGACTCTTGCTGCAACAGGGGGAACTTTCCCCTCACTGCTATATCTTAGCACATCTTTTCACCTTCACTGTCTAGACTAGACTGGAATAAACTAGAACTATGACCCCACCCTTTGGTACGAAGCCGAACTGGCCCACTGCTATTTTTTCACCTGATGTTCATTGTTAAGGGAATAGATCCTTAACAATGATAAGCATTTTTTTTTTCTGTGATGTTTGACTATATACCAGATATAAGCAGTTTGGAACAAATGTCTGAAGTCATTAGATACGTTAAAATTACAGAGTGTGGGCCTGAAATTGTTGAAAGCATAGATTTTTTTTTGTAGTGATTGAGAAGACAGGCCTTGCCCTTACTGAATTAATCCCACAGAAAATAGAAAAGCATGGCTTAGGCATTAAAAATTGCAGAGGGCAATCATATGACAATGGAGAAAATATGGCTGGAAAGTATAAAGGGGTTCAAACATGGTCGCTTCAAGAAAAGAAGCTAGCATTTTTTGTACCCTATGAAGCTCATTCCCTAAAGCTAGTTGAAGTAAACGCTGCTAGTGTGTCACAAGAGGCAGAGACTTTCTTTGGACCACTACGTTGCCTGTACTTGTTACTTATACTTTGTCACCTCAACTCTCAGATGAGAACTTTTACAGAAACATGTTACAGTTACCCTCAAGTCGCTAAGCAAAACCAGGTGGTCAGCAAAGTTGAAAGCTCTAAAACCCATTTATATGCACCTAGCGGAAATAATTGACACTTTAAAATTTTTAAAAACAGTTCTGTCACAAATATGGATATGAAAACCAAGGCTGCTTCACTGTTGTATAATGTCAAGAAGTTTGATTTTGTCGTCATGTCTTCTTTTTGGTACAAAGTACTAAGTCAGATTGATTGTGTCAACAAACATCTTCAACAGGAAACTAGCACAATTGATATGCCTGTATATTTTCCCCAGGTGAAGGAGAGCCTAGCTACACCTCTGGTTTTAGGACTGTTCTATAGAGGCCAGGATGCTCCGTTCCGCAAAATGCTGAACTCACGTGGCCGGTATCAATGTTTTGAAAATCTGCAATTTGCTAACCACAAAACAGGCTTGTGTGCATTTATAGGGACTATTTAGTTAGGGACGTTTAGTGAAGAGATAGTAATAGCCATTGTAAAAACAACATAATGCTACAGAGGGAAACAGTGTCACATAAAGTGCTATGAAAAGTATTCATACCCCTTGAACTTTTCCTCATTTTTTCATGTTACACCCACCAACTTAAATGCATTTTATTGGGATTTTATGTGATAGACCAACACAAAGTAGCAAGTATGTGTGAAGCGAAAATAAAATAATACATAGTTTTCACATTTTTTTATAAATACAAATCTGGACACTGTGGCGTGCATTTGTATTCAGCCCCTCTGAGTCAATACTTTGTAGGACCAACTATCACTGTAACTACAGCTACAAGTCTTTTGGGGTATGTGTCACGGACATTCCCGTGGCAGATACCAGGAAATTAAAGAGACTGGCATCACGTGGGTTAAATTGACAAGTTCCTTGTGGATCTTATTGTGTTTTGGTGAATACCACACCCCTTGCTTCAGGTGTTGCTTGTTGGTAATTTACCTTCCCTTTAAGTAGCCGCTTCTCACTCTTGGAGGTGCAGTTTATAGATTTTCTTCCTGCCTTCAGACTAGCTGGTCGGTTGTATTCTGTGGTGCTTCTAGAGTTGCCAGTTTTCTACTTTAACCTGTCCCCGACCGCCGAACGCACGGATGCGTCCTGGCGGCGGCAGGTTTATTCCTCCTGGACGCATCCGTGCGTCCTCTCGCGAGACGCGAGAAGACGCGCTACAGCATCCAGTGGAACGCACATGGAACGCACCGCTGGACTCGGGGGAGGTGAGTCACCAGCCTGCCAGCCAATGATCATCGCTGGCAGGCTGGTGATTTTTAAAATCACCTATAGAAAATGGTGATCTACAATGTATTTACAAATAAATGTGTTTTATAAGGGATCTGTGCCATGTGCTGGGTCCTTTTCATCGGTTGGACCCAGCACAGAGCACAGATCCCAAGTAAGTGCACCAATCAGTACATATTAGGCCCTGATCACCCCCCATCACCCTAATTAACCCCTTGATCACCCCCTGTCAGTACATAGTGAAAGTGAAAAAAGTGATCAGTGTCACTTTTGTGAACTGTCACTTTTTTTTTCACTTGGATTGACTGTTAGGCTTAGCTTAGTTTAGGCCCCTTTGTTAGGTAGTTAGCGTTAGCGCCCAGCCCACCGCACAGTCACTGGATCGCTGTTTAGCGTAGCGCTAATCAGCATTTATACTTTATAGTATCTGTAAGTGATCAGAACTGATCACAGTCAGATCTATATTAGTATTAGTGTCACTTTAGTTCGCCCTCCACCCCAAACGCAGTGTTTGCCCGATCAGACCTGATCGGTCGCCCACACCTGCGTTCACCCACGCCCGCCCCGCCGCAGTGACAAAAATTTTTTTTTTGTATCACTGCACAATCCCTTCACAGCGCTGCGGCAATAAAAAAATCAGTTTTGATATTTTTATCAATCGCAGCGGCTTCTGTACTCGCTACACTCCCATTTGTAAGACAGGCTTGCTTTTTTCTTGGGTAGTCTCAGGGAATACCCCTAAATTTAGTATCCCAAATGGCAAACAAGGGGTATTCTCCTGAAGAGGCCTACAGGATTCTGACCCAGTCGGATGAGGAATGGGAACCCTCATCTGACGAATCTAGCGGGTCAGAATACCAACCTGTAGAAAGCAGTGGCTCTCTGACTCAAAGTTCGGACGAGGAGGTTGAGGTCCCTGATAGCACCAGGCGTACCCGGCCCCGTGTTGCTAGACCGCAGGTTGCGCAGGATCCGCTTCAAGGGCAGCAGAGTGGGGCTGGCGCTGCCGGATTACGTGGTGAGGCATACACCAGCAGCGCAGCCCGTCCTGGACCTTCTACCAGCACTGCCGTAACACATGGTGAAGTAGCGAGCACCAGAAGGGCAGTTGAAGCTGGTACGGTGGCACGTGCAGTAATTCCCCGTCGCAGCCACCGCGCAGACAGGCCCGTAGAGCCCCTAGAGTCCCTGAGGTGCTGGCAAATCCTGATTGGCAGTCCCCATCTTCAGCCGCACCATTAGTTCCCCCTTTCACCGCCCAGTCAGGAGTTCGGGTGGAGACGGCTCAAATCGGATCGGCACTAGGGTTTTTGAGCTGTTCTTCACTGCGGAGCTCTTTGACTTAGTAGTGGCAGAAACAAACCGGTATGCCACACAATTTATTACCGCTAACCCGGGAAGCTTTTATGCCCAGCCTTTCCGGTGGAAACCAGTCCAAGTTTCCGAATTTAGAACTTTTTGGGCCTTCTCCTCAACATGGGCATTACAAAAAAACATGAATTGCGTTCATATTGGTCCACGAACCCAATTCATCATATGCCCATGTTCTCTGCTGCCATGTCCAGGACACGTTTTGAGACCATCCTGCGTTTCCTGCACTTTAGTGACAACACCACCTCCGTCCCAGAGGCCACCCAGCTTTTGACCGGCTCCACAAAATTCGGCCCCTCATAGACCATTTCAACCAGAAATTTGCAGATTTGTATACCCCTGCACAAAACATCTGCGTAGACGAGTCCCTAATACATTTTACCGGGCGCCTTGGCTTCAAACAGTACATCCCAAGCAAGCGCGCCCGGTATGAGGTCAAATTGTATAAGCTCTGTGAAAGGGCCACAGGCTATACACACAAATTTCGGATCTATGAGGGAAAAGATCAGACCCTGGAGCCGGTCGGTTGCCCTGACTACCTGGGGAGCAGTGGGAAGACAGTCTGGGACTTGGTGTCACCCTTATTCGGCAAGGGTACCATCTTTACGTGGACAACTTTTACACAAGTGTGGCCCTCTTCAAGCATTTGTTCCTAGAACGCATTGGCTGCTGTGGCACCGCGCGACCTAGTCGCCGGGGCTTCCCCCAACGGCTCGTTACCACCCGACTTGCAAGGGGGCAGAGGGCTGCACTGTGTAACGAAGAACTGCTCGCGGTGAAATGGAGAGACAAGCGTGGCGTTTACATGCTCTCCTCCATTCACGCAGACACGACAATTCAAATTGAGCGGGCAGCCAGTGTCGTTGAAAAGCCCCTCTCCGTCCACGACTATAATCTCCACATGGGAGGGTGGACTTCAACGATCAGATGTTGGCCCCGTATTTAATTTCCAAGCGCACCAGACGCTGGTATAAGAAGGTGTCTGTATATCTGATTCAATTGGCTGCCTATAATAGTTACGTTCTCTACAGTAAGGCTGGGAGAACAGGATCCTTCCTCAAATTTCAGGAAGAGAACATCGAGAACCTCCTGTATCCAGGAGGTTCCGTGGCCCCATCCACCAGTGTAGTTAGCCGTCTACACGGCGGCACTTCCCCAGTGCCGTTCCTGGTACCTCAACCCAACCGTCACCCCGAAAAAAATGTCGTGTCTGTAGCAGGAGTGGAATAAGGCGTGACACCCATTATTTCTGTCCTGACTGTCCTGACCGCCCTGCCCTATGCCTAGGGGAGTGTTTCCGGAAGTACCACACCCAGGTACACTTAGGATAGGGAATGCACGACACAGGTAGTTTTTATAATCAGGCTCGAGGGTCTCTCAGGATACTAGGTTTTGAGAGACCTAACACATAGAGTGCGGTGCTGCTGTGCTACTGCAGAAGTGTGAAGCGGTAGAAACGTCTCCTTTCACTTGGGATAAAGTGCATAATGTACTTCTCACCATCTCTGTGTGATTTACACTTTACACATTGTCCCATGGGAAAGGAGATGTTTCTACAAGGAAAATAAAGAGTGATATGGTTAAAAAAGAAAAAAAATTAAACAGGTAGCAAGAAAAATAAAATCTTGAGTTAGTTCAGGTTTTAAAAGTTCAGTTTTTTTCATGTTCAGGTTTTATTCATGTTTTATAATGTTTGCAACGTTCAAGTCATGTGCCTGCTGCCTGTTTTTCTTCTTTTTTTTTCCCCCTAACCACCCTTTATTTTCCAGGTATACCAACAGACCAACGGACCAACCGATGAAAACGCCGCAGCACTGATGTGCATTCTGAGAGAAGCATTGCGCTGCTGTCAGAAGACACGTGAAGTCGGTGTATGCGGCGCTGCAAGACGAGATTTCTCCTCTGCAGGACAGGTATGTTTGCCCTGGCATTTGAGCTGAGGAGAGGTGTTGGAGTTCATATGCTTTGGCAAACACTTTGTATCAAAAATCTGGCAAAGATGTCTTCCTCCACACTGATCGATTGATCGATGTGAATGGAGAAATCATGTTTGCCAGGACATAGGAGCTGAGTGGGTATGGATGTTTGGGCGGAGCCCTATGTCCTGGCAATCGCCAGGCCCCTCTTTTTCTTGCATATTTTTGGCAGAGATTTTTCATCCACATCGATCGATGCGAATGAGGAAATCTGTGCCGTTCATTTTTCTTTCAGCCCAGAGGCTGAACGGAAAAAAATCTCATTACCCGTATGCTCCATATAAGGAGAATAGCAGAAACTCCTAATGCTGGCCATACATGTAATGATTGCGGAGACCCTCAAATGCCAAGGCAGTACAAACGCCCCACAAATGACACCATTTTGGAAAGAAGACACCCCAAGGTATTCGCTGAGGGCATATTGAGTCCATGAAATATTGAATTTTTGTCATAAGTTAGCGGAAAGGGAGACTTTGTGAGAAAAAAACAAAAAATCCATTTCCACTAACTTGTGCCAAAAAAAAATCTTCTATGAACTGCCATGCCCCTCACGGAATACCTTGGGGTGTCTTCTTTCCCAAATGGGGTCACATGTGGGGTATTTATACTGCCCTTGCATTTTAGGGGCCCTAAAGCGTGAGAAGAAAAATGCGAAAAAATGCCCTCCTAAAAGGTACTCATTGGAATTGGGGCCCCTTTGCGCATCTTTGCTGCACAAAAGTGGCACACATTTGGTATCGCCGTACTCAGAAGAAGTAGGGCAATGTGTTTTGGGGTGTATTTTTACATATACCCATACTTTGTGTGAAAAAATCTCTGTAAATCACAACTTTTTCCATTTTTTTATACAAAGTTGTCAATTTACAGAGATATTTCTCTCACCCAGTATGGGTATATGTACAAATACACCCCAAAACACATTGCCCTACTTCTCCGAGTGCGGCGATACCAATGTGTGACACTTTTTGCAGCTTAGGTGCAAAGGGCCTAATTCCAATGAGTACCTTTAGGATTTTCACAGGGCATTTTGCGCATTTGGATTCTCACGCTTTAGGGGCCCCTAAATGCCAGGACAGTACAATTACCCCACAAGTGACCCCATTTTGGAAGAAGACACCCCAAGGTATTCTGTGAGGGTATGGTGAGTTCATGTAAAGTTTATTTTTGTCACAAGTTAGTGGAATATGAGACTTTGTAAAAAAAAAAAAAAAATAAAAATCCAATTTCCACTAACTTGTGCCAAAAAATAAAAACTTCCATGAACTCACTATGCCCCTCAGTGAATACCTTAGGGTGTCTTATTTCCGAAATGGGGTCACTTGTGTGGTATTTTACTATCCTGGCATTTTAGGGGCACCTAAACGTCAGAAGCAGTTTGGAATCCAAATGCGTAAAAATGTTCTGTGAAATCCTGAAAGTACTCATTGGAATTTGGGCCCCTTTGCACCTTGGTTGAAAAAAGTGGCACACATGTGGTATCTCCGTACTCGGGAGAAGTAGGGCAATGTGTTTTGTGGTGTATTTTTACATATACCCATGCTGGGTGAGAGAAATATCTCGGTAAATGGACAACTTTGTATAAAAAATGGAAAAAGTTGTGATTTACCGAGATATTTTCACAAAAAGTATGGGTATATGTAAATACACCCCAAAACACATTGCCACTTCTCCCAGTGCAGCTGATACCACATGTGTGCCACTTTCAACCAAGATGAGCAAGGCTCAAGTCAGAGTACTCGGGATTTCTGAACATTTTTACGCATTTGGTTCAACTGCTTCTGGCTTTGGTGCCCCTAAATGCCAGGATAGTAAAAATACCACACAAGTGACCCATTTAGAGAAGACACCCCAAGGTATTCTGTGAGGTGTATGGCGAGTTCATGTAAAGTTTATTTTTACACTTTACACTAACTTGTGCCAAAAATAAAAACTTCCATGAACTCACTATGCCCCTCAGTGAATACCTTAGGGTGTCTTCTTTCCGAAATGGTGTCATTTGTGTGGTATTTATACTGCCCTGGCATTTTAGGGGCCCCTAAAGCGTGAGAAGTAGTTTGGAATCCAAATGCGTAAAAATGTCCTGTGAAATCCTAAAGGTACTCATTGGATTTGGGGCCCTTTGCGCATCTTGGCTGCAAAAACTGTCACACATGTGGCATCGCTGTACTCAGGAGAAGCAGGGCAATGTGTTTTGGGGTGTATTTTACATATACCCGTGCTGGGTGAGAGGAATATCTCTGTAAATTGACAATTTTGTATAAAAAATGGAAAAAGTTGTTATTTACAGAGATATTTTTCACACACAGTATAGGTATATGTAAAAATACACCCCAAAACACATGCCCTACTTCTCCTGAGTACAGCGATACCACATGAGTGACACTTTTTTGCAGCCAAGATGCGCAAAGGGGCCCTAATTCCAATGAGTACCTTTAGGATTTCACAGGGCATTTTTACGCATTTGGATTCCAAACTACTTCTCACGCTTTAGGGACCCCTAAAATGCCAGGGCAGTATAAATACCCAACAAGTGACCCCATTTTAGAAAGTAGACACCCCAAGGTATTCTGTAAGGGGTATGGTGAGTTCCTATAAAATTTTATTTTCTGTCACAAGTTAGTGGAATATGAGACTTTGTAAAAAAGAAAAAAAAAAAAAAAAAAATTTCCGCTAACTTGTGACAAAAAATAAAAACTTCCATGAACTCACTATGCCCATCAGCGAATACCTTAGGGTGTCTACTTTCCGAAATGGATTTCGTTTTTTGGGGTGGGGTGTTTCTACTGTCTGGGCATTGTAGTACCTCAGGAAACATGACAGGTGCTCAGAAAGTCAAAGTGCGTAAATTAATTTTTTTGCACCATAGTTTGTAAACGCTATAACTTTTACCCAAACTAATAAATATACACTTATTGCATTTTTTTTTATCAAAGACATGTAGAACAATAAATTTAGATAAAATTTATATAGAAATGTAATTTTATTTAAAAAAATTTACAACAGAAAGTTAAAAATGTCATTTTTTGCAAAAATTTCGGTCATTTTTGATTAATATAAAAAAAAGTTAAAATGTCAGCAGCAAAGACATACCACCAAATGAAAGCTCTATTAGTGAAAAGAAAAGGAGGTAAAATTCATTTGGGTGGTAAGTTGTATGGCCGAGCAATAAACCGTGAAAGTAGTGTAGTGCAGAATTGTAAAAAGTGGTCTGGTCATTAAGGGAGTTTAAGCTAGGGGGGCTGAGGTGGTTAAGGGTGGAGATGGTGTGTTCAGAGTGATGTGCAGTGTTAGTTTTACACCACACATAGCATTTTGTATTTAGGCCAAAAGTTGTACATTGGTCTTATCTGATCAGAGCAACTACTTCCAGATGTTTTCTGTGTCCCCTACATGGCTTTTGGCAGACTTCAAACTGGACTTCTTATAACTTGCTTATGAAAATGGCTTTCTTATTACCATTCTTCTATAAAGACCAAATTTGTGCAGTACATGACCAATAGTTGTCCTGTGGACAGATTCTGCCACCTGAGCTGTGAGTCTCTGCAACTCCTCCAGAGTGACCATGGGACTCTTGGCTGCTTCTCTAATGTGTGCTCTCCTTGCTTGGACTGTCAGATTAGGTGGCCATGCCTTGGTAGGTTTGCAGTTGTTCCATATTCCTTTCACTTTCGGATGATGGATTGAACAGTGCTCTGTGAGATATTCAGAGCTTGGGATATTTTTTATAACCTAACCATGCTTGACAATTCTTCACAACTTTATACCTGACCTGTCTGATGTGTTCCTTGCTTTTCATGATGCTGTTTGATCACTAATGTTCACTAACAAACCTTTGAGGCCTTCACGAAACAGCTGTTGTTATATTGAAAATATATTACACACAGGTGGACTTTATTTACTAATTAGGTGACTCCTGAAGGCAATTGTCACACCAGATTTTATTTAGGGGTATCCAAGTGCAGGGGGTTGAATATAAATGCATGCCACACTTTTCAGATTTTTATTTATTTAAAAATTTCAAAACCATGTAAATTTTATTATCACTTCACACATACTTGTGTTAGACTATCACATAAAATCCCAAAATAAATTTAAGTCTATAGGTGTAACAATATTACTATAGGTGAAAAAATGTGGAATAGTTCAAAGATTATGTATACTTTTTTCAAGGCTCTTTATAATAGTAAAAAGTACCCACGTGGTCAGGTCCAGAGGCAATGAAACATAGAATAGTACAGAACAGTTAACAAAAAACAAAACTAAATGTACAGTAGTATGCCAAATTGAGAAATCAGTGCTATCAGGGCACTGTAAACTGTGCAATAGAGGGTATAGTTGGAGTATCATTACCATTGCTCTACTAATTAAACAACCAAGGAGAATATAATGAGCTGCTCAAGTAGTAGCCCATTTGGGTCTCAAGTGAGTGGTGGATCTTTTCAGAAAAGAGTCTGGAGGGCAGAGCAACTCCAAATTCCAGCTTTGAAGGAGAGTCAGACCATCTTATGGAGTAATGATAACATGAGTGGTACCATTTCTAGAAACAAGGAGATATTTATATTTGATCTGGTTCTCCATCAGGGTGAAAGTCACTGTCTGGAACTGCCATAGAAGCTGCAAGGTAGTGGTTGATAAATCCAGAAATATTAGGACATTAGAATAGGGTGATGGAACACCATCTCCTCTCCAAGCGTTCTGAAGAATCCTCTCCTTGATATGGTAAACTACAAGAAAATTTAGACTAGCACATTCATATACACAATCACTGGTGCATATCCATAAAGCAAACATGGTTGATAATATAAAATGGCTGCACAACATTTCACATACTACAGAGCTAAGAAATGGGGATCATTCTAAATTAAAATGGTATTATACTTACTATAAATGAAAAATGGAAGTGCTTACTGAGGTGGCTTGTTCGTGTTAGGTACCCATCTGCAGGAGCCACCTTGACGCCTGGTAGATGGGCCCGAGACATGTTTGATCAAAAATGTGCACTAAGCGCTTCCATTTTTCATTTATAGTACGTATAATACCATTTTAATTTTAAATGATCCCCATTTCTTAGCTCTGTAGTATGTGAAATGTTGTGCAGCCACTTGATATGGTAAAAGCACACTCAAATGAGGAAATCTCTTAGAGCTGGTTCTGGTGCAGATTTTCATTGAGGGAGCTTATGCACTGGCTATGGTCATATCCAGAGCAGAAAGATTAGGCAGCAGAGCTTTAAATAGGCAGTGTAGATTACAAGTTCAGTCGGAGCTATGTCTTCCGGAATTTCTCTAAATTTGATGTTATTCTTTCTTGACCTATCCTCCTGATCAATGATCTAAACCTGTTGACCTCATCCTGAGACATACTCTCCCATTTTAGTTTTTATATGGTCAGTGCAAGCTCCTAAATCATCAACATTGGCCTGAAATTGCAGAACAATTTAGTCCATAGATTTGGTTAGGTTATGTTGTAGAAAATATACCATACTTTTTAAGACAGTAATGGTAAGAGGAGCGTCATCAGTAATCTCTGATAAAGCTGCTGAGGTTGAGGTTGGTGTTTAAAAATAGACCCTTTTTAGCTGCCGTGCTTTTGGTAGTAGGGGAGGGGGAGGCTGAATATACAGAGCCCCATTTGCTAAAGTCATCAGATTGAGATGTAGGTGGGGAGGCATAATGTGGTCACTTAGAAGGTAACATCTCTGGGCTGAAGCAGAGTCCCCAGGTGAAGGTCCAAAGACATGGAAAAAATCCAGAAGCTTCTTGACACACAATCACTGTGGTGCACTTTTTAACCATAGTGAGCAGCAGCAATTGCAAGTATCTTCAAATCAAGACAGCTGTGAGTCGCAGTAAAGCAACTTATGTTAGCAGATCACATGATATTACTGTTGTTGGTCTTAACAGTAGTAGAAATATATTGTCAAAAAGAGATTCAGTTCTATAATAGGCCACTAGATGGAGACGTGGCTGAACACAAGTAGTATAAGTGAATGTCCAGTGCAAAAATCCTCTGTGCTAGATGTGTCAAAATGCCAATTTAAGTCCACATCTGCTCTTTTATTGTCCAGGTCAAGATGTTAGGGACTAGGGGATCAGAATAACCCCTCACCATCAGGTCGCTTTATATATGTTTTGTGCATATCTGCTAAATAGGCCCAAGTGTCCACAGCGGCAGTTGTATAAAGCAATGACACAGTAGGGCTTTGAGTGGAGCAATGAGAATTCCTGAAGCACTACAGTAGGGCTACTTTGTCTTTTTGGTGCATGGTCCTGGCTGTGTCCAGCCACAGGTGAATCCCATGATGAATTCTCTCTTTTTATGCAGGCACTGGATCATGAGCACTGATGGGAGAAGATAGATGTGTCTCTGAACACATCAGTCCCACTGCCAGACTGAGTATAAGAGCAGTAATCTAGGCCGAAGTCTCTAACGAGGAGTAGGCCGCAATACAGCCAACTTACAAAAAGGCTGAAAGAGGCCTTAGGTGGGACCACATCACTCCTACGAGGAATCTTCCATCTTGCTTTTGGCACCCCCCTAAGAGTGGGCAGACCCCCCTGCCCCCCTTAGCACGCCACTGCATTATACACTGCTATACCTGGAACAACAGCCAATCATGTGATCTCCAGGTCCAATAGAGAAAGCAGCATATTCACCTCCTATATTCACAGGACAAGGCAGAAGCAATTAATAAACCGATTGTCTCTTCTTCTCAGGTTTAGGTTCCACAGGTGTCACTGACTGCCAGGAACTCGTCCTGCTCTTGCTAGATTGCAGGAGCTTTGTGGCGCTCTGGAATACAGACAAGGATCGAGTACAAGCATGAGGGAGTTAACCACCAAATACACAGTCCGTATCTAATGTGTTGGAAGCAGGAAAAATAGACAATCATAAGCATCTGAAAAAAGTTTGAGAAGCGAAGATAGCTAGACGATCAGGGACCTTAACAATATTAGCCAAGTGGTTTTAAACTTTTAATGTAGCAAAAATTGCTAAAAAAGTTACTACTGGCTATGATAGAAAGGTGTCAAAAAACAGTGCATCACAGCTTTCTATGTATGGGGCTGAGTAGCTGCAGACTAGACAGCCTTCCTATACTGACCCCTGTCCACTGCCAAAAGTTCAAACAATAGGCACATGAACATCAGAACTGGACCATATGCAGTATACTGAAACACACTGATTAATATTGTGATCGTGTTTCATGTAAATTGTGCTTGTAAATGTGTTCTCATAAAGTTACATAGGGAGGAGGAGGTTCTGACAAGCTTCCCAGGGCTGATTCCGCCCTACACTCAGTACACAGTGCAGGAAGAAGAAGGTCTGTGTGTGATGTCTGAGGACAAGCTGAACCTCAGCAGCCATTTTGAAGAGTTATAAAAAACTCAATAGTTAGTTCCATGCACCAGCCCATAGAAGGGAAAAGATTACACAAGAACCAGGCAACTCTGAGAGGGAATGAGAATATTGACAAAGGAAGGTAACTGTCGTTTATCAGACTCTAGAGAAAGACTGATTGTCATAGGAAAGTACTCCTTATGCAAGTTCTGGGAACTAATGTGGGTCACTGTAAAAACTGCCTTGATGTAAATGCCTTTTGCATACATTGATGACCTGTGAATCAACTTCAGTAAAGTACTGGGAGTTTGTTACAAGCTCTAGTCTCCTTATTCTATATCATCATAACTATTACCACCAACATTTGCACCTTACGGTGCTGGCGTCACGAACACAGGGGCCCAGCTACCACCAGCACCCTAAACACCACCACCATCAGGGGCAGCTCAACTTCCATCTGGCTGGTGTTCCCTGCAACCGAGAGGGAAGGATTTTGTGCTGTCTTCCCATCCACTGCACGCCAGCCCAGGGTGGCTCTGCTAACCATGAGTAAATTAACTACTACTTCCATCGGCCCACCGTAGCCTCACGTGTTTCCCCTGCGGTCTTGGTATGTTGCACATGGAGGAATGGAAAAAGTTGACTTAGTCTGATGAATCATGTTTTGTTTTGCATCGCATGGGCAGTCATCCGTGCATCTATTTTCTGGAGAATAGGAGGCACAAGTATGTACTCCGGAAAGAAAAGTGAGTGTAGGGAATGTGATGGTCTGACCGGTGTTCTGCTGGAACCTACCTAAGCATTGTACTCACACCCCATAGCACAACTTGGCTTTCCCTAATGGCAGTGGTCTCTTTTAGCAGGATTCTGTCCAGGAATAGTTTGAAACATGACAAAGAGTTTAAGGTGTTAAATTGGTCTCCATGGGACACCTTCACAGGTCTTGAGAAGCCCATGGATCAATGGTTTAGAGCGGTTTTCGTTGCTTGAGGGGGGACCTAAACAATATTAGCCAGGTGGTAGTGGTTCATCAGTGTATATTCCTAATGAGACTATGAGATTATAAAAAATGGTCTCTTCTTATCCATAACAGTGAAGCTTTTGTCCATGGACTGTTTTAGTATTGCAGCTCATATATACATATTCAGCTTTTTTTGCCCTGGACTATTCACAGTTCTTCCCCTTGGGTACTCTTAAAGAGGATTTACAGTACTTTTATACTGATGACCTATCCTCAGGATAGGACATAGGCACAGCAACCACACAGTTCCGTCCACTGTGTAGTGGACAGAGCTGTGTACTGCAAATCTGCTCCAACTGAAGTGAATGGGAGCAGAATTGCAGTAACTGGCTACATCCGCTACACAGTGGATGGAATTGAGTAGTTCCCCGCCTATTGGACTGGATTTCTTGTCTTTGCACATTTTATTTATTTATACAAAGTCATTTTTTTTTACATTTTTTGTTTCACATACAGACTTTTGGGGATATTTTTCAAGACATCCATATGCCAGTCTTATTTCAAATTAAACTGGAATAAGGTGGAGTCTGGACTATATTTATTAAGAGGCAGACATCTCCATATGCCAGAAAAGCCAATCTACTTCTACTATTAATAGGTGTAGATTTGACATAATTGACAATAATGTCTGGTGGAAGTTGTGATAATTGTGTCCGGCCGTGGGAGACCATGCTCATTTTCTATTAATGGGACCATAAAAGCAAAGAAATGGCACACAGGTATGTGACAGCATAGCAGCAAAACACATTTAAAAGGGCAGGTAAGTTAGGAGAAAGTGGGTCAGAGCCAGCAACCCAGGCCCATTCAGAGAGTTCTGGTCTGAGACGGATATGTGGCCCACAACACTGCTCGAAGCTGCAGCTGTCGTCTTCTGTGTCAGAATATTGTAGACCCTGGAAGCCTCTGTCTGGGTGCTGCAGAAGTTGGTCAGTGACCGCTTCACACCACTAAACTTTGAAGACTCTGGATCTTTCTTCTTCTTCAGCTCCCACACACGTTTCTCTCAGGATCATATTGCCCACATGTACCTAAACAGGAAAAGCTGTTATCTCTTGCTGTGACGTGAGGACCTCAGCCCAGTTATGTGACTAAAGATCCTTCAGCAGCCAATGCTTTCATCTGTAGGTTATAGATGTATGCTAGGCAGAAACTCTAGTATTCCGAGCAAATAAGAGAATATACACGTGGCACTCACCAATCGGTGCAGTCTTCTTTTATTTTCTCCATAGCTTAGTACATTAAAGCTGAATACATCATAGCTGAATACAGGCTCGGACTGGCCCACAGGGGTACAGGGGAATCCCCCGGTGGGCCCCTGAGCAAGGTGGGCTCCTAGTCTCCCAGCCTCTGCACAAGTGGCACATAACACATTAGATTTACTGCACTACATACATATATTCAATGTACAGCATCTCAACCAGCCTATGTTTATATTAAAATCTTGTTAGATTATTTATTATATTTGAATGTATCCATACGGTGGGCCCCCAAAATAAATTTTATTGGTAGGCCTTAGGTACCCAAGTCCGACACTGGCTGAATACATCTGAGCTGGATACATTAAAGCTGGATACAAAAGTGGCTGAGGGACAGACAAACATATAATGCAGTGGAAAAACTTACGGCAATGGCCGTTTCGTGCCTCAACGCTTCATCAGGCCAATGACATAACGGCGCTACTGCGCTGGCTTTTTGAATGTCGGCTCCCATGACTCACATGCGTGACGTCACCAGCAGCGCCAGCACATGGCGACGACACGTAACGTCACTATGGAACCGGCATTAAATGCAGTGTTATAATACACAAAAATTTAAAACATCAAACCACCAACTAGACATACTACATACTATAGAAACACTGCCAAGTCTATTTTGTCATTGAGGCCCAGAGGGCCCATTGCGCATGAGCGCAGAATCCACAGTGCAGAATCAACAAAGGGTCGTGAATTGGCTTGTTGGTGCCTCGTCTTCTTGTCGGAAGTAACAGCAGGTTTCTTTTGTTGGATCTACTGCGTGGCCTTCTTCATGGCATCATTTAATAAATTGACGGGGTAACCCCTGGACAGCAACCGCCTTCTTAAAGGGGTATTCCCATCTTGCTATTTCGTCCTCACCTCAGCCAGCTCTACATTTCACTTCCTGGTTTCCTGCTTCTGAGGCTGGGCGGGCTTAGGCAGTTGAGTGAAGGCCGGCCACGCCTCTTTATGACATCACACTGAGAGCTCAGTCCTTGCTGTGCTCGTTCATGTGGATAGTATGACTCATCCCTCTGGCAGCCTGCAGTCTCTGGGAAGCAGCTTCTGCTGTTGAATCCTCACTCTGAGCTTTTTTTTACACAGTAAAAGGTCACTGTCCTGCAGTCTAGTACAGCCTTACACACAGAACCCGTCTAATCTTTTACAAACCCATTCTGTGCAGCTAAATAATAATTCACCACTACACATGAGCCCACAAGCAAGTCAAGTGGTATCCATATGATTTGTGCATTTGACTCCCATAAAACATGACCACCCCCCACCGACCAGCAGTGATGAAGATATTTTTCTAATATAGCTCTACTACACTGGTGTATAATCCTTGGGTCTTTTATCTGTATAAATGAATATACAGCTCTGTTACATCTGTCTTCTCCTCCCCCATAAGCAAAGGTTTCAGCTCTGCTACATCTGTCTATTCCCCTCCCCCAGACAGCAATATAGCTTTGTACATATAGTTCTACTGCCCTTCTGTATGTCATAGATTGAAACATACCCACTTATACTAGTATAGTAAGCTGCTAAATCAGCATACACATTACTGCAGCATTTTCACACAGCAGAGCTGTGTATGTCGATGTAGCATTTTACTTTAGTTATTGGGGTATATTTCTGTTTCTGTCTACTATATACATAGGGCAATATATGTAGCTAGACAGCCACATTCTTGGTGGGGGGGTGGAATTGACCAATGTAGTAGTGCAGTATATCAAGTGGTTCAGTCGCATTGCCTCCATCAGCCCCCATATACCTCAAACAGCCCCATGTGCCTTCATCAGCCCCCCATGTGCCTCCATTAGCCCCCATGTGCCCCCATCAGCCCCCCATATACCTCAAACAGCCCCCATGTGCCTCCATCAGCCCCCCATATATCTCAAACAGCCCCCATGTGTCTCCATCAGCCCCCCATATACCTCAAACAGCCCCCATGTGCCTCCATCAGCCCATGTGCCTCCATCAACCCCCCATGTGCCTCCATCAGCCCCATATACCTCAAACAACCCCATGTGCCTCCATCAGCCCCCATGTGCCTCCATCAGCCCCCATATACCTTAAACAGCCCCCATGTGCCTCCATCAGCCCCCATGTGATTTAGTTACTCAACAAAGCTTCTAAAGGTAGTTTCTGTACCCGACCAGACTATAAACACATCGTTTATGAATCTTAAATAGGTTTACATAGAGGGAAGGAAAGGGTTGGTGACAGAATATATATTCTTATCTTCAAATCTTGCCAAATATAGATTAGCAAACGTGAATGCAACGGGCGTACCCATGGCAGTACCAAACCTTTTCCCACATACGGTGGGACCACAAAGACATAGCCTTGTGGTTGAAGGTTACGGCGCCCGTTCGGTCGGGGCAGTCCTTTCGGGGAGAGGCCAGGGGTAGGAC
Organism: Bufotes viridis; assembly: GCA_033119425.1. Taxonomy (NCBI): domain Eukaryota; kingdom Metazoa; phylum Chordata; class Amphibia; order Anura; family Bufonidae; genus Bufotes; species Bufotes viridis. Next base: position 63,559,143 of record CM065596.1, read on the forward strand.
CATGGCTGCGGGATCCGTCGCCTTGGCGAGGGGCTTATGCTTCTCCTTCAACTACGGGAATTGCAGATTTGGTGCCAAGTGCAAATTCAAGCACGAGTGCTCCAACTGCGGGGGAACCCATGGCGTGTCGCGGTGTTTTAGAGGAGGGAGACAAAAAGGAGGGGAGAGTAATTCTAAAGGGGGAAATGCCGGTCAATTTGGAAAGGATGGAGCCCTTTCTAAGTAAATACCTGGACAGGGCTGCGGCAATTTTGTTGCGGGAGAGTTTTTCCCACAGTTTTTGGATTCCGTTTATTCCTGGGGGGCAGTTTTGGGTACAAGAAATTTGCGTTCGGCGAGGGAGCATCCGGATGTGGTGGTGGAGAAGCTTAGGAAGGAAGTGGGTCTGGGCCGCATGGTGGGTCCAGTCGCAGAGCCGCCGTTTGTAAATTTGCGCGTCTCGCCGCTAGGGGTGGTGCCTAGGACGGAGGCTAATAAGTTTCGGCTTATTTACTACCTCTCCTGCCCCAAAGGGTCGACGATCAATGATGGTATCGATCCGGCCTTGTGTTCAGTAGTATACCGGCGGTGGCGTGGGTGAGGAGGTTGGGTAGGGGGGTGCTGATGGCAATGACGGACATTGAAGCGGCGTTTCGGTTGTTGCCGGTGTATCCGGAGTGTTTACATTTGTTGGGTTGTTACTGTGAGGGGGGTTACTTTGTTGATCGTTGTTTGCCAATGGGGTGTTCATTGTCATGTGCATACTTTGAGACGTTTAGTACGTTCTTGGAGTGGGTTGTGGTGGATTCGGCCGGGTGTGATTCCATTATTCACTACCTGGGCGATTTTCTTTGCATTGGCCCCCCGGAGTCAAATGTTTGCGCGGTGTTGTTACATACGTTGTGTCAGGTGTTTGCGGCGTTCGGTGTCCCGTTGGCGGCGGATAAAACGGTGGGCCCGGCGGTGGAGCTTAGCTTCTTGTGGATTGTCATAGACACCCAAAGAATGGAATGTTGGCTGCCACGGGATAAGCTGGACAATTTAAAGGGGGAGGTGGTGCAGGTGGCTCGGCTCAGAAAGATTAAGCTGTGGAACTTGCAGTCCCTTTTGGGGAAGCTCAACTTTGCATGCCGCATCATGCCTATGGGGAGAGTGTTTAGTAGGCGGCTGGCAGGGGCGACGGCGGGTGTGACTTCCCCGCACCACTATATTTGTTTAGAGAGAGAGTTGCGGGGAGACTTGGAAGTTTGGCGGTCATTCCTGGAGCGGTATAATGGTCGTTCGCTGTTTATGGATGCTGTGGTGGAGTCCTTTGATTGTGAATTATTCACGGAGTGGGGGTTTCGGGCGTTATTGGGGAGGCTAGTGGTGTGCCGGGATGTGGCCGGCGGTTAGGGCTGAAAAAGGTTGGTTGCGGAATTTGGCTTTGCTGGAGCTTTTTCCCATTGTCCTGGCGGACTTGCTGTGGGGGGAGGCATTTCGGGATAAGAAGGTGCGGTTCCACTGTGACAACTTAGAGGTGGTTCAGGCGATTAATGGGCTGTCGGCATCGTCGCCGTTGGTGGATCGTTTGCTTCAGCGACTAGTGTTATAGTGTTTGTCCCTGAATGCTTGGGTGGTGGCGGTGCAAGTACTGGATGTGGATAATGAAATCGCTGACGCTCTTTCTCGTTTGCAGTGGGATCGCTTCCGGCAATTGGCACCGCATGCGGAAGAGGTAGGGAGAGAGTGTCCGAGTGGCCTGCGGGAACTCCTGGAGGGACCATGGCAAGGCTCGTGCAGGCTTCCTTAGAGCCCAATACATGGGCAACCTATATGGCGGCCTTGAAGTGTTGGGAGGATTGGTGTAGTGGATTTGGGGGCAGGGTTGGGGATTGAGAAGTGCCGTTGTTGTTGTTTGTGGGGCATTGTAAGGATGAGGAGTGGTCAGTGGCAAAGATCAACCGGTATATGGCGGGGTTGGCCTTTGGCTTTAAGCTGCGGAAGATGGCGGACATTACTAAATCCTTTCTAGTCACCAGGGCGCTGAAGGGTTGGAGGTGGTTGGGAGCGAGGGTGGACGGCAGGCGTCCGGTATCTTTCGAGTTGCTTTTAAAGTTGGGGGAGCAGTTACGGGGGGCTTGTAGTTCGGAAGGGGAGAGGCGGTTGTTTATGTTAGCTTTCTCGTTGGTCTTTTTTGGGGCGTTGCGGTTAATGGAATTGGTTTGTCCGACGACGCGGCGGGTTGGGGGTTTGCTCGAAGAGGATGTAGAGTTGGGTCGGGATCGGGTAGAGTTTGTTATTCGGCGGTCAAAAACAGATATGGAAGGGAGAGGGAAAAGAGTGGTGCTGTTTTGCCGGTACCGGGCTGCTCCATGTGCCCAGTCGGTTGTATGCGTGAGTATGGGATAGTGGGGTCAGGCGCTTGCCCGTTGTTGGTGCATGCAGATGGTTCCTTTCTGTCCAGGATCTTTGATCAGTGTCTGGATCGTTTGGGTTTAAAAGGGGCGGGGTATTCGAGCCACTCTTTTAGGATAGGGGCAGCCACGGAGGCCGCTCGATGGGGATTGGGGGAGGAAGTCATAAAGAGGATAGGTCTCTGGGAGTCGGTCCGGTTTCGGTCGTATGTCAGGGTGGGTCGGCTGTAACTCGTGGGGATCCGTGGGGGTGAGGAGTTGTTGGTGTTGTATGCTATGGACCAGTTCTGAAAAGTTGTGTTGTTGATTTTCTCGTTTTACGTGCGGGGCCGGCCCTGGTCTGGATACTGGGGCATTCTTCGTGTTTTGGGGAGCCGTCTGGGCAGCGGTTCAGCCGGACGGCGAGCAACTTGGTTTCCGGAGATTGGAGGCGGTGGTAAGGTGGATAGGGCGTAGGGGCATGGTGTGGAGTGGGGTGCTGCCGGAGATACATTGATTCGTCAGATTGGATAGGGTGCCGAATATCCTGGTGCTGCATGTGGGCAGCAATGATTTGGCGGCGCGGCCGTTGCGGGAGATTCTGAAGGATATGAAATTCGATCTGCTGAGGCTTTGGGCCCTGTTCCCAAAATTGATAACGGTGTGGTTGGACATTGTTCCGAGACAGGTCTGGAGGGGGGCCCGTTGAGTGGAGGGAGTGAATAGAGCGCAAGTGAAGTTGAACCGAGCGATGGGTCGGTTTATGGCTAAGAATGGTAAGGTATTGGTGCGGCATAGGGAGTTGTAAACTGGTGTGGGGGCTTTCTGGAGGTCGGATGGCGTGCATCTGAATGCAGTGGGAATTGATATGTGGAGTTTGGCGCTGCAGGATGGCATTGAAATTGCACTTGCTGTGTGGAGGGACGTGCAGTCTTGATGGGTCAAGGCTGCGGGTCTGTGGCGGGGGGAGGTCCTTGAAGTCGGTGCTACCGGTGCTTTGATAGTGTAGATGGGGGGGCTCCGTGGTGGGGCTGGACTCCTGGTTTGGGCCGAAGTGTGGTGGAGGCCATTTCAGTCGTGCTTCCGAGCTGGTGGGAACGGCTGTAAGCAAGGTGGCACCCCAAAGGAACAATCGCCAGGATTCGGGGCTTGGTGTCAGCGCATTTCCTGGTAGAGAAAGATGGTGAGGGAAGAATATGGGTTAGGCGGGGTGGAGCCGGGATAGGACTGAGGGTTGGAGGGATGTGTTGGTGGGGTGGGGGGTCGAGTGGGAGGTAGCCCATACCCCTGTCAAGGCTTTCAACAGTTCATCTTTAACTTCCATATATTCCTTTTTAAAACTATCTTGAGTGAAAATTCCAAATGCAGATGCTGCCATTCCAATGCAAATTCCATGTCCTCCTGATATTGTGACATGTCTTTATAAATACGAAGGCCCCTGGGTAGAGATGAGCGAACACCTGGATGTTCGGGTTCGAGAAGTTCGGCCGAACTTCCCGAAAATGTTCGGGATCCGAACTCGACCCGAACTTTATCCCGAACCCGAACCCCATTGAAGTCAATGGGGACCCGAACTTTTGGGCACTAAAATGGCTGTAAAATAGTCCAGGAACGGGCTAGAGGGCTGCCAAAGGCAGCAAAATGTAGGTAAATCCCCTCCAAACAAATGTGGATAGGGAAATGAATTAAAATAAAATAAAATAAATAAAATTTAACCAATATCAATTGGAGACAGGTCCCACTGCAAGGAATTATGCGTCATATAACTCAACACTGGAGAAGGCCACTTTCAGTTATTTCGGCCCCAGCACCCAGACAGAGGAGAGAGGTCCCACAGCAAGGAATCATGCGTCATATCACCCACCACTAGAGAATGCCACTTTCAGTTATTTCGGCCCAGCACCCAGACCGAGGATACAGGTTCCACAGCAAGGAATCATGCGTCATATCACCCACCACTGGAGAAGGCCACTTTCAGTTATTTCGGCCCAGCACCCAGACCGAGGAGAGAGGTCCCACAGCAAGGAATCATGCGTCATATCACCCACCACTGGAGAAGGCCACTTTCAGTTATTTCGGCACAGCACCCAGACCAAGGATACAGGTCCCACAGCAAGGAATCATGCGTCATATCACCCACCACTGGAGAAGGCCACTTTCAGTTATTTCGGCCCAGCACCCAGACCGAGGATACAGGTTCCACAGCAAGGAATCATGCGTCATATCACCCACCACCGGAGAAGGCCACTTTCAGTTATTTAGGCCCAGCACCCAGACAGAGGAGTGAGGTCCCACAGCAAGGAATCATGCGTCATATCAACCACCACCGGAGAAGGCCACTTTCAGTTATTTAGGCCCAGCACCCAGACAGAGGAGTGAGGTCCCACAGCAAGGAATCATGCGTCATATCAACCACCACCGGAGAAGGCCACTTTCAGTTATTTAGGCCCAGCACCCAGACAGAGGAGAGAGGTCCCACAGCAAGGAATCATGCGTCATATCAACCACCACCGGAGAAGGCCACTCTCAGTTATTTCGGCCCCACCACCCAGACAGAGGAGAGGTTCATTCAACTTTGGGTTGCACCGCAAGATCATGGTAAAGTTAAAAAATGAGGATTCAATAAAGAAGTGCCCGGAGTACAAGAATACATGGTTGAGGGGAGGCAGTTATAAATGTCTATTCTGCACAAGGGAGGGACAGGTCCTGTGGGATCCATGCCTGGTTCATTTTTATGAACGTCAGCTTGTCCACGTTGGCTGTGGATAGGCGGCTACGTTTGTCAGTAACGGCGCCCCTGCCGTGCTGAATACACGTTCAGACAAAACGCTGGCCGCCGGGCAGGCCAGCACCTCCAAGGCATAAAATGCTAACTCTGGCCACGTGGACAATTTGGAGACCCAGAAGTTGAATGGGGCCGAACCATCAGTCAGTATGTGGAAGGGTGTGCAGACGTACTGTTCAACCATGTTAGTGAAATGCTGCCTCCTGCTAACACGTTCTGTATCAGGTGGTGGTGCAGATAGCTGTGGCGTGGAGACAAAACTTTTCCACATTTCTGCCATGCTAACCCTGCCCTCAGAGGAGCTGGCCGTGACACAGCTGCATTGGCGACCTCTTGCTCCTCCTCTGCCTTCGCCTTGGGCTTCCACCTGTTCCCCTGTGACATTTGGGAATGCTCTCAGAAGCGCCTCTACCAGCGTGCGCTTGTACTCGCGCATCTTCCTATCACGCTCCAGTGCAGGAAGTAATGTGGGCACATTGTCTTTGTACCGTGGATCCAGCAGGGTGGCAACCCAGTAGTCCGCACACGTTAAAATGTGGGCAACTCTGCTGTCGTTGCGCAGGCACTGCAGCATGTAGTCGCTCATGTGTGCCAGGCTCCCCAGAGGTAAGGACAAGCTGTGGGAGGCATATAGTCATCGTCCTCCGTATCCCCCAAGCCACGCACCAGTGATGGGCCTGAGCTGTGTCGGGTGCCACCCCGCTTTGAACCTGCTTCATCCTCATCCTCCTCCACCTCATCCTCATCCTCCTCGTCCTCCAGTAGTGGGCCCTGGCTGGCCACATTTGTACCTGTCCTCTGCTGTTGCAAAAAACCTCCCTCTGAGCCACTTCTAACAGACTGGCCTGAAAGTGCTAAAAATGACCCCTCATCCTCCTCCTCCTCCTCCTCCTGGGCCACCTCCTCTTCCATCATCGCCCTAAGCGTTTTCTCAAGGAGACATTGAAGTGGTATTGTACCGCTGATAACGGTGTCATCGCCACTGGCCATGTTGGTGGAGTACTCGAAACAGCGCAACAGGGCACACAGGTCTCGCATGGAGGCCCAATCATTGGTGGTGAAGTGGTGCTGTTCCGCAGTGCGACTGACGCGTGCGTGCTGCAGCTGAAACTCCACTATGGCCTGCTGCTGCTCGCACAGTCTCTCCAGCATGTGCAAGGTGGAGTTCCACCTGGTGGGCACATCGCATATGAGGCGGTGAGCAGAAAGGCCGAAGTTCCGCTGTAGCGCAGACAGGCGAGCAGCGGCAGGATGTGAACGCCGGAAGCGCGCACAGACGGCCCTCACTTTATGCAGCAGCTCTGACATGTTGGGGTAGTTGTGAATGAACTTCTGCACCACCAAATTCAGCACATGCGCCGGGCAAGGGATGTGCGTCAGACCGGCTAGTCCCAGAGCTGCGACGAGATTTCGCCCATTATCGCACACCACCAGGCCGGGCTTGAGGCCCACCGGCACAAACCACTGGTCGCTCTGTTGTTCAATACCCCGCCACATCTCCTGCGCAGTGTGGGGCCTGTCCCTCAAACATATGAGTTTCAGAATGGCCTGCTGACGTTTACCCCGGGCTGTGCTGAAGTTGGTGGTAAAGGTGTGTGGCTGACTGGATGAGCTGGTGGAAGCTGAGGAGGAGGAAGCCGAGTAGGAGGAGGAGGCTACAGGAGGCAAAGAATGATGCCCTGCGATCCTTGGCGGCGGAAGGACGTGCGCCAAGGAACTCTCCGCCTGCCGCCCAGCCGCCACTACATTTACCCAGTGTGCAGTTAGGGAGATATAGCGTCCCTAGCCGTGCTTACTGGTCCACGTATCTGTGGTTAGGTGGACCTTGCCACAGATGGCGTTGCGCAGTGCACACTTGATTTTATCGGATACTTGGTTGTGCAGGGAAGGCACAGCTGTCTTGGAGAAGTAGTGGCGGCTGGGAACAACATACTGTGGGACAGCCATGGACATCAGCTGTTTATAGCTGTCTGTGTCCACCAGCCTGAATGACAGCATTTCAAAGGCCAGTAGTTTAGAAATGCTGGCATTCAGGCCCAGGGCTCGAGGGTGGCTAGGTGGGAATTTACGCTTTCTCTCCAAGGTTTGTGAGATGGAGAGCTGAACGCTGCCGTGTGACATGGTGGAGATGCTTGGTGACGCAGGTGGTGTTGTCGGTGGCACATCCTCTGTTTGGTGGGCGGCAGGTGCCAACATTCCTCCCGAGGTGGAGGAAGAGGCCGAGGCAGCAGCAGAAGAGGGAGCAGGGGGAGCCAGAGTGAGTTCCTTGCTTTTAAGTTGTTTACTCCACTACAGTTCATGCTTTGCATGTAGATGCCTGGTCATGCAGGTTGTGCTAAGGTTCAGAACGTTAATGCCTCGCTTCAGGATCTGATGGCACAGCGTGCAAACCACTCGGGTCTTGTCGTCAGCACATTGTTTAAAGAAGTGCCATGCCAGGGAACTCCTTGAAGCTGCCTTTGGGGTGCTCGTTCCCTGGTGGCGGTGGCCAGTAGCAGGCGAATTCTCTTGGCGGCGGCTGGTCTGCTTTTGCCCCCTGCTCCCTCTTTTGCTACGCTGTTGGCTCGGTCTCACCACTGCCTCTTCCTCTGAACTATGAAAGTCAGTGGCACGACCTTCATTCCATGTGGGGTCTAGGACCTCATCGTCCCCTGCATCGTCTTCCACACAGTCTTCCTCCCTGACCTCCTGTTCGGTCTGCACACTGCAGAAAGACGCAGCAGTTGGCACAGTGTTTCGTCATCATCAGAGACGTGCAGACTCCGATGAGGTGGTATTCCCATGTCCTCATCATCAGGAAACATCAGTGGTTGTGCATCAGTGCATTCTATGTCTTTCACCACTGGGGAAGGGCTAGGTGGATTTCCTTGGGAAACCCTGCCAGCAGAGTCTTCAAACAGCATAAGAGACTGCTGCATAACTTGAGGCTCTGACAGTTTCCCTGATATGCATGGGGGTGATGTGACAGACTGATGGGCTTGGTTTTCAGGTGCCACCTGTGCGCTTTCTGCAGAAGACTGGGTGGGAGATAATGTTGTGAACATGCTGGATCCACTGTCGGCCACCCAATTGACTAGCGCCTGTACCTGCTCAGGCCTTACCATCCTTATAACGGCATTGGGCCCCACCAAATATCGCTGTAAATTCTGGCGGGTACTGGAACCTGAGGTAGTTGGTTCACTAGGACGTGTGGCTGTGGCAGAATGGCCATGTCCTCTCCCAGCACCAAAGGGTACACTAACACCACCACGACTGCGTCCGCGTCCCTTACTAGATGTTTTCCTCATTGTTACCGTTCACCAAGCACCACAATAAGGAAAAAAATATTTGGCCCAATGTATTGATTTCAAATTTAGGCCTTTTTTTACAGGCACCTAACACTATCTGCCTATTTGTTTATGTAGCGTATTACACTAATCCAGGCACAGCAGTAACCACTGATTTAGGGGAATATATCTTTTAGGGCTAGTATTTAGGCCCTGGATGAAAGGTATCCTTTTATGGACAGATTTACACTTGGCCTGCAACAGCTGGGACAACAGATTCAGGGTATTGCTATTTTGGAAATTGAATTTCACCCCAGAACAAAATATATGTTTTGACGGACACTATGAATCCTGGCCTGCAACACCTGGGACACCAGATTCAGGGTATTGCTATTTTGGCAATTGAATGTCACCCTAGAACAAAATATACGTTTTGCAAGACACTATGAATCCTGGCCTGCAACAGCTGGGACACCAGATTCAGGGTATTGCTATTTTGGCAATTGAATGTCACCCCAGAACAAAATATATGTTTTGACGGACACTATGAAACGTGGCCTGCAACAGCTGGGACACCAGATTCAGGGTATTGCTATTTTGGCAATTGAATGTCACCCCAGAACAAAATATATGTTTTTGCGGACACTATGAATCCTGGCCTGCAACAGCTGGGACACCAGATTCAGGGTATTGCTATTTTGGAAATTGAATTTCACCCCAGAACAAAATATATGTTTTGACGGACACTATGAAACGTGGCCTGCAACAGCTGGGACACCAGATTCAGGGTATTGCTATTTTGGCAATTGAATGTCACCCCAGAACAAAATATATGTTTTGACGGACACTATGAAAGCGTGGCCTGCAACAGCTGGGACACCAGATTCAGGGTATTGCTATTTTGGCAATTGAATGTCACCCCAGAACAAAATATATGTTTTGACGGACACTATGAAACGTGGCCTGCAACAGCTGGGACACCAGATTCAGGGTATTGCTATTTTGGCAATTGAATGTCACCCCAGAACAAAATATATGTTTTGGACGGACACTATGAAACGTGGCCTGCAACAGCTGGGACACCAGATTCAGGGTATTGCTATTTTGGAAGTTGAATGTCACCCCAGAACAAAATATATGTTTTTGCGGACACTATGAATCCTGGCCTGCAACAGCTGGGACACCAGATTCAGGGTATTGCTATTTTGGCAATTGAATTTCACCCCAGAACAAAATATATGTTTTGACGGACACTATGAAACGTAGCCTGCAACAGCTGGGACACCAGATTCAGGGTATTGCTATTTTGGCAATTGAATGTCACCCCAGAACAAAATATATGTTTTTGCGGACACTATGAATCCTGGCCTGCAAGAGCTGGGACACCAGATTCAGGGTATTGCGATTTTGGAAATTGAATTTCACCCCAGAACAAAATATATGTTTTGACAGACACTATTCTATTTTGCCAGCCACAGCTGAAACCACTGATTTATGGTATTGCTATTTTGGCAATTGAATTTCACCCCAGAACAAAATATATGTGCAGCATACGGGTAGGTTACCCGACACTGCTATATTTTAATGTGTATCTCCTTTTAAGAAAGTTAGGCCTGTAGCAGGCAATTCATATTCCAGCCAGCAGAGGGAGCCCCCAGTTTAGTATATATAGGCCAGTGCCTAGCCTAGGGAAGTCAGTTGTTAGAAGTTTCTAGTTCAGAGTTAGTTCTGAGAGATTCAGGACTCAGTAACTAGTGCAGAAATTGCACCACTGGTGTGGAGGATCATTCCCACCCAGTTTTCCAGGTCAAGTACACCTAAGGTACTCTAAGTAACAGCCTGTCACTAGCAAGTGGGACAGAGAGTATAACCAGCAAGCCAGTCCACATATCAAGTAAGAGCCTGTCACCAGGAGAGAAGGGAACCTCTAAAAAACCTTTGCTCAAGGATTATCACTGTTTTTCGGGTGTCTGGACCTTGAGAGTATTGCCTACAGCCAGGAACTAAAGCAGGAGAGAAAGTAAGTGTATCCCTGCAGAGAGAATAGTTTCCTGAAGTGTATTGCTGCATTGAGAGTAAGAGGAAAGCCCTGATCCTAGGAGGCCTGTCTTGAAGATAGCTTTTGGGACTGTGATTAATAGCCTGAACCACTGCTGTGACTGTATTGTAACGTGTGGAATATTCTGTAACTGTACTTACTGGCTGTTCATCTATCTTCAACTGCGTTCAGTAAAGTTATCCTGTTATTCAAATATAAGGATTCCTCAATTATTCCACCTGTCACTACACGATGTGCCACCGTTCAATTGGCACTGGCGTCACGACATTCATCACCTGCCTGTTCCAGTGCTGACCCGATTGAAGACGACAGTCGGTCCCAGGTTAGTGGGTTGCCCTGCACTATAAAGCCCAGCATACCTAAAGCTACACTACTGACCCCCTGGGACACTGCATCGCTCTGTTTGGCGTCACGAACAGGATCGCATGCTTCTGGAGTGCGGAGAAGTGTGAACTGTTTGCTTTAACTATTACACCACCGTATTGCAAGGACTGTACCCTTTATTTCCAAGTCTGTGGATTACAAGTGAATCCTGGGAGGAATCGGAGGTGCTGTGCTGTGTTGTGCTACCCCCAGAGAGAAAATCGTGTTTGTGGATTACAATTTATTAACTTTTCAATGCCCCTGCTTGCTGTCAGGGAATGGCGACTAAGATGGCCGCCAGCCGCATGGAGTAAAGTTTCCCGCGCTGCTGAGGACCTTCGTGGGCGGATCCCTTCAAAGACGCAGAGAATCCTGCCCCTCTTCAACATCGCACCGCCGCGGCTCTGCTTCTTCTACGTCAGCAACGTCACCGCGTACACAGGACGTCCGGAATCTCGCGGGACTTGGCCTGCGCAACCCCGGCGATACCGGTAAGGACTTTTAACCAGAGGGAAGGGGATTGTACCGGCCCCTTTAGTCGCCAGCGGCCACATTTTAATAAACTAACATGTCAGAGCCAGGAATTCCCGAGCAGCCAGCCCCCGGGGAACTTACGGCTTCCAAACATCCTATAGCTCCCAGCATGATGCCCTTTACTATGCCATACTATTTTGGGGCCCCATGGTTTCCCCGCTATAAAGGGGAGGCCCATACCTTAAGAGACTTTAAAGAGAAGCTGCTGGCATTGTTCAAACTGTACCCCATAAATTCCGAACAGCAGATGGAAATCCTGCTAGCACAACTGGAGGGAGCTGCCCACAGAGAGGTATTATCCTGGCCTGCTGCTGAGCGGGGTACTCTAGAACAAATATTCACCCGCCTCAGGGCCACTTTTGAAACAAGGACTGCCTCAGAGATAAAGATGCACTTCTTTGGCAAAAAACAGAAGTCCGGTGAGACCCTCCGTGACTATGCCCTATCACTTCAGGAGGCTTTGGGGGCTGTAATCCAGATAGATCCCAGGGAGGCTGATAATCAGGACCAGACCCTGAGGGAGCAATTTATCACAGGGGTGTCTAGTGAGAAAATAAGGACTCAATTAAAAATGCTGTCAGCCCAGCACCCTAGCAGCACCTTTCTGGATTTTAAAGAGCTGGCTATAAGAATTCTGGGGTCAACAGTGTCTACGGAGTTGAGCGCCCCACCTGAGTCACCAGCCTGCAGGCCAAAACCGCTTATCCCTAACCAGGCTGGGGCCGGCCAAGCTGTTCAAGCTTCAGCTACTGATACTATTGCCATGCTGACGGAACAGGTAAACCATCTCACTAAAAGTTTAGAGAGAGTGTGCAGAAAGATAGAGGAATGGGAAAAACCCCTAATGTCAGAGGAAGAGTTCCTGTCACCTCCTAAGCCATTCCCACCTCCATACCAAGAGACTCACCCCAGGGATCCTGGGAGGCGTAATAGAGATCGTTCTAAAGACCGCAAACGGCCCTTGTGTAAATACTGTAAAAAGGTGGGACACACAGAATCCACGTGCTGGCAGTTAAACGGGCTACCCTCGAGGCTGAGGACCGCCCCTCGGGAGGTAAAACACTAGGTCCAAAGGATCCAAGTTGGATGCCCCGGTATGTAGGATCCCGTCCTAAAATCAATATAGAGATCAACGGGGTCCCCTTTGAAGCCATACTAGATACTGGGTCCCAGGTCACTACCATTCAGCTCTCCACATTTGAAAAATTCTGGGACACCAACCAGTTAACCCAGCCGCCTGAATCCTGGGTGGAGATTATCGCCAGCAATGGCAAACCAGTAAAGATTCATGGGTACTGGGAACCCACTCTGCAGGTGGGAGAAGCAACCTTGCCTCAACAGGGGGTGATAGTAGTACAAGCCGGCGACAGACGAGGACATCCTGTCATTCTAGGCACCAATGTCTTCAAGAACTGTTATTCTGAAATACTTGACGCACTGTATCAGACTTTGCCCACTGCTTCCTCTGCATCCAAGAAAGTGATTCAAAAGAATATTACTGTGTTAAGTGCTCAGCAGAGGTTTGCTAATGGGAAAGGAAAAATTTGTACTGCCAGGATCCGTGATAATAAGCCTGTGACTTTGCCTCCTAATTCTCAAACTCTTTTATGGTGCCGTGCTGTCCTGGGAGTCCAAGGCCAAGATTATCCAGCCCTGGTGGAACCAATCCAGCTGGAGAACTACCCTTATGTTCGAGCTGCCAAGTGCCTGGTGAACGTCTCCCAAGGTAAAGTACCTGTCCGTCTGATTAACCTGAGTGATCATCCTGTTGCGCTTACTAAGCACTCCCCTGTTGCTCAGCTTTCCCAGGTGTCCTTCCAGGACATCATTTGTCTTCCAGTCACCGAGAAGCCGCCAACTGCCGCTCGAGGACATCTTCCTGTGAGCGACTCACAAGTGCCCTGGTGGGAGGAACTCCATGTCGGGGACGAGGCTACCCCCCAACATCAACGAGAAGGGATCCTACAGCTTGTCAAAGAGCACCACCAGGCCTTCAGTAAACATGCTACTGATTATGGAGAGGTCAGTGCCATACAACACACCATACCTACTGGCTCTCATCCTCCTATAAAGGAGAGATACAGACCCTTACCGCCGACTTCATATCAGACTGTAAAAGAAATGATCCAAGAGATGAAAGACTCTAATGTAATCCGGGACAGCCGTAGTCCGTGGGTTGCACCCCTGGTCCTTGTAAAGAAAAAGGATGGTGGTATCCGCTTCTGTGTGGATTATAGAAAAATTAACCAAATAACCCACAAAGATGCATACCCACTGCCCCGCATTGAGGAGTCACTAACTGCTCTGGGCTCCTCCGTTTATTTCTCCACATTGGACTTGACCAGTGGCTACTGGCAAGTACCCATGGCCCCCGAGTATAGGGAAAAGACTGCTTTCACCACTCCCATGGGCCTGTTTGAATTCAATTGTATGCCGTTCGGGCTATGTAATGCCCCAGGGACTTTCCAGAGACTAAAGGAGCGGTGTTTGGGCCACAAAAACTTTGAAACAGTGCTGCTGTATCTAGATGATGTCATTGTATACTCAAAAACATATGAGGACCATCTGAAACATTTAGCAGAAGTATTTGAAATCCTCTTCAAATATGGCTTAAAAGTAAAGCCATCCAAGTGTCACTTGCTCAAACCTGCAGTAAAATACCTGGGGCATGTGGTAAGCGCAGAGGGCGTGCAGCCTGACCCTGATAAGCTAGCGGCTGTCCGTATTTGGCCGGTCCCCACGACCGTCAAAGAGGTGAGGAGTTTCCTTAGCTTTGCAGGCTACTATAGACGTTTTATCCCCCATTTTGCTCAAATAGCTGATCCTATCCAGGAACTCCTGAGGGGGCAACCCAAGAAAAGTCCTAGAACTCCTGTGCCCATTGAGTGGAATGAGGAAAGAGAAATAGCGTTCCAATTGTTAAAAAAGAAACTGACCGAGCCTCCTGTGTTAGGTTACCCAGACTACAGCAAACCATTCCATCTTTATACCGATGCTAGCAAGCGAGGCCTGGGAGCCGTGTTGGCCCAGATCCAAGAGGGAAAAGAGAGGGTGATAGCTTATGCAAGCCGCTCCCTAAAAGGGGCTGAGAAAAATGATCAGAATTATAGTTCCTTCAAACTAGAGTTCCTGGCATTGGTGTGGGCAGTGACGGAGAAATTCAAAGACTATCTAGCCGCCACCCCGTTCATTGCATTCACCGACAATAACCCTCTGGCGCATCTAAATACAGCTAAATTGGGGGCCTTGGAGCAGAGATGGGCCTCCCGCCTCGCCAACTTCTATAACAAATTTGCTCAACAGGATCATGCTCGAGCTACCAATGACAGAGCCGCAGCCCCTTCATCCTCCAGTAAGCCTGAGCCCAAAGAGGAAAGGTGGGTGAAATTACAGTCTGAAAGTAGAGTGCTGGGCGAGTTGTTGGATTTTATTACCAGTGGCAGAGCCCCTGAGAGAATTAGACGTAAGAGTGCAGATCCAGAGCTCACCAAACTGTGGAGACAGCGCCATCAGCTCTTCATACAAAAGGGCCTATTACTACGGAGAAGCCTAGACCCAGTATCCAATGAAAGAGTGCATCAGATTCTCATACCCCGACGAGATGCAGGTATGGTGTTGGAGATGTACCACAATCAATCCGGTCATTTTGGGGTCCAAAAGACTGAGGCTAATATCCGCCAGCGGTTTTATTGGGTTGGCATGAGAGAGGACATTGAGAGATGGTGTCGGGAGTGTATAGCCTGTGCCTTAAAACGAAGTGAGCACCACGACCAGAGGGCACCACTGCGACCCATTGTAAGTACCCGTCCTCTTGAACTTGTCGCCATTGATCATGTGAAGTTGGAGCCTAGTCGCTCAGGGTATGCTTATGCCATGACTATTATTGACCACTTCACCAAGTTTGTCGTAGCATTGCCTGTGAGAGACCAGACGGCCAAGACTACAGCCGAACTGTTCTGGAAACACTTCCTCCTGCCCTACGGATGTCCAGAAAAGATCCTCACCGATCAAGGACCTGCTTTTGAGTCCCATCTGTTCCATGAACTGTGCCGCTTACACAACTGCAAGAAGATCCGGACAACGGCCTACCATCCTCAAGGTAACGGACTGTGTGAAAAAATGATTTAGACCTTGAAAGAGATGCTGAGGGCCGTGCCTCCTGAAATCAGAGGGTATTGGCCCAGTCTGTTGCCACAGCTCATGTACACGTACAACAATACCATCCATTGTTCCACTGGGTATACACCTTTTTATTTGATGTTTGGGCGCCAAGGGACATTGTCTGCTGATCACTCCTTGGACATACATGTACCTGATTGCATCAACCCGTTACCTAATACCGACTGGGTTGCCGAGCACCAAAGGCGATTGAATACGGCCAAAGCCATTGTTCAGGAACGTATGGATTATGCTAGAGACCGACAGCAGAGAGACTATGATCAAGCAGCCCATGCAGAACCCTTGACAATAGGAGATGTGGTGTGGTTGAAAAACAACCACCGTACAAGTAAACTGGACAGTAAATGGGAGCAGATTCCCTATGTTGTCACTGCAATCCCAAATGCTGGGACCCACACTTATGAGATTGCCCGAGAAGGCAGGGGATCCTAAATTGTTCACAGGAACCGGTTAACCCCTTAAGGACACGGCCCTATTTCACCTTAAGGACCAGGCCATTTTTTCAAAATCTGACCATTGTCACTTTATGTGGTGATAACTTTAAAACGCTTTTTCTTATCCAGTCCATTCTGAGATTGTTTTTTCGTCACATATTGTACTTCATGACAGTGGTAAAATGAAGTCAAAAAATTTCATTTTTATTTATAAAAAAATACCAAATTTACCAAAAATTTTGAAAAATTTGCAATTTTCCAAGTTTCAATTACTCTACTTCTATAATACATAGTAATACTGCCAAAAAATGTTATTGATTTACATTCCCCATATGTCTACTTCATGTATCGATCATTTTGGGAATGCTATTTCATTTTTTGGGGACGTTACAAGGCTTAGAAGTTTAGAAGCAAATCTTGAAATTTTTCAGAAATTTTCAAAGACCCACTTTTTAGGGACCAGTTCAGGTCTGAAGTCACTTTGTGAGGCTTACATAATAGAAACCACCCAAAACTTACCCCATTCTAGAAACTACACCCCTCAAGGTATTCAAAACTGATTTTACAAACGTCATTAACCCTTTAGGTTTTCCACAAGAGTTAATGGCAAATGGAGATAAAATTTCAGAATTTCGATTTTTTGAAAATTTTTCCGTTTGAATCCATTTTTTCTAGTAACAAAGCAAGGGTTAACAGCCAAACAAAACTCAATTTTTATTGCCCCGATTCTGTAGTTTTCAGAAACACCCTATATGTGGTCGTAAACTGCTGTATGGCCAAACTGCAGGGCGCAGAAGGAAACGAGCGCCATATGGTTTTTGGAAGGCAGATTTTGCTGGACTGGATTTATGACACCATGTCCCATTTGAAGCCCCCCGATGCACCCCTAGAGTAGAAACTCCATAAAAGTGACTCCATCTAAGAAACTACGCCCCTCAAGGTATTCAAAACCAGTTTTACAAACTTTGTTAACCCTTTAGGTGTTCCTCAAGAGTTATTGGCAAATGGAGATGAAATTTCCGAATTTCTATTTTTGTTACCTTGTCTCAAAAAAGTGTAATATAGAGCAAACTAAAAATCATGTTTACCCTAGAATAGTACTCAACAAAACTGACACCTTATCCTGTAGTTTCCAAAATGGGGTCACTTTTTTGGAGTTTCTACTGTAGGGGTGCATCAGGGGGCTTCAAATGGGACATAGTGTCAAAAACCAGTCCAGCAAAATCTGCCTTCCAAAAACCATATGGCGTTCCCTTCCTTCTGTGCCCTGCCGTTTGGCCATACAGTAGTTTACGACCACATATGGGGTGTTTGTGCAAACAAGAGAATCAGGGCAATAAATATTGAGTTTTGCTTGGCTGTTAACCCTTGCTTTGTTACTGCAAAAATGGATTAAAATGGAAAATTTGCAAAAAATAGCTGTTTTGGGACTGTTTTTATTTTTTGTTATTTACATAGTTGAACTGACAGGTTAGATTGTGTGCTATTTCTATAGAGCAGGTTGTTACGGACGCGACAATACCAAATATGACTACTTTTTGGGGTTTTTTGTTTCAGTTTTACATAATAAAGCCTTTTTGAAAATAATTTTTTTTTAGTGTCTCCACATTCTGAAAGCCATAGTTTTATTTTATTTTTTTGGGCGACTGTGTTACGTAGGGGCTCATTTTTTGCGGGATGAGATGGCGGTTTGATTGGCACCATCTTGGGGTGCATATGACATTTTCGTCGCTTGCTATGACACTTTTTGTGATGTAAGGTAACAAAAATGGCTTTTGACACCGTATTTTTTTTTTTTTTTTTGCTGTGTTCAGCTGAGGGGTTAGGTCATGTGTTATTTATATATATCAGGTTGTGATGGACGCGGCGATACATAATATGTATACTTTTTATTTATTTATATAAGTTTTACACAATAATATAATTTTTTAAAACAAAAAAATCATGTTTTAGTGTCTCCATAGTTTGAGAGCCATATATATATTTTTTGGGCGATTGTCCTATGTAGGGGCTCATTTTTTGCGGGATGAGATGGCGGTTTGATTGGCACCATCTTGGGGTGCATATGACTTTTGATCGCTTACTATTACACTTTTTGTGATGTAGGGGACAAAAAATGGCTTGTTTGACAACGTTTTTATTTTTTATGTTTACGGTGTTCATCTGAGGGGTTAGGTCATGTTATATTTTTATAGAGCAGGTCCTTACGGACGCTGGCGATACATAATATGTATACTTTATTTATTTATTTTGGTTTTACACAATAATATCCTTTTTGAATGAAAAAAACATGTTTTAGTATCTCCATAGTCTGAGAGACATATATTTTTCAGTTTTTAGGCAATTGTCTCAGGTTGGGTATCATTTTTATGGGATGAGGTGACGGTTAGATTGGCACTATTTGGGGGTCATATGACTTTTTGATCGCTTGCTATTACACTTTTTGTGATGTAAGGTGGCAAAAAATGGCTTTTTGACAAAGTTTTTAATATTTTTTTTTACAGTGTTTACTTGAGGGGTTAGGTCATGTGATATTTTTATAGAGCAGATTCTTACGGACGTGTAGATACCAAATATGTCTACTTTTTAAATTTTTTTACATTTAACACTAAAAGCATTTTTGAAACAAAAAATCATGTTTTAGTCTGAGAGGCATAGTTTTTTATTTTTGGCCAATTGTTTTAGGTAGGGGCTCGTTTTTGCGGGATGAGATGGCGGTTTGATTGGTCCTATTTTGGGAGGCAAACGCCTTTTTGATCGCTTTGTATTACACTTTTAGTGATGTAATGTGCCAAAAAATGGCTTATTTACACCATTTTTTGGGGTTTTTTTTTTATGGCGTTCACCTGAGTAGTTCAGTCATGTGATATTTTTATAGAGCAGGTTTTTACGGACGCAGCGATACCTAATATGTGTAGTGTATTTTTTTTTTAATTTTTATTCAGTGTTATGTGTTTTTTTCATTTTTACTTTTTTTCACTTTTTACATTTTTTGACCCAGACCCACTTGGTTCTGAAAGATCCAGTGGATCTGGTGTCTGTATAATACAGTACAGTACACTATATAGTGCACTGTACTGTATTTTGTACTTTAGAAAGTCTGAATAGACCTTTAGCAGGTCTATTCAGACTTTCAGCACCATGGAGAGCTGGACGCTTCTGAAAGCGTCCTGTCTCCATGGCAACATCACCCGCTGCCATAACTGGGCAGGGGGTGATGGATGGGGAGGAGTGGAGCTCCCTCCCTCTGCGATCCCATCCTGTTGGGGGCTGCAAGGCACAGCAGCCCCCGATGGGAGAGGAGGAGCGCTCCTCCTGTTAACCCTTCCATACCGCGGTCCGTACGGACCGCGGTGCGAAAGGGTTAAACGGCTGGCATCTGCAGCACAGATGCCAGCCGTTTCTATCAGAGTGTCAGCAATGTGCTGACACTCTGATAGAACCACTAGACACCAGGGATAGATTACAGGGAGGCGGGCGGGGGATTGCAATCACGGCACAGAAGCGCTGCAAACCGCAGGTCTGAATTGACCTGCGGTTTGCAGCGATCGCCCATATGGGGGGGTCACAGGACCCCCCTGGGCATTGTAACAAGGTACCTGCTGAATGATTTCAGCAGGTACCTTGTTCCGATCACTGCCAGCTGAGCAGCAGTGATCGGAACAACTCATGACGTACCGGTACGTCATGTTTCCTTAAGGACTCGGGAAACATGCCGTACCGGTACGTCATGTGTCCCAAAGGGGTTAAACCTCTGCCTGACGAAAGAACCCAGTGCTGAGAGTTCTAGATCTGAATCACCTGTGTCAGAGCCATCAATACAGCCCGAGGATCCTATGCAGGCTGTAAATAATCTAATGTATGACACTGAACCCATGCATTGGCTCCTGACACCATGGTTGAATTTGTTGGTGCCCGCTCCGACACCTACTGTGCCTTCACCTCCAGAAGAGTCGGTTCAAAATGTCCCGGATCCAGTCCCCCTTATAGAGGATCCTCCGGCTCCTGTTGTTCCTGTTGCTCCTCTCCCTTCTACCTCGATGCTAAGGGAGGAGGAAACTCCTGTATTGAGAAGGTCCACCCGGATGAACAGGGGACGTCCGCCAGTCCGTTTAGGGGACTTTGATTATGCTGGTGGTGTCTCCTCCTGGGCAGTTACTACTGGAAATAGCTTGCTTGACGTTTGTGCACAAGAATGGACTCCTCCACGTGAGCCCTTGCCTGTTATACACCCGCAGGAAACCCCTGTGTAGTTTCCTTATTATATTTCAGCCAAGAAAAATGGACTGATGTTGAACTTTTATACTTGAGAAAGAGACTTTGAAAAATAAAAAAACCCATTCTTGACATGTGTTACTATGGACTAACCTGGTTCACCTTAAGTCCGCTGTGCCAGGTCAGCGGTCGTGTCTAAGAAGCAAGAAGATGCCCCTTTCCCTTGGGTCGTCTGTTTATTAAGTTACAAATGTTATATCTTCTGTGTGAAATAATTATTTACCATATTTATATTGTAATGCTTAATTTATGTAACATTTTATGCCGGTTCAGAAAGGCATGTGTGTGAGTACGAGGCCTTACTCACGTTAAAGTCTGGGGGTGTGCAGCATACGGGTAGGTTACCCGACACTGCTATATTTTAATGTGTATCTCCCTTTAAGAAAGTTAGGCCTGTAGCAGGCAATTCATATTCCAGCCAGCAGAGGGAGCCCCCAGTTTAGTATAAATAGGCCAGGGCCTAGCCTAGGGAAGTCAGTTGTTAGAAGTTTCTAGTTCAGAGTTAGTTCTGAGAGATTCAGGACTCAGTAACTAGTGCAGAAATTGCACCACTGGTGTGGAGGATCATTCCCACCCAGTTTTCCAGGTCAAGTACACCTGAGGTACTCTAAGTAACAGCCTGTCACTAGCAAGTGGGACAGAGAGTATAACCAGCAAGCCAGTCCACATATCAAGTAAGAGCCTGTCACCAGGAGAGAAGGGAACCTCTAAAAAACCTTTGCTCAAGGATTATCACTGTTTTTCGGGTGTCTGGACCTTGAGAGTATTGCCTACAGCCAGGAACTAAGGCAGGAGAGAAAGTAAGTGTATCCCTGCAGAGAGAATAGTTTCCTGAAGTGTATTGCTGCATTGGGAGTAAGAGGAAAGCCCTGATCCTAGGAGGCCTGTCTTGAAGATAGCTTTTGGGACTGTGATTAATAGCCTGAACCACTGCTGTGACTGTATTGTAACGTGTGGAATATTCTGTAACTGTACTTACTGGCTGTTCATCTATCTTCAACTACGTTCAGTAAAGTTATCCTGTTATTCAAATATAAGGATTCCTCAATTATTCCACCTGTCACTACACGGTGTGCCACCGTTCAATTGGCACTGGCGTCACGACATTCATCACCTGCCTGTTCCAGTGCTGACCCGATTGAAGACGACAGTCGGTCCCAGGTTAGTGGGTTGCCCTGCACTACAAAGCCCAGCATACCTAAAGCTACACTACTGACCCCCTGGGACACTGTTTTTGGCGGACACTATGAAATCTGGCCTGCAACAGCTGGGACACCAGAATCAGAGTATTGCTATTTTGGCAGATTAATTTCACCCCAGAACAAAATATATGTTTTGGCGGACACTATGAAATCTGGCCTGCATCAGCTGGGACACCAGATTCAGGGTATTGCTATTTTGGCAGATTAATTTCACCCCAGAACAAAATATATGTTTTGGCAGACACTATGAAATCTGGCCTGCAACAGCTGGGACACCAGATTCAGGGTATTGCTATTTTGGCAGATTAATTTCACCCCAGAACAAAATATATGTTTTGGCGGACACTATTCTATTTTGCCAGCCACAGCTGAAACCACTGATTTATGGTATTGCTATTTTGGCAATTGAATTTCACCCCAGAACAAAATATATGTTTTGACAGACACTATGAAACGTGGCCTGCAACAGCTGGGACACCAGATTCAGGGTATTGCTATTTTGGCAGATTAATTTCACCCCAGAACAAAATATATGTTTTGGCGGACACTATGAAATCTGGCCTGCAACAGCTGGGACACCAGATTCAGGGTATTGCTATTTTGGCAGATTAATTTCACCCCAGAACAAAATATATGTTTTGGCGGACACTATGAAATCTGGCCTACAACACCTGGGACACCAGATTCAGGGTATTTCTATTTTGGCAGATTAATTTCACCCCAGAACAAAATATATGTTTTGGCGGACACTATGAAATCTGGCCTGCAACAGCTGGGACACCAGATTCATGGTATTGCTATTTTGCCAGATTATTTTCACCCCAGAACAAAATATATGTTTTGGCGGACACTATTCTATTTTGCCAGCCACAGCTGAAACCACTGATTTATGGTATTGCTATTTTGGCAATTGAATTTCACCACAGAAAATAATCTATCCTTTGCCAGACAGCAGACAGTATTATACTTGTCTAGCCAAAGCTGGAACACCAGATTTAGGGGATTGGTATTTGTGCAATTGTATTTAACCCCTTAATAAAATATAGAAATTGCTATCCTGAGTTTCTATGGGTGACAATTAGCACAGCCAAGCCCCTGATGTAGGATATAGCCAAAAAAAACTAGTATTGATGGATTGATGGACTTGGTGGCAGCTTCTTCTGGTGCACCACAAGTCACAAAATGGCCGCCGATCAACCCAGAAAATAAGTGACAGAAAAACGCTCTGTGCAGCCTAAAACCAGTGAGCAAGTAACTAGCAGAAGTTCAATCATTCACAGCTGTAGATTGATCCGTTCATTAGGTGCTGTTGTTGACTTTTCCCTGCCTAATCTCGCCCTCACAGAAGCTGCGTCCTCTCCCTACACTAATCAGAGCAGTGTGACGTGCGGCGCTACGTGACTCCAGCTTAAATAGAGGCTGGGTCACATGCTGCACTTGGCCAATCACAGCCATGCCATTATTAGGCATGGCTGTGATGGGCTCTTAGGGCAAGAAGTAAAACGCTAGCTGATTGGCTGCTGTGCAGCCCTTCAGAAAGCGGGAAGAAATCGCCAAACAATGGACCCGAACCCGAACTTTTTTGAAAATGTTCGGGTCCGTGTCCCAGACACCCCAAAATTCGGTACGAACCCGAACGATGCTCGAACTGTTCGCTCAACACTACCCCTGGGAACTTGATTACTGTCTTTATTGGATTTTAGGGAACTCATTGTCCAATACAGGCATACCTCTTTTTCCGCCAACTGAGTTACCCTCATTTCTAGAGCTTTTGTGCTCAGTGTTTCATATACGTCTTTCTGGTTGCACTGCATAAAGTATATGTCTGCCGCTTCTCTGCCTTCTATTACACCCAAATGCGTTTCTTCTGTTGTGACCTCCATGCTAGGTTATTTACCGCATGCTCTACTCACAAATCAAAAATAGCAAAGTTCATATATGAATCGACATGTATTAGAAAACTGTTTGAGTTCAATCCTTCAGCAGCCAATGCTTTCATCTGTAGGTTATAGATGTATGCTAGGCAGAAACTCTAGTATTGTCCTGTTGGATCATCATCGCAACCAAATGCACCAAATATTTTCTATTTATGAAAGGTCTGGACTTCAGGCAGGTCCCCTTTAAAGAAAAATATGTGGAAATTAAATCATGTTACAGCCAACAAGATACTACCAGTGGCATATCTACAATAGAAGCAGAGCGCACAACAGCTATGGAGCCCAGGGGAATGTATTCTTCTTTTCCATTTGGGAAAACTCTGCAGTTTTATGCAGCCACTACTAAAGGGAGCCCAATGCAAAGAGATAATTACAGCTTCTATAGTGGTTTTATTAACTCTTATGCACTGAGCTCCCCCTAGTGGTGGCTGTGGGCAGCCAGCCAGCTATGTATTAGAAGGGAAGCAGAAGATTTATCAGTGTATTTTTGACAGTTTTCTGATGTAAATATATTGAGAAATATGGTGTTCTGAACAAGCACCATATTTTTGAAGCACCTATTGCAATTTTTTTTCCAACATAAGAGTTGGATACAGTTTTTGAGACCAAAGACAACTTTTTTAATAACAATTTTAATTTCATTACAATTGCATCCACTTGATTAAAAATAATGCCCATACTAAGTTTTGCTATTGGGCCCTATGATATCTGTGTATGCCCCTGGATACCACTTATCAAATTCTCAAAACATACAACAGGCATTGAACAATGTGCTGGTGTGTGCAACTTCCACTCAATCTTTCATAACACTTCTTATAAACTGCAGATGCTTCCTGAACTGGCAGTTAGGGGAAGTACAAAAAATATCCCAGGGAATTTCCAGATCTAGATTTTCAATTAACTCTATATTGAATTTCCTTATGTTTTGTAGATAAGAACATTATTTCTATTCTGGTACAGAAATCCAGTCTTAACTGAATATCTAGTTACTGCAAACTGCGGACGCTAAAATGAAAATCAAAAAGTCTTTATTAGGTATAACTTGAAATTAAAATAGGAAGGGATATGTTAAACACTCACTAATATATATTTTTTTATCAATGGTACAGATGTGGGATACAGGTACAGGTATAGAGCTGAAAGAAACCCGCTTGACCAAAGTGCCTATTTCCCCCAGAACCCAGGGCTACACAATATGTACCAATAATACTAGGCTTCAGCATCTACTGGGTATCAGAATAAAACCCCAGCTATGCTACAGTAGCCTATCTTCAAATAACCCGACTGGCTACAGTAGCTTCTCAATGACACATCGAAACTTTTCAGTGTATCCCATAGAATGCTGGACATTCCAATCTTGCTGCCTATTCATGCAGCTGGATTCTGCCAAACACCCTTCGTAGTCAGCCACCCCACAGGAAGCAATAGCATAGTTAGCAATTATTGAAATGAGCATTTAGCGGCAGCATCTATAATAGTAATCCTTGACTGACTATGAAGGGTGCTTGGCTGGACTCCAGCTGCATGAACAGGCAGCAAGATTAGGTCATGAGATATTTTTATAGAGCCAGTCGATACGGATGCGGCAATACCTAATATGTCTGTTTCTTTTTTTCCTTATTTTTTACATTTTTTTAATTTATTTTGGGAAAAGGTTTTTGTAAAACTTTATTTCTTTAGCTTCTTTTTTCACTTTATTTTTTGTCTCACTCTGGGACTTCAACTTTTGGGGGTTTGATCCCCTTTACAATGTATTACAATACTTCTTCAATGTACTTCAATACTTCTGTATTGTAATGCATTGGCTGTAAGTGTATTACATTGTGTAATACGCCTGTAGCTTCCTGCCTCTGAGATCCAGGGGGCTGGATCTCACAGGCTGTCATGGAAGGCAGCCATGATGCCTAAGGAAGGCATCGGGCTGCCTTCCCTGCCATCGGGTCCCCTTCACAGCGCATACAGCAGGGGTCCGGCTATCAGTGACTGCTGGACCCCTGCCACTGATTGTGCGGGCGCAGCTCCTGCTTTGAGTTCCGGACAGATATTATGCTCTTAAAAAATCATCACCCTCAACTGTAATTTATAATATAAACAAAAAGCACTTGTTACATCGTTGGTGGTTCGTACTGCGAGAGATCAAGTCCCTGATGCGGCAGTGTGCATGCCCCGGCGAATTGGCAGCGCCAATCCCGCGATACCACCGGTAAACTCCACGTGACCATAAAGCGCCATCACGTCGGTCATGTGAGCGATGTAACAGGTGCTTTTTGTTTATATTATAAATTACACCTGAGGCTGATGATTTTTTAAGGGCATGTAGGCACTTTGCACAGGTGACGTTATCACTCCATGCACTGGCACTTTATATTATTTTCTCTTTTTATATGTCAATTATGAATTTATATATGAGATTTGATACTATGAATTCAGTTGTCACTTTATTAATCATGGATGCACTTTACATCATGGATATTTTGTGTTACTATTTCTGTGTACACTTAATTATGTATTGATGATCACTAATTATGTAATTGTGTATTTTAATCACTATACGGGTATTTAAACCTTTGTGAGACATCATTTATTTGCTTGAAAAAGGCCCCATTGAGCTGGGCTGAAACGTGGTAAATGGGGTAATAAACGAGTCCACCACCCTCACCTTCTTTGAGACGCTGCACTGAAGAAATAAGCTTTGCGCATGCGCGGCAGCGTGCACGTTCAGGATTGCAATGAGCTGCCGGCTGGGTGAAAATAAAGTGTCTACTGCGCAAACGAGGCCCCTGGATTCAGGAAAAAAGCGGTGGCCGTATCTATTGGTTACATTCAGACAACAATGGGGTAGGATGGAAGGCATTTTTTCAAAAAGGGTGGGAATTTGACAAAACAATATATTTACAAAAATGATCACTGGCACATCATTAACTGGTTAAACAGTGATCATTGTGATGGGAATACCCCTTTAATAAAGATGATTATTTTTGAGCCTTTTTAGACTCCGCTTTTTTGGTATAGGTCTGTTTGCTCTATGTTGAGTTGGCTTCCTTTGAGGGGGTTTGATGTTGCCCACTAAATTTTTTGGGCCATTATTTGTTTTTGTGTTGCGTAATCTGTATATAATAACCATTGTTGTCACTGTGGCTCCCACAGATTCCTTGGTTACGGACCCCATGGATTTAAAGGCAAGAGAATGTACTTGGCAATCTCGCCTTGCAGAAGTATTTAGAGATTAAAATTCATCAGATGATTTTAACATTCGGAGGAATGTGGGTGAACTTCAGAACACATTAAAGTTACAGTTCCACTGAAGAATAACGACATGGTGGAATAAAGCCTTTTCAGAAAATTATATACAGCCGGGACTTATCCACAGAGGATTGCATATCCAGGTGTTCCCATCCTTTCCAATCACAAATTAAACCTTCACAGAAAAATGGGAGGAAATTGATACTAATAGTTATTTGAGATTCAGTCAACTACTTGTAGGCCTAAATTCCAACATGCTACAGGCATTGGATAAAGATATCGAGACAACACAGGGCCAATTGAAAGAAATACTAACAAGCAAGGAATGGAGTTCCTGTAATCATAAGTTGGAGTTGCAATTTGATGTATGGGAGAAGAAAATGCAAATGTTGAAAACAAAAAAGTTCAATAGAGATTTAAATGATGTACAGTAGAAAAAGGTATACCGATAGAGACGTCTACAACAAGTAAATACACTCAATCGTACACCGTCTATTTCCTCACTGTCACTGACCAGTAACACTAGCAGTCATGTGAGTAGTCATGCCAGTTAAGGCATGATAACTAAATGGAAAGGTAAAAATAAAAGAAGATGGGACCATAGGGGACAACTTAACAAGAAAAGACAAGATGGGAGGAATGCTGGGCATCAGGAGACCAGCAACCCAAAGGTAATTAATTTATCTGAACATCAACTTTCTTATACAGATATTTCTGTATTACAGAGGGGATCTTTTTGATGTCTTTACAGCAGTAAAGGATCTCCATCTTTTTGGACAGTCCCTGATTTTTAAGAAATGGTTTGCTAAATCTGTTGAAGGACACACTTTAGATACGCCTATAAAGAGGGAAACCTTGACCATTTTGGAAAGTCTACAACAGGAACAACAAGTAGATGAATCAGGTAAGATTCCTACAGTGATCAGCAAACGGTCTGAAAAGTTTCCTCCCTTGTCGATTTGTCCAGCGGTGGACCAATTTATTAAATCTGTAACGAAAGAATTTTCAAGGATGTCAAAAAATAGGATACATGTTAATTTAACATCTGATCAATGCCAGAGTTTGAAGAAACTGCAGTCGCTTAAGGACGTAATATTTAAGCCAGCAGATATAGGTGGCAATGTAGTGATCTGGCCACGTAAAATGTATGAAATGTATGCTTACCGTCAATTGAGTAACACTACTTGCTATAAAAAACGTACCTATAATCCCCTTCTCTCCTATAGCAAATTGCTATTGGATCTCCTAAATGTGGCTATGAATGATGGAATAATCTCTCAGCAATTATGGGAGGCATTGATTGTGAACAACCCGACAGAACTGACTTTATATTTGTTACCAAAGATACACAAAAATGTGACAAGACCTCAAGGTAGGCCTATAATATCTGGATGTGGGGGCCCTTTTGAGAATCAGATAACTCCCTGGATTAACGACCCCTCTCTAGTAGCTATAGCCTGTAATATTATTACACTCCAGAAATACATCCAGGCCCCTCTTGAATTCCTTTATTGTACTCACCATCACCACCTCCCCAGGCAGAGAGTTCCATAGTCTCACTGCTCTTACTGTAAAGAATCCTCTTCTATGTTTGTGTACAAACCTTCTTTCCTCCAGACGCAGAGGATGTCCTCTTGTCACAGTCACAGTCCTGGGGATAAATAGATGATGGGACAGATCTCTGTACTGACCCCTGATATATTTATACATAGTTATTAGATCTCCTCTCAGTCGTCTTTTTTCTAAAGTGAATAACCGTAATTTTGATAATCTTTCAGGGTACTGTAGTTCCCTCATTCCGGTTATTACTTTAGTTGCCCTCCTCTGAACCCTCTCCAGCTATTCTATGTCTGCCTTGTTCACAGGAGCCCAGAACTGTACACAGTACACCATGTGTGGTCTGACTAATGAATTATAAAGTGGCAGAACTATGTTCTCATCACAGGCATCTATACCCCTTTTGATGCAATCCATTATCTTATTGCATCTACAAATATTACCAGACCACTTATATTCAAGATACTTTTATTTCATGATTCCAGCAACCTTTCCCTATATGAACAGCAGCAGAGTGACGTGCGGCACTACGTGACTCCAGCTTATAAAGAGGCTGGGTCACATGCTGCACTCAGCTAATCACAGCCAAGCCATTAGTAGGCATGGCTGTGATGGCTTCTTAGGGCAAAGATGTAAAATGCTTGCTGATTGGCTGCTCTGCAGCCTTTCAAAGAGCGAGAAGAATCGCCGAACAACGAACCCGAACTTTTATGAAAATGTTCGTGTCCGTGTCCCGAACATCCTAAAATTCCCACAGGATTTGCTCAACAGACAAAAATTTTGAACAACAAGCGGATGTTTTAAAGATGAGATTTACAAGCATGGGTTACAGCCAACGTTTAATTAAAAAGGCGTATAGAAGAGCGAAAAGCGGTTCATGGCGCAATCTCCTTTTTTCGGAAAAGAAGAAGTCTAATGACAAATAAATTAGATTCAAAACACGATACCATTCCAGGTGATTGGAAATGAGAGAGATCTTAAATAAATATTGGTCAGTCCTGCTGACAGATCCAATTTTGGGGAAACAACTTAAGGCGGTACCATTGGTGGCGGCAAAGCATTCAAAAACTCTGAGGGATTATCTCGTAAGGAGTTTGCACAGGGGTAAGCAAACCAAAGTGGGGCTTTTCTCCATGTGGAAAATGCATTGCATCTGTCTAGGCTAAAACCGATAGCGAGACATTTCAAATCTCATCATATGTGTGATCCAAGAAATTTGAAAGTTCGTGCCATTGATTGCATTTTAAAAGGCGCTCGTGGTGGAAACGTTTCTAAAAGGTTGGCACAACTTGAGTGCAGATGGATCTGGAAATTGAACGCTTTGCGCCCCAATGGGTTAAATGAATCCGCTGGTTCTTCATCTTTTTAGTAGACCTGCCTTGTGATATGTTCTCTTGGGTCTCCACTTCCCTCATTGGGTTGGGGTTGGTGCCATCCTGGAAGGAGCACAACATGGGTAACTGTTTCCTGTCCTTGTTAATTATCACATGAGATTTTGCACTTGCACTTAATTTTGTATCTGGTATTAATGTATAAGGATATCTATGGACTCTTGCCCTTTATGGTCTCCCTCCAAATGATGTAGCTTTTTCCCTGCACCTATACTCCTTTTTTAATCATGTTTTAAATGAATTGTGTGTTTATTTAGAATCATGAAATAAAAATATTTTGAAAATAAGTGGTCTGGTAATATTTGTAGGTTTTTTATGTGTTACTTTTACCACAGGCTTAGTGTATAATTACTAGGGACTAGAGTTGAGCGAACCCCAACTGTATAGTCCAGGTTTGTACCGAATTTTACGATGTTCAGGACACGGACCCGAACATTTTCATAAAAGTTTGGGTCCGTTGTTCAGCAGCCAATCTGCAAGCATTTTACATCTTTGCCCTAAGAAGCCATACTGTACTGGCTGTGATTAGCCGAGTACAGCATGTGACCCAGCGTCTTTATCAGCTGGAGTCACATAGTGCCGCACGTCACTCTGCTGCTGTTAGTATAGGGAATGGTTGCTGCCAGTGCTCCCAGGGAGAGATTAGGAAAGAAATCTGTTGAACCTGGTGGTGTGAAACCAGCCTTGAGCCCAGTGATACTGCAAACTGCAAATCCATCTGTTACTGAGGTGGAGGTCGGCGGCTATTTTAGCCACTGCAGTGTCCTTGGAACTGCATGTGACCTGCCTGACAGGGACATCAGTCTAATCCTTTTTGGTAGCTCAGTGAAGGAAAAAATCCTTTTTTCTGGCAGGTCAAGTCCTCTACATTACCTTTTTTATAATTTAGGGGTGACATAGTCAATTTCTGTAGTCTGGGAAAAATTTGTATTGTGGTGCTATAGAGCACTTGTGCATACAAAGCACCAAAACCTATTTTCTATTTCAGCAGTGAAATAGGGCATCAGTGTATTTTGGGAAAAAAGCGGAATTCCTGGTCCACAAAGCAGTTTTAAATACACCGCCCAAATACCTATTTTACATTTCTGCAGTGAAATAAAGCATCAGTGTATTCCTGGTCCACAAAGCAGTTGTGCATACAGCGAACAAATACCTATTTTAAATTTCAGCACTGAAATAGTGGATTAGTGTGTTTTAGGGGAAAAAAAAGCTGTGTTCTTGGTTCACAAAGCAGTTGTGCATACAGCGTACAAATACCTACGTTTAATTTCCAGCCGTTAAATAGTGCATTTGTGAATTTTAGGGAAAAAAGCTGTGTTCTTAGTCCACAAAGCAGTTGTGCATACAGTGTACAAATACCTACGTTTAATTTCCAGCCGTTAAATAGTGCATTTGTGAATTTTGGGCAAAAAGCTGTGTTCTTGGTTCACAAAGCCGTTGTGCATACAGCGTACAAATACCTATTTTACATTTCTGCAGTGAAATAGTGCATCAGTGTATTTTTGGGGAAAAAAGCAGTATGCTAGGTCCACAAAGCAGTTGTGCATACAGCGTACAAATACCTATTTTAAATCTCAGTACTGAAATAGTGCATTAGTGTGTTTTAGGGAAAAAAGCTGTGTTCTTGGTTCACAAAGCAGTTGTGCTTACAGCGTACAACTACCTATTTTAAATCTCAGTACTGAAATAGTGCATTAGTGTGTTTTAGGGGAAAAAAAAGCTGTGTTCTTGGTTCACAAAGCAGTTGTGCATACAGCGTACAAACACCTCGGTTTAATTTCCAGCCGTTAAATAGTACATTTGTGAATTTTGGGGAAAACAGCCGTGTTCTTGGTCCACAAAGCAGTTGTGCATGCTGAATGTACAAATTCATATTTCACATTTCTGCAGTGAAATAGTGCAACAGTTTGAAATACACCGCCCAAATGCCTATTTTAAATTTCAGCACTGAAATAGTGCATTTTTCTGTTTTGTTGAAAAAAAGACGTATTCTTGCTCCACAGAGCAGTTGTGCATACAGTGTACAAATACCTATTTTAAATTTCTGCACTGAAATAGAGCATAAGTGTTTTATTGGGAAAAAAAGCCTTATTCTTAGTCCACAGAGCAGTTTTCAATAAGCCGCACAAATACCTACGTTTACATTTCAGCAGTGAAATACTGTATTAGTATATTTTGTGGGAAATAAACCCGTATTGTTGTTACACAGAGCAGTTTGGCATACAACGCACAAAAACGTATTTGAAAATTTAGCAGCGACATACTGCATTTCTGTAGTTTGTTGCAATAAACACTGGTTTTGTGATACATAGGAGATCTGAGGCCTACCCTGTATTTCAGTCATTTAAAGTAACCTTTTGAACTCCGCATTTACATAGTTGGTTGCAAACACACTGTTTTTGCTGTAGATAGCACATTTGCGGTGTACGTATTATTTCTGACAGTCAAATAAAACTGTAAACTTCTGTCTTTACATTGTGGGTTAGAAAAATCAAATTGTTGGTGATTAGTGAAATAATTCTATTGAATTGTTCTGTTACACTGTTGTGTGACCCAAATAAATTTATTCTGTTTATGACACGGGCACTGCCTTACTGTATAGTGAACTTAATTGTTGACTATTGGCAATTAAATGCAGCGGTCTCTTATGCTTCTTCATTACTCTGCTGGCAAGGTTTCCCAGGGCCATAATCATAGTCCTGCCCCACAAGTAGAAGAGATTGAGTGCACGGATGCCCAACCACTTAGGTTTGAGGATGGGGACAGGGGAAGACCACGGCAGCACATCTCTGATGATGACGAAATACAGGTGCAAACCACTGCAGCTTTCTGCAGTGTGCAGACCGACAAAGAGGGCAGGGGGTGATGATGTTGAGAACAATGAGGTCCTACATAGGTGACAGTAAAAGAAAATGTGAATAATTCTCTTTTAAATTGTTGTGTGCAATATTACAATTTTTGCCGGGTACAAAGCCCTGCACTGCATAGGTGACAGTGACCAAAAATGTGAATAATCCTCTTTTAACCCCTTAGGGACTGGGCCCATTTTCACCCTAAGGACCGGACAATTTTTGCAAATCTGACGTTTGTCACTTTATGTGTGAATAACATTAAAATGCTTTTACTTATCCAGGCCATTCTGAGATTGTTTTTTCGTCACATATTGTACTTCATGACAGTGGTAAAACTTAGTCAAAAAAGTTCATTTTTATTTATAAAAAAATACAAAATTTACCAAAAATTTGGAAAAATAAGCAAATTTCCAACTTTCAATTTAGTAATTTAGCAATTCTTCAGTTCAGTAATTCCTCCAAAAATTGTTATTACTTTACGTTCCCCACATGTCTACTTCATGTTTGGATCATTTTGAGAATGCCATTTTATTTTTTGGGGACGCTACAAGGCTTAGAAGTTTAGAAGCAAATCTGGAAATGTTTCAGAAATTTTCCAAAACCCACTTTTTAAGGACCAGTTCAGGTCTGAAGTCACTTTGTGAGGCTTACATAATAAAATCACCCAAAAATGACCCCATAGAAACTACACCCTTCAAGGTATTCAAAACTGATTTTACAAACATTGCTAACCCTTTAGGTGTTCCACAAGAGTTAATGGCAAATGGAGATAAATTTTCAGAATTTCGATATTTTGGCAAATTTTCCATTTTGATCAATTTTTTCCAGTAACAAAGCAAGGGTTAACAGCCAAACAAAACTCAAATTTTTTGCCCTGATTCATTACTTTGCAGAAACATCCCATATGTGGTCGTAAACTGCTGTATGGCCAAACGGCAGGGAATAGAAGGAAAGGAGCGCCATATGGTTTTTAGAAGGTAGATTTTGCTTGACTGGTTTTTAGACACCATGTCCCATTTGAAGCCCCCCTGATGCACACCTAAAGTAGAAACTCCAAAAAAGTGACCCCATTTTGGAAACTACGGGATAAGGTGGCAGTTTTGTTGGTACAATTTTAGGGTAAATAGAATTTTTGGTTGCTCCATATTACACCTTTTTTGAGGCAAGGTAACAAAAAAATAGAAATTCTGAAATTTCATCTCCATTTGCCAATAACTCTTGTGGAACACCTAAAGGGTTAACAAAGTTTGTAAAATCAGTTTTGAATACCTTGAGGGGTGTAGTTTCTTAGATGGAGTCACTTGTTTGGATTTTCTACTGTAGGCGTGCATCAGGGGGGCTTCAAATGGGACATGGTGTCAAAAAACCAGTCCAGCAAAATCTGCCTTCCAAAAACCATATGGCGTTCCTTTCCTTCTGTGCCCTGCCGTTTAGCCACACAGCAGTTTACGACCACATGTGGGGTGTTTATGCAAAGTACAGAATCAGGACAATAAATATTGAGTTTTGTTTGGCTGTTAACCCTTGCTTTGTTACTGGAAAAATGGATAAAAATTGAAAATTAGCAAAAAAATTGCTGTTTTTAATTTTTTAATTTTTTGTTATTTACATAGTTGATCTGACAATTTAGATCGTGTGCTATTTCTCTAGAGAAGCTTGTTACAGACGCAACAATACCAAATATGACTACTTTTTTGCTTCAGTTTTACATAATAAAGCATTTTTGAAAAAAAAAGATTTTTTAGTGTCTCCACATTCTGAAAGCCATATTTTTTAATTTTTTTTGGGGTGACTGTCTTATATAGGGGCTCATTTTTTGCAGGATGAGTTTGATGTCGGCACTATCTTGAGGTGCATATGTAATTTACATTGCTTGCTATTACACTTTTTGTGATGTAAGTTGACAAAAGTGACTTTTGACATCGTATTTATATATATTTTTTTTGCTGTGTTCACCTGAGAGGTTAGGTCATGTGTTATTTTTAAAGAGAAGGTTGTTACGGACGCGGCGATACCTAATATGTATACTTTTTTTAATTTATTTTACCTTAACACAAAACAGCATTTTAGAAAAAAATAATGTTTTTTAGTGTCTCCATAGTCTGAGAGCCATATACCGTATTTTTCGCCCTATAAGACGCACCTGCCCATAAGACGCACCTAGATTTTAGAGGAGGAAAATAAGAAAAAAATATTTTTAACCAAAGGTGTATTAAAATAATGTTGACACATTATGGGGGAGGGGGGTGGATCTGCTGCTGACAATATTTTGGGGGGGTCTGCTGATGACACCCTGTTATGGGGATCTGCCGTTGACACAATATTATAGGGGGATCTGCTGTGACGCACTGTTATAAGGGGATCTACTGTGACGCACTGTTATGGGGAGGAATCTGCTGTGACGCACTGTTATGGGGTAACCTGCTGTGACGCACTGTTATGGGGAAATCTGCTGTGACGCACTGTTATGGGGGTAAGCCGCTGTGATGCACTGTTATGGGGGGAATCTGCTGTGACACACTGTTATGGGAAGGAATCTGCTGTGACGCACTGTTATAGGGGGAACCTGCTGTGACGCACTGTTATGGGGTAACCTGCTGTGACGCACTGTTATGGGGGAAATCTGCTGTGACGCACTGTTATGGGGGTAACCCGCTGTGACGCACTGTTATGGGGGGAATCTGCTGTGACACACTGTTATGGGAAGGAATCTGCTGTGACGCACTGTTATGGGGTGGAATCTGCTGTGACGCACTGTTATGGGAAGGAATCTGCTGTGACGCACTGTTATGGGGAGGAATCTGCTGTGACGCACTGTTATAGGGGGAACCTGCTGTGACGCACTGTTATGGGGTGGAATCTGCTGTGACGCACTTTTATGGGGGGGGGGTGGGAGTCTGCTGTGACGCACTGTTATAAGGGGATCTACTGTGGTGCACTGTTATGGGGGGAACCTGCTGTGATGCACTGTTATGGGGTGGAATCTGCTGTGATGCACTGTTATGGGGGGGGGGGAATCTGCTGTGACGCACTGTTATAAAGGGATCTACTGTGGTGCACTGTTATGGGGGGGAATCTGCTGTGAGGCACTGTTTTGGGTTGGGGAAATCTGCTGACACACTTGTGGGAGAGGGATGTCCAGTGATAGGCTTTTGGGGGGACACTTTATTAGGGGGACACTTTAGGTACCTTTTATAAGTTTAGCTGTACTCCTGAGACTTTTTCACAGCACCACCGTCACTAGGGGACGCAGGTACACAGGAGCAGCCATGTGGGAAGCCGTAAGGGCAGAGCAGCCATGTGTGACATGAAAGCTTGCTCCCGCCCATCGTCTGCATGCTCCAGCGCACCAGCCCCGGTCTCCCTGCTACTGTTCAGCTGGCTCAGACACCAGCTGTCCTACCTTCAGCCTCCACTGCCCGGCTCTCTAGCTGAACATTCCTCCAGCCTCCCCCCTCGTCTTGTCCTTCAGGAGCACATTCGTCCAGCCTCACCCCCGTCCGTCCGGCTCTCCAGCAGCACATTCATCTAGCCCCCGCCGCACTCACTCTGCAGAGTAAGTCAGTGAAAAGACTTCCGGCACATCGCAGGCTGCTATCCCTATGCTACACAGTCTGCGATGTGCCGGCAACATGCAATGAGCCGGCTATTTTTCTCCCCCCTGCACTATATTCGCCCCATAAGACGCATTAACATTTCCCCCCACTTTGGGGGGGGGGGAAAAACTGCGTCTTATGGGGCGAAAAATACGGTATATAAATTTTTTTTGAAAGATTGTGCTATTTAGGGGCTAATTTTCTGTGGGATAAGATGGCGGTTTGATTGGTACTTTTTTGGGAGGCATATTCCTTTTTGATCGCTTGGTATTACACTTTTTGTGATCTAAGGTGCCAAAAAATGTCTGTTTTTCCCCTTTTTTGCTTTTTTTAATGGTGTTCACCTGAGCGGTTAGGTCAAGTGATATTTTTATAGAGCAGGATTTTACGGACACGGCGATACATAATATGTGTAGTGTATTCTATTTTTTTTATTTTTATTCATTGATAAATGTGTGTTTTTATTTTAACTTTTTTCTCCCACTTTTTTTTTTTTACGTTTTTTTGACCCAGACCCACTTGGTTCTTGAAGATCCAGTGGGTCTGATGTCTGTATAATACAGTACAGTACACTATATACACTATATACCTTGTTCCGATCACCACCCGCCAAGCAGCGGTGATCGGAAATACACAGGACGTACTGGTACGTTCTGTGTCCTTAAGTACCAGGCCATCAGGGCGTTCCGGTATGTCCTATGTCCACAAGAGGTTAAATTGTTGGGTGAAATATTACCATTTTTGCCAGGTACAAACCCCTGCACTCCCTAACTGTCAGGGAACTTACAATTGGCGGTTACCTTCTTGCATGACATAAAGCCTTTTTGGTCAAAGGTACTAGTCGCCAACAACATGTTTTTTATTTTTTTTAAATAAATTGCGGTAGACCCCAAAAAATTGTGAAAATATAAAAAAATAAAACAAAGTGTAAGTGCACGGCAGTATAACAATGGTTTGGTGAGGCCGGTATACATATCTATTCTGCATAAGGTACAAACAAGTCCTGTGGGATCCATGCCTGGTTCTTTTTAATAAACGAAAGCTTGCCCACATTGTCTGCGGACAGGCGGCTGCGCTTGTCTGTGATAATGCCCCCAGCCATGCTAAACACACATTCAGAATAATACAGTGGCTGCAGGGTAGGCCAGCACCTCCAAGGCGTACAGGGCAGCCTCAGGACATGTGCCCAATTTGAAGACCCAGAAGTTGAATGGGGCAGACCCAGTGGGGTAGCTAGAAATGATTGGGCACCACAGCAAATATTTGACTGGGGCCCCCTCTCCCACAGTAATTTTTGCGCAACCCCTTCCTTTCACGCCACCATTCCTGGGGCTACTAAAGATAGCTCTCTCAGACCAGGCCCAGCAGTCGTTCCACCCGCTTTCTGCACTGTCTGTACTGCCACTGTATATAATTTTATTGAATAATACTGTTGACAGGGCCCTGACAAAGTCTTTTAGTCCTCCTCCCTCTCCTCCTGGATGGGTCCCTTCTAGTTCCAGGCCCCAAAGCAGTAGCTTCCCCTGCTTCCCCTGTAGACCCATCAGTCAGTACGTCTACTGTTCCACCATGTTGCTGAAATGCTGCCTCATGCTAAGACGTTCCATATCTGCTGGTGGTGCAGCTTGTTGTGGCGTGATGACAAACCTTTTCCACATTTCGCCCATGATAACCCTGCCTTCCGAGGTGTTGGTGGTGACCCAGCTGCGTTGGCAACTTCTTTCTCCTCCTCTTCTGCCTTCACCTTGTGCTTCCACTGAGTCCCCGGTGTCAGGTGTACATGCCATCAGCAGCGTGTCTACTGGCGGGCGCATCTTCCTATCACACTCCAGTGAGGAAATTAAGGATGGCACGTTGTCCGTGTAACGGAGATTCAGCAGGGTGGCCACCCAATAATCGGCACCAGTTAGAATATGGCAGTAACTCGGAGGTCGTTGCGCATGCACTGCAGCATGTAGTCGCTCATGTGTGCCAGGCTGCCCAGAGGCAAGGACAAGCTGTCCTCTTTGAGGGAGGTGTATCATCTGTATCCTATGTATCCCCCAGCGTTCTTCCTACTCCTCCTCCTCATCCTCCAGAACTGTGCCCTGGCTGGAAAATTGTGTTCCAGGCCAGGGACTATGTTGGTGCAGGAAACCAACCTCCGAGCCACTTGTATTTGGCTGGCCTTAAATTAAGGATAAGGCGTGTATATAGTTTTGTTTGTTTATATAGTTAGTTTAGCTGCATTATAGTTATTTTAACCACTTGAAGACCACAGGTTTATACCCCCCTAGTGACCAGGCCCTTTTTACAAATCCGCACTACACTACTTTCACCGTTTATTGCTCCGTCATACAACTTACCACCCAAATGAATTTTACCTCCTTTTCTTCTCACTAATAGAGCTTTCATTTGGTGGTATTTCATTGTTGCTGACATTTTTACTTTTTTTGCTATTAATAAAAATTTAACGACATTTTTGCAAAAAAATGACATTTTCACTTTCTGTTGTAAATTTTTTTAAAAAACTACATTTCTATATAAATTTTCTCTAAATGTATTGTTCTACATGTCTTTGATAAAAAAAAGTCCAATAAGTGTATATTTATTGGTTTGAGTAAAAGTTATAAGCGTTTACAAACTATGGTGCAAAAATGTGAATTTCGGCATTTTGAAGCAGCTCTGACTTTCTGAGCGCCTGTCGTGTTTCTTCAGGTGCTAGAATGCCAGGATAGTATAAATACCCCCAAATCACACCATTTTAGAAAGAAGACACCCCAAAGTATTCGCGGAGGGGCTTGGTGAGTTCATGTATCATTTCATTTTTTTCACAAGTTAGCGGAAAATGACACTTTCTGAGGAAAAAAAATAATAATAAAGTTTCCATTTCTGCTAACTTCTGGCAAAAAAAAAAAATCTCATACGGGCTCATTATGCCCCTCAGTGAATACCTTGGGGTGTCTACTTTCCGAAATGGGGTCATTTGTGGGGTGTTTGTACTGTTCTGGCATTTTGGGCGGGGCTAAATTGTGAGCCGCCATGTAAAAGCTAAAGGTACTCATTGGTTTTAGGGCCCCTTTGCGCACCCAGGCTGCAAAAAGTGTCACTCATGTGGTATCGCCGTACTCAGGAGAAGTAGGGCAATGTGTTTTGGGGTGTATTTTTACATATACCTATGTTGGGTGAGAGAAATATCTCTGTAAACTGACAACTTTGTATAAAAATTTTTTAAAATTGTCGTTTACAGAGATATTTCTCACACCTAACAGGTATATATAAAAATACACCCCAAACACATTGCCCACTTCTCCTGAGTGCGGCGATACCATGTGTGACTTTTGCAGCCTGAGTGCAAAGGCCTAATTCAATGAGTACCTTTAGAATTTCTGAGGGCATTTTTACGCATTTGGATTCCAGACTTCTTCTCACGCTTTAGGGGCCCCTAAAATGCCAGGGCAGTATAAATACCCCACATGTGACCCCATTTTAGAACGAAGACACCCCAAGGTATTCCGTGAGGGTATGGTGAGTTCATGTAAAATTTTATTTTTGTCACAAGTTAGTGGAATATGAGACTTTGTAAAAAACAAAATAAAAAAAATAAAAATATATCAATTTCCGCTAACTTGTGCCAAAAAAAAATTCTGTGAACTCGCCATGCCCCTCACGGAATACCTTGGGGTGTCTTCTTTGCAAAATGGGGTCACATGTGGGGTATTTATACTCACCTGGCATTTTAGGGAACCTAAAGCGTGAGAATCCAAATGCGTAAAAATGCCCTGTGAAATCCTAAAGGTACTCATTGGTTTTAGGGCCCTTTGCGCATCTTGGCTGCAAAAAGTGTCACTCATGTGGTATCGCCGTACTCAGGAGAAGTAGGGCAATGTGTTTTGGGGTGTATTTTTACATATACCCATACTGTGTGTGAGAAATATCGCTGTAAGCGACAACTTTTTAAATTTTTTATACAAAGTTGTCAGTTTACAGAGATATTTCTCTCACCAACATGGGTATATGTAAAATACACCCAAACACATTGCCCTACTTCTCCTGAGTGCGGCGATACCACATGGTGACACTTTGCAGCCAAATGCAAAGGGCCTAAATTCCATGAGTACCTTTTAGGAGGGCATTTTTACGCATTTTTCTTCTCATGCTTTAGGGCCCCTAAAATGCCAGGGCAGTATAAATACCCCACATGTGACCCCATTTTGGAAAGAAGACACCCCAAGGTATTCCATGAGGGGCATGGCGAGTTCATAGAAAAAAATTTTTGGCACAAGTTAGTGGAAATTGATTTTTATTGTTTTTCTCACAAAGTCTCCCTTTCCGCTAACTTTTGACAAAAGTTTAATTTTCATGGACTCACTATGCCCCTCAGCGAATACCTTGGGGTGTCTTCTTTCCAAAATGGGGTCACATGTGGGGTATTTATACTGCCCTGGCATTTTAGGGGCCCTAAAGCGTGAGAAGAAAAATGCGTAAAAATGCCCTCCTAAAAGGTACTCATTGGAATTTGGGCCCCTTTGCGCATCTTGGCTGCAAAAAGTGTCACTCATGTGGTATCGCCGTACTCAGGAGAAGTAGGGCAATGTGTTTTGGGGTGTATTTTTACATATACCCATGCTGGGTGAGAGAAATATCTCTGTAAATTGCCAACTTTGAATAAAATTTTTAAAAGTTGTCATTTACAGAGATGTTTCTCACACCCAGTATGGGTATATGTAAATACACCCCAAGCACATTGCCCTACTCTCCTGAGTACAGCGATACCCATGTGTGCACTTTTGCAGCCAAATGCAAAGCCTAAACCAATGAGTACCTTTAGATTTCACAGGGCATTTTTACGCATTTGGATTCTCACGCTTTAGCACCCTAAAATGCCAGGTGCAGTATAAATACCCCACATGTGACCCCATTGTGGAAAGAAGACACCCCAAGGTATTCTGTGAGGGGTATGGCGAGTTCACAGAAAAAAAATTTTTGACACAAGTTAGCGGAAATTGATATATATATATATATATATTTTTTTTTACAAAGTCTCATA
Organism: Bufotes viridis; assembly: GCA_033119425.1. NCBI lineage: Eukaryota > Metazoa > Chordata > Amphibia > Anura > Bufonidae > Bufotes > Bufotes viridis. The sequence continues at coordinate 63,600,199 of CM065596.1, forward strand.
TTCCACTAACTTGTGACAAAAATAAAATTTTACATGAACTCACCATACCCCTCACGGAATACCTTGGGGTGTCTTCTTTCTAAAATGGGGTCACATGTGGGGTATTTATACTGTCCTGGCATTTTAGGGTCTCCGCAATCATTACACGTATGGCCAGCATTAGGAGTTTCTGCGATTCTCCTTATATTGAGCATACGGGTAATGAGATTTTTCCGTTCAGCCGCTGCGCTGAAAAAAAAAAAAAAATGAAGCGGCACAGATTTTTCATTCGCATCGGTCAATGTGGATGAAAAAATCTCTGCCAAATCAGTGATTGCGGTGCGGTGGGCGCTAGCTAACTAACAAGTAGCTAACTAACTGGCGGTGATAACGGGACCCTTATGCCCCATTCACACGTCCGAAATTCTGTTTGCGGAGCGGAATTGCGGACCCATTCATTCTATGGGGACAGACTTTGTCCGCTCGGATCGGAATTACGGATCCGCGCTTCCGAGTCTGCACTTCCGTTCCGCAAAAATATAGAACATGTCCTATTCTTGTCCGCAATTGCGGACAAGAAAAAGCATTTTCTATATAGTTCTGTCGCGGATCTGCAAAATGCGGAAAGCGCATTGCCGGTGTCCGTATTTTGCGGATCCGCAGATCCATGGATCCGCAGATCCATGGATCCATAAAACACATACGGACGTCTGAATGAGCCTGTAGGGGGTGATTAGTGACAGGGGGTGACAGGGGGTGATCAGGGGGTGACATGGGTGATCAGGGGTTAATCAGTGATGGGGGTGGGGGGGTGTGTGTAGTGATTGGTGCACTTTTCCTATGTTTCCTCTGGTGGTCCCAAACAAAGGGACCACCAGGCGAGCATGAGCAGCAGGCATATCAGACGCTGTTTAAAAAACAGCGTCTGATATGCGATTTAAATGCGGTTTTTCCGCATCTACAGCCTGCCAGCGCATGATCAGCGCTGGCAGGCTGTAGTTTCAGTTGTCCCGGCTCCGATCACATGAACGCGCACGCACGACGCGCGCGCGTTCATGTGAAATCTCGGGTCTCACGAGATGACGCCGATAGGCGGCAGTGAGACCTGAGAGAGCCGCCGCGCTGACGCCCATCGGCGTTAGCGTGGCGGCAAGTGGTTAATATGTTTTTAATTAAATTTGTAAATAGTTTGTTAATGGTTTGAGTGAAAGGGGGGGGGGGTGTTGTGTATTCGATTAACTGAATTGACTTTCACTGTCTGGTGTTCAGGAATTTCTGCACCCCAAATTCAGCATATGTGGCAGGCAAGAGAAGTGCGTCAAACCGGCTAGGCCCAGACCTGCTTTATATATCACCCATAAGCGCACAACACCAGGCCGGGCTGGAGGCTTAGTGGCAGTAACCAATCATCAGTCTGTTGTTCCATGCCTGTCCACAGCTCCTGCGCGGTGTGGGGTTTGTCCCACAAACACACAAGTTTTAAAACAGCCTGCTGTCGTTTCCCCCTGGCTGTGCTGCTGTGGGTGGTGAAGGTGTTACGCTGAGTGGATGAGGGGGTGGTAGAGGAGGAGGAGGTAAGAGGAGACAAAGAGAAATGCCCTGCAATCCTCTGGGGCGGAAGGACATTCGCAAAAATGCTATGCGCCTCAGGCCCAGCCGCCACTGCATTTACCCAGTGTGCTGTTAAGAGAGATATAACGTCCCTGCCTGTGCTTACTGGTCCATGTATTGGTTGTTATGTGAATCTTGCCACAGATGGCGTTGCGCAGTGCACACCTGATTTTGTCCACCACTTGGTTGTGCAGGGAAGGGATGGTTCGCCTGCAAAATTAGTGGCAGCTGAGATCCACGTACTGTGGGACAGCCACCACCATAAGGTTCAAAACTGTTTACCAGACAGAATAACAGCATTTCAAAGGACCAGGAATTTTGAAATCAAGGCTTTCAGAGCCAGGGATTGCGGGTGGGTAGGGGGATACTTCCTCTTTCTATTTCTCTTTCTCTCCAGTGTTTGGGAGATGGACAGCTGATAGCTGAAGACTTCCATGGGATTCGGTGGAGATTTTTGGTGATGGTGCCAGATGTGGTGGCGTTGCCGCCATATCCTCTGTTTGCTGGGTGGCAGGTGCCACTGTCACTCACTTGGGCTCAGGTTTAGAACGTTTATTTATTATTTTTCTGTATTTTATGTAATTTCCCTATCCACATTTGTTTGCAGGGGGTTTACCTACATTTTGCTGCCTTTTGCAGACCTCTAGCCCCTTCTGGGGCTATTTTACAGACATTTTAGTGCCCAAAAGTTCAGAACTTTTTTGTGAAGTTCGGCTGATCCCATTGAACCCGAACTTCCAGGTGTTCGCTCAACTCTACTAGGGACGTGTTTCCCTAGGTTTGGCTAATATTGTTTTCTTTTTTCCATTATCTTATTGGCCTTGGCAGCAGCTGCCTGATACTGTTTTTTACAGCTTAGTTTGCTGTTCACTAAATTTCCTAGGTCCTTTTCCATGTCAGTGTTACCCAGTGTTTAACCATTTAGTATGTACGGGTGACTATTATTATTTCTGCCCATGTGCATAACCTTACATTTGTCAGTGTAACACCTCATCTGCCACTTCTCTGCCCAAACATCCAATCTATCCAGATCCCTCTGTAGCAGTATACTGTCCTCTTCCATGTCAATTACTTAATACAGTTTAGTGTCATCTGCAAAAATGTATATTTTACTGTGCAAGCCTTCTAGAAGGTCATTAATAAATATATTGAAGAGGGGGTCACTGTAACTAGTGGAGTACCTCAGGGGTCAGTACTGGGCCCTATACTCTTCAATATATTTATTAATCTGAGTGTGTACCATTAATAACCACCCTCTGTTTTCTATTACTGAGCCAGTTACTTACCCACATACAGACATTTTCTCCCAGTCCGAGCATTCTCATTTTATATACTAACCTCTTATGCGGTACAGTGTCAAATGCCTTGGAGAAGTCCAGATATACTGCATACATTGATTCGCTGCTGTCAAGCCTACCTCCTCATAGAAACTGATTAAATTAGTTTGACATAACCGATCCCTCATGAAGCCATGCTGATATGGCATTATTTGCTTATTTTCATTGAGGTGCTTCAAGATAGCATCTCTTAGAAAACCTTCAAACCCTCGATGGATGTTAAACTTACCGGCCTATAGTTTCCAGGCTCTGTTTTTAGACCCTTTTTGAATATTGGCACTGCATTTGCTATGCGCCAATAATGTGGAACACTCCCTGTCAGTATAGAATCCTTAAATATCAGAAAAAAAGGTCTGGCTATGACATTACTTAATTCTCTTAGGATACAGTGTATGCCATCTAGTCCTGGCGATTTGTCTATTTTAATATTTTTAAGATTTTCAGTGCTTCCTCGCTACCCTCCTGTTTTAGTGATTTAAATGCTTTCTTTTTGTCATTTATTGCTTTCTTTACAGTTCTAATTATCCACATTGGTTTCTTCTTATTCCTTAACCTTTTTTTATCATAAGGTATGTACCTCTCATAATAAGTTTTTTAGGATGCTTTTAAAGTCAGGCTTCTGGCATTAGTATACATACATTTAAGAGGTTTATGTATATTTTTTACCCTACACCTTTCCTTCTGAACTGTTCTAGTCCCTCCTTCCATTCCTCCCCCAGTCCCACTACATTGCCCCGGGTCCCTATCTGCACTTTCTTCCCATCCTATAATGTAATTACCCTCCCCCTGTTCCTAGTTTAAACACACCTCCAACCTTCTAGCCAGCTTCTCCCCAAAACAGCTGCCCCTTTTCCATTGAGGTGCAGCCCAGATAGAGCCTGTAGCCGACAGAGAAGTCGGCCCAGTTCTCCAGGAACCAAAACCCCTCCTTCCTACACCAGTTCTTGAGCCACTTGTTAACCTCCCTAATCTCCCGCTGCCTTTCTTGTGTGGCTCGTGGTACAGGCAGTATTTCGGAACATACTACCTTTGAGGTCCTTGCCCTAAGCTTTCGACCTAAATCTCTAAAATTTTTAAGGACGCTCCACCTACTTCTAACTTTGTCATTGGTTCCGATATGGACCATGACCGCTTGATCTTTTCCAGCCCCTCCCAGTAATCTGTCAACCCAATCCACGATGTGTCGAACTGGAGCACCAGGAAGACAACACACCGTTCGCCGATCCCGGACTTTGTGAGAGATCGCCCAATCTGTACCCCTAATAATTGAGTCTCCCACTACTAGCACCTGTCTGGCCTGCCCTGCTCTCCTGGTCCCCTGCTTACTGGAGCCAACATTCCCCTGACTGGCAGAGGAAGTGTCCGGCTGCAGCAGTGCTCTCTCTGAACTGTCATCCCCCTCATCTGACAACCTTGCAAACTTGTTGGGGTGTGTCAGATCAGGGCTAGCCTCCCTGGCACTCTTTCCTCTACCCTGCTTTCTAACTGTTATCCAGCTAGCTACCTCATTTTCCTCAACCTCCTCACTACTACCCTCCCCCACATCTACCCCGTAGAGTGCTTGCTCAGTGAGCAGAAAACTCTTTTCCAAATTGTCAACTCCTCTTAGTGCTGAAACTCGCCCAGTTAGATACTCGATGTGCGATTCCAAACGGGCACTTTGCTCACACTTTACAAAGATATGCACCCTCAAACGGCTGTTCCCGGACTGCATACATTAGACAAGATGTGCACTGGACTGCGCTGTCAATAATGGAACACATACTAAATGGGGATTACTCAAGAAAAGAGAAAAATACAATACAATGCAGTGATAAGAAACTGATTTACTGCAGTCCCCTACTAAAGTCCCTGAATCTGAAGTCCCTTAATCTAAAGTCACACACTTAATACAAACACACACTGGAAATCAAACAAGTGAACGCTCACAAACTCGCGTTATTTGCCTGCTTGTATGAATGGAGCTCTCAAAACAGCCTGCTTTTTTCCCTCTATACTAACATCAGGCATGAAGATGGGATCAAAGTATTTTGTTATTTTCTGTCTATGAGTGACAATGATAGTCAAATATCAAAGTGTCTCGTTTGTTTGAGTTTTGTATTGTGACATAACTTTTTTACCTTTAATGGCTCCTTCTACCTTCAGCTCCAGGGGACAGCTATGGGGACGGCATGTGCATCCTCATGTGCTAATTTGTTCCTGGGGCTGTGGGAGAGGAAGCTTTTTATGTCAGATCGGATGTGCTGATGGATCGGGTCGTGTTCTGGGCCTGGTACATCAGCGACATCTTTATGATCTGTCAGGATACGTCTGAGACACTTCAGCAATTTATTAGGGACCTTAAAAATAATGAATACAATATTCAGTTGACTTTCAAGTATGATCTGAAGAGGATTGACTTCCTGGATGTTACGATCAAATGTAGTGATTTTGTTTTTTTGCAGACAGATGTATACTGGAAAGAGACTTCTGTGAATGTGTTATTGCACGTGACATCTTCTCATCCTGTACAGATGATTAGAGGAATTCCGATTGGCCAATTTATCAGAATTAGGAGGATTTGTTCAAATAATGATGATTTTGAACATCAGGCGGATATTTTGTGGAAACGTTTACTTGAAAGGGGATACAGTAAGATATCTATAAAGAAGGCCTACAATAGAGCTAAGAATACAACACGTGAGAACCTGGTCCATCCTAAATCAAAAAAGACCCGGGAGATACGGTGAGATATATCACTAATTATCACTCACAATGGGAGAACATGCACAATTTGATGGAGAGATTTTGGCTAATTTTGAGAGCAAATCCGTATTGGAGAAATATATGACCCCATTTCCTGCTTTAGTGGCTAGAAGGTCAAAAACTTTGAGTGATTATCTGGTTAAATCATATTACTCTCCTCAAAAGATGGGTACATCTTTTGGGTCAAAAGGACCAAAATGTGTCGCATGCCCTAATATAATGCAAGCTGCTGATTTTACAGATTCTACTCATACCAGAACATATCAGAACACTCATTATATTTCTTGTACCACAAAAGCTGTAATATATTATGCCACCTGTTCATGCCCAAAGATCTACATTGGCCTAACTACCAGGGAGTTAAAGATACGTGTCAGAGAACATGTCCAAAATATAATAAGGACAAGAAAAATTATGATATTGTCAATTTCAAACCGATCCCCAAACACTTCAAAATGTGTCATGAGGGGAATCCCTCCGCTCTGAGGGTTCGTAGAATCGATCATGTAGACCTAGTCATGGGAGGAGGTAATAACATGAGACTGCTGGCACAACAAAAAACAAAATAGATTTGGTCCCTTGATACAATGCAACCCAAAGGCTTAAATGATGTTCTGAGTTTTGCTCCATTCCTTTGAGTGTATTAATTTTACTTATTTTTATTATTTTATTTATCTGGTTTTAACTGTTTGTCTGGTTTTAACTGAATTCTATTATGTATTCTATTTTTCCATATTTTTTGCTGCTCACCATCTTCTATTATGTCCTGTGTTTCTTTTTTCAACATATGATCATCTGGTGCTGGCTTTATGGAAGAGATGTTCTTCAAAACAAGGCGTTATGACACACTTTTGTGCATATTGCTGATATATGGACTTGAATTTAATATATAGACATTCATAGGCACTTACCGTATATTTCATCTAGGTCTAGTCTCTGTGGCTCTTTCACTACGCTTACTCATTAATTGAAAATGAGGTTTTTCACATTTTACTCTTTTTATACACTTCACATAATTTACATATTTAATATTTAGACATGCTCACTTTCATGTAGAATCGATCATGTAGACCTAGTCATGGGAGGAGGTAATAACATGAGACTGCTGGCATTCATAGGCACTTACCGTATATTTCATCTAAGTCCACTCTCTGTGGCTCTTTCACTACGCTTACTCATTAATTGAAAATTAGGTTTTTCACATTTTACTCTTTTTATACACTTCACATAATTTACATATTTAATATTTAGACATGCTCACTTTCATGTAGAATCGATCATGTAGACCTAGTCATGGGAGGAGGTAATAACATGAGACTGCTGGCAATTATAGGCACTTACCGTATATTTCATCTAGGTCCACTCTCTGTGGCTCTTTCACTACGCTTACTCATTAATTGAAAATTAGGTTTTTACATTTTACTCTTTTTATACACTTCACATAATTTACATATTTAATATTTAGACATGCTCACTTTCATGTAGAATCGATCATGTAGACCTAGTCATGGGAGGAGGTAATAACATGAGATTGCTGGCATTCATAGGCACTTACTGTATATTTCATCTAGGTCCAGTCTCTGTGGCTCTTTCACTACGCTTACTCATTAATTGAAAATTAGGTTTTTCACATTTTACTCTTTTTATACACTTCACATAATTTACATATTTAATATTTAGACATTCTCACTTTCATGTAGAATCGATCATGTAGACCTAGTCATGGGAGGAGGTAATAACTTGAGACTGCTGGCATTCATAGGCACTTACCGTATATTTCATCTAGGTCCACTCTCTGTGGCTCTTTCACTAGGCTTACTCATTAATTGAAAATTAGGTTTTCACATTTTACTCTTTTTATACACTTCACATAATTTACATATTTAATATTTAGACATGCTCACTTTCACTTTTAGGGTAGTTCGGGTTGCACTTTTTTTATTCTAGCATTTCTTTTGCTGTACTTATTGGTCACTTTCATTTATTCTATTTTATTCTTTTTTGCAATCATGCTATATTTATGAACATATATGATGTTTAAATTATATTATGGTGCGGTATAATATTGCGATATCAGACCTACATCTATATTTCCTCTGTTTATATCTAGTCTTCATATATATTTGTTTATATGATATTTTATCTAGATACTGTATTTTTCGCTTTATAAGACTGACTTTTTCCCCTCCAAAAGTGGGGGGAAAACCGGAGTGTGTCTTATAAAGCGAGTGGTGTAATTTCTTGTAAATTTGGTTTTATTGAAATACACAAATAATACAAAACATTGTAATAGCATTACAAAAGAAAAGATTAAATCGCCATTACATGAATTATAATGCGTAAATAATACATAAATCAATCTAAGATAGTAGCTTAGGATATTCTAAGTTCCCAAATCAACAAGAATAGGAAACTGCTAAATAGAAAGGCACATACAAAGTATAACCAGTTATAAATACTACCAATGTATATAGCAAACAAAACAGCACGTCAAGTAATCTTGCAGATAAGGCAAACAAAGCCGCCGAGGCGGTCGACAATAAAAAACGTTTAATGGCGAAAGGGAGGGGAGGGGAAGGGTAGGGGAGGGAGGGAAGGGTAGGGGGAGGGAGGGAAGGGAGAGGAGTGAAAGGGGGAGGAAGGGAGGGTAAAACGGGAAGAACAATAATAACTGTCACATGCATAGTAAAAGAAGGGAAAAACCCTGAAGAGGATAAAAGAACGGATTAGAAATCAAATGTTATCAGTCAAAATAAGCAGAGATTCTATTGGTCGATACATAGTCATTCCACTTTGACCAGATCCTGGAGTACTTGAGGGGGTCGCCATTAATTGTCCATTTCAATTTTTCGAATCGACTGATGAGCATGACTTCCGCGAGCCATTCCTGTATGGACGGAGTATCAGTGTCCATCCAGTGTTTAGGTATTAAGACCTTGAGGGAAGTGAGGAGGGTGGGGAACAATCGGTCTTTAAGAATGCCATGTGTTTTGCCATAAAGTCCTAATAAGACTAGATTTTCATCAACCGCTAAGTCTGTTCCGTATATTTCAGATACAATTAGATTAAATTTCTTCCACAACGGAGAGATTTTGGGACAAGAGAACCAGATATGACTAAGGGAACCGATCGCGCCACCACATCTCCAACAGTGTACAGGTATCTCTGGGTTGATCTTATTCAAGAGGACCGGAGTCCTGTACCACCTAGTTACCAATTTATAGTGAGACTCTTGGAGTCTTGAGGAGGTGAGTTTGGGAATAGAAGATTGCAGGACCAGCATGGATTCCTGTTCATTAAAGGGCCTGCGTAGTTCGGTGGTCCAACTGGTGAGATATGGTGGGGGAGAGGTAGTTTCGTTGATGATCAAATATAGCCTTGATATACTATGGCAAAGATGGGTGCGTGTTGACATGAGTTTGGTGAGGTCATGGTCACTATCATGAATAGTGAGTTGTGAGGTTGGAGCTGTTAAGAATTTCCAGATCTGACCAAACTCTGCCTTTGAAAACTGAGGGAGCGAATTATTCTCCAAATATTTGGAGTGTTCCAACGGGGTCAGAGCTGAGTAAAGGATTTTCAGGGGTAGCGTATATCTGTCCGGATGGGCAATAATCCTGTGTCTGACAGATCTAAGATTGTTCGGAATTATAGAAAGTATAGGGAGATTTAATCGATTAGGAAATGGGACAGCATGTTTTTTAATTACAGTTTGCCAAACATGTAACGCATGTTTCGTGTAGGGATTGTCTATTCTATTGTACATATGCTTATTGCTTTTGGTTTTCCAGACCAGAAAATTCAGCGGACACGGGGCGCACGCCTCCTCCAAGTCCACCCAAAGTTTCCTTCGTGGGTGTACAGTCCATTCTTTAACTCTAGTTAAAGTTGCCGCTAAGCTGTATTTCCCAAAGTCTGGCAATCCCAAACCGCCTTTATGTTTTGGTCGGGTCAGTGTGGTAAACGCTATCCTGTTCTGACCTTTCTTCCAAATGAAGGAAAGGACAGCTTTCTTGACTGCTACGAAGAAGCTCTTAGGTAGTGCTATAGGGATGCCTTGGAGAAAGTATAGAATCCTGGGGAGGGTGATCATCTTTATGAGGTTGATTTGGCCAAACCAAGAGACGAAAAGGTCAGTCCATTCCGCCAAATCTGACTTAATTTTGTGTATTAGCGGATTGAAGTTCGGACGGTATAAATCTGCTAAGTTATTCGATATATTGATTCCTAGGTATTTGAAACAAGAGGTAGATGATTTGAGGCTGCTAAGGGATTTAATTTTTTCCCATGAGTGTTTGTCAATGTTCACGTTATAGAGTATGGATTTGGAGGGATTGATTTTAAAAAACGACATAGTGCTAAATAGTTCTAATTCAGCGAGAAGGGCTGGGATGGAGTCGTGAGGTTTGGTAATAAAGAACAGGATGTCGTCTGCATACGCAGCTGTTTTATGAGCTAATCTGTGCGTTTTAAGAACGGCTATATTATCATTTTGTCTAATCCTGGCAAGCAGGGGTTCTAAGGATATGATAAATAATAGTGGGGAAAGGGGGCATCCTTGTCTAGTACCGTTCCTAATATCAATGCCTTGTGAAATTGTTCCATTAACTAAGATCTTGGCTGATGGAGTCGTGTATAGAGAAATAATTTTCCGAATAAAACTGTCTGGAAGGCTGAATTTGATAAGGGTGGCAGTTGAGCCTATCAAAGGCTTTCTCGGCATCTGTAGAAATAAGAGCTAGGGGTAAGTTATTTCGTTTGCTATATTCGATGCTTAACAGAGCCTTCAAAGTATTGTCTTTCGCTTCCCCCCCGGGCATAAACCCTATTTGTTCGGGGTTGATAATTGACGGTAAAACACGCAACATTCTATTAGCCAAGACCTTAGCAAAGATCTTAAAGGATAACTGTCACATTTAGACCCAAATTTCAGTTTTCATATATGTAGTTACTAATATGATAATATACCTGAATCAATAACTATTAGACTTACTTACCCCTTATTTAATAAGATTCAGCCCTTAGTAACCAGTCTGCATAAAACTGCAATTTCACTATTCTGTTAAGATGGCCGCCCTCAGCCCTGAGGCTAATCCATAGGACACCTGCAGTGAAGTTAGTGAAGATCAGCTCTGTATAGGGAGGTCTTGCAGTGAAGTTCCCAGGTCTGGCTGAAACCTATAGTCCTTCTACAAGCTCTCTTCTTATCAGATAAGGCTGTCATTTATACACTGAGCAGCCCCATATCTTCCCTGAGCTGTATATTCTCCAGAACTGCTAAGGGAGTGTCAGAGAACATGTCCAAAATATGATAAGGACAAGAAAAATTATGATATTGTCAATTTCAAACCGATCCCCAAACACTTCAAAATGTGTCATGAGGGGAATCCCTCCGCTCTGAGGGTTCGTAGAATCGATCATGTAGACCTAGTCATGGGAGGAGGTAATAACATGAGACTGCTGGCACAACATAAAACAAAATAGATTTGGTCCCTTGATACAATGCAACCCAAAGGCTTAAATGATGTTCTGAGTTTTGCTCCATTCCTTTGAGTGTATTAATTTTACTTATTTTTATTATTTTATTTATCTGGTTTTAACTGTTTGTCTGGTTTTAACTGAATTCTATTATTTATTCTATTTTTCCATATTTTTGCTGCTCACCATCTTCTATTATGTCCTGTGTTTCTTTTTTCAACATATGATCATCTGGTGCTGGCTTTATGGAAGAGATGTTCTTCAAAACAAGGCGTTATGACACACTTTTGTGCATATTGCTGATATATGGACTTGAATTTAATATATAGACATTCATAGGCACTTACCGTATATTTCATCTAGGTCTAGTCTCTGTGGCTCTTTCACTACGCTTACTCATTAATTGAAAATTAGGTTTTTCACATTTTACTCTTTTTATACACTTCACATAATTTACATATTTAATATTTAGACATGCTCACTTTCATGTAGAATCGATCATGTAGACCTAGTCATGGGAGGAGGTAATAACATGAGACTGCTGGCATTCATAGGCACTTACCGTATATTTCATCTAGGTCCACTCTCTGTGGCTCTTTCACTACGCTTACTCATTAATTGAAAATTAGGTTTTCACATTTTACTCTTTTTATACACTTCACATAATTTACATATTTAATATTTAGACATGCTCACTTTCATGTAGAATCGATCATGTAGACCTAGTCATGGGAGGAGGTAATAACATGAGACTGCTGGCAATTATAGGCACTTACCGTATATTTCATCTAGGTCCACTCTCTGTGGCTCTTTCACTACGCTTACTCATTAATTGAAAATTAGGTTTTTACATTTTACTCTTTTTATACACTTCACATAATTTACATATTTAATATTTAGACATGCTCACTTTCATGTAGAATCGATCATGTAGACCTAGTCATGGGAGGAGGTAATAACATGAGATTGCTGGCATTCATAGGCACTTACTGTATATTTCATCTAGGTCCAGTCTCTGTGGCTCTTTCACTACGCTTACTCATTAATTGAAAATTAGGTTTTTCACATTTTACTCTTTTTATACACTTCACATAATTTACATATTTAATATTTAGACATTCTCACTTTCATGTAGAATCGATCATGTAGACCTAGTCATGGGAGGAGGTAATAACTTGAGACTGCTGGCATTCATAGGCACTTACCGTATATTTCATCTAGGTCCACTCTCTGTGGCTCTTTCACTAGGCTTACTCATTAATTGAAAATTAGGTTTTTCACATTTTACTCTTTTTATACACTTCACATAATTTACATATTTAATATTTAGACATGCTCACTTTCACTTTTAGGGTAGTTCGGGTTGCACTTTTTTTATTCTAGCATTTCTTTTGCTGTACTTATTGGTCACTTTCATTTATTCTATTTTATTCTTTTTTGCAATCATGCTATATTTATGAACATATATGATGTTTAAATTATATTATGGTGCGGTATAATATTGCGATATCAGACCTACATCTATATTTCCTCTGTTTATATCTAGTCTTCATATATATTTGTTTATATGATATTTTATCTAGATACTGTATTTTTAAGCTTTATAAGACTGACTTTTCCCCTCCAAAAGTGGGGAAAACCGGAGTGTGTCTTATAAAGCGAGTGAGTGTAATTTCTTGTAAATTTTGGTTTTATTGAAATACACAAATAATACAAAACATTGTAATAGCATTACAAAAGAAAAGATTAAATCGCCATTACATGAATTATAATGCGTAAATAATACATAAATCAATCTAAGATAGTAGCTTAGGATATTCTAAGTTCCCAAATCAACAAGAATAGGAAACTGCTAAATAGAAAGGCACATACAAAGTATAACCAGTTATAAATACTACCAATGTATATAGCAAACAAAACAGCACGTCAAGTAATCTTGCAGATAAGGCAAACAAAGCCGCCGAGGCGGTCAACAATAAAAAACGTTTAATGGCGAAAGGGAGCGAGGGGGGGGGGAGGGAAGGGTAGGGGGGAGGGAGGGAAGGGTAGGGGGAGGGAGGGAAGGGAGAGGAGTGAAAGAGGGGAGGACGGGGAGGGTAAAACGGGAAGAACAATAATAACTGTCACATGCATAGTAGAAGAAGGGAAAAACCCTGAAGAGGATAAAAGAACGGATTAGAAATCAAATGTTATCAGTCAAAATAAGCAGAGATTCTATTGGTCGATACATAGTCATTCCACTTTGACCAGATCCTGGAGTACTTGAGGGGGTCGCCATTAATTGTCCATTTCAATTTTTCGAATCGACTGATGAGCATGACTTCCGCGAGCCATTCCTGTATGGACGGAGTATCAGTGTCCATCCAGTGTTTAGGTATTAAGACCTTGAGGGAAGTGAGGAGGGTGGGGAACAATCGGTCTTTAAGAATGCCATGTGTTTTGCCATAAAGTCCTAATAAGACTAGATTTTCATCAACCGCTAAGTCTGTTCCGTATATTTCAGATACAATTAGATTAAATTTCTTCCACAACGGAGAGATTTTGGGACAAGAGAACCAGATATGACTAAGGGAACCGATCGCGCCACCACATCTCCAACAGTGTACAGGTATCTCTGGGTTGATCTTATTCAAGAGGACCGGAGTCCTGTACCACCTAGTTACCAATTTATAGTGAGACTCTTGGAGTCTTGAGGAGGTGAGTTTGGGAATAGAAGATTGCAGGACCAGCATGGATTCCTGTTCATTAAAGGGCCTGCGTAGTTCGGTGGTCCAACTGGTGAGATATGGTGGGGGAGAGGTAGTTTCGTTGATGATCAAATATAGCCTTGATATACTATGGCAAAGATGGGTGCGTGTTGACATGAGTTTGGTGAGGTCATGGTCACTATCATGAATAGTGAGTTGTGAGGTTGGAGCTGTTAAGAATTTCCAGATCTGACCAAACTCTGCCTTTGAAAACTGAGGGAGCGAATTATTCTCCAAATATTTGGAGTGTTCCAACGGGGTCAGAGCTGAGTAAAGGATTTTCAGGGGTAGCGTATATCTGTCCGGATGGGCAATAATCCTGTGTCTGACAGATCTAAGATTGTTCGGAATTATAGAAAGTATAGGGAGATTTAATCGATTAGGAAATGGGACAGCATGTTTTTAATTACAGTTTGCCAAACATGTAACGCATGTTTCGTGTAGGGATTGTCTATTCTATTGTACATATGCTTATTGCTTTTGGTTTTCCAGACCAGAAAATTCAGCGGACACGGGCGCACGCCTCCTCCAAGTCCACCCAAAGTTTCCTTAGGTGGGTGTACAGTCCATTCTTTAACTCTAGTTAAAGTTGCCGCTAAGCTGTATTTCCCAAAGTCTGGCAATCCCAAACCGCCTTTATGTTTTGGTCGGGTCAGTGTGGTAAACGCTATCCTGTTCTGACCTTTCTTCCAAATGAAGGAAAGGACAGCTTTCTTGACTGCTACGAAGAAGCTCTTAGGTAGTGCTATAGGGATGCCTTGGAGAAAGTATAGAATCCTGGGGAGGGTGATCATCTTTATGAGGTTGATTTGGCCAAACCAAGAGACGAAAAGGTCAGTCCATTCCGCCAAATCTGACTTAATTTTGTGTATTAGCGGATTGAAGTTCGGACGGTATAAATCTGCTAAGTTATTCGATATATTGATTCCTAGGTATTTGAAACAAGAGGTAGATGATTTGAGGCTGCTAAGGGATTTAATTTTTTCCCATGAGTGTTTGTCAATGTTCACGTTATAGAGTATGGATTTGGAGGGATTGATTTTAAAAACGACATAGTGCTAAATAGTTCTAATTCAGCGAGAAGGGCTGGGATGGAGTCGTGAGGTTTGGTAATAAAGAACAGGATGTCGTCTGCATACGCAGCTGTTTTATGAGCTAATCTGTGCGTTTTAAGACCGGCTATATTATCATTTTGTCTAATCCTGGCAAGCAGGGGTTCTAAGGATATGATAAATAATAGTGGGGAAAGGGGCATCCTTGTCTAGTACCGTTCCTAATATCAATGCCTTGTGAAATTGTTCCATTAACTAAGATCTTGGCTGATGGAGTCGTGTATAGAGAAATAATTTTCCGAATAAAACTGTCTGGAAGGCTGAATTTGATAAGGGTGGCAGTTGAGCCTATCAAAGGCTTTCTCGGCATCTGTAGAAATAAGAGCTAGGGGTAAGTTATTTCGTTTGCTATATTCGATGCTTAACAGAGCCTTCAAAATATTGTCTTTCGCTTCCCCCCCGGGCATAAACCCTATTTGTTCGGGGTTGATAATTGACGGTAAAACACGCAACATTCTATTAGCCAAGACCTTAGCAAAGATCTTAAAGGATAACTGTCACATTTAGACCCAAATTTCAGTTTTCATATATGTAGTTACTAATATGATAATATACCTGAATCAATAACTATTAGACTTACTTACCCCTTATTTAATAAGATTCAGCCCTTAGTAACCAGTCTGCATAAAACTGCAATTTCACTATTCTGCTAAGATGGCCGCCCTCAGCCCTGAGGCTAATCCATAGGACACCTGCAGTGAAGTTAGTGAAGACCAGCTCTGTATAGGGAGGTCTTGCAGTGAAGTTCCCAGGTCTGGCTGAAACCTATAGTCCTTCTACAAGCTCTCTTCTTATCAGATAAGGCTGTCATTTATACACTGAGCAGCCCCATATCTTCCCTGAGCTGTATATTCTCCAGAACTGCTAAGGGAGTGTCTGCCAGGCACAGGCATGTGGAGAAGTTCACACACACAGCCCAGCACTGTTATCTCCTGTCAGGAAGAACCTGGCTTTTTATACATTCCCTTACAATGTTGACTCATTATCAGTTCCCAGTGCACCCAGCGTGCTCCGTCCTCATCTGGTAGACGGAAGGAGCATAGCAACCTGATTTTATCTCAGGTAACAATAGCCAATACTGGGGACTTTTAGGTGGCTTTTAGGGGTTATTTATTTAAGAATCAGAAATTAAAACAGGGCCAACAAGGTAATATTAATCACCAGAATCCAATAGTAAAAAAAAAAAAATTTGACAGTTATACTTTAAGGTCATTATTGAGGAGAGATATCGGACGGTAGTTCTGGCATAAGGTTGGATCTTTATCTTCCTTCGGTATCAGGGAGATGTTGGCCTGAAGCGTCTCAGGTCTGAAACAAGTGGTCAGACCAAGTTCATTAAAATATTTCGCTAGATGGGGGACGAGGATATCCTTATATTTCTTATAATAAGCAATACCAAAGCCGTCAGGGCCTGGGCATTTGCCTGAAGGCAACATCGATATAGCCTCCTCAATTTCAGTTGTGGATAATGGCAAGTCTAGTAAAGCTACCTGAGACTGGTCAAGATGTGGTAGATCTATCTGTTTCAAATAATTTTGAATGGACGGGAACGAGGAAGAAGTGACCAAATTATTTGCTCATAAATTATATCGTTTTTTATAATAATCGTGGAATACAGAAGCTATTTTGTCAGATGTTTGCACCATACCACCGTTATCATTCTGAATTTTATAAATAGTTGCCTTACTTCTTTGTCTCTGGACAAGTCTGGCTAGATCTTTGCCACATTTATTGGCGTGGATAAAGTGCTTGAATTTGTGCATGAACAGATACCTTTCAGATCCCTTATTAAGATGTTCTTTTAATTCGGACCTGCATTGCAGGAGCTCTTTCTTAATAGCTCTAGCACAAGACATTTTATGCAACTTCCGTATTTTCTCAGTTAATTCCGAGATCTTCTGTAGTTTCTCTTTCTTTTTCCTTGCTCCCAACTGCATCAAGATGCCTCTCAGAACAGCCTTATGAGCTTCCCAAACTATAGGCCAAGCAGTATCTTTATTGATATTTTCACTGAAAAATGCTTAATTTGGGTGGCTATGAAATTGCTGTCTGTTTCGGGCGCAATTAGGGAGTCATTCAGGCGCCAGCTGAAAGGCCTAGTGATCTTAGCAGTTAACGACAAAGTGACTATGAGTGGGGCATGGTCTGAGTGTAGAAAATTGTCGTATTTGGCGTCTTGGACGGTATTGAGCATATTCTGCTCGATGAAAAGTAAGTCTATTCTTGAGTACTGATTATGTACTGTAGAAAAGAACGAGTAGTCCCTCTCCCCAGGATTCTGGCTCCTCCAAGCATCTACAAGCAATTTGTCGTGCAGAAGTTTCCTAATTACTTTTAGTTTGTTATATGGGTAGGAAGTTTGCCCCTTAGAAGAATCAATGGTAGGTTCCATCGTAACATTAAAGTCCCCACCTAGTATCAGTTTGCCCTCCTGAAAAGAATCAATTAAATCGAAAATGTGTTTCAGAAAACCTAACTGTTCTTTGTTTGGGGCATATATGTTAACAAATGTGAAAAGTTCTTCTCCAATCAGTCCCTTCAATAGGATAAACCTACCCTCCGGGTCAATGAGTTTATTTTTTTCTTTAAAATCTACATGTTTGCTAATCAAGATAGAGACACCTTTTCTCCTCCTTAGCGGGGTACTGGCATTATACCACGTTGTGTAAGTTTTGTTCTTGGACTGGGGGGTATAAGTTTTTTTAAAGTGGGTTTCTTGGACCATGGCGACACCTACCTTCTTGTCTCTCAAGTACCCCAGGATCTGCGACCGCTTCTGCGGCACATTGAAACCATTCACGTTGTAAGATACCACTATAAGATCCTGCATGGTGAATCAAGAGATAGAGTTACACTTTCGTCTGTGACAGTAATAAAACAGTATAAAATAACAGGAAAACTAACAAGCTTAAATTAATGAAAATATGAAGGGTGCTGCACAACTCAAAGGTGAGCGTCGGTGCAGCAGTGGGTTTGAAAAATAAAAAAAGAAGGGGATAAAGGCCGTGGACTGAGCACGGGTCTGCTCGGGCCCGGTCGTCGTCCACAGGTAAGTTGGCCTAGACGGAGAGAGGTCTCGGGGGGGACGTTAGAGAACCCTCCCTCAAATTAAGGAAATCGTCCCTTGATCAACGGATGAGCAAGGGAAGAGTAAATTCAAGTCAAATGAAGTAAGTAAAAAATTTGGACTAACTATACTAGTAATGATTCAGAATATGAACATATCCCCGGCGCCTGCAGGGGTAATAGTAGCGTAAACAAATTAAGAGGAAATTGTTCAACATGGGTGTGAAAAAGTGAAATAAGTTGGCAGTTAGCAACAGGTATATAGAGATTGCAAAGAAAACATTCTACAACAGTAGAGCAAGCAAAGAAGTGTTAAATCACACAAACAGAGTTATTAACACTGGATCAAAGCTCTTTAGTCACCGCTAATGGATTTGCGGTGTTTGTGCGGTGTCTTGGGGAAAGAATGGTCCATCGGTTTCGGCTTCTTGGAGTGAGTAGGGGTGACCGTCTGCCACTCCTCTCCTGTATGAAGTGGAGGGAAGGGAGCTGTTCCCTCCTCCGACACAGTCCAGTCTTTAATCTGGATATGGGAGAGATCCATCCTCTGTAAAACAGCTGGCAAGTCTTCTGGTGTCCTGACAGTGAAAGTCTTATTGTGGAAAGAAATGAGAAGACCCAGTGGGAAAAGCCAACGATATTTAACACCTTTGTCCCGCAATTCTCTCGTGAGAGGCTGGAGAACGCTCCTAACATACAAGGTATATCTAGAAACGTCCTGATAAAGAGCTATCTCAGAGCCCTCCCACTCAATCTTTTTTGCAATGCGGGATTTTTGGATGATGTTTTCTTTAACGCAGAAACTTTGTAAGCAACATAAAATGTCCCGCGGGACGTCGCTCTGTAGGTGTTTGGGCCTATAAACCCGGTGGGCCCTTTCAATGTGCAAGTCCGTCGCTTCATCTTGCTGTAGAAGTTCATTAAATAACTGGGTTAAGACAGCATGGATATCCTTATCCGCGACCGATTCAGGCATACCTTTGATCCTTATGTTGTTACGGCGTGATCTATTTTCAAGATCGTCGACATGTAATCTTAATTTGTACAACTCAGCCCGGTGGTGCTGCACTGTTTTTTCGGTGTGAAGAGCGTGTTTGGTGAGCTTGTTGACAGAGTCTTCCACCGCAGCAGTTCTAGAGCCGATTTGTCGTAGGTCAGCTCTAAGTTCAGAAAGTTCTTCCTTCATGGCTGATGAAAATTCCTTAAACAGTCCCTTTATACACTCAGTAGTAGGAAGAGCCTTCACATAATTTTTAACTTCATTTAGGGTCCCAGGGTCTGTTTCGTCTTCGCTATCGGATCCACTGTAGGTAATTTCGGACAGTTTGCTGTCCATTTGCTTGGTACTGTCTGTTAGTTTTTTAGGAGTTTTGTTGCTTCTGCCTGAAGCTTCAGTTGAATGCCTGGTTTTTCCCATGACGGCTTACTGCAGGCGTCGGTGATGAGATAGGGTGATTCACATTACCAGGGTGTGCGCAGTTCCCAGATTTGTTTAAGTTATAGCACTCAATATATGTTCAATGTGAGTTCAGGGTAGGTCCTTAAGATTGGAGCAGGAACTGTGATTATAAAGTACTGTATTCTAGGCTGAATAAATGATGACCATACAGAAATTTCGATAATGTAAAAGCTGTTTCTCGAAAATTTTATGTATTTGCGATTATCGCAATATTATCGCAATATAATCGCAAACCCCTTCTACAGTCTAGCATAAGATCGGGGTTAGTTCCGGGCAGGATCGCGATTTTTCACTATTGCGATTATTCGCGAATGCGATTATTTTCTGCGGAAAAGATCAGGAATGATGCGATTGTTCGGCCAGTGCATGCACCAGTCCGGGGATGTGAATTATGCTGGGAGGTCGTATGGGTTTCGGGCACGGGGCTCTGGGAGCTCAGTATAGCTTACCCCAGTGTTGACTTCTTATTCGGTCAGGTGCCCTCGATCCTCTCAGCACGATGCGGGTCTCTGTAGATCACGGTAATGCGCGGCAGTGCGCAGCAGACGGCTTAGCCAAGGCTGAAGAGCTTTTGTGCCGACAAGGGTCCAGTCAGCAGTTCGGCACTTGCTGAGTCTGCCGCAATGTGTCCCAAGCTGGAAATATCAAAGCCCGCTGTGTCGGGTAGCTTGAGAGCGGTGGAGCTCTGTAATTTAGCCCGCGGCTTGAGTGGCCACAGTAGGCCCAAAAGATTATTTGCTGAGATAAGTCCCGAATTTGGTACCAATCCGATCTGGGTACCTTCCTGCTTTAGAATATGGCGCTTGCTGTCCAGATTTGTCACCAGAAGTGGCACTTTCCAGAGATTTTAGGTGTGAAAGAGCAGAGCTCTGAGAAAGTGCTTCCTCCTGCTCCTCTTGCTGACTCCGCCCCCCCCGCGAGTGATGTAATTTCTACATGGCTGACACTGATATATCGCCGGCTGCTATGCTGCACAGCGTGGCCGGCGATGTATCAGTTACAGTTATGCGGGGGGGGGGGGGGAGGGGTTGCTGGAGGCCGGCAACTGCTGTTTTACAGGCGACTGTGCTCGGTGCAGTCACTGTACTCCATTACACCGAGCCCAGCGCACAGCAGCCTTTGTATGTAAAGCCTATTTATTTCATGCTGAAGCAATGACTCTGCTTTGATTAACTAGCCTAATCGTCTGTAACAGTTGTAAGAGAGTGCAAGGTGTTGTATTTGATAGCAGGTACGTGTCACCGAGGTTGCTGGCCTCGGTGAGGTAAGAGCCGGGGTTTTTGGTCTGCAGCAGCTAGTGCTGCTCTGTTAAATAGCATGGCTGCAAAGCCGATCCGGGCCGGCTCTTACTGGGAGCAGCTAAAGAGTAGGGTGGGTGGCTGCTCCCCACGGTCCAGTCCATGTTTTGGGCTGGGTATATAACGCAGCCAGCAGCTGTGTCTGAGGGTGTGATTATCCTGGAGCCTGCAAACAGGGCTGAGGAATTCTCTGTCCTGGAGGAAGGAGCTCAGCAAGGTGGTGTTTCCCTGCGACCTGAAGGTGGAATCGCCTGCGGCTGAGCCGACTGCTAGGTGTGAACCCGCACCTAAACCACCCAAGGTGACTGGACCCTGTGTTGGCCTGTTTTTGTTTTGCCACAGTATTTCCGTTGTGTGTGAACTGTCACCAAGAGACTGCTTTTCTTTATGGCGTGCAAGTGTGAATAAAACACTGTTTGATGCACCATCTGGACTCCTTGTTTTGCCTCTAAACTGCACCCGCACCGCTGTCTACCAGAGCGACTTCCACATTTGGTGTCGGATGCGGGCATGCGCAGTGAGGCTGGCGTGAACGCCGAACTTTGTTTGCTGAGTAAAAGTGTATGTCCTATATTAGGCCGGCAAAGTTGCAGCCTGGGTTCCCGGACAAAATGGAGGCGGTTGTAAAAGCCCTTGTGGAGGCTAACTTGCAGCAGCGGGAGGCCAACAAGCAGCAGCAGGAGACCAACCAGCTACTACTACAGCAGGTGATGGCCTTACAGGCGGCAGGAGCGTCCCACCACGTCCATGATGCCCGGAAAGCGGTCCGTGCGGCGATCCCAAAGATGACCCCGCAGACGACGTGGAGACATACCTAGCCGTCTTTGAGAAGGTCGCCGTGAGGGAAAAGTTACCCCGTGACCAGTGGGCCGAGGTGGTTGCTCCGCTCCTGGCAGCCGGACCCCAGCAAGTTTTTTTCGATTTGGCAGATGTCCAGGCAGCTGACTACCCGACCGTGAAAGGTGAGATTCTAGCAAGACTGGGGGTGAATGTTTTGGTCCGGCCCAGCGGGTGCATCAGTGGGAATTTAACCCGCTGAACCCGCCAGACCACAATACTATGACCTGCTACATCGGTTGCAAAATGGCTGCAGCCAGACATACTGACTCCCACTGCTATGCTCGACCGTCTGTTAGCAGATGTATTCTGGAGGTCTTTGCCTTACCCTCTCCAGCACTGGATCGGCCAGGTATCCCCCACCAATGCCCTTGAGATGGTCGACCTGGTGGAGCGATATGAGGCCACCAGAAACCTGCAGGGGGTTCTTTTGGGAGGAGGCCAGTCAAACCCCGGAAACCTCCACCCCAGTCCCGGCGGCCGGCCAAACCCGCCCGGGATGTACCCCTTGCAGATCCCTCCCCAGTAGTCTGCTGGCGGTGTCACGAGCCTGGCCACGTAAGGGCCGACTGTCCACAGTGGGGGAACCCATGGAGACTAATTATGGGTACCGGGCTTCCCTGTATGCCCGGAGACTGTGTGCGACCGGCACCCCGAGACAATAGACAATCGACATCTGTGCCAGGTGCAAATCGGGGATAACCTGGCAGTGGCGCTGTTGGACTCAGGGAGCCTGGTAACCCTGGTAAGTGCTGCCCTGGTACAGCCCACCCAGTATACGGGCCGGAAAGTTGGTGTGGTGTGTATACACGGAGACTTAAAGGACTATCCCACGGCTGTAATGTCTCTATCCACGGCGGCCGGCACCTGGACTTGTGAAGTGGCGATCTCCACAAAGCTGCCCTATGAACTAATAATTGGGAGAGACTTCCTGGTTTTCCGTCACTGTGGCCTGAGATGAAAGTGACTAATAGCCCTGAGACAGGGGTAACCCTAGCAGAGTGGCCTGATACCCCTGGAAGGCCAGAACCCTGGGAGCCCGAGTCTGAGGGGCCAGCGGTAGGGGTGACCACTGCTGCAGCGGTAGTGGGGGAGACAACCCCACTGAGTGTAATGGTGGGAGACACGGAGGACTTGCCACCGGGCCTGAGTTGGCAGACCTCAATGTCTCCGGGAAAATTTTGGGACCGCACAACACCGGGACCAAACCCTAACCAGGGCCTGGGAGAATGTGCTGGAAATTGATGGTAAACCCCAGAAACCAGGGGCTGAATTAATGTTCCCACGATTTATTGTTCTGCAGGATATGTTGTATCGGGTGAACCAAATCCGAGGTGAACCTGTTGAACAGTTGGTGGTGCCCACAGCGCATCGCAAGCTTGTCATGGAGCTTGCCCACCAACATGTTCTTGGGGGACACCTGGGGTGGCAGAAAACCCAGGACCGCATACTGCAGCGGTTTTATTGGCCCAGTGTGTTCAAGGAGGTAGAGAATTATTGTAAGTCCTGTCCGACCTGTCAGATAACTAGCCCCCAGCCACATTTCCGTAGTCCTCTGGTACCTCTGCCAATTATTGAAGTACCGCTCGAGCGAATCGCTATGGATTTAATTGGGCCTGTACCAAAGTCTGCCAGGGGCCACCAACACATTCTGGTAGTTCTCGACTATGCCACTCGGTATCCGGAGGCGGTGCCTCTGCGACATACCTCAGCTAAGCTCATTGCCAAAGAGTTAATGGAGATGTTTTCCCGTGTGGGCCTGCCAAAAGAGGTTCTGACAGACCAAGGGACCCCTTTATGTCCAAAGTAATGAGGGAACTGTGTAAATTGTTGCGTATAAAGCAGCTACGGACGTCCGTTTACCATCCGCAAACAGACGGTCTGGTTGAGAGGTTTAACCAAACTCTAAAAATATGTTAAAGAGGGTGGTGTCTAGAGATGGGAAGGACTGGGATCTGCTTCTGCCCTATCTCATGTTCGCAGTGCGAGAGGTACCCCAGGCCTCTACTGGGCTCTCGCCCTTCGAACTGCTTTATGGCAGACACCCTCGGGGCCTGTTGGATATCGCCAAGGAAGCATGGGAACAACAGCCTGTCCCCCACAAAAGTGTCATTGAGTATGTCACCCAGATGCAGGAACGGATAGAAAGGGTGTTGCCGCTGGTCCGGGAGCATATGGAGGCAGCACAACAAGCCCAGAGTAGGGTGTATAATCGTCAGGCTCGGGTACGGGGCTTCAATCCGGGAGATCGAGTGTTGGTTCTGGTACCCACCCTTGACAGCAAATTCCTAGCTAGGTGGCAGGGCCCCTATGAGGTGATCGAGAAGGTAGGGGAAGTAATTACAAAGTACACCAGCCAGGCGGCGCAAGCCGGAGCAGGTGTACCACGTGAATTTACTTAAGCCTTGGAAAGATAGGGACACGGCCGACGACCACAGCCCCGGCCAGGGCTTCTAGGTGAAAAGTGTCCAGCCCCACAGTTCGAGGCCTGTGAAGCAGTAACCACGGTAAAATTGCAGACAGCCTGTCTTCCAAACAAGTTCAGGAAGTCAGGGAGTTCATCAGTCGGAACACGGATGTGTTCTCGACCTCCCTGGCCGCACGTCTCTCATCCAACATGACATCGCCACTGAGCCTCAGGCCAAGATCCGGTTAAAACCATACCGGGTACCCGAGGCTCGGCGACGGGCCATCGCGGAGGAAGTACAGTTAATGTTGAAGCTCGATGTCATTGAGGAGTCGAAGAGTGAGTGGGCCAGTCCCATAGTCCTAATACCTAAGCCGGATGGGACGCTGCGGTTCTGCAACGATTTTCGCAAGTTAAATGAAGTGTCCAAGTTTGATGCGTATCCCATGCCCCGGGTAGACGAGCTTGTTGAGAGTTTAGGGCAAGCCCGTTATTTTTCTGTGCTAGACCTCACCAAAGGGTACTGGCAGGTACCCTTAACGGAGTCGGCTAAGGAAAAACCGCATTTGTTACCCGCAGGGCCTGTATCACTACAAGGTGTTACCCTTTGGCCTGCATGGCGCCCCGCCACTTTCCAAAGGTTAATGGACATAGTGCTGCGACCACATCGCCGGTACGCCTCGGCCTACTTAGATGATGTAGTCATCCACAGCACCGACTGGGAAAGCCATTTACCCAAGGTGCAGGCGGTAGTGGATGCCCTGAGGAAAGCCGGACTGACCGCTAACCCAAAGAAGTGCTCCATAGGGTTAGAGGAGACAAAATATCTGGGATATGTAATTGGGCGGGAGTCATCAAACCTCAGGTAACCAAGGTAGAGGCCATTCGTAACTGGCCCCGACCGGTCACCACCAGGCAGGTAAAGTCGTTCCTGGGGATTGTAGGTTACTACATGAGGTTTGTGCCCCACTTTGCCACAATAGCAGCGCCGTTGACAGACCTGTTGAAGGGGCGAAAGTCTGGGAGGGTTAGCTGGAGTGAGAAGGCGGAGGAGGCTTGCCGCGTTGAAGTCGGCCCTGTGTGGGTCCCCGGTTTTGGTGACACCCGACTTCAACAAGGAGTTTGTCGTACAGACCGACGCTCGGAGGTAGGCCTCGGTGCGGTACTGTCTCAGGAGGTCAACGGGGAAGAACATCCCGTTGTCTTCCTGAGCCGTAAGCTCAATCCCGCCGAGTCCAGATACAGTATAGTGGAGAGGGAGTGCCTGGCTATCAAGTGGGCACTCGAATCTCTCCGCTACTACTTGTTAGGGAGGAGGTTCTGTCTGGTGACCGACCATTCCCCTCAAATGGATGAGTCAGGCCAAGGAGAGGAATGCTCGGGTCACCAGGTGGTTCCTATCTCTTCAGAATTTCAAATTCTCTGTGGAACACAGGGCAGGCCGCTTGCAGGGCAACGCAGATGCCCTGTCCCGCGTCCACTGCCTCACGTGTGTTCACCCCTCAGGGTTGAACAAAGGGGTGTGTAAGAGAGTGCAAGGTGTTGTATTTGATAGCAGGTACGTGTCACCGAGGTTGCTGGCCTCGGTGAGGTAAGAGCCGGGTTTTTGGTCTGCAGCAGCTAGTGCTGCTCTGTTAAATAGCATGGCTGCAAAGCCGATCCGGGCCGGCTCTTACTGGGAGCAGCTAAAGAGTAGGGTGGGTGGCTGCTCCCACGGTCCAGTCCATGTTTTGGGCTGGGTATATAACGCAGCCAGCAGCTGTGTCTGAGGGTGTGATTATCCTGGAGCCTGCAAACAGGGCTGAGGAATTCTCTGTCCTGGAGGAAGGAGCTCAGCAAGGTGGTGTTTCCCTGCGACCTGAAGGTGGAATCGCCTGCGGCTGAGCCGACTGCTAGGTGTGAACCCGCACCTAAACCACCCAAGGTGACTGGACCCTGTGTTGGCCTGTTTTTGTTTTGCCACAGTATTTCCGTTGTGTGTGAACTGTCACCAAGAGACTGCTTTTCTTTTATGGCGTGCAAGTGTGAATAAAACACTGTTTGATGCACCATCTGGACTCCTTGTTTTGCCTCTAAACTGCACCCGCACCGCTGTCTACCAGAGCGACTCCCCACACAGTACTGACTATGAAAGCAGTGCTCCAGCTGGCGCGTGACCTCACTTAGTCAGTCAGTACGCTCCTGCTTCATTAATGAAGAGGTAGGAGCGTACTGACTGACTGAGTGACATCACGCGCCGGCTGGAGCGGTGCTTTCATAGTCAGTACTGTTACAGATGATTAGGCTAGTTTATCAAAGCAGAGTCATTGCTTCAGCATGAAATAAATAGACTTTACATACAAAGACTGCTGTGCGCAGTGTAATGGGACACATGAGAGGACAAATTAATAAAGTACCATAATACTGTGACACATAGGGCCATGAGGGGGACCAGCATAAGATGCTATATGTGTGTCATCCACACATCCCCCCAATAACAGTGCGTCATCCACAGATCCCCCCATAACAGTGCATCATCCACAGATCCCCCATAACAGTGCGTCATCCACAGATCCCCCATAACAGTGCGTCATCCACAGATCACCCTTAACAGTGCGGTCCCCACAGATCCTCCCATAACAGTGCGTCCTCCACAGGTCCACGATAACAGTGCGTCATCCACAGGTCCCCCATAACAGTGCATGAGTCACAGATCCTCCCATAACAATGTCATCCCCAGACAACCATCAGTTCAAAATCCAACAAAAGCACACCTTTGGTTCAAAATATATATATTTTTTATTTTCCTCCTCAAAAACCTAGGTGCGTCTTATCATCAGGTGCTTCTTATAAAGCGTAAAATACAGGTATGTTATAAAATGATCTGATCTTAGTACTTTTTTGTAGTTATTCAAACATTTATATTATTATATTTTATAATGTTCTTTTAACATAAACCATTATGGTTCAGGTAACAGATGTGTATATATATGTGATCTGTACGTAATATATATATATTTCTTTATACTTTTCATTATTGTATTTTTTCTACGGTGTTTTATATTTATTCAATTATGTCGCAGCCGCAGCTGCCGATACTGGGCACAATAGTCTTACTAGCTGGCTGCTAACAAAAACAGCTTGTATTTAGTGCGCACGTGGATTTGGTGTGCCGCCGTGTACCCAGAGAGGCACAACCAAAAAGCCTGTAGCCTGTGGTTGCACGATCTACTTATCTGGCTGTAAGATTCCCTATTAGAGGGGACGCCAGACACACGTGTGTTCTCCACCGCAGGTCTCCAGCCGTTGTGCACCTTAGCATATGGCTTTATGCCGGTGCTAACTTGGGGCACTTTCTCATGCACACTCATGCACTTTCAGTCCGTCTAGGTGTGTCTCACATCTGGCTGTATGATCCTCTATTTCATAGTGGACGCCATTTAGACACTCAATATTCACGGTTACTGATAACCTAAGTGCATGGTGAGGAGATTCAGTGTTAAGTGGCATGATTCCTATGTCAGATCTGGCTGCAAGATCACCCATTTTAATGGGAGATGCCACACCTGTGACATTTTGGCTGCCACCGACATTTCTGAATCGCTCTAGTTACGTGGATATCCCCCTTGTTCCTCAACAAGGAGAGTATACCAGCCCGTGCAACACAGGGTGTATATTCTTTATAACAAACCTGTGCTTCTCTACTACACTGTATAGGGCATTTGGCCCCAGAGAGCCGGGTGGTGTTACGCTCATTTAATGAGTCTGTGGATGCCTCATGACTTATTATTTTAAGGTCCTCTGTGTGCATCAGCAGAACTACTCATAACTGAGACAATTACACATGGATATTTATATCACTCTCCTAACATTTTAAATTGAGCTAATAAAAGTTTAAGTTTTAGCTTATTCACACCTCTTTTTCCCTGTTCAATTTTTTTTTCTGTTGCACTTGTGCTTTATTACCTCATTGCTGCATATTGTAACATTCATTTGTGCTGCCTTTATCCTTGTGAGGCGCTTTACCTGTGTGGACTGCCACCTCTCTGTCCGTCTCCATATCTTAGAGACCCAGCAATGTGGATAGTCATGTGACTGGCCATTACTTCCTGACGCGAGTCTTAGAGACCGGGTTGCGTAGGCGGTCACATGACTGGCCATCACGTGTTCGCTGGGCATTTATGGTCAGATGCGGGCGGCGCGCTGAGATAATGACAGACCCAGATGCGCACCATGACGCCATTTGCGCACCGATTGGAGAGTTCTGCACTTAAATAGGGCACATTTTCAAGGAGAGCCGAAACATGCGTCGTGGTGTGCGGTTTTCCTGAGTTGATTCTCCCACTCATGGGTATTTAAGGACTGGTTTTACTTATTGTTTGTTGTCTCTTTGAGAGAGGGGTTAAATGCATTTGATATTATAGACACAGGTCTTGACGCTTTTATATACCTCATTTGTTTCCATTGACTATCATTTGATGGTTAAGTGATGTATAGCTATTGTACTCCCCTCTGCATTGAGAGCCATACTATATTGTCTCTCAGGTGTATACCGCATTTCATTTTTGATGTATTTCGTCTATATTTTTATCATGTTTTATATTTGTTTAATAAAGATTATTATTTTTGAGCCATTTTAGACTCCGCTTTATTGGTATAGGTCTATTTGCTCAAGGATGGCAGAAGAAAATGAGGGAACATAGATTTAACTTAAGAAGAGATGTTTTACTGAACCCACTGGGGCAACAAACAAGATGGTTACAACCTTCTCATGCTTAATGCTACGGAGCTTGTCAGGAGCTTATGCTTGCTTGTCAGTGGAGAAGAACTTTATTTACATGCAGCAGTCAATTCCATTGTATGAGGACGAGTGATCGCTGTAGCCATCATTCATCCATATACAGATTCATTATTTCTGGACAGCAGATCGAATGTTTCACCCAATGAATGAATGGAGGCACCTTATATGGGCAGATTAGCAGGAAAGAGTGTTCATACAAACCTTTGTCCCCAAAAATCTGCCCGACAATTGGGCAGTGTAAAGCCGCCTTTACTTGTCACAGGTATAACATCCTCCTTGGGTGTTGGCACACTGCCATAGCGTCTCTGTGCTGAAACAATGGAACAGGTGCTTACAAAATTTGGCGTTCATCCTGAATAACAAATTCCTAATGTATTTATATTAGACAACTGGCATGAATGCATTGATAAATCTCCTGCTTCACTTCACAAATTACAAAGCTGTCTGCTTACAGCAATTGAGGCTAAAATAATGTCTTTGTACTGGGCTCTCCCTAGTGGTGGCTGCAGTGGCGGATTAAGTGCATGATAGGCTCGGGGCTGTCTACCCAACTTGGGCCCCCTCCCCCCCCTTCCCCCCCCTTCCCCCTTCCCCCTTCCCCTCCATTTTAAGTTTCAGTTTTTTTTCCGTATGAAGAGGCTGTGGTGCTTTGTGAGCGTCACAGTCTCTTCCTCGGCCATATGACATCACATTCATCGTTCACATGGCCGAGGTGCAGCTCTGTCTGCAATAACAAGCACAGTGCTATCAAATGGACAGCGCAGTGCTCGGTAAGGAGCAAACAGGCTGCGGCGCTCACTGGGACATCGTTCTCATCAAACAGCTTATTGGCGGGGGTGCCAGGAGTCTGACTCCCACCATCTCATAACTTTCTGAGTACAGATGTCATAGATGTTACCTGCAGTCTTATGTAACACTCCACATAACACAGTGAATTATTGTGTTATGTGGGGTGTTACATAGGACTGCAGGGAACATGTACAACATTATCTGCACACAGAAAGTTATCACTGTTATCTGGGCTGGTACATAGGACTGCAGATGACAAATTAAAGTTTTAGTTGCCAAATTTAAAATACATATAATTATGATAAAGACTTGGAGGAGGAGATGAGACGCGGCTTACAGTAGTGAGAATACAGCACCACATACCTCTTACATCCAGGGACATCTCCTGTCATGTAGATCTTCTCCTTCCTCTTCTCCTCTGTTTGACCCAGACCACCATGACTAATTCCTCCAGCTGCATCTCGTCTCTACAGAGTTTGTTACACAGACACGTTAGATTTCTCATAATTGGAGTCATTTATCAAACTGGTGTAAATTAGAACTGGCTTAGTTGCCCATAGCAACCAATCAGATTCCCCCTTTCTTTTTCCAGAGGAGCTGTCAAAAATGAAAGGTGGAATATGTTGCTATGGGCAACTAAGCCAGTTCTACTACAATAGTTTGATAAATGACCCCAAAGATCCCTATAGTGTCTACAGGAGTTATAATGTTCCCTATATAGTACTCCAGGTAATAATCCCTGTATAGTGTCCCCAGAAATAATGTCCCCCGATAGCAATGTCCCCACACTACCCCCATGTAGTATTTTTCCTTCACACTGCCCCATAACTTTCCCCCACACTGCCCCATATAGTGATTTCCCCCACACTGCCCCCTATAGTAGTTTCCCCCACAATGACCGCACATAGTAATTTTCCCCACACTGCCCCCATATAGCAATTTCCCTCACACTGCCCCATATAGCAATTTCCCTCACACTGCTCCATATAGTAATTTCCCCACACTACCCCATATAGTAATTTCCCCCAGACTGCCCCATATAGTAATTTCCCCACACTGCCCCCATATAGTAATTTCCCCACACTGCTCCCATATAGTAATTTCCCCCACACTGCTCCCTATAGTAATTTCCCTCACACTGACCCCACATAGTAATTTCCCTCACACTGACCCCACATAGTAATTTCCCCCACACTGCCCCCATATAATAATTTACCTCACACTGACCCATATAGTAATTTCCCCCATACTGCCCCAAATAGTAATTCCTCACACACTGCCCCCATATAGTAATTTCCCTCACACTGCCCCCATATAGTAATTTCTTCCACACTGCCCCATATAGTAATTTCTCCCACACTGCCCCATATAGTAATTTCCCCCACACTGCCCCATATAGTATTTTCCCCCACACTGCCCCAATATAGTAATTTCCCCTACACTGCCCCAAATATTATTTTCCCCTACACTGCCCCATATAGTATTTCCCCCACACTGCCCCATATAGTAACTTCCCCTACACTTCCCCATATAGTAATCTCCCCCCACACTGCCATGCATTAATTTGCCCCCACACTGCCATCCATGAATTAATTTGCCCCCACAATGCCATCCATTAATTAATTTGCCCCTCATACTGCCATCTATTAATTAATTTGCCCCCACACTACCATCCTTAAATTAATTTGCCCCCATACTGCCATCCATTAATTTGCCCCCACACTGCCATCCATTCATTTGCCCCCACAACTGCCATCCATTAATTAATTTGCCCCCACACTGCCATCTATTAATTAATTTGCCCCACACTGCCAGCCATTAATTTGCCCCCACTACCGCCATCCATTACTTTGCCCCCATACTGCCATCCATTAAGTAATTTGCCCCCACAACTGCCATCCATTAATTAATTTGCCCCATACTGCCATCCATTAATTTGCCTCCACACTGTCATCCATTAATTAATTTACCCCCACACTGCCATCCAATAATGAATTTGTCCCCACAACTGCCATCCATTCATTAATTTGCCCCCATATTGCCATCCATTAATTAATTTGCCTCCACAACTGCCATCCATTATTAATTTGCCCCACACTGTCATCCATTAATTTTTCCCCACACTGTCATCCATTAATTAATTTGCCCCCACACTGCCATCCAATAATTAATTTGCCCCCATACTGCCATCCATTAATTAATTTGCCCTATACTGCCATCCAATAATTAATTTGCCCCCATACTGCCATCCATTAATTTGCCCCCACAACTGCCATCCATTAATTTGCCCCCACAACTGCCATCCATTAATTTGCCCCCACAACTGCCATCCATTAATTTGCCCCCATACTGCCAT
The DNA here is from genome assembly GCA_033119425.1 of Bufotes viridis. Classification (NCBI taxonomy): domain Eukaryota; kingdom Metazoa; phylum Chordata; class Amphibia; order Anura; family Bufonidae; genus Bufotes; species Bufotes viridis. Next base: position 63,632,200 of record CM065596.1, read on the forward strand.
CCATTAACCTCTTCCTGACCGCCTAACGCAGGGATGCGTCCTGCGGGCGGCCTGGTTATTCCTCCTTGACGCATCTACGCGTCATCTCTAGAAACGCGAGAATACCTGTGAACATGTGCGTATGTTCACAGCGGCGTGCAGCTATTAAGTTATACTACAGCCTGCCAGCGATGATCAATCGCTGTCAGGCTGTAGATGTAAAATAAATCGCATCAAATAGGTATATCAGACGCTGTTTTGTTAACTGCGTCTGATATACCTGCTACCTGGTCCTCTGGTGGTCCCATTTACTTGGATCGACCACCAGAGGACACAGGCATCTCTGTAAGTAGCACCAAGCACCACACTACACTACACCCCCCCCCCTGTCACTTATTAACCCCTTATTAACCCCTGATCACCCCATATAGACTCCCTGATCAACCCCCTGTCATTGATCACCCCCCTGTAAGGCTCCATTCAGACGTCCATATGTGTTTTGCGGATCCGCGGATCCGCAAAACACGGACACCGGCAATGTGCTTTCCACATTTTGCGGATCCACACATTGCCAGAACTATATACAAAATGCCTTTTCTTGTCCGCAATTGCGGACAAGAATAGGACATGTTCTATATTTTTGCGGAACAGAAGTGCGGACCCAGAAGTGCGGATCCGCAATTCCGGATCCGAGCGGGACAAAGTCTGTCCCCATAGAAATGAATGGGTCCGCAATTCCGTTCCGCAAGATGCGGAACAGAATTGTGGACGTGTGAATGGGGCCTAAGGGTCCCCTATCACTGCCAGTTAGTTAGCTACTTGTTAGGTAGTTAGCGCCCACCGCACCGCAGTCACTGATTAGTCGCTGATTAGCATCATCGCTGTCGTTAATCAGCACTAGTACTATATAGTATCTGTAAGTGATCAAGACTGATCTCAATCAGAGCTATATCAGTACATTACGGTCACCTTAGGCTCTACAAAAAACGCAGTGTTCGCCTGATCAGGCCTAATCTTGTGCGCACACTTGCATTCAGTCCGCCCCACCGCAGTGTCAGATTTTTTTTTTCTCATCACTGCAAAAACACCGTAAATTTTTTTTATTTTTTTTGCACATTTTTTGGCAGAGATTTTTTCATCCATATTGATCGATGCGAATGAAGAAATCTGTGCCGTTAATTTTTTTTTCAGCCCAGAGGCTGAACAGAAAAAATAAATCTCATTACCCGTATGCTCAATATAAGGAGAATAGCAGAAACTCCTCATGCTGGCCATACATGTAATGATTGCGGAGACCCTCAAATGCCAGGGCAGTATAAACACCCCACAAATGACCCCATTTTGGAAAGAAGACACCCCAAGGTATTTGCTGCCATCCATTAATTAATTTGCCCCATACTGCCATCCATTAATTAATTTGCCCCCCTACTGCCATCCATTAATTTGCCCCCACAACTGCCATCCATTAATTTGCCCCCATACTGCCATCCATTAATTATTGTGCCCCCATACTGTCAACCATTAATTAATTTGCCCCCGTAGTGCCATCCATTAATTTGCCCCCACAACTGCTATCCATTAATTTTCCCCCATACTGCCATCCGTTAATTAATTTGCCCCCACACTGCCGTCCATTAATTAATTTGCCCCCATACTGTCATCCATTAATTAATTTGCCCCCACAAGTGCCATCCATTAATTAATTTGCCCCCATGGAAACATGCCCCACTGTCCCTTAATGTCTCCTCCCCCCCCCCCCAATTTAGCACACACACAAAAAAAAAAGCTAATACTTACCTGTATGCTGAATGGTGTGGCAGGCGCGCTTACTTCAGAGTGTCCGCCACTATACAGGAGCATGATGACGACATCGCGCATGCTGGTCTTCTACCACCACATAGGCCTTGGGCCTACTAGGCCTGAAGCCTATGGCGGTGATAGATGGCAGGGCAGGGAACTATACGCTCCCGTGCCTCGCCGCAGTATGGTGCGTTCGGGTCGGCGCTGGGCCCCCCAGCGATGCTGAGCCCGGGGCGACCGACCCAAACGCCCCAATTATAATCCAACATTGGGTGGCTGCATGAAAATGCAGTGTTTTCACCTCATACCAGAAGGAAGAATTAAAGAATAACTGTCATATATATTTTTTTGTTGCTATAGTGTAGGGCAAGTGATAGGTAACCTTTTTGCAACAGACTTTACTTAGCCAAAACGTTTATTTTTGGTAGAAAACTGGGGCTGAAATGGCCCTTAGCAGCATTCTTTCAAATGAGCATTGCTATGGGCCATCTGTCTCCTATTAGAAAAGGGGACGGGCTGTGCAGGTGCTGTGCTTCTGCCTCCCATACTTCCCTGGTGGGCACAGGAGTCTTAGGAGTTAAAACAATATGTATATTCACCCTTTCTATGCAATCTAATGCTCCAGTACATTAACTGACAAGGGATCCCTGTGATATTAACTCTTGAAGCAACCACCAGCTTAGTGCTTCTATATCCGGCCGCTGCTTCATGAGTTACTATCGCATCCTATAACTTGTTGCAATTAATTCCATAGAAATGAGTGGAAGAGCATGCAGGACCTGTGGTGCCCACCTCCTAATCTTTGTCTTGGCTCACAGCCATTTTATTATTAGATATTAATAAAAGTCAAGTCTTAATCACCATATTATACCTGGGTCAAGATAGGGTTAAGCCTTTTAGGCGTTGTAAATAAGTCACTGTCCTTCTACAGAATAAATATAGAGACAAACAGATGCCTCTCTGCTGGTACTGCATGATGGATAAGTATCTACCCGTATTTCTAGGACACCAAATCCCCCAACTCGAAATATTCATTTGAGTTTGTGTGTGTGTGTGTGTATGTATCAGTCACATACACAATGTACAATATGTGTATATATATATCATGACTTTGCCTATATATGATGCATGTGGGCTCTTTAATTTCCCTGATTGCACAGCTTGCTGGCAAGGTATTGGTGATGGTGTCAAGGAGTTTGAATACTTTAGACATAATGGGTGGGAGCAGGGGAGGATTGGCCATAGACCTTACAGGGAAAGCTACACTATTGCCTTTGAAAAGTGCATGAAGAGACATAATTTTTTAAAATTCCATAATATATCAGAACAGGAAACATCAAACAGGAAAGGAGATGATGACATCTCCGAAAACTACTTTGGTCAGCTACATGCTAGTGTTGGAAGCAGAATATGGTCTCCCTGGAGCATTTTATTCTTCTTAGCTCTGCTATTATAGCATGCCAAGGAACATCGTCTACACATGAAAATAAGAAAGGTATGGTAAATCTTATTTTATCTGTGGAGAATAAGAAAATACAAGTAATACACAAAATAATCTGTTGTCATCTTATCAACCTTACATTTATAGCTTTTTGTATATACATTTTCCTATCCAGAATTCTTTATGCTACTAAAGACAACAAATCTACAATTCTAGAATTGTTAGTTCTTCTCTCTTTCACCTTTACCCTACTTCAAAGTATGAAAATCGCTTTATTTGTCCAATATCCAAAATGTCTAAGTGTGGATTAGTGCAGGGAATATAATCTTTGCATAAATGAAACTATCAACTGTATAGTGATTATAGAATATGTTCCAAACTCTTTGACAATTTGATGAATGTTATTGGGAGAAGGTTTTACTGTCAAGACTTTTGAATAATGTTTAATAATAATGTTTTAGAATTAGCATTTTTAGACCAGAGAAAATGATGCTAGTTGTGAACAGTGTGAGAACAAAAATCAGATCTGAAATCTGGAGACAAATTCAATAGGAAATAATTTATAGAGTACTCTGAACTGAATTTAGCAATATACCACGGAGAATAAGAGTGATTGTTCCAAGTGCGGTCCTAAAGGGATTTTTACAGTTTTATCCAAATGAAGCTTCCTCTCTGTATAAATGAAATTACATCCAATATTCTAATATTTATAAGCGTTTCAATTTTCTACCACTATCAAGCTTGCTTAAGTAGCTTAAGGCTGGGTTTCCACTTTCATTGTTTTTGAAGCAGTGTTTGAAGCCAGAACCAGGTGGGGATCATGTAGGAAGAGTAACATATTTTCTGCTTTATTGGATGAACACCCCCCCCCCCAAAAAAAAAAAAGTTTAAATGATGATGCATCTTATAAAGTGAATACTAGTGAGCATTATGGAAGTGCTGACTTGTATGCAGGAGTCGTGGGAAGCGTGTTCTTTGGGTTGAAGACTTCTCCTTTTTTACACCAAATGAAGGAAACATCATTGTGACCAACCAATTCAATTTTTGTTTCATCTGACCATAACACAGAAGACCAGAAGTCTTCTTCTTTGTCCAGATGAGCTTTTGCAAAGGCCAAGCGAGCTTTTGTGCGCCTTATCTGAAGAAGTGGCGTCCTCCTTGGTCTGCATCCATGGAACCCAGCAGTGTGCAGTGTCCGTTGGATTGTCTGCCTTGAGAAATTGCCACCAGCAGAGCCCAGATTCACCAGGATGGCCTTGGTGGTGAGCCTTGGATTCTTTTTCACCTCTCTAACTATCCTCCTGGCCAGCACAGGTGTCACTTTTGGCTTCCAACCACGTCCTCTGAGATTTTCCACAGTGCGGAACATCTTGTATTTTTTAATAATACTTTGCACTGTAGCCACTGGAACTTGAAAACATTTAGAAATGGCCTTGTAGCCCTTTCCTGACTTGTGAGCAGCCACAATGAGCAGCCGCAGGTCCTCACTGAGCTCCTTTGTCTTAGCCATGACTGTCCACAAACCAACTGCAGAGAGCTGCTGTTTTTCACCTGTTGAGTTGATTAAAACAGCTGTTCCCAATTAATCAGGGTAATTAGGATGCTTTAGAACAGCTTGGACTTTTTGGAATGGTATAGTACTTTGGATTTTTCCACAGACTGTGACAGTTGGTGAAGAGTATGAATAATTTTGGACTGGACACCTTTTGCTCAAATGTAAATAATATCTGAGAATATTTTTCCCCCCAATAATGCCTCTTGTACATCATCTTATTATCTTTTGGGAGACACCTATGTAATTTCCTGTCAAAAAATGACTTGCTGGTTGAATAAAAGTAACTTTAAGTCAAAATTTGACAGGGGTATGAATAATTGTGGGCAGCACTGTATATATACACCATACAGTATAATGTGACATGCTTGTTTGAAAAAGGCTGTTTAGCCGAAACGCATCAGATCTGCCTGTATTCTATTTATGGCAATGAAGTGAAGATTTTTTAGCATTAACAAGTGAGTGCTGATTTACTATTTCTACGTAAATGAAACTGAAAGCAGCAATCTGCTGATCTCTGCCGGTCTGGCTTCTCTAAACCCCAGAAATCAGCTAGCCAGACATTTTCCTGCCGTGGCTTTTATAGAGTAGCTTTTTGTTCTTACTCATACATCAAGGTCCACAGGTTCTCTGTCCATATACCAAATAGGTCATATAGTCTTCAAGAGACAATCCCTATAATATTTATTCCAGTTGATTATCACTTGTGAAATATAATAATTAAAATGTTCTAAAATATGAACGCATTTTCAAGAAAATACTTCATTAGAACTAGTAGGCTAAAATGTTAATTTCCTTTTAACGTACGTATTAACATTCCTGTATTTTTATAGGCACTTGTAAAGCACCAGTTCTGGAGAATGGGCGCCATGTGCCGAATAAAGTTCTCTTTGAAGTTGGCGAATGGCTGCAATATCATTGTGATGAAGGCTACATGACTGCGGAGAGGAATATTGTGGAAAACGTACAATGCCTTTCATCTGGATGGTCATCAGTACCTCAGTGTTCTGGTACTGTAAGCCAGTCCAATATTTACCTAGTGTAACCTACTTCTACATTTATATATTTGTTCTGTTGTAAGGTAAGGGGGCATTCATACGACTGTATCCATTTTGCCGACTGCAAATTGCAGATCTGCAAAACATGGATACTGGCAGTGTGCGTTTCACATTCTGCGTATCAGCACGTCCCACCCTTTGTTAGAAATGCCTATTCTTGTCCGCAAAACCTCTTGGATAATAAACCTCTACTGATGCACACAGCACACGGTGTACGATTCACATCTTTTGTGACCGCATTGAAATGAATGGGTCCAGATCCAATCTATAAAAAACATGGATCGAATGCGGACTGAAACTATGGACATGTGAAAGCCCCCTGAGATATGGTAGGAGAATTACTGAGATGTATGCATCAATATTAATGTGCTCAGTGATCATTCCTAACTATTGTTCATCTTTCGTGTCCTCCATGTAAGAAATATCTACAGGGTAAAAGGCTAATATGTCAGAGAAAAGTACTAAGTTGTGAGGAACATGTTTATATCCTATATATGTTTTACATTTTATTTACACTTTTATGGTAGACTTGAAAGTGAAATTTACTTATGCCTTATGTTTTTTCTGTTTAAGGAATCGTCTGCTCTTTTCAACCAAAGAGAGGTTTAGATAAATTACATTTGGTTTACTCCAGCGGGCCGGTAGCAAAGTTTTCATGTAATGATGGGTTTATATTGAAAGGATCTGAAATCAGCCAGTGTTACTACTATGGATGGGATCCACCATTACCAACATGTCAAGGTAAATAGGAAACATTTCCCCTTGTAGATAGTAATTCACTTGTTAACATGTTTCTGTAATCACTTGTATGAAGTGAATCATGTTTTGCATAATGTGACTTGATTAATATTGTGCTTGTCCACCAGAGACATTAATTGAAGCAATTTTCCAAGATATTTTAACTGTTGACCTGGCCCATGGCCTTCTTCCAGTTCACCAATCACAGTATTGTACATTTTATAGCAGCTGCACCTAGTCCATGTGACTGATGAACGTGACGTCACTCGGCCTAGGAAAAGCTGTGAGAAGGCTGTGCCTTCTCCATCAGCCGATCGGCAGGGGTTCCGGTTGTTGTACAACCACTGATCAGATAAATCATCAGATAGGTCATCAGTTAAAACATTTCAAAAAACCCCTTTAACTATGAACATATAAAGTAAGGTGTATAGCTTTGATAATGTGAGTACATATAAAAAAGAATGTTTATTACTGTCTGGACTGCTAGATTTAGACAACGTATCACAGAATAAGGAGAGAGATGTGGTCAAGGACAAGCCAAGATTTGTAGACTTGGGCTTCAGCATCAAAGGACAGAAAATTGAAGACATTAAGTACTAGATGTTATGGGATCCTAGATGACAAGACAGGAACAGACAACTAGAAAAAGAGAGAGAAAATGGACAATAAAAGCCCTTGAACCTCAGTTTGGGCAAAGTTTAGTAACATAAACCATTGAAAGTAAGGTTCTGATGGCATAACCCGCTCTTATTGAGGACAGGCAAGTCCATACACAATATATATATATATATATATATATATATATATAAAATTGTATTTGTATTATACAGTGAAAAGGTATTTCCTGCCTTGCAGAACCTAAAGCCATGGCCATACTTGGGAGGAGATGGAAGGGGGAGCTCGTAGTTCTTAACTCACTCTGAGCAGAAACTCAAGGAGTATACCTTGAGTTAAACAATGAAACTCTTTGCCACTAGGGGAAGCTCACTGCATACTGATTTAGTACTGAATGCTGTGAAAGATGTACAAATCCTTATACTTTGTGCATCCTCCTGTGAATAAATAATGAGGATGTGGATATGTGTGTGAGAAATATGCAGCCCTAAATTCTATACAAATATTAACATCATTTTTTTCAAGCAGTATTCTGAAATCTTTCAAAATATGCCAATGCCAACACCAGAGATGGCAAAATTAGAGACAGTATTCCTGTAATATCCCTGGGGATATGGAGTGGTGTTCTAGGGTGATAAAGGGCTTGCTACTGATATACATTTTCTGTTATCAAGGATGGTTATGTCTTAATTTATAAAATCCCTTGAGGTTTAGGCCTGTCAGCTTTCTTATCATGTTTATTTTACGCCTCTCCCTCATATGACTGAAAAACAAATCTCACAACTCTTCTTTCATAGACACTTCTGTGTATGTTTCTTATGGATTGCAGTTTCCGGCAGTTATGATCACTGCTCATTCAGGCATTTATTTATTCAATGTCTTGTTGCAGATTCCAGTGAAAGGGTTAAGTGCCCGCCACCACCACAACCGATGAATACGCATGACATCACGCTCAAGAGTGTCTACTTCAGTGGAGACAAAGAAAATATCAAATGCAAACCTGGGTTCCAGCTTTATGGTTCCCAATTAGTAATTTGTAAAAATGGACGTTGGACATCGCCACCTCAATGTGTTTGTAAGTTCTCAATATTATGCCTAGCATGAAGCCTTTTTTTGTTTGACCTTTTCAAATGTAATTTCTTGGGAGATCCAGCAAATGTTTACTGCTTAATTTTATTTTCAGTCTTTTACTACTAGCATAACTGCAATACACTGCTGACAATAAATAGTAGATATCTAGGTGAACATACTGTGATGAATGTTAAGTGTTTCTTATGCATATTGGGTGGCATGAAAGTTCTATACTATAATGTAAGGTAGTTAGCAGCCGGGACATGTTATATGTAGTATGAGCTGCCAATACCTTGATACCCACAAGCTTTATATAGAGATTAGTAGACCCGGTCTGTACACCAATCTGGCATGGATAGGTAGCAGTACCTGTACATGTTAGCAGGAGATTGTTACTGGCTATCTCACTCCAACGAATTACTGCCTGTCTACTTCTGCCCTCATCTTTACCTACGCATTTCACCATAGTATCCACTGTGTCCTCAAGAGCCATCAGAATTGTACATTTGTTTCATTCCACGCTCCCAGGGTCAGGAGCACATTTTGATATACATGTAATGGCTCGTTGCAGAGTGTCAGTTGTAATATACAGCTGTCTCCCAAAGTATATAGAGCGTGCTCAGCTCCTGAGCCTACTCCACTCTCCTGCACCCACTGCCCCTGGATATACATGTACAGTACTTCACACAACGGGAAGATGTTAAAAATATGTCATAATAGTCAGATTAGAAGAAGACATGCAGCAGAGATTACTTTAATTTTCGAAATGGAGGATGTTCATGTGAAGACAAATTTCCATTAAAAGTACCACTGGAATCCCACACCAATAGCTTAGCTTTAGGCCTCATGCACACAACAGTATTTTTTTGCGGTCCGCAAAACAGGGTTCCGTTGTTCCGTGATCCGTGTCAGTTTTTGCTTCCGTTGTGTTTCCGTGTGTCTTCCGTTTTTTTTTTAGTGGACATGACCCAAAAGATTTTACCAAAAGACAGGCTGACAATTTTTGCCAAGTGCCTGCCAAGGGATCCGCAAAAAAAATGGACGCGGAACGCAAATGACACACAGATGGCCATCCGCATTTTTTCACGGTCCCATTGACTTGAATGGGTCCGTGAACTGTTTTTCACGGACAAGAATAGGACAGGTTATATTTTTTTGACGGACTGAAATCACGGACCACGGACGCAGAGGACAAACGGTGCATTTGCCGAGTTTTCCACGGACCCATTGAAAACCAATGGGTCCGCAGAAAATCACAAAAAATGGCACAACGGACACGGAATAGAACAACGGTCGTGTGCATGAGGCCTTAGGGTTAAGTAAGTATATACTGTAGCTGTCATTAAATCCTCTGCTGACTCTGTCTCAGTTTACACAGCAAAGCTGGCAAGTGAGCTGCAGAAAACAAGCAATATTTTCTTGTTGTGTCTGTCTTATTGGCTAGTGTGAGAACTGGAAAATTGGAATTAAAATGTTGCTGTTTTTATTTGTTTGAATCAAGTTTTGCATGAATGCGATGATCCTCCATCTATATTGTTTGGAGCACTGGATTCAGCATCTATAAAGCCAGCATATCACAGTGGAAGTGTCGTAATGTATAAGTGTAATGATGGTTTTGAAATAACTGGGCTAAATGAAATAATCTGCATCAATGGAAAGTGGTCTTCAGCTCCTACTTGTATTAGTGGTAAGTACATTATGTTAAAAATATATATTTTCAGTAATTATTATTTAAAACTTGGGAAGATTGCTGTGCTGTACAGCTCCTAAGAATGGAATAAATGTTGACTGATATATAATAAGGCACCATTTTCACCATTGAAAAAGTATTTATAACCCTTGAAATTTTCTACATTTTTTTTATGTTACACCCACAAACTTGGATAGGTCATGAGTATCTGATCGGTGGGGGTCCGGCACCCAGGGCCCCTGCCGATCAGCTGTTTTGAGACTCAGCAGCGCTGCAACACACCACACTTTTGAGATCATGTTTCACACATACTTGATAATTTGTGTTGGTCTATCGCATAAAATCCCAATATAATATATTTAAGTTAGTGGGTGTCCAGTGTCCTGAAACACACTGCTAGACATTGTAATTGTGTTTCATGGAAATGTCCTAACTGTAATGTAAAGTAATGTCACCAATGCTATATGTAAAGCTGTAAATTCCCCTTAACAGGGTGATAGACACACTAGTCACCACTAGATGGTGCTGGTATGTCCCCCTATAAAAGGGACAGGCTAGTCACAGGATAGTGAGGAGAGAGGGAGAAGAGAGAAGTGAGGAGTCAGTTAGTGAAGGAAGTGAGTCCGGTCAGAGAGAAGTCCACCATGTAGCTACCACTTTAGGCCCGCTTGGTAGTAGCCATGCTGAGAGAGGTTGGTGAAGGGATCATCAGAAGCTACCCAGCATAGACCAGTGTAGACTGGGGTATGGAGCAAGTCTAGTGTACCTGTACAGTCAGGGCCGGGCCGACACAGAGGCTGAGGAGGCTCCAGCCTCAGGGCGCTCAAGCCTCAGGGCGCAGGCCACTCTCACCAAGTCCCTGCTGCTGCCGTGTAGCTGTATTAGCAGCAGAGCATCCATTTCTGCGCTCTGCTGCTGTAACAGCCGGTCCTGCGCCCCCTAGTGGTGTTCTTCCTCCCTCCCTCAGTCTAGTGCAGTGTGCTGCAGCTCCGTACCTTCCCCAGCCCCTGACTTCCTGCCTGTGTGTGCACCAGAGATTTACAGCCCCCTCCCCCAGCACAGAGAGAAGAGCAGCGTCGGGACAGAGAAGGAGGAGGAGGAGGAATACTCTGCATCCTGCCTCTCCCTCCAAGTTACCAGAGACTGTATGTGCAGAAAATGTAAGGGGTTAAAGGGAATGGAATGGCAGTAATGTAATGTGCATATTGTGTGTTTTTATGTATGTGTGTCATATGTATGTCTGTATATATGTATGTGTGTCATATGTATGTCAGTATGCGTGTGTGTGTCATATGTATGTCAGTATGTGTGTGTCATATGTATGTCAGTATATATGTGTGTGTCATATGTATGTCAGTATGTATGTGTGTGTCATATGTATGTCAGTATGTATGTGTGTGTCATATGTATGTCTGTATATATGTGTGTGTCATATGTATGTCAGTATGTATGTGTGTGTCATATGTATGTCAGTATGTATGTGTGTGTCATATGTATGTCTGTATATATGTGTGTGTCATATGTATGTCAGTATGTATGTGTGTGTCATATGTATGTCAGTATGTATGTGTGTGTCATATGTATGTCTGTATATATGTGTGTGTCATATGTATGTCAGTATGTATGTGTGTGTCATATGTATGTCAGTATGTATGTGTGTGTCATATGTATGTCTGTATATATGTGTGTGTCATATGTATGTCAATATATATGTGTGTGTCATATGTATGTCTGTATATATGTGTGTGTCATATGTATTTCAGTATGTATGTGTGTGTCATATGTATGTCTGTATATATGTGTGTGTCATATGTATGTCTGTATATATGTGTGCATCATATGTATATATGTGTGTCATTTGTATGTCAGTATGTGTGTGTCATATGTATGTCTGTATATATGTGTGTGTCATATGTATGTGTGTGTCATATGTATGTCAGTATGTATGTGTGTGTCATATGTATGTCAGTATGTGTGTGTCATATGTATGTCAGTATATATGTGTGTCATATGTATGTCAGTATATATGTGTGTGTCATATGTATGTCATGTATGTGTGTGTCATATGTATGTCAGTATATATGTGTGTCATATGTATGTCAGTATATATGTGTGTGTCATATGTATGTCAGTATGTATGTGTGTGTCATATGTATGTCAGTATGTGTGTGTGTCATATGTATGTCAGTATATATGTGTGTCATATGTATGTCAGTATATATGTGTGTGTCATATGTATGTCAGTATATATGTGTGTGTCATATGTATGTCAGTATATATGTGTGTGTCATATGTATGTCAGTATATATGTGTGTGTCATATGTATGTCAGTATATATGTGTGTGTCATATGTATGTCTGTATATATGTATGTATGTGTGTCATATGTATGTCAGTATGTATGTGTGTGTCATATGTATGTCTGTATATATGTGTGTGTCATATGTATGTCAGTATATATGTGTGTGTCATATGTATGTCAGTATATATGTGTGTGTCATATGTATGTCAGTATGTATGTGTGTGTCATATGTATGTCAGTATAGATTATCTAACCCAGTCCCCCTTCCCCATCAGCCCTTGTCCTACCCCCATCTACCCCACCAGACATTTAGATGTTATTTATTCCTGCTATTCTAATGCTCTGATCAGTAGATGGCTCAAGTCAAGCCCTCACCCCCAGCCATTTAGATATGTATGTTATCAATCATCCCCCACCCCCGCCTTCCTTGTAATTTGCTGGCCCCCAATATCCATTGTGAGTCACAATCCATAACAGTGCCATCCACGGATCCCCCATAACAATGCGTCATCCACAGATCCCCCATAACAGTGTCCTCCACAGATCCCCCATAACAGTGTCATCCACAGATCTCCATAGCATTGTCATCCACAGATCCTTCATAACAGTGTGTCATCCACAGATCCCCCATAACAGTGTCATCCACAGATTACCCTATAACAGTGTCATCCACAGATTACCCCATAACAGTGTCATCCATAGATCCCCCATAACAGTTTCATCCATAGATCCGCCCCATAACAGTGTCATCCACAGATCCCCCATAACAGTGTCATCCACAGATCCCCTTCATAACAATGTCATCCACAGATCCCCCATAACAGTGTCATCCACAGATCCCCCCCATAACAATGTCATCCACAGATCCTCCATAACAGTGCGTCATTAATTGATACATTAAACTGTGCATATTTATGTGTGATTACAACAGTATTTAGTAAAGACTCCACAAGTTGGGGGGGGGGGGGGGCGCACTTGGGCAGCTCAGCCTCTGTTGGTGGTGGACCTTGTCCCAGCCCTGTGTACAGTACCTAGTGACCAGGATAAGCCTCAAGTACCGGGACACACCACTACAACTAAGCCCAAAGTTGTGTTTAACCACATTACTCTATGGACCATGTGGAACCATTTATTTTTAATAAATAGAATAATTATAATAATTATCAAGTATTATAATTCTATTTATTTTTTAAAAAAGCAAAGTAATATAATCACATAGCGAATTAAACACAGCTGTCTCTATAGTCAACCTTCCTATTTGATTGCTAGAATTATCGAAGCTGACGAATATGGAGCAAAAACGAAGATGGAGAATACTTCGTTATCTTCGTTTTGAGGAATATGATGAATACATTCGTCATCTTCGCTAATTCTACCAAGCCAACCATAGTAAACCAGGTCTAAGTAGAAATCGCAATGCGATGACTTCAAGTTATATTAATCGCATTGCGATTTCAACTTAGAGCTGGGTTTCTAATGGGTCAGCTTGCTAGAATTAACGAAGCTAACGAATATGGAATATAGCAGCGCTAAGTTGTAATAGCAATGCGAATAATATAACTTGAATTGATTTCAACTGCCGACTCGTCAACTTCGATAATTCTAGCAATCAAATACATCATACAATGACATTATATACAGTGACAGTATATACAGTGACATGACATACAGTAGATACATATATAGGAAATGGACAGAATGCATCTGAGAGCGTGATCTAGCCACAGAAGTGGGAGTTGCACAGGAGTTGGTGATTGAGAAGAGGTTGCTGGGAGGGGGGCCATTCAAAAAGTTCAGACATTTCTAGTTACACCACTGCCTAGGATATAACAATTTGTGCCACATTGTTTTAAAATGTTAACACAAATTTTTTTTGCAAAGCAAGCCAACCAATTAGTATAAAAGTGCCTAGTCATAAACTACATTTTTCCTCCAGCATGAGCCATTACGGTACATTTGGCACATCTTTAGATGGTTTTACTAATGTTCATTTTAGACAGGATTAGTCAGTGTTCCTTCCAATGTGCTTGTTCTTTTTTTTAATGGTGTGGCTCTTGTAGTTTTATTTTTTAACCAATTCAGGACACGAGACGTACCGTTACGGCATGTTTCCCGAATCCTTTAGGACACATGACGTACTGGTACGTCATAAGTATTTCCGATCACTGCTGCTCAGCTGGCAGTAATCGGAACAAAGTACCTGCTGAAATCATTCAGCAGGTACCTTGTTACGATGCCCAGGGGGTTCTGTGACCCCCCATATTGACGATCGCTGCAAACCGCAGGTCAATTCAGACCTGCGGTTTGCAGCGATTTTCGCGATCTCTCTAAATGCCCCCAAAGTGGTAAATTTTAACCCCCCCTGCAGCCCCCAATCATATTGTGGCTGTGGACGTGCAGGGGTGGTGGTTGCGGGTGGTGGGAAGCGGTGCGGGAGGTAGGCAGTGCAGCAGGCGGGATCGCAATAACGATCCCCGCCCATCTCCTCTGTAACATCGTTGGTGGTATAGTGGATTTATCAGAGTGTCAGCAAATTGCTGACACTCTGATAGAAACGGCTGGCATCTGTGCTGGTGCAGATTCCAGCCGTTTAACCCCTTTCATACCGCGGTCCGTACGGACAGCTGTATGGAAGGGTTAACAGGGAGGGAGCTCCCTTCCTCTCCCATTGGGGGGCTGCTGTGCCTTTGCAGCCCCCCTCCCTCCCTATCACCCGCTGCTCTGTTCCGGCAGCGGGTGATGGTTGCCATGGAAGCAGGATGCTTTCAGAAGGGTCCTGCTCTCTCCATGGGACTGAAAGTCTGAATAGACCTGCTAAAGGTCTATTCAGACTTTGTAAAGTAAAAAATACAGCACAGTGCACTATACAGTGTACTGTACTATATTATATAGACACCAGATCCACTGGATCTACAAGAACCAAGTGGGTCTGGGTCAAAAAAAAATGTAAAAAAGTAGAAAAAAAGTAAAAAAAAAAAAAACACATATCACTGAATAAAAATGTAAACAATAAAATACAATACACATATTAAGTATCGCCGCGTCCGTAAAAACCTGTTCTATAAAAATATCACATGACCGAACCCCTCAGGTAAACGCTATAAAAAACAAAACAAAAAATGGTTTAAATAAGCTATTTTTTGGCACCTTACATCACTAAAAGTGTAATACAAAGCGATAAAAAAGGCGTATGCCTCCCAAAATAGTATCAATCAAACCGCCATCTCATCCCAATTTGCTCATCAAACAATTGCCCAAAAAATAAAAAACTATGGCTCTCAGACTAAAACATGATTTTTTTTGTTTCAAAAATGCTTTTTAGTGTTAAATGTAAAAAAAAAAAGTAGACATATAAGGTATCTCCACGTCCGTAAGAATCTGCTCTATAAAAATATCACATGACCTAAACCCTCAAGTGAACACTGTCAAAAAGCCATTTTTTTGTCACCTTACATCACAAACAGAGTAATAGCAAGCGATCAAAAAGTCATATGACCCCCCAAATAGTGCCAATCTAACCGTCACCTCATCTCGCAAAAATTATACCAAAACTGAGACAATCGCCTAAAAACTGAAAAAAATATGGCTCTCAGACTATGGAGACACTAAAACATGTTTTTTTTTGTTTCAAAAAGGATATTATTGTGTAAAACCTAAATAAATAAAATAAGGTTTATATATTATGTATCGCCGTGTCCGTAAGGACCTGCTCTATAAAAATATAACATGACCTAACCCCTCAGGTGAACGACCATAAACATAAAAAATTAAAACGTTGTCAAAAAAGCAATTTTTTGTCACTTTACATCACAAAAAGTGTAATAGCAAGCGATCAAAAAGTCATATGCACCCCAAAATAGTACCATTTAAACCACCATCTCATCGCGCAAAAAATTAGCCCCTACATAGTACAATCGCTCAAAAAAATTAAAAAATATGGCTCTCAGACTATGGAGACACTAAAACATGACTTTTTTTTTGTTTTAAAAAATATTATTGCGTAAAACTTAAATAAATTTATAAAATGAAAAATATTAGGTATCACCGCGTCTATCACAACCTTCTTTATAAAAATAACACATGACCTAACCCCTCAGGTGAACACAGCAAAAAATAAAAAATAAATACGGTTTCAAAAGCTATTTTTGTCACCTTACATTACAAAAAGTGTAATAGCAAGCGACCAATGCACCCCAAGATAGTGCCAATCAAACCAACATCTCATCACGCAAAAAATGAGCCCCTACATAAGACAGTCGCCCAAAAAAACAAACAAAAAACTATGGCTTTCATAATGTGGAGACACTAAAAAAATCATTTTTTTCAAAAATGCTTTATTATGTAAAACTGAAACAAAACCCCCCAAAAAGTAGTCATATTTGGTATTGTCGCGTCCGTAACAACCTACTCTATAGAAATAGCACACAACCTAACCTGTCAGTTCAACGATGTGAATAACAAAAAGTACAAAACGGTCCCAAAACCGCAATTTTTTTAGCAAATTTTGCATTTTAATCCATTTTTCCAGTAACAAAGCAAGGGTTAACAGCCAAACAAAACTCAATATTTATTGCCCTGATTCTGTAGTTTGCAGAAACACCCCATATGTGGTCGTAAACTGCTGTATGTCCAAACTGCAGGGTGTAGAAGGAAGGGAACGCCATATGCTTTTTGGAAGGCAGAATTTGCTGGACTGGTTTTTTGACACTATGTCCCATTTGAAGCCCCCCTGATGCACCCCTACAGTAGAAACTCCAAAAAAGTGACCCCATTTTGGAAACTACAGGATAAGTTGGCAGTTTTGTTTGTATTATTTTAGGGTAAATATGATTTTTGGTTGCTCTATATTACACTTTTTTTGAGGCAAGGTAACAAAAAATAGAAATTCTGAAATTTAATCTCCATTTGCCAATAACTCTTGTGGAACACCTAAAGGGTTAACAAAGTTTGTAAAACCGGTTTAGAATACCTTAAGGCCTCTTTCACACGGGAGTCATGTTTGACACCCGGATAAAAGGCGGGTGCGTTGCGGGAATATGCGCGATTTTCCCGCGCGGGTGCAAACGTTTGTAATGCGTTTTGCACGTGCGTGAGAAAAATCACCATGTTTGGTACCCAGACCCAAAGCCGGACTTTATCACTGAAGTCCGGTTTCGGGTCTTCTGGAGAATTTATTATTTTCCCTTATAATATGGTTATAAGGGGAAATAATAGCATTCTTAATAAAGAATGCATAGTAAACTGAAGTGGAAGGGGTTAAAAATAATAAAATTTAACTTACCTTAGCCACTTGATCGCGTATTTGCGATCTGTCCTCTCTTTCCCAGCATCAGCTAAGAACTAAAGGACCTGTAATGACATCACATCACATGGTCCAATCACATGGTCCATCACCATGGTAAGATGGACCATGTGATGTGACGTCATCACAGGTCCTTTAGTTCTTAGCTGATGCTTGGAAAGAGAGGACAGATTGCAACTACGCGATCAAGTGGATCAAGGTAAGTTAACTTTTATTATTTTTAACCCCTTCCACTTCATTTTACTTTGCATTCTTTATTAAGAATGCTATTATTTCCCCTTATAACCATGTTATAAGGGAAAATAATAAAGATCTGGTCCCATTGCTAAGCAACCATGCGGGAAAATCGCACTGCATCCGCACTTGCTTGCGGATGCTTGCGATTTTCCCGCAGCCCCATTCACTTCTATAGGGCCTGTGTTGCGTGAAAAACGCACAATATAGAGCATGCTGCGATTTTCACGCAACGCAGAATTGATGCGTGAAAATCACCGCTCATGAGCACAGCCCCATAGAAATGAATGGGTCCGGATTCAGTGCGGGTGCAATGCGTCCGCCTCACGCATTGCACCCGTGTGGAAAACTCGCCTATGTGAAAGGGGCCTAAGGGGTGTAGTTTCTTAGATCGAGTCACTTTTATGGAGTTTCTACTCTAGGGGTGCATCGGGGGGCTTCGAATGGGACATGTTGTCAAAAATCCAGTCCAGCAAAATCCACCTTCCAAAAACCATATGGCTTTCCTTTCCTTCTGCGCCCTGCCGTTTGGCCATACAGCAGTTTACGACCACATATGGGGTGTTTCTGCAAACTACAGAATCGGGGCAATAATAATTAAGTTTTGTTTGGCTGTTAACCCTTGCCTTGTTACTGTAAAAAATGAATTAAAATGGAAAATTTTCCAAAAAATCTAAATTCTAAAATTTTATCTCCATTTGCCATTAACTCTTGTGGAAAACCTAAAGGGTTAATGACATTTGTAAAATCAGTTTTGAATACCTTGAGGGGTGTAGTTTCTAGAATGGGGTAATTTTTGGGTAGTTTCTATTATGTAAGCCTCACAAAGTGACTTCAGACCTGAACTGGTCCCTAAAAAGTGGGTTTTTGAAAATTTCTGAAAAATTTCAAGATTTGCTTTTAAACTTCTAAGCCTTGTAACGTCCCCAAAAAATGAAATGGCATTCCCAAAATGAAAAAACGTGAAGTAGACATATGGGGAATGTAAATCAATAACTTTTTTTGGCGGTATTACTATGTATTATAGAAGTAGAGAAATTGGAACTTGGAAAATTGCTAATTTTTCTAAATTTTTGGTAAATTTTGCATTTTATTATAAATAAAAATGAAATTTTTTTACTTCATTTTACCACTGTCATGAAGTACAATATGTGACAAAAAACAATCTCAGAATGGCCTGCATAAGAAAAAGCGTTTTAAAGTTATCACCACATAAAGTGACACTGGTCAGATTTTGAAAAAATGACCTGGCCCTTAAGGTGAAATAGGGCCGTGTCCTTGAGGGGTTAAAACTTTCATGGGGCGGCCATATGGAGACACACTCTTCCTTTCTTTACTGTCTGTATAGACAGTGGCGCAGAATGTATGTGCTTTATGACATGTGAAATGAATGGGAGTAAAATGATTTTTCCCACCTCATAGACTGATGATGACATATGGTGGTTGGTCAACCTCTATGACCAACCATGCATTGTGAGAAGGAAAAGGCACCAGGACTAGGTAGGGTCAAGCTTTGAAGAGGATGCAATGCCAAATAAAAGATGCAGCCCCTTTATACTTAAGATCATAGAGAGTTCCAGAGGATAGATCCCCACTAATCACAAAGTGATGACATATTTTTGTGTTATGGCATCACTTTATGAGACGGAAATAAGCCTTTAACCACTTGAAGACCACAGGTTTATACCCCCCTAGTGACCAGGCCCTTTTTTACAAATCCGCACTACACTACTTTCACCGTTTATTGCTCGGTCATACAACTTACCACCCAAATGAATTTTACCTCCTTTTCTTCTCACTAATAGAGCTTTCATTTGGTGGTATTTTATTGCTGCTGACATTTTTACTTTTTTTGCTATTAATAAAAATGTAACGACATTTTTGCAAAAAAATGACATTTTTCACTTTCTGTTGTAAATTTTTTTAAAAAAAACTACATTTCTATATAAATTTTTCACAAAATGTATTGTTCTAGACGTCTTTGATAAAAAAAAATCCAATAAGTGTATATTTATTGGTTTGGGTAAAAGTTATAGCGTTTACAAACTATGGTGCAAAAAAGTGAATTTCTGCATTTTGAAGCAGCTCTGACTTTCTGAGCACCTGTCATGTTTCTTCAGGTGCTAGAATGTCAGGAAAGTATAAATACCCCCAAATCACACCATTTTAGATAGAAGACACCCCAAAGTATTCACGGAGGGGCATGGTGAGTTCATGTATCATTTCATTTTTTTCACAAGTTAGCGGAAAATGACACTTTCTGAGGAAAAAAAAATAATAAAGTTTCCATTTCTGCTAACTTCTGGCAAAAAAATAAAATCTCAGACGGACTCACTATGCCCCTCAGTGAATACCTCGGGGTGTCTACTTTCCGAAATGGGGTCATTTGTGGGGTGTGTTTACTGCTCTGGCATTTTGGGCGGGCTAAATTGTGAGCAGCCATGTAAAAGCTAAAGGTACTCGTTGAATTTGGGCCCTTTGCGCATCTTAGCTGCAAAAAGTGTCACTCATGTGGTATCGCCGTACTCAGGAGAAGTAGGGCAATGTGTTTGGGGTGTATTTTTACATATACCCATGCTGAGTGAGAGAAATATCTCTGTAAATTGTCAACTTTGTATAAAAAAATTTAAAAAGTTGTCGTTTACAGAGATATTTCTCACACAAAGTATGGGTATATATAAAAATACACCCTAAAACACATTGCCCTACTTCTCCTGAGTACGGCGATACCACATGAGTGACACTTTTTGCAGCCTGGATGCGCAAAGGGCCCTAAAACCAATGAGTACCTTTAGGATTTCACAGGGCATTTTTACGCATTTGGATTCCAGACTTCTTCTCACGCTTTAGGGTCCCTAAAATGCCAGGGCAGTATAAATACCCACATGTGACCCCATTTTAGAAAGAAGACACCCCAAGGTATTCCGTGAGGGGTATGGTGAGTTCATGTAAAATTTTATTTTTTGTCACAAGTTAGTGGAATATGAGACTTTGTAAAAAAAAAATATTCAAATTTCCGCTAACTTGTGCCAAAAAAAAATTTCTGTGAACTCGCCATGACCCTCACGGAATACCTTGGGGTGTCTTCTTCCAAAATGGGGTCACTTGTGGGGTATTATACTGCCCTGGCATTTTAGGGGCCTAAGCGTGAGAAGAAAATGCGGAAAAATGCCCTGTGAAATCCTAAAGGTACTTATTGGTTTTAGGGCCCTTTGCGCATCTTGGCTGCAAAAGTGTCACACATGTGGTATCGCCAGTACTCAGGAGAAGTAGGGCAATGTGTTTTGGGGTGCATTTTTACATATACCCATGCTGGGTGAGAGAAATATCTCTGTAAATGACAACTTTTAAAAAAATTTATACAAAGTTGTCAGTTTACAGAGATATTTCTCTCACCCAGCATGGGTATATGTAAAAATACACCCCAAAACACATTGCCCTACTTCTCCTGAGTACGGCGATACCACATGAGTGACACTTTTTGCTGCCTGGGTGCGCAAAGGGCCCTAATTCTAATGAGTACCTTTTAGGAGGGCATTTTTACGCATTTTTCTTCTCACGCTTTAGGGCCCCTAAAATGCCAGGGCAGTATAAATACCCACATGTGACCCCATTTTGGAAAGAAGACACCCTAAGGTATTCCGTGAGGGGCATGGCGAGTTCACAGAAGATTTTTTTTGGCACAAGTTAGCGGAAATTGATTTTTATTGTTTTTTCTCGCAAAGTCTCCCTTTCCGCTAACTTTTGACAAAAGTTAAATTTTTCATGGACTCACCATACCCCTCAGCGAATACCTTGGGGTGTCTTCTTTCCAAAATGGGGTCATTTGTGGGGTGTTTGTACTGTTCTGGCATTTTGGGTGGGGCTAATTGTGAGCAGCCATGTAAAGCTAAAGGTACTCGTTGGAATTTGGGCCCTTTATGCATTTAGGCTGTAAAAGTGTCACTCATGTGGTATCGCCGTACTCAGGAGAAGTAGGCAATGTGTTTTGGGTGTATTTTTACATATACCCATGTTGGTGAGAGTAATATCTCTGTAAATTGACAACTTTGTATAAAAAATTTAAAAAGTTGTCGTTTACAGCGATATTTCTCACACAAAGTATGGGTATATATAAAAATACACCCTAAAACACATTGCCCTACTTCTCCTGAGTACGGCGATACCACATGTGTGACACTTTTTGCAGCCAAGATGCGCAAAGGGGCCCTAAAACCAATGAGTACCTTTAGGATTTCACAGGCCATTTTTACGCATTTGGATTCTCACGCTTTAGGACTCCTAAATGCCAGGGCAGTATCAATACCACACATGTGACCCCATTTTGGAAAGAAGACACCCAAGGTATTCCGTGAGGGGCATGGCGAGTTCACAGAAAAAAAATTTTTGGGCACAAGTTAGCGGAAATTGATATATATATATTTTTTTTACAAAGTCTCATATTCCACTAACTTGTGACAAAAATAAAATTTTACATGAACTCGCCATACCCCTCACGGAATACCTTGGGGTGTCTTCTCTCTAAAATGGGGTCACATGTGGGGTATTTATACTGTCCTGGCATTTGAGGGTCTCCGCAATCATTACACGTATGGCCAGCATTAGGAGTTTCTGCGATTCTCCTTATATTGAGCATACGGGTAATGAGATTTTTTTCCGTTCAGCCTCTGGGCTGAAAAAAAAAAAAATGAACGGCGCAGATTTTTTCATTCGCATCGATCAATGTGGATGAAAAAATCTCTGCCAAAATCAGTGACTGCGGTGCGGTGGGCTGGGCGCTAACTACCTAACAAGTAGCTAGCTAACTGACGGTGATAAGGGACCCTTATGCCCCATTCACACGTCCGCAATTCTGTTTGCGGAACGGAATTGCGGACCCATTCATTTCTATGGGGACAGACTTTGTCCCGCTCGGATCCGGAATTACGGATCCGCGCCCGGGTCTGCACTTCCGTCTCCGCAAAAATATAGAACATGTCTCTATTCTTGTCCGCAATTGCGGACAAGAAAAAGCATTTTCTATATAGTTCTGTGCGGATCTGCAAATGCGGAAAGCACATTGCCGGTGTCCGTATTTTGCGGATCCGTAGATCCATGGATCCGCAGATCCATGGATCCGCAAACACATACGGACGTCTGAATGAGCCTGTAGGGGGTGATTAGTGACAGGGGGTGACAGGGGTGATCAGGGGGTGACATTGGTGATCAGGGGGTGACATGGGTGATCAGGGGTTAATCAGTGATGGGGGTGGGGGTGTGTGTGTAGTGATTGGTGCACTTTACCTTTGTTTCCTCTGGTGGTCCCAAACAAAGGGACCACCAGACGAGCAGATAGCAGGCATATCAGACGCTGTTTACAAAACAGCGTCTGATATGCGATTTAAATGCGTTTTTTTCCGCATCTACAGCCTGCCAGCGCATGATCAGCGCTGGCAGGCTGTAGTTTCAGTTGTCCCGGCTCCGATCACATGAACGCGCGCGCACGATGCGTGCGCGTTCATGCGAAATCTCAGGTCTCACGAGATGACGCCGATAGGCGTGACTGAGACCTGAGAGAGCCGCCGCGCTGACGCCCATCGGCGTTAGCGTGGCGGCAAGTGGTTAATTGATAAAAAGATGTCAAACAATATTAGTGTCAAGAATATGATGAAATACAGCCTCCTCCTTGAGTAACAGGGAAGACGCAAATATCTTTGTCTGTAGTCTATACAGGCTCTGACTGGACAACCAAGGAGCTAGTGTATTCACCTGTGGGCCCCCAAACCAAGTGAGCCTTCCTGTTTAAAAGCTCACTGCCAGTAAACTTCATCCTCGAGCATCACATAGGCAGTAGTAAGGTTAGCACAGCAGGACCTGTCTCCATGATTCCCACCTCCTGAACATGAGATGATGTCTGCCATGAAGTGCTGCTCAGGGACCCTGGTATAGGCAGTCCTTACTTAGGCTACTTTCACTCTAGCATTAATATTTTCTGGTATTGAGATCCGTCATAGGGTCTCAATACCGGAAAAAAACGCTTCCGTTTTGTCCCCATTCATTATCAATTGGGACAAAGCGCAACTGAACAGAATGGAATGCTCCAAAATGCATTCCGCTTTGCAGCATGTGGAGCAAAACGCATCTGTCATGACCTACAATGCAAGTCAATGGGGATGGATCCATTTTCTCTGACACAATCTGACACAATAAAAAACTGATCCGTCCCCCATTGACTATCCATCTTTGCTGTTAAAGATAATACAATCTGGTCCGTTCATAACGGATGCAGATGCTTAGTCATGAATACCAGCTATGGAGGTCCGAAACGCGTAGACGCTTCATGGAGAGTGTGGATTTTATTTGCACATTTGTTATTTAATAAAGTAAACCACTTTTGGATAAGCTGGACTTTACTGTTGATATTTCTTCTGGATGCAGATGGTTGTATTATCAGTAACGGAAGCGTTTTTGCTGAACTCTGCCGGATCCAGCAAAAACGCTAGTGTGAAAGTAGCCTAAGTGAATAGGAGGGCTGATTAATTGGAGAAGAGCCTGTCTGTGCAGTGACTCGGTAGTTCATTGTTAAAGGGTTAATGTTCTAATGAACTGTGGCTCACTGCTAAAGTTATCAAATGGTTCATTGCTAAAGTTGTCTAAATGTTTATTGTGATGCTAACTAAACACTTACAAATGGTTCAAGTGGCTTATCTATGCACTATGCATTTAAAAAAGCTATATATGGGAAGGAAATAGTTAAGCTGCCAGGTGATGGGCTGGCCCCACTTTCCCCTGCTAGAGAGTACTTGGCAAGTAGGCCATGAGGGAAGACGTGTTTGAGAGTTCCTGATAAGCAGGCCAAGAGAGAGGGCCTTTACAGGCCAGGACAGAAGCCTGTGTATAGCTGGAGCAGAATTTGTCCAAGGAGACACCAGTGGCGTGCCTTGGTTGTTTGGCACCCCCCCCCCCAATACTTAAAAAAAAAAATTGTACCTCTTCACTGTAGTATTTCCCACATTCTACAATCTTCACAGTAGTTTTGTACAGATGTGTGCCCCCTAACAGTAGTTATGCCTTCATTGTGCCCCCCTCATAGTAGTTATGCTCTCTGTGCCCCTTTCACAGTAGTAATGGCCTCTTTCTGCCCCCTTCACAGTAATAATCCCCATTGTGCCCCCTTCATAGTAATAATCCCCATTGTGTCTTCTTCATTGTAATAATGCCCATTGTGCCTCCTTCACAGTAATAATGCCCCCTAATAGTAGTAATGCCCATTGTATCCCTTTCACAGTAATAATGCCCATTGTGCCCCATTAATAGTAATAATGCCCATTGTTCCCCCTTTACGGTAATAATGCCCTCCGCACCTCCACCATAGTAGAAACCCCTTTTGCGCCCCCTTAATAGTAGTAATTCTCTCTGTGCCCCCTTTACAGTAATAATGCCCTCTGTGTCCCTTCATAGTAGTAATGCCCATTGTGCTCCCTCCATAGTAGAAATGCCCATTGTTCCCCCTCCAAAGTAGAAATGCCCCTTCTATGTTAAAAACCAAAACTAAAAAACACAGTAACTACTCACCTTGTCCCGTTCCTGAAGCTCACAGTCCTCTCTCCCCTGCAGGCAAAGATCGCTTTGCAGCAATGTATGGACGGAGCTTAAAGGGAACCTGTCACCAGGAAATTCACTGATAAAGCAGGCATGCTGCCTTGTAGGGCTCACTCTGCTGAATATAATGATACCTTTTACTTGGTGATCTGGTGCTTTATTGTGGAGAAATAGTACTTTTAATCCATATGCTAATGAGCTGATTTGAGTCCAGTAGTTGATAGGAGTCCAGTGTTTTTTCTATTTAGAGCTATAGCCACTCCCCTAATTACTTCTTCAGTTGCAAAAGGGGCGTGGTTTATTACATCATTCATTCATTTTAATAATTAGAGGGAAAATGAATAACAGGGAATGCTAAGGTATTATATTAAAAAAGGGGAGGAATATACTATTGAAGTTAGAAATTATAATAAGGGCTAGTTTGTTCATGGGGTGATAAACACATGATGGCTGATAAGGGACATGTCGCCGTGGGTATGGCAGTTAAGCTTTAAAGTGAAAGGCAGCAAGGCTTGTATTGGCTATAATGCAGGTCATTTTTTTAAACCACGCCCCTTTTACAACTGAAGACGTGAATAGGGGAGTGGCTACAGCTCTGAATAGAAAAAATGCTGGACTCATATCAACTACTGGACTCATATCAGCTCATTAGCATATGGATTAAAAGTACTATTTCTCGACAATAAAGCAACAGATCACCAAGTGAAAGGTATAATTATATTCAGCAGAGTGAGCCCTACAAGGCAGTGTGCCTGCTTTATCAGTGAATTTCCTGGTGACAGGTTCTCTTTAAGCAGATTTCCGGGCTGCAGGCTCCACCCACACATGCCGGCAGCGCAATCTGTGTCTGCAGGCTAAATGGTGGAGTGGGGAGAAGTCTTCCTGCTTCACCATTCAGAGCACTGCCACCCTAAAGGAGGGGAAGAACGCGGGGAGCTGAGCGGTGAGTGACAGGACCGCAGCTCCCTGTGCTCCAGTAATCAGCGCTTCCATCTAGATTTATGGAAGCACTCATTGCTTCTGGAATCCGGCACCCCCTGAGAGCCGGCACCCAGGGTGGACCTCCCCCCACGCCCCCCTTAGCACGCCAATGGGAGACACCATCCCTGTGTGATTTAAAGGGATTCAGTCACCTGGAGTTTGCCAGGCAAGTAAGGAACCCAAGGGGCTGTAACTTACATTTCTGGAGTCCAGCCACGCCCACTGTGAAGGATCGAAGCACCGCCCCATCCTCCAAATCTCCTCTTTGCTCCCCCAGGTCACCAAGTTAGAGCGCCGTAATCTCGCGCATGCACAAGTACGCTGCATGTCAGTGCCAGCATAGTGTTCCTTCCCTGTGCTGTCATCAGCCTCAAGGAATGAACTTCGCATGCGCTAGCTGCGAGATTACGGCGCTCTAACTTTGTGATGTCTGGAAGCAAGGAGGATATTCGGAGGATGGGGGCGGTGCTGGGCTCCTTCACAGTGGGCGTGGCTGGACTCCAGAAACGTTAGTAACAGCCCCTTGGGCTCCTTACTTGCCTCATTTACATTTATATAAAATATTTTTTTTTGCCTAAATAAAAGCACTCAGAGCTAAGATGAATCTATATTGTGGACGTGCTAGCGACTATCTAGTAGAACATGTCCGCAGCTCTATAGGCTATAGAAATTTGTGGGCCAATTAAAAGGGATAGTGCTTGGATAAGAAAGACAGTAAATGACACATTTGTCTTATTGTCCTCTTGAACAATAAAAGCAGTGCCATGATTGGTTGTTACAGGGAACAAAAAACATCTTTTAGATGGTTTTATAAAAGTTTCCCATACTTTCTTGATGTTCATGGTTTCGTTCATGGTTTCTGAGATATGTGTTTACCATTGCCTTGATGTAATATCAATCTTCTTTTCACCTTTAGTCTTTTAATGGCAATGTAACATTCTGTATACAAATATATTTTCCTAAAGGGTTTGTCCTGGTGCAGAGGATTGGAGTGGTAGTGGCCATAATGTAGGGTTGCGACATGGTGTGCACCTTGCGCCCTGGGGATCTGTGCAGTGGAAAGATAGTAAAAATACTGTTCTACATTTACTTCTGGCCTCATTCTTCAAAACTAAGTTCAAAATGTAACGTTTGGTACATTCATTAGCAGCAATTTCCAAGTATGGAGGGAGGTTGGTTAGCTGAAATTTAGCACTTGTGTTGAATTGGCCTAGTAGTATTTTGGGTGATGGGTGTCTTAGCTATAGTCCCTCACCTCACAGCAGTGTCTTTAATGCTGGTGTTAGTTGGTTACTCTGCTGTCTGACTTCTCAAGGATTTACTTGAGGCACAATCAAGTTGTTCTTTCTGAAGAACCTATTACAGGAGCTGGAGCTCTGCAGTGTGCTTTCACTCCCCTCAAAGACAGGAACTAGAGATGTCGCGAACAAAAAAATTTCCGTTTGCGAACGGCGAACACGAATTTATGCAAATGTTCGCGAACGGGCGAACAGGGCGAACCGCCATAGACTTCAATAGACAGGCGAATTTTAAAACCCACAGGGACTCTTTCTGGCCACAATAGTTATGGAAAAGTTGTTTTAAGAGGACTAACACCTGGACTGTGGCATGCCGGAGGGGGATCCATGGCAAAACTCCCATGGAAAATTATGTAGTTGACGCAGAGTGTGGTAAGTTGAATTCGCAATGCGATTAATATAACCTGCATTAATCGCATTGCGAATTCAACTTAGAGCTGGGTTCCTAATGGTTGTATTGCTAGAATATAACGAAGATTGAGAATATAGCGCTATATTCTCAATCTTGGTTATATTTTAGCAATACAACCATTCGGAACCCAGCTCTAAGTTGTAATCGCAATGCGATTAGAACTACTAACACTGCAGCTTCAGAATTAATCTAAGATGGATGCCGTCCTTGCTTTTTGATAGGAGGTGGGAGGGTCTGGGAGGGAGGGTATGTTGATTGGCCAGAATGTGTCTGCTGACTGTGAGGTACAGGGTCAAAGTTTGCTCAATGATAAAGTATAGGGGCGAACGTGAACATCGCATATGTTCGCCCGCCGCGGCGAATGCGAACAAGCTATGTTCGCCGGGAACCATTCGCCGGCGAATAGTTCGGGACATCACTACACAGGAACTCATCCTCTTTTTAGGAAGCAGGAGCAGCCTAATACTACCAAGAGGGGAGGAACAAGGTGGTTAGCCATGTTCCTTGCCAACCTTTGCTAACTATTTCCTCACTGGTAGATACTGCCAAATAACTTACAAAATACAACAATACATAACAATGCAAATTACATACAATAAGATTGCAGATACCCCCAGTTAAAAATTTTGTACAGAAAACGGAGTCATTCTATAACTTCTATCTGTATACCGCTAAGTGATATTTGTTCTTTTCTTTGTTTCAATAACATACCTGAGGTGGATGCACTTATTCAGTTCATCCTCCAACTGCAATCAGTCAGATATACTGTTAGAAGCTGTCACAGTTACTGGGAGAGGCCGCAGCAGAAAGGATTCCCCCTGACAAAGCACATGCCCGGCCAGTTTGAAATAAATCAAGCAGAGCAATTGGAGCACTGAATTGGAGGAACTCAGGATCCATGTTATGTACAGGGCTGGTTGTAGCTTTGTTAGAGATTGTCTTGTACTATATGATGTCTGATTTTAATTTTTTACATTAATCATAGGATAACCCATTTAAATATCATATACTGAAGAACAGTTTGGTTCTAATGATAACACAGAATTCAATATATTTTCAGATGGCTGCACGTTATCAAAAGAGACAATGATAACAAGAGGCATTGCTTTGGAAAATGCCCCTGCTCAAATTTCTGAAGGAGAAAGTGTGGAATTTCATTGCATTGGAAATATGGTTCCAAGTCAGTCACTTACGGTCACATGTAAAGATGGTGAAATACATTACCCCCAGTGCATCATCCCAGGTAAGCAGAAGTCACAATAACACCCATGAAAGAATCATAGACGCCTGTACTGACACAAAGTCTCATGCGTAATAATACAACTCTCTGCAGGCCTCTTACTGATGCTGTAGTGTGTACTGAGTGTTCAGATGGGAGGAAGAGAAGCTACAAAAGGTGGCTGCCTGCCGGCGGAGCTAAATGATTCCGACACTGTGTTGGCCTATGTCCGTTCTTATGGTGGCCTGTCATATAGGCCCTCTGGGTGACCATGGGCCCCTTGAAATTCTTAGGCAAAGTGGCTGCTCAAAACACCCTCATGATAATCCATCACTTGTAGCCATGGCAATAGTATATAGATAACAATCCTTGAAGGGGTTCTCTGAGACTGATCAGTGGGGGTACGACAACCGATCAGCTGTTTCAGAAGGCATCGGCACTCGCAGTCTAGGCCATTTGATGTCACGTTCCTCGGTCACATGGTCTAGGTACAGCTGAGCCCCAGTGAAGTGAATGAGACTGAGCGCGATACCAAGCACAGCCACTAGCAAATGGACGGCTCTGTGCTTGGTGAGAACAGGTCATCAGTAGAAAAGTCTCATAAAACCCTTTTAACACTGGTGAGAAAATGTACTTAGGAGGAATGTGGTTCTACCTCACAGGGATAATTTTTGATGAGTTAATCTTTTATTCTTTCTTTCCTTTTATCATCCACTCCTGATTTTGGTTTTGCAAAACTGCATGAAGAAACCTGACCGTGTGATCATACCCTTAGGGTCTAAGTACAAAAATCTATGAAAAATGTCAGTGACAGCGCTGGTTTCAATCTATGGGACAAAGAGGCAATTGGGTCTATGTAATCACTGCCCCTCCTATAGTTGTGACTACTGTTCGAATTTCAGGATAAATTCAATTCGCCGCAAAGCCAAATTTTCTCATGCATCATGGTAGCAAATCGATTTAACCTGAAATAGTGTAAAAAACGTAAAAAATCATACTTACCTGATCCATTAGCCGCCACCATCTTGCTTAAAAATCTCGCACAAAATCCCTTGCGCAGTGACATAAGACGTCATCACATCATGCTGGTGTGATGACTTCATTTTGGACCACGTGAGATTTCAAGCCAGATCTTTAAGCATAATGGCGGCTAGGCCGTTGAAAGGAAATGGATCAGGTTAGTATGATTTTTTGGGGGTAATTTTACACACTGTTATTTATATCAGATGGTGAGGGGTCACAATGAAGGGGGGCGGTACAATCGCTGCTCTGTGTCATTGCAACTACTACTTACAAAGAAATGCGCTTCGTGATTATGTAATTTATCACGGAGCAAATTTTTTTGTAAAATTCAGCAAAGCAGCAAAATAGAATTTTGAATTATATGACCTATTTAACAATATTGAAATTTGTGATCACAGAGTTTGAGGCTAGGATGTTTAAAGGATTCTAGGACATGACCATGTATTGCTGTTTGATCAGCCGGATTGTACGTCTGTATACAGAGAGCCATGAGCCCCATGTCTTCAGCATTTCTGCTTCATGTTTTCAGATTCTGACTCTTGCAAAGTGTCAATAGATAAAATTGCACAGAATAATTTAGTGCTGCCAAAGAGTGCATCCATGGGCAAAGCGTATAGCAATGGTGACAGAATTCCTACTCGATGTAAAACCAATTATTTTCGTGCATCTCCAAGTTTAATAGTGGAATGTTTAAATGGAAAGATGATCTATCCAAAATGTGCTCAGGAAAGTAAGTAAAATCTGTCTAACCTTGTTTACTGGGTCTAGATAAAGGAGGAAAATGTGGATATACAGTATGTATGCAGGACATAAATGCTCAGAGTAAAACCTCTCCCACCATAGTATGATGTTAAAAAAATATATTTGACTAAACAATATAATTAGGGAAATTTATCAACTGTTTTATTCCATGATTGTGGCGCAAAAAAACAGACACATTATCACGCACACAGCCATAATTTGTGACTTTTCAGTTCTCTCACCATTTTGAAAAGTGGCACAAAAAGTTGCTTACCATATGGTGGTTACTATACTATTTTGGGAAAGGACACCTACACCTACTGGGCTTTTCTGTAAGTAGGCATAAAACTTGATATTCTTTATAGCTACTTTAATAGGGGTTTCTGGGAGTGTTACATTGATGACCTATCCTCTGGATAGGTCATCAATATTGGATTGCTGGGGAGTCCGACCCCCGGGACCCAGTGGCATACCTTCAATGGAGGCAGAACATGCAGCTGCTATAGTGCCCCTTGGGAAGGGGGGCCGCAGTGAACCAAAGACCTTACCCCGTAATTATGTTCAATGTAGTCTCTCTTCCAGCTTCAGTCTAGAATCCCTATCATGAGTGGAGAAAGCTAAAGGACCTGTGATGATGTTGTCACAGGTCTTGAACATCTGGTAAGGGAACTGCACAGAGAACAGTGTCATTTTCAGGTTAGAAAAGTGCATCTGCCAGAACCTGTGATGACATCATCCTCATCATCATAGGTCCTGCACCATCTAGTAAAGGAGTTGCACAGAGAATGGTGTAATTCCCAGGATAGAATGGTGCATCTGCCAGAACCTGTGATGTCATCATCGCAGGTCCTTCCACCCCCAACAGCATGGATTACAACTGAAACATGAGCTCTCCATTGACACTACAATGGAGTGGTAAGAGGAGGTCCTCTCCTTTTCTCTTCATTTGACCCCCTTATTCCCTGTTTTAGTCCTCCTGGTAGTGGAAAATATTTTATCATTCAATATTATGGATGTGTAAAGATGGAGGGACTTTTATTAGAAATATCAAAATTACAATAAATAATGTGTTACCCTCTCACCCACTCTAGACCCCAATAATAAGCCATGATGACCTCCTAGATATACTACCAAGAATACAAATCCACCTATGTGTGACTACAATAAGGGGCATTGAGAAATCTACACTGTGGGCAATAACTGTTGTGATTTTGTAGTGGTTATAGAAAAATTGTACTAAAAGGTAAGACAACACTGGAAAGTGTGAAAACATTTCGGACAATGCTGAGTATCTAAAGTGCTGTCCCAATACTGAACCTCCTACTTGTACATTAGCAAATGTCCTTAATACATGCATTTTAAAAGAACTTGTGTTTTAATAGTGTATTCCTTAATAGCCATCACGGAATCATAATGTATATTTAAAATGTTCATATGCTTTGTAGAACCTTGCCGGATAAACCAAGATATATTAGATGAAAACTTTTTGGAATTTGATCCAAACTATGATTATAAAGTGTACTTTGAGGATGGAGAGATCATTCATTTTATGTGCAAAGCAGGATACACTACTATAACTGAAACAACTGGACTATGTGTTAAAGAAGACATTATCTACCCTGTTTGCCATGAAATCTGTAAGTAGACATAAAACTTGACATTTTGCTGATCCGATAATTCCTTATAGCTACTTTAAAGGGAGTTTCCGGGAGTTTTACACTGAAGATCTATGCTCTGCATAGGTCATCAGTATCTGATCGCTGGGGATCCGACACCTGGGACCGAGTGGCGTACCTCCAGTGGAGTCAGACCACGCAGCTACTATGGGGCCTGTTGGGAAGGGGGGCCCACAGTGAACCAAATGCCCCACCCCCTAATTATGTTCAATTAAGTCTCCCATTCAGCTTCAGTGTAGGATCCCTATAATCAGTGGAGAAAGCTAAAGGACCAATGATGATGTCATCACAGGTCCTATACATCTACTAAGGGAACTGCACAGAGAATAGTGTAGTTCCCAGATTAGAAAAGTGCATCTGCTAGGACCTGTGATGACCTTATTCTCATTAGAGATGAGCAAAGTTCTCAAAAATTCGATTCGGCTGCTTCGCTGAATGTCACAAAGAAAATCGCTTTGTGAGGAATTACTTCATCACGAAGCGCATTTCCTTGTGAGTAGCCAGTGAAATGACGGGGAGCAGTGATTGAACCCGACAGATGCTGCTGATCGTGGCATCTGAGATGACCATTAAGGGCTGTCAGGGGTTAATCTGTTTAAATTAAAAAAAAAAGGAAAATAGTCTGCCGCGGCTATCTTAATTGAATATTCAGCACGAATGTTTGTGCGGTGCATAATGACGTCATCACGCTGGCTGGCGTGGTCACCCCTCACAAGATTTCACCACAAAGCACAATGAAATTCAGCTTCCCTGAAATTCAGATTAAAGTCCACTTTGTGAACTTCGATTCACTAAACATTAATCCTCATCATCACAGGTCCTACACCATCTAGTAAAGGAACGGCACAGAGAATGGTGTAGTTCCCAGGTTAGAAAGGTGACATGACCTCTGGTGACATCATCACTGGTCCTTCAACCTCCAACAGCATGGATTGGAACGGCACCATGAGCTCTCCGTTGACACTAGAATGCAGTGGTAAGAGGGGGTCCTCCCCTTTTCTCTTCATTTGCCCCCCTTCATTCCCTCTTTTTACTCATATCTCACTCATATACTGTATAATACTGCAGACTTACAACTACCAGTACCTCATGTACCTCACAGTGAATAATATATAACTGGTCTCATACATGTGTACACACTGTATCTATTATACCTTCTACCTCTCACATGAGTACACTGTTCTATATTATACAGTATAATAGATGCAGTGTGTACAGATATATAGTATATACAGCAGTGTACTGATATGTGAGTTATGAGGCAGGGGCGTTGCTAGGGTTTCAAAAGATCCGTTGCATATGGCCCCAGTCGACGTCCCCCCGCCCGCACTAGCACTAAAGACTACTTGCTTTATTTGCTGCATAGACACTATCAAACATACAGGACTATACAGCAGCACATACCTCCCACATCCAGAGCCTCCCAGGTGACGTCTCCTCTGATGTTAACATTTTTTTCATCTTCTCCACTCGGCTGAGACAACTTCTTTTCAGCAGCGCCTCATCTCTGCAGAGTGTGACACACAGACAGCTTCCTCACTTTTCTATCATCCCCCCAAACTAGAGTCCCCACAGTGTTATCCTGCTGCTCGCTGTGCTCCCCAATGCCCCCAAATACTATCCTGAAGAAAAATGACTGCCATACAGATTGTCCCCATAGTAATACTGCTCTTCAAAGTCCCACTAATAATAATTACCTTCTAGAATGCCCTCATTAATAATACTGCCCCTACAGTACTCCCGACAGTGATAATGCTCCCCAAGAGTGCCTCCGCTAGTAGAAGAGCCCTCCAGTATTAATACTGCCCTCACAGAGCCCTCAGTAGAAATAAGCCCCCCCCCCATTGTTCCCCCAGTGGTAATAAAGCTCTCTACTGACCCCAATGTATAAGCACTCCTATAGAGCCCCCTGTAGCAATTAGGACCCCTATAATGTCCCCTGTATTTATAATGCCCCCCTGCACTACCCCCCATAATTATAATCCTCCCTGTAGTGCCCTCAGAAATTATTATGCCCCAGCCATTCCAACATACAGTCCCATGTAAATAACATCACTCCCCTCCCTTCAGCCCCTCCAATATACAGTCCCATGTAAATAACATGTCATCTCAGCTACTTCAGCTCCTGCAGTGCGTCCTGGTCAGTAGGGTCTCCCCTTGTAAGGATACGG
Organism: Bufotes viridis; assembly: GCA_033119425.1. Classification (NCBI taxonomy): domain Eukaryota; kingdom Metazoa; phylum Chordata; class Amphibia; order Anura; family Bufonidae; genus Bufotes; species Bufotes viridis. The sequence continues at coordinate 63,667,083 of CM065596.1, forward strand.
TGGTTTGCGCTCCAGCTTGGATCCATGCCCTGTGTAACCATGACAACGATCGCTGTTTGCCTCCCAGGCTGGAAGCAGTGGCCGCTGGGCCGTCTAAGGTGGCTCCGCCCACCCACACTTGGTCAATAAATAGGAGCCAGGTGCTGCACAGGGGGTTCCACTAATGGAGTGCGCACCCTGCCTGCTCCATTCACCACGAGGACTCAAGATCCTAACTACCTGCAACTCTGAACCTCCAGGAGAAACCCTCACCTACCTTACCCGGCTCCACCACTGCAGGATCCCTGCATGACTTCCAACAGCAAGTATCAAGCCTGTCATTTTGTTTCACTGACATTGCTCACTGAAAGGAAGGGACTCGCGCTGGTGGTTATTAGTACTGCAGACCTGGGATTCCTGAACGTTGCCAAGAGCTGTTATTTACATGAACTTTAATCTGAACTCTCATTCCTAAAACAAACTTTCCTCACTATTAGTTTTACACTCTATCTTTAGTACGCGGTACATGATTTTGTTAACCCCATACTCTCCGCTTAAGACTGAGAGAGCCGCCTGGGGTACACACTGAGCAGCCGCAAAGACACCACCAACACTCAAGCAGTGTGACAAAAGTGGATGTCAAAGGACACCGCAGTTGAGATCCTAACTGATCAATTTGGTGCGTTACATATTAGTGGAACCCCCATGGATCCAGCGGACTCGCGGCCATGGTCGCCTCACTGAGAGGGTGGAAACCCTTAACGTGACCGTACAGAATCTCCAATTGGAAAATCAGACGTTGCGAGATCTCGTCACGTCGTGCACAGGACACCCCACGATGGAGCGGAACCCAAGGTCAGTCCACCTGAACTTTTCTCAGGAGACCGGAAGCAGTTCCGCGAATTCCTGAATGCGTGCAAACTGATGTTTCAGTTACGCCCGGACCTATCCTACCGATAGAACCAAAGTACTCACCATGATCTCGTACCTCAGGGGAGCCCAGAGCATGGGCTAACACCTATTTAGAAAAGGAAGACCCGGTCTTGAATTCCTTTCCGCAATTTCTTGAAACAATGGCCCTCCTTTACGAGGACCACAACAAGCAGCTGACTGCGGAGACCGCCATTCGCACCCTAAAGCAAGGGAGACGACCCGTAGAGGACTTTATTCCGGAATACACTCGTTGGGCCCGTGAGACGGAATGGAATGATCTCACTCTTAGAAATCAGTTCCGTCTCGGTCTATCTGAGGCCCTGAAAGATGAGTTAGCCCGCGGAGAGCTGCCACATACACTCGACGCCTTGATGCAGAAGGTCACCACCATTGACAGACGCTTAAGGGAACGCAGGGCTGAGAGAGTCTCAGGGTTTACACCCACCCCGAGACAGACCAGCCCGGATCCTGTAGCAGAGATGATGGAGATTGGGGCAATTCGTGGTCCTCTGACTGAGAGAGAGAAGACCCGGAGACGGAACCTCAACCTCTGCTTATACTGTGCGTCGGCTGACCATGACCGTTGATGGATGTCCTGCCATAAGAAAGAAACATGAAGGTAAAATGATGACGTTCTGTAACTTAGGCAGAAAAAATAACAACACAAGTGGTTACATTTATACGTCTCTTACCTTACAGTGGGACCAAAACCGAACTATCGTTGATGCAATGGTGGACACGGGAGCTTCGGGGAATTTTATCGATAAGCATCTAGTAGAGAGAAATAAAATTCCCCATACAAGGAAAAATGTATCGATATCCGTGAGTTTTATTGATGGTACAACCTCTAGACCTATCCATAGCCAGACTCAACTCCTTTTGGTGACAAGCGAAAATAGCCACACAGAATTTTTATCCTTTGATGTCATACACTCCCCTTCGTTCCCCATCATTTTAGGCTTGCCATGGCTCTGGTTACATCAACCAGTTCTCCTATGGGAACAGGGGAGAATTGGGTTTACCTCACGTTATTGCAGGGAGACCTGCTTCCCTATTAAAACGCTCATGCATGTAGGGGTGAACCAGGTCCCTACCCAATACTCAGAGTTCTCTGAGGTATTTAGTTCAAAGATGGCGGAATGCCTACCGCCCCATAGACCCTACGATTGCCCCATAGACCTGCTGCCGGGCAGTGAAATACCCACAGGAAGAATCTACCCATTGGCACAACCAGAACTTGACCACCTCAAACAGTATCTCGAAGAGAACTTAAGGAAGGGATTCATTCGGCCTTCAACCTCCCCTGCAGCCGCGGGTATGTTCTTCGTAAGGAACAAAGACTTGAGCCTCAGACCCATCATTGATTACAGAGCATTAAATAAAATAACAATCAAAAACCGGTACCCCTGCCGCTAATATCCGAGCTTATTGAAAGACTTCAAACATCAACTATCTACACTAAACTGGACTTGAGAGGCGCATACAACTTGATTAGGATTAGAACCGGGGATGAATGGAAAACTGCTTTCCGCACCCGGTACGGACTCTTTGAGTACATGGTAATGCCTTTCGGCTTGTGCAATGCCCCTGCCACATTCCAAAACTTTATCAACGACATATTTAGGGATCTACTAGATGTATGTGTTGTCATCTATCTAGATGACATATTGGTCTACTCCGATAACCTACAAGATCACAGGAAACACGTCCGTTGGGTACTTGCGCGATTAAGCGTCCATCACTTATATGTCAAACCAGAAAAGTGTATATTCGAGACTACTACCCTTCCGTTCCTCGGTTATATAATCTCACCCAAGGGAATTCAGATGGATTAGTCAAAGATCACTTGCATCCAAAACTGGCCGACTCCGGACTCCAGGAAAGCCCTCCAGCGTTTCATAGGGTTCTCGAACTTCTACAGGAAATTCATCAAAGACTTCTCCGCTACCATCAAACCCCTAACCAGATTAACTAGTGTCAACACGAAATTTGTTTGGTCCATGGAGGCCCAATCAGCTTTTGAGTTACTTAAAGACAAATTCACTTCAGCACCAATTCTGACCATTCCGAATCCAAACTATCACTTTGTGCTGGAAGTAGATGCATCACAGGCAGCCATAGGAGCTGTTCTGACCCAGCGGAGCTCCTTCACATCCCCATTACATCCTGTCGGGTTCTACTCCCAGACTCTAAACACCGCTGAAATCAACTACCCCATAGGGGAAAAGGAACTTCTTGCCATAAAATGTTCCCTAGAGAACTGGAGGCACCTACTTGAAGGTTCAACACACCCCATCACAATATACACGGATCACCGTAATTTACAATACATGAAAACCAGTAAAACACTGTCAGCACGTCAGGTACGGTGGAGTTTTTTCTTTGACAGATTCGACTTTCAAATTACTTACCGACCAGGCTCAAAAAATAGGAAGGCTGACGCCTTATCACGTCTGGCTGAATGCCGCGCCGCAGTCACAGCCCCCACATGCATTATACCACCTAACAAAATTATCTTCGCCACCATCGAATTGGAAACCCAGCTTAAGGATGCTCTGAAAATTGACTGTGCTAACATCCCCCCGAGACTTCTGAAAGACCAACGGGGTTTCCTCTACAAAAACAACCTACTGTACATACCAACTCCTCTCACCACCCAGGTAATCAAACTCTGCCATGACTCACCCCTCGCGGGACACCCTGGCATTGCCAAAACCATAAACCTGATACGCAGGAACTTCTGGTGGCCAAAAATGACCAAAGAAATTAAGCAATATGTTTCCACGTGCGAGACATGTGCCTCATGCAAAAGTGATAGAAATCGACCATATGGCCTTCTTATGAGTCTTCCTATCCCCAAGAGACCCTGGGAATGGGTTTCAATGGACTTCATTGTAGAACTCCCCTGCTCCAGAGGAAACAACACCATCATGGTTGCAGTAGACCTACTAACTAAGATGGCACACTTCATCGCCCTCAAAAAATTACCTTCCTCCAGTGAAACTGCCGAGGCCTTTCTGTCCAATGTCATAAAACTACATGGAATCCCTAGCCAAGTTATATCAGACAGGGGTTCACAATTTGTATCCAAATTTTGGAGAGCACTTTGTCTTAGACTCCAAATCGACCATAGAATGTCTACCGCCTACCACCCCCAAACTAACGGGCAGACGGAAAGGGTGAACCAATGTCTGGAACAATTTCTCAGATGTCACTGCTCATTCCTTCAAGATGACTGGGAAAGCCTACTCCCTCTTGCCGAATTCAGCTACAACAATTCTGTGAATTCCTCCACTTTACATAGTCCATTCTTTGCTAATTATGGATTCCACCCTAGGTCTCTCCCTGAAATCAACCTTCCTACAAACGTTCCTGCCACAGATGATTTTGTAACTACCTTGCAAACAACCCTCAGGATGCTGAAAGACAACCTCCAACGGGCAAAGGAAAGGCAGAAGATCTACTACGACCGTCACAGAAGAGAAAATCCTCCTTATCAGGTTGGAGACTCGGTATGGCTGTCAACGAGAAACCTTCGGTTGGGGGTACCTGCTAAGAAACTGGGTAGGCAATTTTGGGTCCATTTCTGATAGAAAGAATTATCAACCCCAACACGGTGAGACTTACCCTTCCTCCTCGACTACAGGTACATCCCACATTCCATGTATCGTTGCTAAAACCGTTTAGACCTAGCCCGTTCCCCTCACGGGTTCCTCAACCCTCCCCCGATAGATGTCCGAGGTGAGGAGGAATTTGAGGTTGAGCAGCTTCTCGACTCCAGAAGAAGACGGGGAGGATCCAGTACCTCGTTAGATGGAAGGGTTACGGGTCTCAGGATGACTCTTGGGAAGATGTGCGAGACGTCCATGCACCCAGACTCCAAAGGTTGTTTCACAGGAGATTTCCCGACCGACCCTCCCCTACTGGGGTACCCGGAGAGGGTCCCCTTAAGGGGGTACTGTAAGGATACGGTGGTTTGCGCTCCAGCCTGGATCCATGCCCTGTGTAACCATGACAACGATCGCTGTTTGCCTCCCAGGCTGGAAGCAGTGGCCGCTGGGCCGTCTAAGGTGGCTCCGCCCACCCACACTTGGTCAATAAATAGGAGCCAGGTGCTGCACAGGGGTTCCACTAATGGAGTGCGCACCCTGCCTGCTCCATTCACCACGAGGACTCAAGATCCTAACTACCTGCAACTCTGAACCTCCAGGAGAAACCCTCACCTACCTTACCCGGCTCCACCACTGCAGGATCCCTGCATGACTTCCAACAGCAAGTATCAAGCCTGTCATTTTGTTTTACTGACATTGCTCACTGAAAGGAAGGGACTCGCGCTGGTGGTTATTAGTACTGCAGACCTGGGATTCCTGAACGTTGCCAAGAGCTGTTATTTACATGAACTTTAATCTGAACTCTCATTCCTAAAACGAACTTTCCTCACTATTAGTTTTACACTCTATCTTTAGTACGCGGTACATGATTTTGTTAACCCCATACTCTCCGCTTAAGACTGAGAGAGCCGCCTGGGGTACACACTGAGCAGCCGCAGAAGACACCACCAACACTCAAGCAGTGTGACAAAAGTGGATGTCAAAGGACACCGCAGTTGAGATCCTAACTGATCAATTTGGTGCGTTACACCCCTGTTTTTTCATTAGCAGGCAGTACATTCGGGGCCCGGGACAAAACATCTAGGGCCCAGGCCCCGAATGTTTTAACCTAGTGACGCCTAAGGTATAAGGTATGATAGATGCAGTGTGTACAGGTATATAGTATTTACAGCAGTGTACTAATGTGTGAGGTATGAGGTGTAATGTATACCTGTTACCTCTCATGTAGGGTGGCCACTGGCTTCACCCCAGAAAGCCGGATCTCACAGGCCACGACCCCCAAATGTCTAAACCATGCCCCCTCTTCTTGTCCATGCTGTTAAGTCATGCCCCCATTCCGTTGAGCCATGCCCCATCGCCGGCAAAAAAAGGTGGGGGGAGGACTTTCAGACCGGAAGGTCAGCTGGTGGTAGCTCGGGGTACTTCTCTCACCCCTCAGTCAGACACAGAAAGCCATGTCTCTTGGCTTTAGTGAGCTACTGAAAAGGAGTACATCCCTGTGTCCATCCAGGCACTGCTCCGAACGGAGGACAGGGAGTCTGAAAACTGGACTGTCCGGCCTAAAACCGGATGTCTGGCTACCCTACTCACATGTCAATACAGGGGTGTACATAGAAATCATGGGCCCCCTAGCAAAACTCAGTATTAATGATGCTTTTATTGAGGACAGTGTGTGCCCCAGGCAGACCCCCCACCATGAACTCTGCTTGCTTCTGATGCTTAGTGTGCCCCAAGCAGAGTTCCTGGGGAGGGGGTGCTGCCTAGGGCACACTGGCCTCTATATATACAGCAGCAAACAGAGTTTATGGGGGGCGGGGTCTCCCACAAACTCTACTTGCTGCTGATACTTATATAGAGAACAGTGTGCTTCCACCCCAACCCAAATAAACTCTGGTCGCTGCTGCTGTGGAAGGCAGAATCGCTGCCCGCCTCCTCCCCCACCAACCTGCAGTGAGTTACTCACTCTGTGTAAGATAGAAGTGGCAAAACTTCTTATTGCTGATGACGCTGGGGGTTGGAGTGTAGTGGCTGACTGAGCCAGGCATTGAGCACATCCCACCCACTGAGTTCTTTCTCCTGCTGCTGCGATACACTAACCAATCAGCAGCAGGAGTCTAGCACTGGCACTGCTAAAAGCTGATTGGCTAGTGCAGCGCCCAGAGACAGAGGAGAGCGAGCAGCATGCTAACCTGGCTGCAGACTAGTACTGGTTGTCAGAGTTAGGGTGAGACATTGGTGTCCGGTCTGTGCACTGTGTTTGCAGTGCACACAATATAAGTAAAGGAAGACACCTGAGACAGAAGATAAGCCATACTGCAGCCTTGCCAAGCTTTGCCATGTGATGTCTCATTCATCAATCACATGGTCTAGGTGCAGCTCATCCCTATTGAAGTGAAAGGGGGGAAACTGCGATACCGGGCACAGCCACTATGCAATGTATGGTGCTGTGCTTCGTTTGTTGAGAAAGGCCAAGGCTCAGTAGAAAACTCCCGGAAAAGAACTTTGAAGTTGAAACTCCAAGTTGAAGGTCCAAGACTAGAGTTCCTTGATAGACTGCATTTAGTATATATGACCCACACCAATAACCAATAGCATTCAAACTACTGACATGCGAATAGCTTTGATTACATATACCCATGTTGACCCCGTCATTCTCCAAAAATGCTTACAATATCCACTTGGGAAGAGATGGCATCAGGATTCAGTATGCGAAAAAAGCAAGACGTGCATCTTTTACATACTTAGAATGCTTTTTGTTTTTATTCCTAAGAAATCAGCAGTATAAATGGTGTGTTTAATGTATCTCAGCTAGCAATGTATGGTGGTCTGGGGGCCATGGCAATGCTACAATCTTATGGTCTGTGAGTGAGTGGCAGTGACACCAGACGCATGTACATTTCCTGTAAGGGAGATGCAATGGATATGCCTTTAGGTAATTTATTGAATGTATCTTGAGAAATGATGACAGAGGTCAAAGGAAAATCCTCTCTCTAGCTCTGTCTGACAAACATGAAATGATTGCAGGACACATGATATGAGATCGCTGGAGAGTCACGGCATGAGTGAAATTACAACCATAGATAACTTACATAAACCGAATATAACAATAGCCACTAGATGGCATCAAAGTACATTAATTATAGTGGATAACAGATATAACACTGAACACAATTAATAGTAATGCTAGTTGAAACCCATTAGCTGGGACAGCACATACTCAGTGATTCCTGAAATTTTGCGTATTAACTATGTTCCCTCTATGTGGGTATGCTCAGATACATTTATTTTTGTATTGGATGTCACATTTAGAGATTCTTTGATTTAATTTTGATCATGTTTTGAATTACAGTTTATTCATTTTGGGCATATTAAATTTTCACCTTATTGCTGGTGGCATCATGTATAGGGGAATGTTTATATTTATTGTCTCCTGAGAGATTTCACTTTGTTTTTTAGGTGTTTTTGACTGTTTATGTCCATGTAATCTGCTTGAATAAAGAATTATTATTTTTGTATGTGGTGAGGTGTACCACTTTGTATGTGCTGTCTTTTTGCTGGGTATACAGTGATTCCTGACCTATCAATATCCCTATAATCACTATTAGTCAGCTGTGGCTTTAATCCTTTCAGGACTGGGCTTTTTTTTTTTTTTTTTGCGTTTTTGTTTTGCTCTCCCTGCCTTCCCAGAGCCATAACTTTTTTATTTGTCTGTTCACATAGCCATATGAGGGCTTGTTTTTTGAAGGACAAGTTGTACTTTTCAACGCCAACATTCAATATTACATATGATGTAGTGGGAAGCAGGAAAAAAATTCCAAATGGGGTGAAATTGCAAAAAAAAAGAGATTCCAGCGCAGTTTTATGGGTTTTTGAATTACGACGTTCGATGTACGATAAAACTGACTAGTTACTTTTATTCTACAGGTCAGTATGAATCCGCCGTTACCTTATATTTATAGTTTTTCTTGCGTTTTGATAGTGATAAAAAAATTTAAAAGTTTTTTATTTTTTTGTCACCATATTTATGATCCCTATAACTTTTTTGTATTTATGTGTACGGAGCTGTATGGGGGCTCATTTTTTGTGGGGCGATCTGAACTTTTCATTGATACCATTCTGGGGTTTGTATGACTTTTTGATCACTTTTTATTAAATTTTTTGTAGAAAATGAAGCGACCAAAACCGGAAAATCGGCCATTTGGATGCTTTTTTCCGTTTTGCTGTTTGCCTTATGGGTAATATATTTTTATATTTTTATACTATGGGTATTTTTGCACATTACGACACTTATGATGTGTATCTTGTTTTATTTTTTTTGTTCTTTTATTTATATTTTTGAAAAAAGGGGGGTGATTAGAATTTTTTATTTTTTATTTTAATTTTTTACACTTTTTATAGTTCCCATAGGGAACTATAACATGCAATCATCTGATTGCTATTATCATTGACTCCAATGCACTTGCATTGGAATCTATGATCATTTTACTATTTTCCTATGGAGCCCTATTACAGGCAAGGGCTCCGTAGGAAATACTATGCAGCAGCCTCATGTCATTCATAAAGACACGGGCTGCTGCTCCTCCGATCGCCGCACAGGGGAGCCGGAGCACAACCGAAAGCTTTCGCTTTTAGTTTTCAGCGCACTCAGATGCCGTGGTCATGATTGACCACGGCATCTGAGGGGTTAAATGTCTGCCATTGGCATCACTGCTGGTTGCGGACATTAGCCGCGGGTGAACAGTAGCGGGCGCCATCTTTAAACAACCACCCAGCGCCGTACATGTACGGTGCTAGGCTTGAAGGGGTTAAAGGCCTTTAAAGGGGTTGTCTCATCTTGTCTCTTCTGATCTTCAGTCCAGGACTTTCAGCACTCTAGCGGGTGGTCCCTGTTGGTGTGACTGGCAGCTCAGGCAAGCGGTGCTGGGATTCTGTAACCCCACCAGTTGTCTGGGTGTGCACACTCCGAGGCTGCTAATGATTCAATAGCAGCTTTGGTCTGCTCAGGAAAATAATAGCAGCCTCAGTGCCTCTGGTGGCTTCACTTGCTAGCCGCCCTCTTTATTCACCTGAACTCCTGGTTCCTGCCATTGCCAGGAGCAGCTCACAGTATATGAAGTGGCCAGGACAGGAGGGAGCTACTGCGCATAAGTGGCTATATATCATTTAGAGGTCTGTCTGTAACCTGATAATTTAATGACCTGGTTTGGGATCTGTGGTCTGATTATTTAGGTGTCTCAGGTCTGATTTTAGGGGTCTGGTCTGAGGTAACATTACTTATCAATGCATTAAAGGGTTATCCAAGAGTAGAAAAATATGGCTTCTTCTTTTCAAAAACAGAACCACAATAAACACAACTCAGCAGTGTGTCATTGTGCAGCATGCTGGCCATCAGGGGAGGTGCAGTTATTCGCTGGAACTGGAGAGGATGGGATGGTAGCGGTGGCAATGAGGGTGGTTGTAGTCCTCACTGTGGCTAATCCCTCTCCCTTCAGCACTCCCTGGGCCATGCGTGCAGTGACTAAAGGGGCACAATCCTTCTTCCTATCAGGGCACTCCGTAGTATTGGGAGCTCCTGTGTGATGGTGGCTGGGGTGCCATTGATGTTAGTTATGTGAGGTGAGATGCAAGGCAGGAGGTTTGAGCCAGACAATAGCTGATGACAGAACAAGACAGTAAGCAGGCCGTATTTTGGAGTAACAAGTTCATAAACAAAATCATTGGCAGTAATAAGTTCAGTTTTCTCCACAGTACATACACAATGCTTAATGTCGGCTAGCAGCCTGAAAATGCATCGCGCATAGCAAGGGCTATTTTTTTGCTCTTGGACACTTCTAGGCAGATCCCGGAGACATCAATGGCTCTGATGGGCAGTCTTTAGCATTGCCCTAGCCTGCTAAAGACCACCCATTAGTGCTGGTGACGTCACTGGGCTCACTGCTAGGTGGAAGCTTTCGCCTAGCTTACCAATGGAGAGCTCCGTATTTCACCGGATCTCAAGAAAATTCCCTTGCGCTGAGTGATTCAGTGCAGGGCAAGGGGGAGCATTGGAGCATGAAAAGCTCTAATGCTCCACTCAGTAACGGTGAATGAATGCAGATAGGCTTTTGTCCGAGGTCAGGTCTGAAACTGGACAACCCCTTTAATGGCACGATAACTTAATTGTTTACCCAAGATCAGCTCTTGAAATCACACAAATGGAAAAGTACATTAACCCTTTTAGCTGTGAATTAACTCTTTAGCAGTGATAAACTGGGTCACTGCAATTGACACAAAGTCCTGACAGCTCCGTAGACTTAACTCTAAAAAAAGTTATGGGGACAGAATATGGCAATGAAAAGAAAAAAATATATATTTTTTCAAAGTTTATATTTTTTTGAGTATTAAAACACAAGAAAAACTATATAAATGTGGTGTCATTGTCATTGTTATGGTACTGACCTGGAAAAGAAAAGGTAACAATAGTAACCTCATAGTGAACGCTGTAAAAACAAAACCTGTAAAACGGTGGTGGAATTGTGTTTCCCCATTTGGAATTTTGTTAAAGCTTCCCACTACATTGTATGTACCATAATTGGTACCATTGGAAAGTACAACTTGTTTCACAAAAAACAAGCATTCATGCTGCTATGTGAATGACAAATAAAAAAGTTATGGCTTTAGAAAGGCAGTAGTCAAAGGCAAAAATGCAAAAACTGACAATCCAAGGGGTAAATAAGAAAACAAGCTCCAAATCATCATGGTGAAGTCTTCTTAGGATGTTTAATCTTTCCTCTAAAAACATCTTGCCTTACAGAATCAACTAAACTGGATGAGAAGAGAATATGCTCTTGAAGATGTGTTTTCTGATCAATATAATAGTAAGAAGTTCATACATATTAGAAAACTTACAGTGTATATGCAATGGTTATGTGAGCAACTGAACTGAACAAAAGCTGAAGAAACATTATTTAATAATTTGATTTAATATGATATAGCATTATTGTATTACCTTAACCATGATTTAAGGAGAAAAACAAAGTGTAAAATTTCTAATAAATGTAATAAAACAATGTAAAATAAGTAATTGTGGTTTCATATTAATTTAAATTGCCTTTATATATAAAAAGTCAATTAAATTGTTACAAGAAGCAAATAAAAATCTTTTTCAAGCACCTTCTGTTAATAGGACAATTAAACCTGTAAACCTAGGGCAAACATGTAAATGACTATCCATACATTTTAGACATTTCTGGTTCTTTAAGGCTACATGCACATGACAGTTGTTTTTTGCTGTCCGCAAATCACAGATCCGTCTTCATTTTTTTTTTCACATCCACATCCTTTCCGTGTGTCAGCAAATTCTGTAGGTTGTTTTTCCGTGTGTCTTCCGTTTTTTTTTGCGGATCCGCAAAAAAACCGGAAGGCTTGAACCAGTTTCTTAAAGTACCTGTACAAGTGCATTTTTTGACTTCTATGGGTCCGCAAACCGTTTTTTGCAGACAAGAATAGGACATGCCATATTTTTTTTGCGGACGTGAAATGCGGACAGCGGACGCGGACAGGCATCGGAAGAGGCATCCGCATTTTTACGGATCCATAGAAATGAATGGGAAAACATTGGATCCGCAAAAAAAACGGAAAGGAGGACGCAAAAAACCAATGCCGTGTGCATGTAGGATAAATGAATTCCCCATTAGTGTTGAGCGAACAGTTCGAGCATAGTTCGGGTTCGCACCGAATTTTGAGGTGTTTGTGACACGGACCTGGACCCGAACATTTTCAAAAAAGTTTGGGTTCGGATCCATTGTTCGGCAATTTCTTCCTGCTTTCTGAAGGGCTGCAGAGCAGCCAATCAGCTAGCGTTTTACTTCTTGCCCTAAGAAGCCATCACAGCCATGCCTACGAATGGCATGGCTGTGATTGGCCAAGTGCAGCATGTGACCCAGCCTCTATTTAAGCTGGAGTCACGTAGCGCCGCAAGTCACACTGCTCTGATTAGTGTAGGGAGAGGACGCAGTTCTGTGAGGGCGAGATTAGGCAGGAAAAAGTCAGCAACAGCGCCTAATGAAGTAATCGATCTACTTGACTTGTGGCGCACCAGAACAAGTTGCCACCAAGTCCATCAATCCATCAATACTAGGGTTTTATTTGCTATATCCTAAATCAGGGGCATGGCTGTGCTTATTGTCACCCCTAGAAACTCAGGATAGCAATTTCTATATTTTATTAAGGGGTTCAAAACAATTGCCAAAATACAAATCCCCTAAATCTGGTGTCCCAGCAGTGGCTGGCAAAGTATAATAGTGTCCGGCAAAACATGAATTTTGTTCTGGGGTGAAATTCAATTGCCAAAATAGCAATCCCCTATATCTGGTGTCCCAGCACTGGCTGGCAAAGTAAAATAGTGTCCGTAAAAACTTATATTTTGTTCTGGGGTGAAATTCAATTGCAAAAGTAGCAATACCCTGAATCTGGTGTCCCAGCACTGGCTGGCAAAGTATAATAGTGTCCGCAAAAACATATATTTTGTCCTGGGGTGAAATTCAATTGCCAAAATAGCAATACCCTGAATCTGGTGTCCCAGCACTGGCTGGCAAAGTATAATAGTTTCCGCCAAAACATATATTTTGTTCTGGGGTAAAATTCAATTGCCAAAATAGCAATACCCTGAATCTGGTGTCCCAGCACTGGCTGGCAAAGTATAATAGTGTCCGCAAAAAATATATTTTGTTCTGGAGTGAAATTCAATTGCCAAAATAGCAATACCCTGAATCTGGTGTTCCAGCAGTTGCAAGCCTAGTTTAAATCTGTCAGTAACCAGGTATATTTTGTTCATTGGTGAAATTCAATTGGCAATATAGCAATACCCTGAATATGGTGTCCCAGCACTGACCGGCAAAGTATAATAGTGTCCTACAAAACATATATTTTGTTCTGGGGTAAAATTTTATTGCCAAAATAGCAATACCCTGAATCTGGTGTCCCAGCACTGGCTGGCAAAGTATAATAGTGTCCGCAAAAACATATATTTTTTTCTGGGGTGAAATTCAATTGCCAAAATAGCAATACCCGGAATCTGGTGTCCCAGCACTGGCTGGCTAAGTATAATAGTGTCTGCCAAAACATATATTTTGTTCTGTGGTGAAATTCAATTGCCAAAATAGCAATACCCTGAATCTGGTGTCCCAGCACTGGCTGGCAAAGTATAATAGTGTCCGCCAAAACATATATTTTGTTCTGGGGTGAAATTCAATTGACAAAATAGCAATACCCTGAATCTGGTGTCCCAGCACTGCCTGGCAAAGTATAATATTGTCTGCCAAAACATATATTTTGTTCTGGGGTGAAAATCAATTGCCAAAATAGCAATACCCTGAATCTGGTGTCCCAGCACTGGCTGGCAAAGTATAATAGTGTCCGCCAAAACATATCTTTTGTTCTGGGGTAAAATTCACTTGCCAAAATAGCAATACCCTGAATCTGGTATCCCAGCACTGGCTGGCAAACTATAATAGTGTCCGCCAAAACATATATTTTGTTCTGGGGTGAAATTCAATTGCCAAAATAGCAAGACCTTGAATCTGGTGTCCCAGCACTGGCTGGCAAAGTATAATAGTATCCACAAAAAATATATTTTGTTCTGTAGTGAAATTCAATTGCCAAAATAGCAATACCCTGAATCTCGTGTTCCAGCAGTTGCAGGCCTATTTTAAATCTGTCTGTAACAGGGTATATTTTGTTCTGGGGTTAAATTCAATTGCCAAAATAGCAATACCCTGAATCTGGTGTCCCAGCACTGACTTGCAAAGTATAATAGTGTCCGCCAAAACATATCTTTTGTTCTGGGGTTAAATTCAATTGCCAAAATAGCAATACCCGAATCTGGTGTCCCAACACAGGCTGGCAAAGTAAAATAGTATCCTCCAAAACATATATTTTTTTCTGGGGTGAAATTCAATTGCCAAAATAGCAATACCCTGAATCTGGTGTCCCAGCACTGGCTGTCAAAGTATAATAGTGTCCGCCAAAACATATATTTTGTTCTGGGGTGAAATTCAATTGCCAAAATAGCAATACCCTGAATCTGGTGTCCCAGCACTGGCTGGTAAAGTATAATGATGTCCGCCAAAATATATATTTTGTTCTGGGGTGAAATTCACTTGCCAAAATAGCAATACCCTGAATCTGGTGTCCCAGCACTGGCTGGTAAAGTATAATGATGTCCGCCAAAATATATATTTTGTTCTGGAGTGAAATTCAATTGCCAAAATAGCAATACCCTGAATCTGGTGTTCCAGCAGTTGCAAGCCTAGTTTAAATCTCTCAGTAACAGGGTATATTTTGTTCTGGGGTGAAGTTGAATTGCCAAAATAGCAATAGCCTGAATCTGGTGTCCCAGCACTGGCTGGCAAAGTATAATAGTGTCCACTAAAACAAATATTTTGTTCTGGGGTGAAATTCAATTGCCAAAATAGCAATACCCTGAATCTGGTGTCCCAGCACTGACCGGCAAAGTATAATAGTGTAAACCAAAACACATATTTTGTTCTGGGGTGAAATTTAATTGCCAACATAGCAATACCCTGAATCTGGTGTCCCAGCACTGGCTGGTACAGTATAATAGCGTCCGCCAAAACATATATTTTGTTCTGGGGTGAAATTAAATTGCCAAAATAGCTATACCCTGAATCTGGTGTCCCAGCACTGGCTGGCAAAGTATGATAGTGTCCGCCAAAACATATATTTTGTTCTGGGGTGAAATTAAATTGCTAAAAGAGCAATACCCTGAATCTGGTGTTCCAGCAGTTGCAGGCCTAGTTTAAATCTGTCTGAACATGGTATATTTTGTTCTGGGGTTAAATTCAATTGCCAAAATAGCAATACTCTGAATCTGGTGTCCCAGCACTGACTGGCAAAGTATAATAGTGTACGCCAAAACATATATTTTGTTCTGGGGTGAAATTCAATTGCTAAAATAGCAATACCCTGAATCTGGTGTCCCAGCACTGGCTGGCAAAGTATAATATTGTCCGCCAAAACATATATTTTGTTCTGGGGTGAAATTCAATTGCCAAAATAGCAATACCCGGAATCTGGTGTCCCAGCACTGGCTGGCAAAGTATAATAGTGTCTGCCAAAACATATATTTTGTTCTGTGGTGAAATTCAATTGCCAAAATAGCAATACCCTGAATCTGGTGTCACAGCACTGGCTGGCAAAGTATAATAGTGTCCACCAAAACAAATATTTTGTTCTGGGGTGAAATTCAATTGCCAAAATAGCAATACCCTGAATCTGGTGTCCCAGCACTCCCTGGCAAAGTATAATATTGTCTGCCAAAACATATATTTTGTTCTGGGGTGAAATTCAATTGCCAAAATAGCAATACCCGGAATCTGGTGTCCCAGCACTGGCTGGCAGAGTATAATAGTGTCCGCCAAAACATATATTTTGTTATGGGGTTAAATTCAATTGCCAAAATAGCAATATCCTGAATCTGGTGTCCCTGCACTGGCTGGCAAAGTATAATGGTGTCCGCCAAAACATATATTTTGTTCTGGGGTGAAATTCAATTGCCAAAATAGCAATACCCGGAATCTGGTGTCCCAGCACTGGCTGGCAAAGTATAATAGTGTCTGCCAAAACATATATTTTGTTCTGTGGTGAAATTCAATTGCCAAAATAGCAATACCCTGAATCTGGTGTCCCAGCACTCCCTGGCAAAGTATAATATTGTCTGCCAAAACATATATTTTGTTCTGGGGTGAAATTCAATTGCCAAAATAGTAATACCCGGAATCTGGTGTCTCAGCACTGGCTTGCAAAGTATAATAGTGTCCGCCAAAACATATATTTTGTTCTGGGGTTAAATTCAATTGCCAAAATAGCAATATCCTGAATCTGGTGTCCCTGCACTCTCTGGCAAAGTATAATGGTGTCCGCCAAAACATATATTTTGTTCTGGGGTGAAATTCAATTGCCAAAATAGCAATACCCTTAATCTGGTGTCCCAGCACTGGCTGGCAAAGTATAATAGTGTCCGCAAAAACATATATTTTGTTCTGGGGTTAAATTCAATTGCCAAAATAGCAATACCCTGAATCTGGTGTCCCAGCACGGGCTGGCAAAGTATAATAGTGTCCGCAAAAACATATATTCTGTTCTGGAGTGAAATTCAATTGCCAAAATAGCAATACCCTGAATCTGGTGTTCCAGGAGTTGCAAGCCTAGTTTAAATCTCTCCGTAACAGGGTATATTGTGTTCTGGGGTGAAATTGAATTGACAAAATAACAATACCCTGAATCTGGTGTCCCAGCACTGACTGGCAAAATATAACAGTGTCCGCCAAAACATATATTTTGTTCTGGGGTGAAATTCAATTGCCAAAATAGCAATACCCTGAATCTGGTGTCCCAGCACTGGCTGGCAAAGTATATTAGTGTCCGCAAAAACATATATTTTGTTCTGGGGTTAAATTCAATTGCCAAAATAGCAATACCCGGAATCTGGTGTCCCAGCACTGGCTGGCAAAGTATAATAGTGTCCGCCAAAACATATATTTTGTTCTGGGGTTAAATTCAATTGCCAAAATAGCAATACCCTGAATCTGGTGTCCCAGCACTTGCTGGCAAAGTATAATAGTGTCCGCTAAAACATATATTTTGTTCTGGGGTGAAATTTAATTGCCAAAATAGCAATACCCGGAATCTGGTGTCCCAGCACTGGCTGGCAAAGTATAATAGTTTCCGCCAAATCATATATTTTGTTCTGGGGTGAAATTCAATTGCCAAAATAGCAATATCCTGAATCTGGTGTCCCTGCACTGGCTGGCAAAGTATAATGGTGTCCGCCAAAACATATATTTTGTTCTGGGGTGAAATTCATTTTGCCAAAATAGCAATACCCTGAATCTGGTGTCCCAGCACTGGCTGGCAAAGTATAATAGTGTCCGCAAAAACATATATTTTGTTCTGGAGTGAAATTCAATTGCCAAAATAGCAATACCCTGAATCTGGTGTCCCAGCACTGGCTGGCAAAGTATAATAGTGTCCGCAAAAACATATATTTTGTTCTGGGGTGAAATTCAATTGCCAAAATAGCAATACCCTGAATCTGGTGTTCCAGCATTTGCAAGCCTAGTTTAAATCTGTCCGTAACAGGGTATATTTTGTTCTGTGGTGAAATTCAGTTGCCAAAATTGAAATACCCTGAGTCTGGTGTCCCAGCACTGGCTGGTAAAGTATAATTGTGACTGCCAAAACAAATATTTTGTTCTGGGGTGAAATTCAATTGCCAAAATAACAATACCCTGAATCTGGTGTCCCAGCACTGACTGGCAAAATATAACAGTGTCCGCCAAAACATATATTTTGTTCTGGGGTGAAATTCAATTGCCAAAATAGCAATACCCTGAATCTGGTGTCCCAGCACTGGCTGGCAAAGTATAATAGTGTCTGCCAAAACATATATTTTGTTCTGGGGTGAAATTCAATTGCTAAAATAGCAATACCCTGATTCTGGTGTTCCAGCAGTTGCAGGCCTAGTTTAAATCTGTCTGTAACAGGGTATATTTTGTTTTGGGGTGAAATTCAATTGCCAAAATAGCAATACCCTTAATCTGGTGTCCCAGCACTGGCTGGCAAAGTATAATAGTGTCCGCCTAAACATATATTTTGTTCTGGGGTGAAATTCAATTGCCAAAATAGCAATACCCTGAATCTGGTGTCCAAGCACTGGCTGGCAAAGTATAATAGTGTCCGCCAAAGCATATTCTGTGGTGAAATTAACTTGCCAATATAGCAATACCCTGAATCTAGTGTTCCAGCTGTTGCAGGCCAAGTGTTAATCTGTCCCTAAAAGGGTGTATATATACAAGTGCTGAGAGGGTCATCCTCAATAAATTCACACGCTACCTTGCATCTCCCATTGTATTTCTGTCCGTTAAAGGGTATATTACACAAAGTGTTAAAATACAATTGCTGAAGGCATAATGATACATATTTTTTCACACGCTACTGTGCATCTCCAAGTGTAAATCTTTCCATAAAAGGATACCTTTCATCCAGGGCCTAAATACTAGCCCTAAAAGAGATATTCCCCTAAATCAGTGGTTACTGGTGTGCCTGGATTAGTGTAATACGCTACATAAATAAATAGGCAGATAGTGTTAGGTGCCTGTAAAAAATGGCCTGAATTTGAAATCAATACATTGGGCCAAATATTTTTTTTCTTATTGTGGTGCTTTGTAAACCATAACTATGAGGAAAACATATAGTAAGGGACGCAGACGCGGTCGTGGTGGTGTTAGTGTACCCTCTGGTGCTGGGAGAGGACGTGGCCATTCTGCCACAGCCACACGTCCTAGTGACCCAACTACCTCAGGTTCCAGTACCCGCCAGAATATACAGCAATATTTGGTGGGGCCCAATGCCGTTCTACCGATGGTAAGGCCTGAGCAGGTACAGGCGCTAGTCAATTAGGTGGCCTCATTATCTCCCACCCAGTCTTCTGCAGAAAGGTGGCGCCTGAAAACCAAGCCCATCAGTCTGTCACATCACACCCATGCATATCAGGGAAACTGTCTGAGCCTCAAGTTATGCAGC
Source organism: Bufotes viridis (assembly GCA_033119425.1). Lineage (NCBI taxonomy): Eukaryota > Metazoa > Chordata > Amphibia > Anura > Bufonidae > Bufotes > Bufotes viridis. The sequence goes on from CM065596.1 coordinate 63,686,189, forward strand.
AGTCTCTTATGCTGTTTGAAGACTCTGCTGGCAGGGTTTCCCAAGGGAATCCACCTAGCCCTTTCCCAGTGGTGGAAGACATAGAATGCACTGATGCACAACCACTGATGTTTCCTGATGAAGAGGACATGGGAATACCACCTCATCAGAGTCCGCACGTCTCTGATGATGATGAAACACAGGTGCCAACTGCTGCGTCTTTCTGCAGTGTGCAGACCGAACAGGAGGTCAGGGAGGAAGACTGTGTGGAAGACGATGCAGGGGACGATGAGGTCCTAGACCCCACATGGAATGAAGGTCGTGCCACTGACTTTCATAGTTCAGAGGAAGAGGCAGTGGTGAGACCGAGCCAACAGCGTAGCAAAAGAGGGAGCAAGGGACAAAAGCAGAACAGCCGCCGCCAAGAGAGTTTGCCTGCTACTGGCCACCGCCACCAGGGACCGAGCACCCCAAAGGCAGCTTCAAGGAGTTACCTGGCATGGCACTTCTTTAAACAATGTGCTGACGACAAGACCCGAGTGGTTTGCACGCTGTGCCATCAGGGCCTGAAGCAAGGCATTATCGTTCTGAAACTTAGCACAACCTGCATGACCAGGCATCTACATGCAAAGCATGAACTGCAGTGGAATAAACACCTTAAAAGCAAGGAACTCACGGGGGGCGTGGCCTGACCGCTGATGGCGCCGGCTGCTTAGCTGAGGAGCTCCGTAACCAGCACCTTGAAATCGGCTGCAAAGCGGCTAATCCTGCTTCTTTCTTATGCACTCTTGGCTCACAGCCTCCTGTCCACCGATGGGGCGAGTGAAGAAACGTCAGGCTCCTGCAAAACTCACGGAATTCTTCCAGAAGTCACCGCAGCCCTGCGACAGCCCGAGGCTGCCTCTCCCGCCATCCAGCCACAGCTCTCCGTCCTCCTCGCCGAGAACTGACAACACGCGCTCCAACTTACCTTCTGGTTCGTCTCAACCCCTTACTGAGGAGGTCCTCCGACATATGCTGGACACTCTCCGCTCATCTTTGAACGAGGACTTCCACTCCATCATACGGGAGGTCCAGACGGAGGTAACACAACTTGGAGAGCGCACTGCACACGTGGAGAGCAAGATGGCCGAACTCACCGTGTCCCACAATCTTCTCATCGATGCCAACGCTGCGCTGGAAGATTCGGTCAGTAAACTCACAGCTAAGATAGCTGATATGGAGGACAGGAGCAGGCGCAACAACGTCAGACTCCGAGGTGTCTCCGAGGAGGTAGGCCCTGACCAGCTTCTGCCGCTACTACAAACCCTGCTTAGGGAGGCCTTACCCGACCTCACCGACAGAGATGTCATTGTGGACCGGATTCACAGGGTCCCGAAGCCTTCCTCTTTGGACCCGGCGGTACCGCGTGATGTCCTGGCGCGAATCCATTACTATACGGTCAAGGAGGCTTTTTAAAGGCTCTACGCAAGAATCCTACCCCTACTGCATCCTTTGATGGGATTTCCATCTACCCAGATTTGTCTGCAGTGACCTTAAGCAAGCGAAAGGAATTTGCTTCTGTTACCAAGCTTCTACGGGAGCAGCAGATCAAATACCGGTGGGGCTTCCCGGTGAAACTCATAATCTCTCATAACGGGACTTTACATGTTTGTAACACTCCTAGTGTGGCGGAAAAGAAGATGGCGGCCCTAGGCATCACTTTAGCCGACACTCAGCAGAATGGGGACCCTCGTCGAGTTCAAGATAAGATTCCGGTGGACTGGCAACCTGCTTGAGTGGGAACTTACACTTCGATATGGTGCTGGTAGCTATCATAATGTGCTCCGTTGCACCCCCACACTTTCAGGGTGTATACCCTGTCTTTCTTCCCCTACTATTGGGACTAAGTTCTATACCTTTCTGGTTTTACTTGTTTGTATTGTTTTTCTGGGACTGTAAACTGTTTATGGTTTCTCAGTTGGGCTTTTTAGCCTGCAATTGTATACAGATGTGCTTACCTTCCCTTCCTCTCCCTTCCCTTTTCCCCTGGGATTGCAGTATTTTTACTTTGTGTTCCATTTATGTGATGTTATGGGGGTCCAGGTTTATTCCTTAAACGTACGGGGTCTGAATTCCCCATTCAGGAGACGTTCACTATGGAAGGATGCCAAGTCTGCCCAATGCAATGTGCTGATGGTTCAAGAAACCCATTTATTAGCCTCTGATTCGCATAGGTGCTCTAACCCAGATTTCCGCATATATTCTATTCCCCGTCTGAAAAAAGAAAAAAGCAGGGGTCCTGCTAGCAATAAGGCGGTCGGTAGCATTTACTCTCTCATCTGTGATCACTGATACTAAAGGTAGATATGTCATCGTACAGGGTGTCTTAGACAATCTCCCAGTTACTTTAGCCACGGTTTACGCCCGAATTCTAGACAGATTTCTTTCCTGCGGCGTTTTTCAAAAACTGCAGAGAGTGGCGACTGGCTCTATAGTGGTCGGGGCGACTTTAATATCCCGGTAGATGTGAGTCTGGACTGTAACTCTATATCCCGCTGTGGTCGAAAAGATCTTAAATCTTTGATAGCGGAATTTAATCTTCATGACATCTGGAGGTATCTCCATGGTGGGGAGAGGATTTCACATTCCATTCCCCTGTCCACTTATCACAATCTAGGATTGACTACTATTTGGTGTCTTATGATTTACTTTGGAAAGTCTCGCAATCTACTATAGGGTTGACTACATGGTCTGACCATGCCCCTATTTCCCTTACGGTCCACACGGGCATCCCGGGTCCCCCCCGGCCACAATGGAGGTTAAATGCGTACTTATTAAAGAACCCTGATAGGGTGCAGCGCTTGGAACTTAGTTTGAGTGAGTTCTTCAATTTTAATGACTCTCCTGAGGTCTCAATTTATAGTCTGTGGAACTCCCACAAGGCGTACATGAGGGGTACTCTTCTCCAGATGGCTTCCTTCTTAAAAAAACAGAGACTCCACAGTCTTTCTCTTGCTCTTAATACTCTGTCTAAATTAGAGGCTGAATATAAGTTACGACCTACCTCTGACCTTCAGGGCCGTTTGTTTCAGGCTCGCTCTTATCTCCGTTCCCTCCTTTTATACGACCATGAAAAATCCTTACGACGGGTGAAAGCCTCATATTATAACATGGGAGATAAAGCGGGTGCACTTCTTGCTAGGCGGGTTAAACGTAAGGTTGCAGCCACCAGAATAGCTTCTATTAAATCTGGTATGTCTGACCTTATCACTCATCCCCAGAAGATAGCTGATGCTTTCGCAGCTTATTATGAGGAGCTGTACAATCTTAGCAATTGCCCAACCACCCCTCAGCCATCCTCTGGTAAGATATTAGAGTTCTTGGACAGGCTGTCTCTACCCCGCCTGACTGAGTCAGATCTGGAGTTTCTTAACTCACCCTTCACCTTGGCCGAAATTGAGCAAGCCATCAGGTCCGCTAAGTGTCATTCTGCCCCTGGTCCTGACGGGTATATCAATGAATATTATAAAGTGTTTACCGCTCCTCTGGTCCCATATCTTCACAGATTGTTTAATTCCTTTCTGTCTTCCGGCCACATCCCCTCTGAGATGTTATCTGCCACTGTTATTACCTTGCCCAAACCTGGCAAACCAGCCGATACCCCTGGCAACTTTAGGCCTATATCCTTGTTGAACACGGATATCAAGCTGTATTCTAAGCTTTTGGCCGCTAGACTGCACAAAGTTCTCCCGTCCTTAATTGGCTTGGATCAGGTGGGGTTTGTGGCCGGGAGACAATGTAGAGATGGGACCAGAAGGATCATAGACCTACTCCACGTGGCGGAGATCTCCAGGGCCCCCACAGTGTTTTTATCTCTCGATGCTGAAAAAGCATTCGATAGGGTTCACTGGGGGTACCTGGAGAAAGTTCTCCTTAAATTTGGGTTTGCCGGTCATATTGTTCAGGGGATTATGGGACTATACACAGACCCGTCGGCCAGGGTGTTGGCGTCTGGTTTCATATCCAGATCTTTCCGGATATCTAATGGCACCCGGCAGGGATGCCCCTTTCTCCGCTAATTTTCGCTCTTGTTATGGAACCTCTCGCTGAGGCCATTAGGTCTCATGCCGGGATTCGGGGCATCCCTGTCGGAGATCAAGTACACAAGTTGGCACTTTACGCGGACGATGTGATACTGACGCTCACTGATCCAGAACGGACTCTTTCATGTGTATGGGATGTGTTGAGACATTTTTCAGAGATATCTTACTACAAGATCAATGTCATGAAATCTAATATACTGCCTTTATATATTCCTGACCAGGTTAGGCTCAGCATCCAACGCAATTACAGCTTTCACTGGGAGACGGAGTATATAAAGTATTTAGGTGTCTTATTGACCCTGTCCACTCAGCAGCTAGTACCAAAGAATTTCAAATCCTTGTGCATGGAGCTTAAGGCAGATTATGACTCTCTAGCTTCTCATGATTTATCCTGGGTGGCTAGAATAAATGTGGTCAAGATGTTAATTCTACCAAAAATCTTGTATAAGTTTCAATGTCTTCCTGTATGCATTCCTATGTGCCTGTTGGATCGCTTGCAGTCAGATATGCTTAAATTTATATGGGCTCGGTCCAGACCCAGAATTTGTAAAGTTGCATTATACCCTGCTTTGAAGAAAGGGGGTTGGGTGTACCGAACTTAAGGACATACTATTGGGCTTCTCTAATGTCTCAAGTCAGGGAATGGTGGCGTCCCTCTGGTCCTCAGAGGTGGCTCCAACTGGAATCTGGGTTGCTGAATGGCTCCTCTCTTAAGGGGTTCTTGGCCGCTCAGATTTTGAATAAGTTTCCTGCAACGCTAACAACGGGTCCTATGATGGCTTCGGCGAGGGCGTGGCGTAGGTTATTGGATAACTTTCACTTTGCGAAATTTATAGATTGGAGAACACTTCCTCTGCGAGCAATGGAACACATTATCCCGGGTCTAACTCTGTCCTTGTGGCATGCCAAGGGTGTGGAATCTTTGGGACATTTATATGAAAGTCACAGACTGGTTCCATTTGAGGCTCTACACACTAGGTATGGCATACCAAATACCCGATTTTTCCAATATCTCCAAATTAGAAATTTCCTGTCCTCTCTTCTGAGTTTTGTGTTTGAACTCCCTGATACTACAAAGGAGGGGATGGTGAAATTTTTTACCACGTCCCCTTCAGCCAAACGAGGTCTGTCGATTATGTATTCTGCTCTACTGTACCCTGATTATGACCGTAAATTGCCTTTTATGTTGTCGTGGGAAGCGGAACTTAATTCCACCTTCTCCTTTTCGGAATGGCAAAAGGCCCTTCTTTGGGCGGTCATACCCTCTAAGTGCATCAATCACGCAGAACAGAATAGAAAAATCCAATTAAGATGGTATCTGACCCCTGACAGGATTGCTCACGTCTCGTGTGACTATTCACCATTATGTTGGCGTGGCTGTGGTTATAGGGGTACCCCAGCTCATATGTGGTGGTTTTGTCCCTGCATCAGGCCCTTGTGGTATAAAGTGCAGAATATGTGGTTTAAAGCTACGAATCTTAACTCTCCTCTAACACCCCAATTGGCAATTCTGGGTATAGGCCTTTCCGACATTCCTGCAGACCGTAGATGGGTAACGGCTCACATACTTACTGCTACCCGTAAGGTGATTGCTCGCTATTGGAAACAGGGTGTTACTCCTCGGGTCTCGGAAGTGAAGCTGTTGGTAAATCAGCACATGCAGCATGAGATTGTGTTCGCTTCTGATCTTAAAACTCGGGTTAAAATTATGAATCAATGGCTCTACTGGATCTCTAGTATTTACGCCACTCCTCTCCCTGAGGCCATCCTATGAGCCCGGCTAAGAGAGTCCTTCATACTTCATAATGTACTCTTTGTATTGCTACTCTTTTGTTTGTTTTTGGTATACTGCACTCCTTTCCCCCCTTCCCTCCCTCTGCCTCTCCCTCCTTTCCCCCCTATTTTTCCGCTCTCTCTCCTTTAGATTCCTCTATCCTTTTTCTCCTTCCTTCTCCTTGCACATCGTGACTGCCACTATTGTACAATCATTGATAAATTCAAAGATTTATGATGTTCTTTTTTCTATAACAATGTGGCTTTACTCCGCTATTGTTTACTGGTTGTTTAGGTGGCTGCGTCCGCCTCTTTGTTCTTACGCTTGAAAAAATTCTATCAATAAAAATTTATTGAATAATAAAAGCAAGGAACTCACTCTGGCTCCCCCTGCTCCCTCTTCTGCTGCTGCCTCGGCCTCTTCCCCCGCCTCGGGAGGAATGTTGGCACCTGCCGCCCACCAAACAGAGGATGTGCCACCGACAACACCACCTGCGTCACCAGGCATCTCCACCATGTCACACGGCAGCGTTCAGCTCTCCATCTCACAAACCTTGGAGAGAAAGCATAAATTCCCACCTAGCCACCCTCGAGCCCTGGGCCTGAATGCCAGCATTTCTAAACTCCTGACCTTTGAAATGCTGTCATTCAGGCTGGTGGACACAGACAGCTTCAAGCAGCTGATGTCCATGGCTGTCCCACAGTATGTTGTTCCCAGCCGCCACTACTTCTCCAAGACAGCTGTGCCTTCCCTGCACAACCAAGTATCCGATAAAATCAAGTGTGCACTGCGCAACGCCATCTGTGGCAAGGTCCACCTAACCACAGATACGTGGACCAGTAAGCACGGCCAGGGATGCTATATCTCCCTAACTGCACACTGGGTAGTTGCGGCTGGGCCCCAGGTGGAGAGTTCCTTGGCGCATGTCCTTCCGCCGCCAAGGATCGCAGGGCATCATTCTTTGCCTCCTGTAGCCTCCTCCTCCTACTCGGCTTCCTCCTCCTCTGCTTCCACCAGCTCATCCAGTCAGCCACACACCTTCACCAACAACTTTAGCACAGCCCGAGGTAAACGTCAGCAGGCCATTCTGAAACTCATATGTTTGGGGGACAGGCCCCACACCGCGAAGGAGTTATGGCAGGGTATTGAACAACAGACAGACCAGTGGTTTCTGCCAGTGGGCCTCAAGCCCGGCCTGGTGGTGTGCGATAATGGGCAAAATCTCGTCGCAGCTCTGGGACTAGCCGGTTTGACGCACATCCCTTGCCTGGCGCATGTGCTGAATTTGGTGGTGCGTAAGTTCATTCACAACTACCCCGACATGTCAGAGCTGCTGCATAAAGTGCGGGCCGTCTGTGCCCGCTTCCGGCGTTCACATCCTGCTGCTGCTCGCCTGTCTGCGCTACAGCGTAACTTCAGCCTTCTTGCTCACCGCCTCATATGCGAAGTGCCCACCAGGTGGAACTCCACCTTGCACATGCTGGAGAGACTGTGCGAGCAGCAGCAGGCCATAGTGGAGTTTCAGCTGCAGCATGCACCCGTCAGTCGCACTGCGGAACAGTACCACTTCAACACCAATGATTGGGCCTCCATGCGAGACCTGTGTGCCCTGTTGCGCTGTTTCGAGTACTCCACCAACATGGCCAGTGGCGATGACACTGTTATCAGCGTTACAATACCACTTCTATGTCTCCTTGAGAAAATGCTTAGGGCGATGATGGAAGTGGAGGTGGCCCAGGAGGAGGAGGAGGAGGAGGAGGATGAGGGGTCTTTTTAGCACTTTCAGGCCAGTCTGTTAGAAGTGGCTCAGAGGGAGTTTTTTTGCAACTGCAGAGGCCAGGTACAAATGTGGCCAGCCAGGGCCCACTACTGGAGGATGAGGAGTAGGTGCAGGAGGATGAGGATAAAGCAGGTTCACAGCGGGGTGGCAACCAGCACAGCTCAGGCCCATCACTGGTGCGTGGCTGGGGGGAAAAGGAACCTCTGGGGAGCCTGGCACACATGAGCGACTACATGCTGCAGTGCCTGCGCAACGACAGCAGAGTTGCCCACATTTTAACGTGTGCGGACTACTGGGTTGCCACCCTGCTGGATCCCCGGTACAAAGACAATGTGCCCACCTTACTTCCTGCACTGGAGCATGATAGGAAGATGCGCGAGTACAAGCGCACGCTGGTAGACGCGCTCCTGAGAGCATTCCCAAATGTCACAGGGGAACAGGTGGAAGCCCAAGGCGAAGGCAGGGGAGGAGCAAGAGGTGGCCAACGCAGCTGTGTCACGGCCAGCTCCTCTGAGGGCATGGTTAGCATGGCAGAAATGTGGAAAAGTTTTGTCTCCACGCCACAGCTAACTGCACCACCACCTGATACGGAACGTGTTAGCAAGAGGCAGCATTTCACTAACATGGTTGAACAGTATGTCTGATCACCCCTCCACGTACTGACTGATGGTTTGGCCCCATTCAACTTCTGGGTCTCCAAATTGTCCACATGGCCAGAGTTAGCATTTTATGCCTTGGAGGTGCTGTCCTGCCCGGCGGCCAGCATTTTGTCTGAACGTGTATTCAGCACGGCAGGAAGGCAGGGGGCGTCATTACTGACAAACGCAGCTGCCTGTCCACAGTCAATGTGACGTTCATAAAAATGAACCAGGCATGGATCCCACAGGACCTGTCCCTGCCTTGTGCAGAATAGACATTTATAACTGCCTCCCCCTCAACAATGTATTCTTGTACTCCGGGGCACTACTTTATTGAATCCTCATTTTTTTAACTTTACCATGATCTTGCAGTGCAACCCAAAGTTGAATGAACCTCTCCTCAATCTGGGCACCGGGCCTAAATAACTGAAAGTGGCCTGTTACAATGGTGGGTGACATGAAGCCTGAACCTCTGCCATGCGACCTCTCTCCTCTGTCTGGGTGCTGGGGCCTAAATAACTGAAAGTGGCCTTCTCCAGTGGTGGGTGATATGACGCCTTATTCCTTGCTGTGGGACCTCTCTCCTCTGTCTGGATGCTGGGGACTAAATAACTGAAAGTGGCCTTCTCCAGTGGTGGGTGATATGACGCCTTATTCCTTGCTGTGGGACCTCTCTCCTCTGTCTGGGTGCTGGGGCCTAAATAACTGAAAGTGGCCTTCTCCAGTGGTGGGTGATATGACGCCTTATTCCTTGCTGTGGGACCTCTCTCCTCTGTCTGGGTGCTGGGGCCTAAATATCTGGAAGTGGCCTTCTCCAGTGGTGGGTGATATAACGCCTTATTCCTTGCTGTGGGACCTCTCTCCTCTGTCTGGGTGCTGGGCCTAAATAACTGAAATTGCCTTCTCCAGTGGTGGGTGATATGACGCCTTATTCCTTGCTGTGGCACCTCTCTCCTCTGTCTGGGTGCTGGGGCCTAAATAACTGAAAGTGGCCTTCTCCAGTGGTGGGTGATATGACGCCTTATTCCTTGCTGTGGGACCTCTCTCCTTTGTCTGGGTGCTGGGGCCTAAAAAACTGAAAGTGGCCTTCTCCAGTGGTGGGTGATATGACGCCTTATTCCTTGCTGTGGGACCTCTCTCCTCTGTCTGGGTGCTGGGCACTAAATATCTGGAAGTGGCCTTCTCCAGTGGTGGGTGATATGACGCCTTATTCCTTGCTGTGGGACCTCTCTCCTCTGTCTGGGTGCTGGGCCTAAATAACTGAAAGTGGCCTTCTCCAGTGGTGGGTGATATGACGCCTTATTCCTTGCTGTGGGACCTCTCCTCTGTCTGGGTGCTGGGGCCTAAATAACTGAAAGTGGCCTTCTCCAGTGGTGGGTGATATGACGCCTTATTCCTTGCTGTGGGACCTCTCTCCTCTGTCTGGGTGCTGGGCCTAAATAACTGAAAGTGGCCTTCTCCAGTGGTGGGTGATATGACGCCTTATTCCTTGCTGTGGGACCTCTCTCCTCTGTCTGGGTGCTGGGGCCTAAATAACTGAAAGTGGCCTTCTCCAGTGGTGGGTGATATGACGCCTTATTCCTTGCTGTGGGACCTCTCTCCTTTGTCTGGGTGCTGGGGCCTAAATAACTGAAAGTGGCCTTCTCCAGTGGTGGGTGATATGACGCCTTATTCCTTGCTGTGGGACCTCTCTCCTCTGTCTGGGTGCTGGGGCCTAAATATCTGGAAGTGGCCTTCTCCAGTGGTGGGTGATATGACGCCTTATTCCTTGCTGTGGGACCTCTCTCCTCTGTCTGGGTGCTGGGGACTAAATAACTGAAAGTGGCCTTCTCCAGTGGTGGGTGATATGATGCCTTATTCCTTGCTGTGGGACCTCTCTCCTCTGTCTGGGTGCTGGGGCCTAAATATCTGAAAGTGGCCTTCTCCAGTGGTGGGTGATATGACGCCTTATTCCTTGCTGTGGGACCTCTCTCCTCTGTCTGGGTGCTGGGCCTAAATAACTGAAAGTAGCCTTCTCCAGTGGTGTTTGATATGACGCCTTATTCCTTGCTGTGGGACCTCTCTCCTCTGTCTGGGTGCTGGGGCCTAAATATCTGGAAGTGGCCTTCTCCAGTGGTGGGTGATATGACGCCTTATTCCTTGCTGTGGGACCTCTCTCCTCTGTCTGGGTGCTGGGCCTAAATAACTGAAAGTGGCCTTCTCCAGTGGTGGGTGATATGACGCCTTATTCCTTGCTGTGGGACCTCTCTCCTCTGTCTGGGTGCTGGGGCCTAAATAACTGAAAGTGGCCTTCTCCAGTGGTGGGTGATATGACGCATGATTCTTTGCTATGGGACCTCTCTCCAATTGATATTGGTTAATTTTTATTTATTTTATTTTATTTTAATTCATTTCCCTATCCACATTTGTTTGCAGGGCATTTACCTACATTTTGCTGCCTTTTGCAGCCCTCTAGCCCTTTCCTGGACTATTTTACAGCCTTTTAGTGCCTAAAAGTTCGGTTCCCCATTGACTTCAATGGGGTTCGGGTTCAGGATAAAGTTTGGGTCGAGTTCGGATCCCGAACCCAAACATTTTCGGGAAGTTCGGCCGAACTTCTAGAACCCGAACATCCAGGTGTTCGCTCATCTCTATTCCCCATCTTACACTGATTTGTTTTATTCTCAATTGTAAATGGGGTCGCAGCTTAAACATTTGTAAAATACATTCATTTCTGCAACACAAAAGATACCACTTATGTGAACAAACTAAATACAAATATTATACAGGCTAATTGAGATGATAGGTATCTATACATTCGTGGTCAGGAGTTTTGAGACTGACACAAATTTTGGTTTTCATAATTTTAATGGTGGCAATTTGAATTAAAAGGGTTTTCCAAGATTTTTATAGTGACCTAGTGACCTATCCTCAGAACAGGTCATAAGTATCTGATTGATGTGGGTCTGACACCCAGGACCCCACCGTTCAGCTGTTTTGAGACTGTACCGGCACTCCTGTGAGCACCTCTGCCTTCTGGCAGCTCACCATGCACAGTGCCGTACAGAGTATACCATTCAAGTACAGGGGTTGCTTCAATTTCAAGTGAGCACACGCACAATTAAGTGTCTATGCCTATGGTATCAAAACACTCTCCCAGACCAAATTCTTCCAACTATCCAGGAGCAATTTGGTGATAAACATAGCATTTACCAGCATGATGGAACATCAGAGCACAAGGTAAAAAAACAACCGTTACTCAATCCCATTGTGAATCTTTGGTCAAGCCCCAAAAAGTGGATGGACAAACACACAAAAATTGTCATAAACTTCAAGCACTGACTAGGCAAGAATAGTTATCAGCCAGGATTTGGATCATAGGAGAAAAATGGAGATAAGAACCTTATTTCCGGCGCTGCCAAGGATGACGGAATGATGCGATGTCTTTTAAAAGGTACTTTATTCGTCTACGCGTTTCAGGGGTGAAAGTCCCCCCGTCTTCAGGACAGTAATACATACATATTGGCGCTCAAACCTGGGAGAGGTGGGAGGAAGGGGGAGGGGGGGAGGAAGCCCAAACCTGGGAGAGGGGGGAGGAGGGAGGATTCCTGGGGATGTGTCTGGGGTACACTCCACGAATACCATGTTAAAGGTAATGTTTGTCCAAACCCTCCTTTTCATTGACGTAAGGCTTGCTATTTTGGTGACGTGTAGCTGGTAGGAGTGTTTGTGCCCATATCCCCGCTCCTGTAGGAGCGTGATTGGTGGATGGTAGTCATAGAAATTGGAATGTTGTACCTGGTTTGGGAGGAATCGCAATCTTGTGGTAAGTTCCGGGGGTAATATTGCTTCCATATTGCACTCGGGTGTCCAATTAGAACTAGGTTTAGTTGCATATCGAGATTGTACTGTAGTTCGATGTATGCAAATGGCAGCGCTACTATATCACAGCTTCATGTTATATATGGGAGCAATAGTGCTCCTGGATCCACTGATGGGATGTCGGTAAAATCCGCTGGTGGCGTGCGTAGGGTAAAACGGTGTGCGGGACATATAATATGGTTAAAGACAATTGGAGGAATAGTACTCATCGAAGAAGTAATCGAAAAAAATAAATAAAAAAATTAAAAAAAAATTAAAAAAAAATTCTCTTTTTTTTTTTTTTCTTTTTTTCTTCCCTTCTTCCTTTCCCTCTCCTCCTTCCTCTTCTCCCCTCCTTCCCCTTCCTTTCCTCTCCCCTTTATTAGTCGAAAAAATATTGGAGAAAAAAAGATCAAAAAAATATATTCAAAAGACAGCATTTGTATAATTAAAATTCTTTGATGAATAAATAGTAAACTATAATATAATAATAAAAGATATAGTAAAATTGGTAAGACTTGAATTTCTTGCTCAGTTTTGTATACATAATATCTATGGCCTGTATGGTATATGTTAGGTAGCAATGTGTATAGGCCAATGGCATGATACATAATATCTATTGTCTATATGCTAACTATTTTACTGAATATTGAGTCGCATAGATCACAGTTTTTAGAGATTGGGAGAAAATGGGGGTCCATTACAGTATGGTCTCATTCATTTCATTTAGTCCATGCGGGGATAACGTGTCCAACTGGTGGATCCAAAAAACTTCCCTCTTCTGCAGATTGTCGAACCTATTGTACGGGTTTTCCGGAACCTGTTCTATAGGTGTCACTTGGAAGCGGTGTTTTTCTTTTTCTTTGGTTGTACTGCAGTGTCTGGATAGACTGTGCTTAGGGTATAGTCTCTGGATGTTGTAGCGATGTTGGTTAATGCGACAGTGTAAAGGCTGTGTGGTACGGCCTACATATTGCAGGCCGCACTGGCATTCAATAAGATATATAACATAATCACTGTGGCATGTCAGACGGGTTTTTATGGGGAATATTGCCCCGTTATGTTTGGACTTAAATGTAGTCTGTTTGTGTGTAATGATCTTACAGCATAGGCACCTATTTGCTGTGCACCTAAAAACTCCTACTTTTAGTGGTCCAGTTCGTAATGGATTTTGATTTTTCTTAGTCATAGTTTTGTTATGCTGTCGTAGTTTGCTTGGGGCAAGGATGCTCTTAATTGTTGGTGCTCGTCTATATGTGATCCTGGGTATCTTTGATATATATTTTGCCAGGTATGGGTCCTGTAACAGTATATGCCAATGTTTTTTGAGAATGGACTGGATATATTTATTGGACGTGCTGTATTGAGTGATGAGATTGGTATGGTGTTGTTCATTTGATGTTCTGGGTAATGTTTTTAGATGTTCTTCCTGAGTATTGGTTTTACATCTATCTAGAGCATTTTTGATTAATTGTTTTGGATAGCCTTTGTCGATAAATCTCTTTTTCAGTATGTTTGCTTGCGTGTAGAAATCCCTGTTGTTGGTACAATTTCGGCGGATTCTTTTATATTGGCTGTACGGTATATTACCGTACCTCTCCCACCTCTCCCAGGTTTGAGCGCCAAATCACACAACACATGTTGATATAAATGCTTGCAGTGCATTTTACTATGTATGTATTACTGTCCTGAAGACGGGGGGACTTTCACCCCTGAAACGCGTAGACGAATAAAGTACCTTTTAAAAGACATCGTATCATTCCGTCATCCTTGGCAGCGCCGGAAATAAGGTTCTTATCTCCATTTTCTCCTATGATCTACCTCCACTCCAGCACTCACACTCTCTGAGTACAGGAAGGAACCCAGGCTGCAGCCAAGCCCCCATGTGCTGGTCGGGATAATATACCAGCAGGAGCTCATATAGCTGTTGTGACTCATTCACAACAGCCTCTGGTAAGCAGATTTTATTATATCTCTTGCGTCACCATTCGTAACAACACCACACATGAGGCGCGGTCCTCTCTCTCTGTTTTTATCTTACATATCAGCCAGGATTTGACATAGAAGGTGATATCCACCATAGAAAGTATTGAAAAAAGAAGGCTCAGCACTGGAAATATTGATTCTCTCTACATAAACCTGGTGTATTTGTCAATAAAAGTTAAAAAAAATATATGAAATGCTTATAATTGTACTTCAATTTAACATTTGCCTAAAATATCTAAAAACATGGAAGAACCTGAATCCATGATTATATGATGTTATCAGAATTTGATGGTGCAGCTTTTCTCTATGCTTCACACTTTGAGCGGAAGGTTGATTCTTAAGGGACTAGACTTAGGGCTCATTCACATGTTTGCTAAATATTTTCATTGTTCTCCTCCATTATAAGAGCAAAACACTAAAAAATTAAGGCCTCATACACACTGCCGTTGTGCAGCCATTCCGTGCATTGGGCACCACAATTTGCGGTCCCCAATGCATGGGCAACATGCGTGTGGTGGCCGGGACAGATCGAGACCTATTCAACTTGAATGTGTCAGTGATCCGTCCGCATTATAAAAAAATAGAACATGTTGAATAGGTCTGAATGGGTCCGTAATGCGGGGAGCACGTAGGCGGTGCCCACCCATTGCGGACCGGCTGTTTGTGGCCCGCAATACGGCCACGGCCGGGCAACGGCCGTGTGCATGAGGCCTAAAGCTGTGGTCCATTGCATAATTATAATTGGCTAATATGGAGTCTGTTGGATTTCCAAAATAGTGCAGTATGCTGTGCTATTTTCCTGCCTTTCTAACAGAGTCTAATGGTGCCTCTAATGTAGCTGTGAATGAAGCCTCACTCTATGTTCTACAGCTGTGCTGCCTGTATCAGTGATAACATCTAACCTTACCCTGGAGAGAAAGGGCAAAATAAGTAAACTCTCTCCATTTACTCTGGTTTCCTGGAATCCTCTATAAATTGGTGTCATCCATAATCACACCACAACGAAAAGAATGCATGCTAGGTTGCAGGGCTGGTCTTTTTGACACCCCACCTATACATGCATACCAAAGCTGCGGTCACTCATTTGTTGTTACATCATGTGTTTTACTCTGCTCCCACTCAAAGCTGCATTTTCCTGTTCATTGCTACATCATGGTTTTACTCAATAACCTCACAGGGGCAGTCTGCACCCACCACTCTGGTACCTCTCTCCCGACGAACATAACTGCGTTCTTTTCAGGCTTACTTTCCTTTCCTCGGTGGTCTGTTACATTCCATAGGCCTACTTTTCTGTTCACTTCAGAAAAAAAATATATATTAGTTTGGTCTTCTTCAATCCTAGTTCACATTCGCTCAGACTGGTCTCCTTTTACTTCTGGTTCGTATTCACTCAGATTGGTCTCCTGCCCCAGTTCGCCAAACAGCTCCTCAGCAGAGGTCAGTGGGCCAATAGGAGTACTTTTCCTACTATGTTTTCACAAGCTGTTCATTTGTATGTCACGATAAGAGACTTCTCTTAGCGAACTTGCAATGCCTGAGGCTCTTGTTTTTCTCCCATCTCTGTTTCAATTTCATGTTTACGTTTTATGGTTCGAGGTGGTTAGTGTTTTATGTATGCACGTGCTTCGGATTACTAATGTCTATATTTTCAACACCTGTTTCTCAGGCCACCTTCTAGCCAATCCAATCATTCAAGTTGCTTACATTTTAATTACTTATCGTCACCACAATGTCATCCAGATCATCTCTCGGCTTTGGCGGTCCTATGACTGCTTCGGCCTCTGGCTTTGGGGGCCCTATGACTGATCCGGCCTCATGGCTCCGGGGGCCCCATGACCGTTTTTCATGTTTTGTTTGTTAGGGGTACAACATGGTTGTAGGCTGGTTAGTGTACCAGGTTTGCTGTTGGAGGGGGTCATGGTTATGCGAGTCCCCAAGGCATTCTGGTGCTGCATAAGTGGTTTATTTAAAAAAAAAAAAAGCCATAAGAGGCTTGCACGAGTGGCTCTTCGCTTATAGGACCTCACGATTGGCACCGACACTTGTAGTTCGCATGGCCATCTGATACTATTTTCCATGGCACACCTTTCAGAAGTTTTCTTTTGTTCATTTATATTTTACAGATTAGTATTTGCGGTTCATTTCAGCCTCATTTCATTAAGAAGCTTTACCCAATGTCTTTGTCTTTTTAGGTTATCGAGTCCCGGTTTATTACTAAACCCATCGGGTTAAGCCCCAATCTTTTCCCCAGCCGTCCTTAATTCTTAAGGTTCGCATCCCGGCAGCTGCCCGGCCCCATGGGCCCCTGGCGGTTGCTTCAGCCCCATGGCTTCAGGGGTCCGGCCAATGGTTGTCTGTCCACCTGTGCAGCTATGCTTTTGGTTTTGAATGTCTCACATCTTTACCTGCTTGCCAGCTTATGTTATTTAGGTTTCATTTTAGTTAATGTCCGTTATTATCTCCATTTTCTGTCACGTTTCCCTTCGTCTTTTCAGGTAACGCAGTTGAACTCATGTTGGGGGTCACCTTCCACGTCGGTCAGGTCTCGTTCCTAACGATATTTTGCCTGGCATGTTATTCAGGCCACGTAGTTTATCTTAGGTATAGCCTGCCACATCGGTCAGGCTCATGGTTTAATTTCACCTGCACCTTATTCAGGTCACTTATTATAGTTATAATTTCTTGATAAAAAAAAAAAAAACTCGGCCCGATGGCTTCGGGGGCCTGATGACAGCTTCAGCCCCATGGCTACGGGGACCCGATGACAGCTTCGGCCCCATGGCTTCGGGGCCCCGATGACTGTTTTCAGACCTGCTGGGCTGATTTCCTGGTTGGTTGTCCATCTAGGCTGATTTTGCCCGTATGTATCACATACATACCAGCTTCCCTAATCTCCTAATAATCCATTTTGATCGCTCACTTTATGTTTTTGTCTGTAAACTGGTCCGGTTCGCCCTACAGCATCATTGTCATGTCTTACACAGATATTTTGTCTTGCTTTATTTGTTCATGCTTTCGTTCAGGTCTTGCCAGAGGAGGAACAAGTAATTCTCTCATTCTCTCATTCTCTCAAGGTAATTCTCTCTAGCATTTCAGTCTCTGATCGTAGTCGATCATATCTTGTCAACCAGGTCCCAGCGCAAATCTTTGCCTTTTTACTACGATCAGGAATTCATTTTCGCCGGTAGCTTTATTGCAATTGCATTCCCTCACTCATGGACAGAATCTTGTATATTATGGCTTCGTAGCTTCTTGCCGCACTAACCTCAGACTCCCTACAACCATGTTGAATCGGGTTTTGGACAAGGTCCAGCATTCCCTCACGGTAGAAGATTCAGATAGTAGGTCGGTCTTCATGTCTCAGGCATTAAAACAATTCTCAGGGGTACACAGAAGAACAACGCGCGGACCACGGCTAGCAGATAGCTGTTGTCTGGGGAACTATTCAAGGATTCTCTTTCTATCTACATGGTTCTTTTTGGCCCTCATTCCTGCATAGTACAGGCAGTCAGGTTTCGGTTCCACGATCTCATGAGGCTAGGGCATTGCCAGTACTCGCACTAGAACCAAAACTTTACAAGGTTCAGTTGGTTTTTTATGATCCATTTCACAACGTATCCCTGGTCCTCCATTCCGCTTTGGGGCAGTATCCGCAATATTGAGCATCATGTCTCCGGCCTTGTCATCCACAAGAAGGGTTGTAGGTCTCCTTCTGGTCTTGCCTCGTACACCCCGAATTTTCGCTCAAGACCCCCGACGCCCTGCAGTTGGCTTGGGGATTATTTTGCACATGCCATTAGAGTTCCTTTTCTACCCTACTTGGCTTGGTTTTTGCCCACTTATAGGCCTACCCACGATCATGGCTTAGGGCACACAACAAGCCATTTAGTCAGGTTAGCTAAGATACGCCTAGCTGGGTTAGGTTGTTCCCGTTGTTTCTCTCCCTAGGGTTTTTCGGATATCTCTTGGCCGTAGCCATGACCACAAATACAATAAACACTAGCTTCTTTAAGATTCACTAGCTAAAGCTCATGATTAAATCCTTCTATGACATGAGTATAAACAAGCATTGCTCTTAAAGGCAATGAATATCTATTCTAACTAATGCAAGTAGAGATCCATGTTTTATACCCATGAAATAAGCATATGTAATGGTTTATACGGTTTATAATCATGAAAAGCATAACAAGCAGCAACCGCTGCATCCCCCAGTGGCTCCTATTCCTTTTTCCTGCAGTCAAGGCTCCACCATCTCAGCATAAGGGAACTTTCTTTCCTTCCCACCATCTACTGGTCCTGATGTTCCTGCTCCTCGTCCTCTTACTCCTTGTCATGCACTTTGTCAGCATCAGATCATCGAAGCGATTGCAAAAAGACAACAATACGCATGCACTCATCCAACGGCGCAGAAGCTGAATGTGCTCCTGACCAAGTTGCTGGTAGAGCAGTCCATCTCTTTCCAAGTGGTGGACTCTGCACTTTTCAGAGAACTGATGGCTTGTGCCGAGCCAAGGTGGAGAGTCCCAAGCCGTCATTTCTTTGTGAAAAAGGCAGTACCAGCCCTGCACACCTACTGTATATTGAAAAGAATGTGGGCCAGTCCATGAGCCTGTCGGTGTCCTCTAGTTCACGGCAAAGCAGATGTGTGAAACTGTAACTATGGTCAAGGACAATTTATGTCCTTTGCGGCCCACTGAGTAAATGTGGTTCCTACCCAGGCACACCAGCAACTTGGCCAGGTGAAGGCACTGCAGCCTCCACATTCTCAAGCTGTGTTCTACGCCAATGTCCTCCTCTGCTACCTTCTCCACTGTGTCCTCAACCTCCACTGCAGGAACAATTCAGAGTGCTCCTGCAGGATAACACATGTGCAAGGCGGTGTCATGCTGTTCTGCACTTAGTTTGCCTGGGAAAATGTAGTCACACAGGGGATGAACTGTTCCTCGTCCTACATCAAGAATTCGAATCCTGGCTTTGTCCTCAGCAACTCAAAATTGCAACCATGGTCACCAACAAGGAGAAGAACATGGTGTCGGCGCTGTGTCAAGGAGGGCTGAGTCATATGCCCTGCATGATGCACATGTTTAATCTGATTTCCACACATATAAAAGGGGGCACACAATCATCAAATGTAGGAGTGCAACAGTGGTCAGAAACACCATAATCTGAAAACCACGACCACAAGAGAGTCAAGATGACCACTATAAAATTGCACATCCACCAGATACTTAATATAAAACTGAAGTTTATTGTATCAAAGAAGACAAAAAACACACAAACACTTTAAAAATTGTATACAATGAGGCCAAAGTGTCAGTATAAAATCAACTGACACATTCACAGAGTCCACACATAACCTTGAATATAGGTAAAACATGTATATGCCAGCTAAATGGTACAAACACATTCAAGATAATGAAACAATTCCTCATACACAAAGATGGTTTAAAGTGTCTATCAGATCCAATAAGGCCAATATATGAATGCCAAAACCTGTGTGACCGCTGGCGTGTGGACTCCGGCTGAGTAACAAAACGCCCCACACGTTTCGCCGGCAACCTCCGGCTTCGTCAGGGGTAAAGGTGTCCTGTATGCTAATGTCTCTTATATTCATCTGGAAATAACATAATCATGGGTCTCACCTGCTAGAAGAATGTGTATGCGTCTTCATGGCGTGCCCAGCGCTAGACTGCGCCTGCGCAAGGAGGTGGCTAAGTGGTGAGATCACATGTCCGGAAGTGTGCTCAATTCTGTTGAAAAGCAAATGCGTCTCAAACACAGGAAGAACATCAAGTCACATGATCGGAACCCTCTCGTTAGTGAAGTATGCATATATATTAATGGATCAAAGGGTATATGTAAACATATTTGTCAGAGCTACACTTCTCAAATGTATAATGTACCTGTAAACCAGCAACAAAGAATTTTTAATGAATTATTTGAGAGCGAGGAGGATGTGTATACAGCGGGACCTGCAATGTTCTCATGCTCCATAAGCAAATCTTTCAATAATAATAATTAAAAATTAAACAATCCACAGAATTACAGGTGCATAATAAATACCCAAAAACAATTCATATGTATCATTATATCATAATTTGGTGAACCTTAAATTCATGTGGTTTGTTAATTGACAAATGAACCGGAAGTGTGCTCAATTCTGTTGGAACGCAAATGCGTCTCAAATACAGGAAGAGCATCAAATCACATGATCGGAACCCTCTCATTAATAAAATATGTATATATATCAATAAATCAAAGAGTATATGTAAACATATTTAACAAAACTACACTTCTAAAATGTAAAATGTACCTGTAAAGAAGCAACGATGAATTTTTGATAAATTATTTGAAAGCAAAGAGGATGTATTTATAGCGGGACCTGCAATGTCTTCATGCTCTATAAGCTTATAGGCTAACTGTTAGCTTGGAATGTGCAATAAAGTGATAAGTGCATGGTGAAAAATGACAAAAAAAAAAAAAAAAGGACATACATATAGAAGCAAATCTTACAATAATCATGATTGAATAATCAACAGAATTATACGTGCATAATAAATACCCAAAATCGATTCATATATGTCATTATATCATGATTGAGTGAATCCTTAAAGTATAACTGTCAAATTTTTTTTTTTTTTACTATTGGATTCTGGTGATTAATATTACCTTGTTGGCCCTGTTTTAATTTCTGATTCTTAAATAAATAACCCCTAAAAGCCACCTAAAAGTCCCCAGTATTGGCTATTGTTACCTGAGATAAAATCAGGTTGCTATGCTCCTTCCGTCTACCAGATGAGGACGGAGCACGCTTCGTGCACTGGGAACTGACAGTGAGTCAACATTGTAAGGGAATGTATAAAAAGCCAGGTTCTTCTTGACAGGAGATAACAGTGCTGGGCTGTGTGTATGAACTTCTCCACATGCCTGTGCTTGGCAGACACTCCCTTAGCAGTTCTGGAGAATATACAGCTCAGAGAAGATATGTCAGCTGCTCAGTGTATAAATGAAAGCCTTATCTGATAAGAGGAGAGCTTGTAGAAGGACTACAGGCTTCAGCCAGACCTGGGAACTTCACTGCAAGACCTCCCTATACAGAGCTGGTCTTCACTAACTTCACTGCTGGTGTCCTATGGATTAGCCTCAGGGCTGAGGGCAGCCATCTTAACAGAATAGTGAAGTTGCAGTTTTATGCAGACTGGTTGCTAAGGGCTGAATCTTATTAAGTAAGGGGTAAGAAAGTCTAATAGTTATTGATTCAGGTATATTATCATATTAGTAACTACATATATGAAAACTGAAATTTGGGTCTAAATGTGACAGTTATCCTTTAAATTCATGTGGTTTGTTCATTGGCCAATGAACTAAAAAAAAAAAAAAAAAAAAAAAAAGGTGTGTATGAAATGTACAGAAAACACACAAAAAACTATGATGGTAATGAATAGAAAAAATGAAAAACTAATGTGTGTGAAAAAATAAGTGAAACCTGTTGGATAAAAAGTGATTAAACAAGTGAAAATAAGGGGTTTAACTATAGAAACCCACGAAAGTGAGTTCTTCGTTCAAACCCTGCGGTGCTAGTGATTTAAGGGTGAAAATCCATCTGGATTCCAGACGTAATAATTGTGAGGTAACAGAGCCTCCCCTTATGTTCTGCTGTACTAATGCAAGTCCTGCAATTCTTAAACCTCGTGTATTGCATTGATGTTGATCCAAAAAATGTGCAGCCACTGAGGTCAGAGCTTTTTCTCCCCGCTCCCTGTCTCGCCTGGCCAGTGAGATCATAGAAAGATGTTGCTGAATGCGTTTCCGTAATTCTTGACTCGTCTGACCGACATAAATTTTTCCACATTTGCATATGAGTGCATATACCACATTCTTAGTGCGACAATTAATGTAATGTCTGAGACTGATCCTCTCTTGGCCTTCGGAGATATTAAAAGAGTCACCTCCAATCATGAACTGGCAAACATTACAGCCTCCACAGGGATAGGTCCCAAACAACCTACTGCCCCGTCCCTGACTTTGAGTAGGCCTTTGAAAATGACTCCGTGTTAGTTTGTCCCTCAGGTTCGGGGCCCGTCTAGCAATCATGCGAGGATTTGAGTCCACATGTTCTTCCAGTTTGGGATCTGTCGACAGGAGATACCAGTGTGTGTTGAGTAACTTATATAGCTCGGGCCACTGGTTGTTAAATCTGGTGATCAACCGGACTTTCTTATCCGGTACCTTGGGTTTAGGCTGTAATAGATTTTCACGTGCAGAACCCTTCGCATATTCATACGCTTGGGCAACCACTTTTTTGGGGTATCCCCGAGTACGAAAACGGGTTGTCAGTTCTCTAGAAGATTCATTGAAGTCCTGTATGGTTGTACAATTACGTCGTAACCTTAAAAACTGTCCTTTTGGAATACTCTTACGTAGGTGTGAAGGGTGAAAACTACTGAAGTGCAGTAAACTATTGGTGGCCGTCTGTTTTCTATGCAGCGATGTCCGAATCTGGCACCCAACCATGGTGATATTCAGATCAAGGAAATCCATGCCAGAGTTAGAGATCCAAAAATGTATGATGTGCCGGATCACCAGTCTGTGATTTGGATAAAAAGTATTTGGCCGCTTCAATGCCATCTTCATGGGCAATATTGGAGTATAACGACTCTACATCACAAGTCAAGATCAGGGTGTCCGGAGGTAGTCGGAGCGTCTCCAAAGTGTCTATCAATTGCATGGAGTCTCTCAACTAGGATTTCAATCCTTTGGTAACATATAAAATGTTAGTACCACCGGAGATTTGACCTCCAGCAAAACTCTCTCCTTGGAAGTAATGATATGCATTCGAACTGCCGAATCAAGGAGTCTCGTCAATTTTTGTTGAAAAACCTCCTTTGTCGGCCTCTTTAACAATGAAAGCCGTATTGTTCTGCAGCTCCCTCAAGGCCCGATATTCTTCCGCTCTCAAGTTTGTGTGTCTGATGGTAAAACTTCGCAATCCCTGTATCTCTCTAAGCATAGCCTGAATTTTGTTCACCCTCCTGTAAAAGATCCATCAGATCAAAAAGCACCCTTCTCTCATCCTCCGGAAACAAATGTATGGAAGATGGTTGGGAATACAATTTCCTGAAGCACAGTTGTCTGTGTAAGTTTATGAGAAGATAAATTAACAATCTTCAGGGAATCTTGGATGATTAACCCACCAGACTGTGCGTCTAGTGGCGTTTCCTGCAGACAGGTGGAGGTAAGGATTGTTGTTGGTTGTTGTGTCTCTGAGGACCATACGCTCTTTTTCTTGGATTTACGTAATCCTCTCCTGACCCGACGTCGTCGCTTGACTCGGATAAAAAACCATCGCTGATATTACTCACTGATAAGTCGGTGGTCCCAGTTGGGGCCATATTGGACTTCCGTCCAACTGAATTATTTGTTTTGGGGCAACTGCGACCTATATCTCGTGCCTTACCCGAATTGTTTCCATCTGAACGCCAATCCTCGCTCAAAATCTGTCTTGTCTCTGGAATTTTATCTTCTTGCCTGTCATGATCTCTTTATCATAACCCTCCAACGTGGCCTGTAACCTCACATTAAATGCAGTAACCTGTTCCGTATCCATTTTGCTAAGTTTAGCTTCTAGGTCTTTGATCTTAACTAGAGATGGCCCGAACTATCCGCCGGCGAACAGTTCCCGGCGAACATAGCTTGTTCGCGTTCGCCTCTGCCGGGCGAACATATGCGATGTTCGGTCCGCCCCCTATACATCATCATTGAGCAAACTTTGACCCTGTACCTCACAGTCAGCAGACACATTCCAGCCAATCAGCAGCATACCCTCCCTCCCAGACCCTCCCACCTCCTGCACAGCATCCATTTTAGATTCATTCTGAAGCTGCAGTCTTAGTGAGAGGAGGGAGAGTGTAATTGCTGCTGATTTAATTGGGAAATCGATAGCTAGGCTAGTGAATTCAGTGTCCACTCCAGTCCTGAAAGACTCATCTGATCTCTGCTGTAAGGACAGCGTCCTGACAGCACCCCAAAAAGCCCTTTTTAGGGCTGCAACATTAGACTGCTTTTTTTTTTCCTTTATATACATATTGCAGTTGCCTGGCCTGCCTGTGTGTGAGGAGCTGCAGGCCCACAGACTGTAGTGTGCCCACTGCCAGTGCTCACCCCTGTCATCCCGAGTGGCACAGGACTTTGCTTAAAAAATAGGCACTTAATTTTTACACTTTAATCTAAGGTTAGTTGCCTGCCAGTGTGTGTCAGGCTGACTTCCACTGACTGTAGTGTGCCCACTGCCAGTGCCCACCACTCATACCGGCTGGCACAGGACTTTGCATAAAAAAGGCATTTAATTTTTACACTTTAGTGTAATTTCAGCTGCTTGCCTGCTGCTAGTGTGTGTCAGGCCGACTTCAACTGACTGTAGTGTGCCCACTGCCAGTGCTCCACCCCTGTCATCCCGTGTGGCACAGGACTTTGCTTAAAAAAAGGCACTTAATTTTTACACTTTAATCTAAGGTTAGTTGCTTGCCAGTGTGTGTCAGGCTGACTGCCACTGACTGTAGTGTGCCCACTGCCAGTGCCCACCCCTGTCATCCCGTGTGGCACAGTACTTTGCATCAAAAAAGGCATTTAATTTTTACACTTTAGTGTAATTTCAGTTGCTTGCCTGCTGCCAGTGTGTGTCAGGCCCTCTTCCACTGACTGTAGTGTGCCCACTGCCAGTGCCAACCACTGATACCGGGTGGCACAGTAGCTTGCCGATAAATAAGGCATTTAATTTTTAGACAGTAGTCTAAATTCAGTTGCTTGCCTGCTGCCAGTGTGTGTCAGGCCCTCTTCCACTGACTGTAGTGTGCCCACTGCCAGTGCCAACCACTGATACCGGGTGGCATAGTAGCTTGCCGATAAATAAGGCATTTAATTTTTAGACAGTATTCTAAATTCAGTTGCTTGCCTGCTGCCAGTGTGTGTCAGGCCCTCTTCCACTGACTGGAGTGTGCCCACTGCCAGTGCCAACCACTGATACCGGGTGGCACAGTAGCTTGCCGATAAATAAGGCATTTAATTTTTAGACAGTAGTCTAAATTCAGTTGCTTGCCTGCTGCCAGTGTGTGTCAGGCCCGCTTCCACTGACTGTAGTGTGCCCACTGCCAGTGCCAACCACTGATACCGGGTGGCACAGTAGCTTGCCGATAAATAAGGCATTTAATTTTTAGACAGTAGTCTAAATTCAGTTGCTTGCCTGCTGCCAGTGTGTGTCAGGCCGCTTCCACTGACTGTAGTGTGCCCACTGCCAGTGCCAACCACTGATACCGGGTGGCACAGTAGCTTGCCGATAAATAAGGCATTTAATTTTTAGACAGTAGTCTAAATTCAGTTGCTTGCCTGCTGCCAGTGTGTGTCAGGCCCGCTTCCACTGACTGTAGTGTGCCCACTGCCAGTGCCAACCACTGATACCGGGTGGCACAGTAGCTTGCCGATAAATAAGGCATTTAATTTTTAGACAGTAGTCTAAATTCAGTTGCTTGCCTGCTGCCAGTGTGTGTCAGGCCCGCTTCCACTGACTGTAGTGTGCCCACTGCCAGTGCTCAACCACTGATACCGGGTGGCACAGTAGCTTGCCGATAAATAAGGCATTTAATTTTTAGACAGTAGTCTAAATTCAGTTGCTTGCCTGCTGCCAGTGTGTGTCAGGCCCGCTTCCACTGACTGTAGTGTGCCCACTGCCAGTGCCAACCACTGATACCGGGTGGCACAGTAGCTTGCCGATAAATAAGGCATTTAATTTTTAGACAGTAGTCTAAATTCAGTTGCTTGCCTGCTGCCAGTGTGTGTCAGGCCGCTTCCACTGACTGTAGTGTGCCCACTGCCAGTGCCAACCACTGATACCGGGTGGCACAGTAGCTTGCCGATAAATAAGGCATTTAATTTTTAGACAGTAGTCTAAATTCAGTTGCTTGCCTGCTGCCAGTGTGTGTCAGGCCCGCTTCCACTGACTGTAGTGTGCCCACTGCCAGTGCCAACCACTGATACCGGGTGGCACAGTAGCTTGCCGATAAATAAGGCATTTAATTTTTAGACAGTAGTCTAAATTCAGTTGCTTGCCTGCTGCCAGTGTGTGTCAGGCCCTCTTCCACTGACTGTAGTGTGCCCACTGCCAGTGCCAACCACTGATACCGGGTGGCACAGTAGCTTCGCCGATAAATAAGGCATTTCATTTTTAGACAGTAGTCTAAATTCAGTTGCTTGCCTGCTGCCAGTGTGTGTCAGGCCCGCTTCCACTGACTGTAGTGTGCCCACTGCCAGTGCCAACCACTGATACCGGGTGGCACAGTAGCTTGCCGATAAATAAGGCATTTAATTTTTAGACAGTAGTCTAAATTCAGTTGCTTGCCTGCTGCCAGTGTGTGTCAGGCCCGCTTCCACTGACTGTAGTGTGCCCACTGCCAGTGCCAACCACTGATACCGGGTGGCACAGTAGCTTGCCGATAAATAAGGCATTTAATTTTTAGACAGTAGTCTAAATTCAGTTGCTTGCCTGCTGCCAGTGTGTGTCAGGCCCGCTTCCACTGACTGTAGTGTGCCCACTGCCAGTGCCAACCACTGATACCGGGTGGCACAGTAGCTTGCCGATAAATAAGGCATTTCATTTTTAGACAGTAGTCTAAATTCAGTTGCTTGCCTGCTGCCAGTGTGTCTCAGGCCCACTTCCACAGACTGTAGTGTGCCCACTGCCAGTGCCAACCACTCATACCGGGTGGCACAGTACCTAGCACGCGTAGTACCACTTAACTAAAAAAAAAATGACAGGCAGAGGCAGGCCACCCCGCAGGGGCCGTCGTGGTCGTGGTGCTGTGATTTCCACTGTCCCTGGAATAATGCCCAGTTTTCAGAGGCCACGTACCCTGAACCCAAAAAATTCAGAGGACGTAGTTGACTGGCTTAGACAGGACACCCAATCTTCAACAGCTTCCGCTAAGAACCTTGACGCACCATCCTCCTCCAGCTCAGCTTCGGTCACCTGCTCTCAAGTTACCACGCACCCGCCTGTCGCCACCACCACCACTACCACCACAGCCACCACAGCCGCTTCACTTGATCCGTCAGAGGAGTTAGTTACACATCAGTTGGATGCAATTAGTGATGCGCAACCATTATTGCCAGATGATGTAGATTACGGGGATATGTTTCAGTCAGGCAGGATTACACACATGGACGTACAGTGTGATGATGATGATAATCATGTTGTACCCGCTGCTGCTTCCTTTGCTGAGGTGTCAGATACAAGTGAAGCGGTTGATGATGACGATGTGTCCACGGATGCCACGTGGGTGCCTGCTCGAAGAGAAGAAAAGGGGGAAAGTTCTGAAGGGGAGACAGAGAGAATGAGGAGACGAGTTGGAAGCAGGGGGAGGTCGTCGCAAGGAGTTAGTGGCACAGTCAGACAGCATGTATCGGCACCTGGGGTCAGCCAGACAGCACGCCAGTCAACGCATGCTGTTGCCACCACTAGAATGCCGTCATTGCAAAGCTCAGCAGTGTGGCATTTTTTTTGTGTGTCTGCCTCTGATAAAAGCAATGCCATTTGCAACCTGTGCCAAAAGAAACTGAGTCGTGGGAAGTCCAACACCCACCTTGGTACAACTGCTTTGCGAAGGCACATGATCTCACATCACAAACGCCTATGGGATCAACACATGAGTACAAGCAGCACACAAACTCAAAGCCACCATGCTCCTCCTGGTCCAGCATCTTCAGCCACGTCAACCACTGCTGTCCTCCCTGCCCCCTCTCAACCACCCGCCACTCCATCTCTCACCTTCAGCAGTTTCTGCTCATCTGCCCACAGTCAGGTGTCTGTCAAGGACATGTTTGAGCATAAGAAGCCAATGTCACAAAGTCACCCCTTGCCCGGCGACTGACAGCTGGCTTGACGGAACTCTTAGCCCGCCAGCTTTTACCATACCAGCTGGTAGAGTCTGAGGCCTTCAAAAATTTGTCGCTATTGGGACACCACAGTGGAAGGTACCCGGACGAAATTTTTTTCAAAAAGGCAATCCCAAACCTCTACCATGTCATTGAAAAGGAAGTCATGGCATCTCTGGCATACAGTGTTGGTGCAAGGGTCCATCTGACCACTGATACCTGGTCTGCAAAGCACGGTCAGGGCAGGTATATCACGTATACTGCGCATTGGGTCAACCTGCTGACGGCTGACAAGCATGGAATGCGTGGCTCCGCAGCAGAGTTGGTGACACCACCACGACTTGCAGGCAGACCTACTGCCACCTCCTCTACTCCTACTCCATCCTCTTCAATATCCTCCTCGGCTGAGTCCTCTTCTGCTGCGGCGTCTGGCTGCACATCAACTGATTCCCCCAGCTCCCCAGGGGCTATTCCACATCCCGGATACGACAGTGTCACGCTATCTTGGGGTTGACTTGCCTGAAAGCAGAGAGCCACACAGGACCAGCACTCCTGTCCGCCCTGAACGCACAGGTGGATCAGTGGCTGACCCCGCACCAACTGGAGATCGGCAAAGTGGTGTGTGACAATGGAAGCAATCTGTTGGCGGCATTAAATTTGGGCAAGTTGTCACATGTGCCGTGCATGGCACATGTGTTGAATCTCATCGTACAACGTTTTGTGTCTAAGTACCCAGGCTTACAGGACGTCCTCAAGCAGGCCAGGAAGGTGTGTGGCCATTTCAGGCGTTCCTACACGGCCATGGCGCACTTTTCCGATATTCAGCGGCGAAACAACATGCCAGTGAGGCGCTTGATATGCGACAGCCCGACACGTTGGAATTCAACACTCCTAATGTTCGACCGCCTGCTCCAACAAGAAAAAGCCGTCAACGAGTATTTGTATGACCGGGGTGCTAGGACAGCCTCTGTGGAGCTGGGAATCTTTTTGCCACGTTACTGGACACTCATGCGCAATGCCTGTAGGCTTATGCGTCCTTTTGAGGAGGTGACAAACCTAGTCAGTCGCACCGAAGGCACCATCAGCGACCTCATCCCATTTGTTTTCTTCCTGGAGCGTGCCCTGCGAAGAGTTCTGGATCAGGCTGTAGATGAGCGTGAAGAGGAAGAGGAAGAGTTGTGGTCACCATCACCACCAGAAACAGCCTTGTCATCATCGCTTGCCGGACCTGCAGCAACGCTGGAAGAGGAGTATGAGGAAGAGGAGTCAGAGGAGGAATGTGGCGGCTTTGAGGAGGAGGAAGACCAACCACAGCAGGCACCCCAGGGTGCTCGTTGTTGTCACCTATCTGGGACCCATGGTGTTGTACGTGGCTGGGGGAAGAACAGACCGTCAATGACATCAGTGAGGACGAGGAACGGGAAATGAGTAGCTCTGCATCCAACCTTGTTCAAATGGGGTCTTTCATGCTGTCATGTCTGTTGAGGGACCCACGTATAAAAAGGATAAAGGAGAACGATCTGTACTGGGTGGCCACGCTACTAGACCCCGGTATAAGCAGAAAGTGGCAGAAATGTTACCAAATTACCGAAAGTCGGAAAGGATGCAGCAGTTCAAAACCAAACTAAAAATATGCTTTACACAGCTTATAAGGGGATGTCACAGCACAACGGGAATCTAACAGGGGAAGAGGTGAGTGTAATCCTCCTCCTACCACGGCGGCAAGGACTGGACGATTTACAGATGTGTTGTTGATGGAGGACATGCGGAGCTTTTTCAGTCCTACTCATCGCCACAGCCCTTCGGGATCCAGCCTTAGAGAACGACTCGACCGACAGGTAGCAGACTACCTCGCCTTAACAGCAGATATCGACACTCTGAGGAGCAATGAACCCCTTCACTACTGGGTGTGCAGGCTTGACCTGTGGCCTGAGCTATCCCAGTTTGCGATAGAACTTCTGGCCTGCCCTGCTTCAAGTGTCCTGTCAGAAAGGACCTTCAGTGCAGCAGGAGGCATTGTCACTGACAAGAGAAGTCGCCTCGGTCAAAAAGTGTTGATTACCTCACCTTCATAAAGATGAATGAGGCATGGATCCCGAAGGGACTGACAGTGGGGGATACGTTTGACTAACAAAAGGCCTGATTACATGCCTTGGCCTCAAAATGGTCCCCACGCTGCTGTATTTAATGTCTGCATACCGGATGACTTTCGTGAATTCTCCACCACCAACTAGGGTTCAAGCCGCAATGTTTTAGTCACTTTTCTGCCTGGAAAACATAAATTTTTCCGGCCGCTGCTACAATAGCGGCTGCAACAGTGCCATTATTTTTCAGGCATGTGTACATGCCTAATTTTTCTGTCCTATGGTGCAGCACTGTGGCTGCAAAAACAAACCAAAAAAAAGGCACATACAAGTGTCAATTCCCCTTCGTGATCGTTACCTTGTTGTGGTGAAGGGGCTTGCGTATCACAATGAAGCAATCATCATCACCTCTATAAGTGTGTTGGCAATGTTGCCACACCCCAGATGATAAGGCCGTTGCTTCATTATGGTCAGACCAAAGCGATCGGGTGGCCACGCTACTAGACCCCGGTATAAGCAGAAAGTGGCAGAAATGTTACCAAATTACCGAAAGTCGGAAAGGATGCAGCAGTTCAAAACCAAACTAAAAATATGCTTTACACAGCTTATAAGGGGGATGTCAATGGGGATTCGACAATGGTTAATCAATTCGACCGGATAGGGTCCGTAACAGGGATTAAACTGATAGCAATAGTACTAGTTAAGACACCACTCATATAGGGTGTCACAGCACATTGCTCTGTGCACGCGCAGTGCCCCAATTTGGGAGTAAGAGGACCGACCAAGCTGCTTTTTCCATCTCCAGGTTCCTGAAATCAATTCAGTTTAGTGTATGAGAGTTTGGTCTGTCACTGTGAAGGCAGTCGAAGGTACCCGGCCTAAATTTTTTTTCATAAAAGGCAATTCCTGATATGGGACGTAACAGGGATTAAACTGATGAGAATAATACTACAGAAAATACCACTCATATCGGTGGAGGGAGCCAGCGTTTTTTTAACCATCTCCCCGTTCAAAAAATCTATTTAATAAATGGCCCCCAGATTGGGGAGTCGGGGACGTTAGAGGGATTAAACTGATGAGAATAGTACTACAGAAAATACCACTCATATCGGGTGTGACAGTAAATTACACGGCGCAGACGCAGTCACCGTGGTTTAAAACAGAGTGGAGGGAGCCAGCGTTTTTTTAACCATCTCCCCGTTCGAAAAATCTATTCAATAAATGGCCCCCAGATTGGGGACGTTAGAGGGATTAAACTGATGAGAATAGTACTACAGAAAATACCACTCATATCGGGTGTGACAGTAAATTGCACGGCGCAGACGCAGTCACCGTGGTTTAAAACAGAGTGGAGGGAGCCAGCGTTTTTTAACCATCTCCCGTTCGAAAAATCTATTCAATAAATGGCCCCCAGATTGGGGACGTTAGAGGGATTAAACTGATGAGAATAGTACTACAGAAAATACCACTCATATCGGGTGTGACAGTAAATTGCACGGCGCAGACGCAGTGACCGTGGATTAAAACAGAGTGGAGGGAGCCAGCGTTTTTTAACCATCTCCCGTTCGAAAAATCTATTCAATAAATGGCACCCAGATTGGGGACGTTAGAGGGATTAAACTGATGAGAATAGTACTACAGAAAATACCACTCATATCGGGTGTGACAGTAAATTGCACGGCGCAGACGCAGTGACCGTGGTTTAAAACAGAGTGGAGGGAGCCAGCGTTTTTTAACCATCTCCCCGTTCGAAAAATCTATTCAATAAATGGCCCCCAGATTGGGGACGTTAGAGGGATTAAACTGATGAGAATAGTACTACAGAAAATACCACTCATATCGGGTGTGACAGTAAATTGCACGGCGCAGACGCAGTCACCGTGGTTTAAAACAGAGTGGAGGGAGCCAGCGTTTTTTAACCATCTCACCGTTCGAAAAATCAATTCAATTCATCTTTTGGGGACCCTTGGTGTTGTACGTGGCTGGGTGGAGGAAGAAACCTTCAATGACATCACCGGGACGTGGCTAGCTTGGTATCCAACCTTGTGCAAATGGGGAGTTTGCGGTTGTGCAAATGAACTGTTTGCGGTGCATTAAAAGGGAGTTTGGTCTGTCAATGTCAGTGAAGCGGGCGTAACCCTTACACTACCTGATCGATACAACATCATACCTGATCGTATACACACACTGGATGTTTTAAAGCACGTTATTCCAAACAATTTAGGAATGTTAGTTGATTTATGCCCTTTATGGATTAAAACCCGACTCTGCGTCCACTACGTAATTTTCCATGGGAGTTTTGCCATAGATCCCCCTCTGGCATGCCACAGTCCAGGTGTTAGACCCCTTGAAACAACTTTCTCATCACTATTGTGGCCAGAAAGAGTCCCTGTGGGTTTTAAAATTCGCCTGCCAATTGAAGTCTATGGCGGTTCGCCCGGTTCCCCCGTTCGCGAACATTTGCGGAAGTTCGCGTTCGCTGTTCGCGAACTGAAAATTTTATGTTCGCGACATCACTAATCTTAACTCGTACATCACCTAAAAGAGCCTTATCATGCTCAATAAGCATCCCCATCAAGATCCTTGAACATTGCATCAAGCCCATCTCCCAGTTGGCTTTAAATTCTGGCGTGACCTCCCAAGCTGGAAATTTCTGTACTCGAAGACCCCTAGGAGCTATGGCACATTTTAGATATTCCTCCTAACTTGTAATATTCCACCACACTCTAGAGAATAACTTATGAGCCTCAATCAATTCAGTAGTGATTTGCTTAAAGTCACTATTGACATTTACCATATCCACCTCCTGGAAAACATTTTTCACCTGTATATGCCAGGCCGCCTCCCTAGCCTCCAGGCTAACCACCATGTCACTATAAAGGAAATATGAGACAACAATAGAATACAAAAATGGTATCGTGGTGCCACCACCCTAAGGAAACAAGGCGGGAGAAACACAATATGTCCTCCCCCTAAAACAATCTTATGTCCACACGTATAAAAGGGGGCACACAATCATCAAATGTAGGAGTGCAACAGTGATCAGAAACACAATAATCTGAAAACCACGACCACAAGAGAGTCAAGATGACCACTATAAAATTGCACATCCACCAGATACTTAATATAAAACTGAAGTTTATTGTATCAAAAAAGACAAAAAACACACAAACACTTTAAAAATTGTATACAATAAGGCCGAAGTGTCAGTATAAAATCAACTGACACATTCACAGAGTCCACACATAACCCTGAATATAGGTAAAACATGTATATGCCAGCTAAATGGTACAAACACATTCAAGATAATGAAACAATTCCTCATACACAAAGATGGTTTAAAGTGTCTATCAGATCCAATAAGGCCAATATATGAATGCCAAAACCTGTGTGACCGCTGGCGTGTGGACTCCGGCTGAGTAACAAAACGCCCCACGCGTATCGCCGGCAACCTCCGGCTTCGTCAGGGGTAAAGGTGTCCTGTATGCTGATGTCTCTTATATTCATCTGGAAATAACATAATCATGGGTCTCACCTGCTAGAAGAATGTGTATGCGTCTTCATGGCGTGACCTGCGCAAGGAGGTGGCTAAGTGGAGAGATCACATGTCCGAAAGTGTGCTCAATTCTGTTGGAACGCAAATGCGTCTCAAACACAGGAAGAACATCAAGTCACATGATCAGAACCCTCTCGTTAGTGAAGTATGTATATTAATGGATCAAAGGGTATATGTAAACATACAAATGAACCGGAAGTGTGCTCAATTCTGTTGGAACGCAAATGCGTCTCAAATACAGGAAGAGCATCAAATCACATGATCGGAACCCTCTCATTAATAAAATATGTATATATATATCAATAAATCAAAGGGTATATGTAAACATATTTAACAAAACTACACTTCTAAAATGTAAAATGTACCTGTAAAGAAGCAACGATGAATTTTTGATAAATTATTTGAAAGCAAAGAGGATGTATTTATAGCGGGACCTGCAATGTCTTTATGCTCTATAAGCTTATAGGCTAACTGTTAGCTTGGAATGTGCAATAAAGTGATAAGTGCATGGTGAAAAATGACAAAAAAAAAAAAAAAAAGGACATACATATAGAAGCAAATCTTACAATAATCATGATTTAATAATCAACAGAGTTATATGTGCATAATAAATACCCAAAATCGATTCATATATGTCATTATATCATGATTGAGTGAATCCTTAAATTCACCATGCACTTATCACTTTATTGCACATTCCAAGCTAACAGTTAGCCTATAAGCTTATAGAGCATGAAGACATTGCAGGTCCCGCTATAAATACATCCTCTTTGCTTTCAAATAATTTATCAAAAATTTATCGTTGCTTCTTTACAGGTACATTTTACATTTTAGAAGTGTAGTTTTGTTAAATATGTTTACATATACTCTTTGATTTATTGATATATATACATATTTTATTAATGAGAGGGTTCCGATCATGTGATTTGATGCTCTTCCTGTATTTGAGACGCATTTGCGTTCCAACAGAATTGAGCACACTTCCGGTTCATTTGTCAATGAACAAACCACATGAATTTAAGGTTCACCCAATTATGATATAATGATACATATGAATTGTTTTTGGGTATTTATTATGCACCTGTAATTCTGTGGATTGTTTAATTTTTAATTATTATTATTGAAAGATTTGCTTATGGAGCATGAGAACATTGCAGGTCTCGCTGTATACACATCCTCCTCGCTCTCAAATAATTTATAAAAATTCTTTGTTGCTGGTTTACAGGTACATTATACATTTGAGAAGTGTAGCTCTGACAAATATGTTTACATATACCCTTTGATCCATTAATATACATACTTCACTAACGAGAGGGTTCTGATCATGTGACTTGATGTTCTTCCTGTGTTTGAGACGCATTTGCGTTCCAACAGAATTGAGCACACTTTCGGACATGTGATCTCACCACTTAGCCACCTCCTTGCGCAGGTCACGCCATGAAGACGCATACACATTCTTCTAGCAGGTGAGACCCATGATTATGTTATTTCCAGATGAATATAAGAGACATTAGCATACAGGACACCTTTACCCCTGACGAAGCCGGAGGTTGTCGGCGATACGCGTGGGGCGTTTTGTTACTCAGCCGGAGTCCATACGCCAACGGTCACACAGGTTTTGGCATTCATATATTGGCCTTATTGGATCTGATAGACACTTTAAACCATCTTTGTGTATGAGGAATTGTTTCATTATCTTGAATGTGTTTGTACCATTTAGCTGGCATATACATGTTTTACCTATATTCAGGGTTATGTGTGAATGTGTCAGTTGATTTTATACTGACACTTCGGCCTTATTGTATACAATTTTTAAAGTGTTTGTGTGTTTTTTGTCTTTTTTGATACAATAAACTTCAGTTTTATATTAAGTATCTGGTGGATGTGCAATTTTATAGTGGTCATCTTGACTCTCTTGTGGTCGTGGTTTTCAGATTATCATGTTTAATCTGATTGTAAAGAAATCTCTGAAGTTTTCCATCCCTCTGCAAGACATCCTGAAGATGGACAGGAAATGCTGCATGCACTTCAGCCTCTCTTACATTGCAAAGCATACCCTCCTTGAGCTGCAAAGACAGAATGGCATTCCCCAATAGAAATAAGCGCCAGGGGCAATATTCGAAGTTGCGATATTTCGCGAACGTTTGGGTGAATATTCGTCCTAAATTTGTGAATTTGAGAATTTGTGATTATTTTCTTGATTGCGAAAATTGGCAACGTAATATGCGCGTATTGTGCGTGCAATACAGGCGTGTGTCACTTTTGCTACATTTTTCAAGCTGCTAGAAGTTTCCTGGAGAAAATAGTCGGCACGACGGAACTTTACAATAGCTTTATATGCAAATAGAGAGCTCCAATATATTGGCGATTGCGCAAATCGGCAATTAATGATGCGCATATTTCTCTTCATGCTGCTGCCACCTCCTCACTTTGTGGTCTCCTCATGCTGCTGCCACCTCACCACTTTGTGGTCTCCTCATGCTGCTGCCAGCTCATCACTCTTTGGTCTCCTCATGCTGCTGCCAAGTCACCACTCTGTCACTGGACCACTCTATGGTCTCCTCATGCTGCTGCCACCTCAACACTCTTTGGTTTCCTCATGCTGCTGCCAACTCAACACTCTTTCACTGGGCCACTCTGTGGTCTCCTCATGCTGCTGCAACCTCACTATTCTTTCACTGGGCCACTCTGTGGTCTCCTCAGGCTGCTGCCACCTCAACATTCTGTGCTCTCCTCATGCTTCTGCCACCTCAACACTCTATTACTGGGCCACTCTGTGGTCTCTTCATGCTGCTGCCACCTCCTCACTTTGTGGTCTCCTCATGCTGCTGCCACCTCACCACTCTGTGGTCTCCTCATGCTGCTGCCAACTCATCACTCTGTCACTGGACCACTCTGTGGTCTCCTCATGCTTCTGCCACCTCAACACTCTTTGGTCTCCTCATGCTGCTGTCACCTTACATTCTGTTACTGGGCCACTCTGTGGTCTCTTCATGCTGCTGCCACCTCCTCACTTTGTGGTCTCCTCATGCTGCTTCCACCTCACC
Source organism: Bufotes viridis (assembly GCA_033119425.1). Lineage (NCBI taxonomy): Eukaryota > Metazoa > Chordata > Amphibia > Anura > Bufonidae > Bufotes > Bufotes viridis. The sequence continues at coordinate 63,722,881 of CM065596.1, forward strand.
ACTCTGTTTTCTCCTCATGCTGCTGCCAACTCAACACTCTGTCACTGGACCACTCTGTTGTCTCTCTCCTGACACCTCACAACTCTGTGGTCTCCTCATGCTGTGCCAACTTAACACTCTTTGGTCTCCTCATGCTGCTGCCAAGTCACCACTCTGTCACTGGGCCACTCTATGGTCTTCTCATGCTGCTGCCAACTCAACACTCTTTGGTCTCCTCATGCTGCTGCCAACTCAACACTCTTTCACTGGGCCACTCTGTGGTCTCCTCATGCTGCTGCAACCTCACCATTCTTTCACTGGGCCACTCTGTGGTCTCCTAAGGCTGCTGCCACCTCAACATTCTGTGCTCTCCTCATGCTTCTGCCACCTCAACACTCTATTACTGGGCCACTCTGTGGTCTCTTCATGCTGCTGCCACCTCCTCACTTTGAGGTCTCCTCATGCTGCTGCCACCTCACCACTCTGTGGTCTCCTCATGCTGCTGCCAACTCATCACTCTGTCACTGGACCACTCTATGGTCTCCTCATGCTGCTGCCACCTCAACACTCTTTGGTCTCCTCATGCTGCTGCCAACTCAACACTCTTTCACTGGGCCACTCTGTGGTCTCCTCATGCTGCTGCAACCTCACCATTCTTTCACTGGGCCACTCTGTGGTCTCCTCAGGCTGCTGCCACCCCAACACTCTATTACTGGGCCACTCTGTGGTCTCTTCATGCTGCTGCCACCTCCTCACTTTGTGGTCTCCTCATGCTGCTGCCACCTCACCACTCTGTGGTCTCCTCATGCTGCTGCCACCTCACCACTCTGTGGTCTCCTCATGCTGCTGCCAACTCATCACTCTGTCACTGGACCACTCTGTGGTCTCCTCATGCTTCTGCCACCTCAACACTCTTTGGTCTCCTCATGCTGCTGTCACCTTACATTCTGTTACTGGGCCACTCTGTGGTCTCTTCATGCTGCCTCCACCTCACTCACTCTGTGGTCTCGTCATGCTGCTGCCACCTCAAGACTCTGTCACTGGGCCAATCTGTGGTCTCCTCATTACGTTGCCACCTCAACACTCTGTGGTCTTCTCATGCTGCTGCCACCTCAACACTCTGTCACTGGACCATTCTGTGGTCTCCTCATGCTGCTGCCACCTCAACACTCTGTGGTCTCCTCATGCTGCTTCCACCTTAAGACTCTGTCACTAGGCCACTCAGTGGTCTCCTCATGCTGCTGTCACCTCACCCCTCTGTCACTGGGCCACTCTGTGGTCTCCTCATGCTGCTGCCACCTCAACACTCTTTGGTCTCCTCATGCTGCTGCCACCTCAACACTCTGTGGTCTCCTCATGCTGCTGCCACCTCAACACTCTGTGGTATCCTCATGCTGCTGCCACCTCAAAACTCCTTCACCGGGCCACTTTGTGGTCTCCTCATGCTGCTGCCACCTCAATATTCTCTCACTGGGCCACTCTGTGGTCTCCTCATGCTGCTGCCACCTCAACATTCTGTGGTCTCCTCATGCTGCTTCCACCTTAAGACTCTGTCACTAGGCCACTCAGTGGTCTCCTCATGCTGCTGCCTCCTCAACACTCTTTCACTGGGCCACTCTATGGTCTCCTCATGCTGCTGCCACCTCAACACTCTTTGGTGTCCTCATGCTGCTGCCACCTCACCACTCTGTGGTCTCTTCATGCTGCTGCCTCCTCCTCACTTTGAGGTCTTCTCATGCTGCTGCCACCTCACCACTCTGTGGTCTCCTCATGCTGCTGCCAACTCATCACTCTGTCACTGGACCACTCTATGGTCTCCTCATGCTGCTGCCACCTCAACACTCTTTGGTTTCCTCATGCTGCTGCCAACTCAACACTCTTTCACTGGGCCACTCTGTGGTCTCCTCATGCTGCTGCAACCTCACTATTCTTTCACTGGGCCACTCTGTGGTCTCCTCAGGCTGCTGCCACCTCAACATTCGGTGCTCTCCTCATGCTTCTGCCACCTCAACACTCTATTACTGGGCCCCTCTGTGGTCTCTTCATGCTGCTGCCACCTCCTCACTTTGTGGTCTCCTCATGCTGCTGCCACCTCACCACTCTGTGGTCTCCTCATGCTGCTGCCAACTCATCACTCTGTCACTGGACCACTCTGTGGTCTCCTCATGCTTCTGCCACCTCAACACTCTTTGGTCTCCTCATGCTGCTGTCACCTTACATTCTGTTACTGGGCCACTCTGTGGTCTCTTCATGCTGCTGCCACCTCCTCACTTTGTGGTCTCCTCATGCTGCTGCCAACTCAACACTCTGTCACTGGACCACTCTGTTGTCTCTCTCCTGACACCTCACTACTCTGTGGTCTCCTCATGCTGTGCCAACTTAACACTCTTTGGTCTCCTCATGCTGCTGCCAAGTCACCACTCTGTCACTGGGCCACTCTATGGTCTTCTCATGCTGCTGCCAACTCAACACTCTTTGGTCTCCTCATGCTGCTGCCAACTCAACACTCTTTCACTGGGCCACTCTGTGGTCTCCTCATGCTGCTGCAACCTCACCATTCTTTCACTGGGCCACTCTGTGGTCTCCTAAGGCTGCTGCCACCTCAACATTCTGTGCTCTCCTCATGCTTCTGCCACCTCAACACTCTATTACTGGGCCACTCTGTGGTCTCTTCATGCTGCTGCCACCTCCTCACTTTGAGGTCTCCTCATGCTGCTGCCACCTCACCACTCTGTGGTCTCCTCATGCTGCTGCCAACTCATCACTCTGTCACTGGACCACTCTGTGGTCTCCTCATGCTGCTGCCACCTCACCACTCTGTGGTCTCGTCATGCTGCTGCCACCTCAAGACTCTGTCACTGGGCCAATCTGTGGTCTCCTCATTACATTGCCACCTCAACACTCTTTGGTCTTCTCATGCTGCTGCCACCTCCACACTCTGTCACTGGACCATTCTGTGGTCTCTCTCCTGACACCTCACCACTCTGTGGTCTCCTCATGCTGCTGCCACCTCAACACTATTTGGTCTCCTCATGCTGATGCCAACTCATCACTCTGTCACTGGACCACTCTGTGGTCTCCTCATGCTGCTGCCACCTCAACACTCTTTGTTCTCCTCATGCTGCTGCCACCTTACATTCTGTTACTGGGCCACTCTGTGGTCTCTTCATGCTGCCTCCACCTCACCACTCTGTGGTCTTGTCATGCTGCTGCCACCTCAAGACTCTGTCACTGGGCCAATCTGTGGTCTCCTCATTACGTTGCCACCTCAACACTCTGTGGTCTTCTCATGCTGCTGCCACCTCAACACTCTGTCACTGGACCATTCTGTGGTCTCCTCATGCTGCTGCCACCTCAACATTCTGTGGTCTCCTCATGCTGCTTCCACCTTAAGACTCTGTCCCTATGCCACTCAGTGGTCTCCTCATGCTGCTGTCACCTCACCCCTCTGTCACTGGGCCACTCTGTGGTCTCCTCATGCTGCTGCCACCTCAACACTCTGTGGTCTCCTCATGCTGCTGCCACCTTACATTCTGTTACTGGGCCACTCTGTGGTCTCTTCATGCTGCCTCCACCTCACCACTCTGTGGTCTCGTCATGCTGCTGCCACCTCAAGACTCTGTCACTGGGCCAATCTGTGGTCTCCTCATTACGTTGCCACCTCAACACTCTGTGGTCTTCTCATGCTGCTGCCACCTCAACACTCTGTCACTGGACCATTCTGTGGTCCCCTCATGCTGCTGCCACCTCAACATTCTGTGGTCTTCACATGCTGCTTCCACCTTAAGACTCTGTCACTAGGCCACTCAGTGGTCTCCTCATGCTGCTGTCACCTCACCCCTCTGTCACTGGGCCACTCTGTGGTCTCCTCATGCTGCTGCCACCTCAACACTCTTTGGTCTCCTCATGCTGCTGCCACCTCAACACTCTGTGGTCTCCTCATGCTGCTGCCACCTCAACACTCTGTGGTATCCTCATGCTGCTGCCACCTCAAAACTCCTTCACCGGGCCACTTTGTGGTCTCCTCATGCTGCTGCCACCTCAACATTCTCTCACTGGGCCACTCTGTTGTCTCCTCATGCTGCTGCCACCTCAACATTCTGTGGTCTCCTCATGCTGCTTCCACCTTAAGACTCTGTCACTAGGCCACTCAGTGGTCTCCTCATGCTGCTGCCTCCTCAACACTCTTTCACTGGGCCACTCTATGGTCTCCTCATGCTGCTGCCACCTCAACACTCTTTGGTGTCCTCATGCTGCTGCCACCTCACCACTCTGTGGTCTCCTCATGCTGCTGCCACCTCAAGACTCTGTCACTGGGCCACTTTCTGGTCTCCTCATGCTTCTGCCACCTTAACACTCTGTGGTCGCCTCATGCTGCTGCCACCTCAACACTCTTCTCAACACTCTTTCACTTGGCCACTCTCTGGTCTCCTCATGCTGCTGCAACCTCAACATTCTGTGGTATCCTCATTCTGCTGCCACCTCAACATTCTGTGGTATTCTCATGCTGCTGCCACCTCAACACTCTTTCTCTGGGCCACTCTATGGTCTCCTCATGCTGCTGTGACTTTCCCACTCTGTCCCTAGGCCACTCTGTGGCCTCCCCATGCAGCTGCCACCTCAACACTCTTTGGTCTCCTAATGCTGCTGCCACCTCAACACTCTGTCACTGGGCCACCCTGTGGTCTCTTCATGCTACTGCCACCTCCTCACTCTGTTGGCTCTTCATGCTGTTGCCAACTCACCACTCTGTGGTCTCCTCATCCTGCTGCCAACTCACCACTCTGTGGTCTCCTCATTCTGCTGTCAACTCACCACTCTTTGGTCTCCTCATGCTGGTGCCATCTCAAGACTATCACTAGACTACTCTGTGGTCTCCTCATGCTGCTGCCAACTCACAACTCTGTGGTCTTGTCATGCTGCTGCCACTTCACCCCTCTGTCACTGGGCCACTTTGTGTACTTCTCATGCAGTTCCCTCCCTGCCCACCCTATGATAGGGCCACCATTTTCACTTTTTGACATCACCATTTATTTTACCCTTCTTCTGATCTGTCAGAAGGATGGAAAAATGAGACTGAGAATGAGTTTTTTTTTGGCCTTAGCAATACTAATAGATTACTGACCAAATGCTGACTGAGTGAAGGCAGATGCTCAACAGACAGGATCCGTTTTCTGGGGGTTATTGTTCTGACGGATCAGAGAAAGTGCAAAATAATCAGTGACGTCAACACAAACTTATTGCTGACACCCTCTCAACTCTGTCGGGGGGTTCTAGTTGAATAAGTGTTTAACCAGTGATGTACATTTACTTCATATCTAGACATGACTTAAAGCCCAGTGCTGTACATGAAAGTCACAGGGTCTGCGGGGCTCTGGGGAAAGATCGGTGGAACTGCAGCACTATGCCTGCGCTTACCGACAGGCAGCCATGGTGAGTAAGGGCAGCATGGTGCTGCACTGCCCCCCCCTGCAGCTCTAAGCTCTGCAATTGGCCGGTCAATGAAGACATGCTCCTAATGCTAGGATATGCCACCAATGTCTGATAGGGAGCCGCACCTATCTCTAGAACTGAGCCTGCAAAGAGTCGGATAGTACACCAATCCATTCACTTCTATGGGGCAGATGGAAATAGCTGAGCTAGCAATTGGCTGTTTTCTGCAATCCCATAGAAATTAATGGATGGTGGCCAAGCGTGCACGGTCTGCTCTCCTTCACTTTACGGGCTCTGTTCTAGAGATAGGTGTGGGTCTAAGAGGTGTTACCTACACCTATCAGACATTGGGGGCATATCCCAGCGACATAGCACCATTGTTTGAGATGGGAATTCCCCATTAAGGACCTTAACCTTGAGAGGCTAATTAACCTTAATGGGTTAATGTACTGCCAGAAAATTATGATTTTATGTGGCACATAAAAGATGTGAGCACACGATTAACAAGTGCATCGAAGATTGGTGACACATTTATACAGGACAATTATGAGAGAATGAGTGGGTAGTACCCCAGTTGAGGGTACATGTGGATTATATGCTTGAACTTTCTCCATTTGTAGGTTGCAGCAAACAGGCAGGACTATATACTGATTTTTTTTTACAATAATATGTGTTTTACTCATTTAATTTACATAAGGATGGGTTCACATCACAGTTATGTAGGACGGAAAAAAAACGTCCTGTTGACAGGAAACCAGACAGATCCGTTATGCTTGCCCATAGACTTCTATTATGACAAATCAAAATGCCTCTAAAAGGCTTTTGTTTTGATTTTGGTCTTATGGATTCCATTATTTTCCGTGATAACCATGTGATGTGAACCCAACCTCAGACGTGTATTGATGAATGGAAAATAACGGGTTAATGAGAAAATGTACCTTGTTGACATGTAAAATGTACCTCAGAAAGCTAGATCATGCCCGATGCTTATGTTATATTTGGTCTGTGTTTATGCAGAGTCATGGGCTGGGATGTCTTTAGTTAGGGCTGAACTTAGAGCTTGTAGACAGACAGGGTTGTCAGCCAAGATGAATCAGGGAGCAGTGGAGTTCATAAGGCCTACTTATGGAGCATGGAAAGTGCAAAGAAGAAGTGCAGCCTGAGGGGCAAAAGAAGCAGAATAAGTACATTAGACTACCTTCCCTAGTTTAACGGTAGAGATCATTCTGAGACAGACATAAAGAGAGAGGGGTCAGGAGACCCACTGCCCATTAGCCCAATTAATGTGATGTCAGCTGTGATCTGTATTCACCTCTCTAACTGAACATTTGAGGAAAAACTAGCTGTTTCATAATAGAGTTGTTTCCTTTTCAGTCTCTCTGGCACCCTAATATAATCTGGGGGCTGGACCAGACCATATGCAAAATCTAGCCCAGGGGGCAGTAATAACAAGCATGTGCAGAGCCTCCATTTTGTTTATATGTCACTACCCAGGAAAAGAGGAGAAATGGCTGTTGCTCGCCCTAATCCTTGGCCCATGTAAAAGAGACTGAAGGATGGCTTCTCAAAGAGCATTTTTTTTTTGGTGTGGCTGTTTTCAAGCGGTTTTTGAGCCAAGGTCAAACATGGATTCAAACAGAAGGAGAAATGTTATAAAAATTGTCCTTACTGCTGGATCCACTTTTGGCTTTGGCTCAAGAAAATGGAATCAAAACTGCAGTGTTGTTTTTCACAAACATTCTGTGTGTAAAAGTACTCTTAGGGCTCATGCACATGCGGATCCGCAAAACACAGATGTCAGGCATGTGTGTTCTGTAATTTGCAAAGCATGGGCTGCCCGTGATAGAAATGCCATTTTATGGACAAGAATAATTATAGAACATGTTTTTTTTTTTTTTTTTTTGCGAGTCCACGGAATGGATGTGGACAGCACATGGAGTGCTGTCCACATCTTTTGTGGCTCCATTGAAGTGAAGGAGTCCGCATCTGAGCCGCATTTTTTTTTTGTGGCGGTATGTGGAATCAAACAACGGTCGTGTGCATGAGCCATTAGTATAAAAAAAACATCCTTTCAGGAAACCAACAGCTACATACAGTAGAAACAGTTTAGCACAAAATAAAACTGTAGTCATGTACTAAAAACTATTTATAAAAAGAGCTATTTATAAAATAAAAAATGTGAAAGTGAAGAAACGTTAAATGTATTTATTATGAAATAGCTGAAGCACATGATCCAGAAGTATATTTTAAATAGGACCCGTCCCCTCTCCTGACACATCTGTTTTAGTAACTACTTGCATTCCCCGTGTAATACCAATTTTGGAGCATCTATTCTTATGACTCTATGTTGTGCTTTTCCTGTATTATTCCTGCTAGAATTTACAAATAAATTGCAGCAGTCTGTAGTAAAGGGACTGCTGGGTGTTACCAGTAGTGGGAGTGTGTGATTCTGTCCAATCAGTGCTGCTAGTTTTAGACTCAGCAGGGAACCCCTCCCCCCGACAGGTAACACCCACCTGTACCTTTACTGCAAGCTGCTGACAATTTACTCAACTTCTAGTAAAAATGACAGACGAATGACACATCGAAAAGTCATAAGAATATATGCTCCAGAATAATTATTACATGGGGAACATAAGTAGTTACTATAACAGAGACGTCAGGAGAGATAACAGGTCCTCTTTAATAATTTGTTTTAAACAGCAGACATTATATTTTGTTTCTTCTTCACCAGATTTCTTGCTTAAGTAACAGCAGTTTCATTATATAATTCTCCACAAACTATATTCATTTATTTCAGAATCCAGATGCTCATGTAGAATTTGTTCACTTTCTGAAAGACAAAATGGACAAAAAACAAAAGACAAAAGGACAAAATTAAGGACATTATAAACATTAATATTGCACTTATTGCACTGAATCCCGCAGCCATGCTGCTCTACAAACTGGGTAATATTACAACAGCCTTGTGAAAAATGTAAATATCAATTGGCAAAGTCTAAGAACTACGCCCAAGATACCGTGTCAAAACCCACACTCCTTTACAGTGTCAGTACAAATGATCCTCACTCTAAGAACTGATTGAGCTGCTTTGTATCGCAGGTTTATATATCCATGGAGCTTAAAAACTCTGATCAGGCTTGGCGGCACTGTCATCAAGGGTAAGGACGCATAAGGATTGATCAAACATGGCCGCTGGATTATTGCAGCAACATTGCCCCATCTCTCCCTATGCTAAGCTCACAGGACAATGGCAGAGACAGCGCAGGATGAGGGTTTTATAGGACTGTTACATCACAGGGGATGGCTACTTACAGATTGGCTGCACGCCATTATGGGTGATCTCGTGCTCGGGGTTTCTTACTTTCACTTTGTAACATGTGCAGCCGCCATTTTAGGAAAAACTGATTTGTTACCATGAATCATGAGGAAATTCTGCTTTGTTGCGAATCGAAATTTTCCAAAACTTTGGACCAAATTACGCTTCGAATGCTTCACTTCGCTCAATAGTAGTCATAATGAAAAGACAAAATGATTTCCAATAATTTACCACATGCCATAAAAACAAAACCCATAAAACTGTGGCGGAATTGTATTATTTTTTTTTCAATTCCACCCCATTTGGATTCTTTTTTCGCTACATGTATGCAACATTAAATGGTACCATTAGAAAGTACAACTTGTCCTGCAAAAAAGAAGCCCTCTTATGGCTATGTAAAGGGTAGAAGAAAAAGGTTATGGCTCTGGGAAGGCAGGGATTGAAAAAGGAAAATGCAGATCGCACCAGGAAAGGGTTAATTAAGTAATCCAGCAGAACAGCACCAGGATAAAATCAAATTGCCGTAGTGCTTTGTCTGGACTCTTGGATTTCGCAATTTGCCTAAGAACTGGCTAGGTCTGTTGCATGGTGGCTCTCTGGGTCAGGACTGCAGATGAGCTGGAGTTTTTGCATTCTTTGGTTAAATGGGTTATCCCATGATTAATGTAAAAATAAAAAATAATACATAATCTAGGACATGACAGTATCTTTTTAACCAGCTAGAACCAGCCCTGTACCTCACACGAATCCAGAGATATCCCCATCCATTGCTCCAATTGTTCTGTTTGTCTTGTTGGCGTGGTGGTGGATCTGGGTGTCTTTATTCAGGGGTGTGTCCTGTCTGCTGAGTTGAAAGATGTTACTGAGAATGTGCTTTGGTCTCAGTGAGCAGGACAGAGAAACAGCAGAAAAAGAGCAAACAGGTGGCGCTATACAGATAGATTTTATTGAATAACTCAGTAGCTATAATACATTTATTCAGATCCAGGTGCTGGTTTGAAAACTGTATAATAATTTTTCATGGGACAAGCCTTTTAATTAAGTAAACCTGTCTGATATGGATGACCTGATTCAGCTGTTTGGTCCATAAGGGAGTAATTCCTCCATAGAAGTGAATGCCCTATTTCTGAATTATTTCCTTAATAAATTATTGCCCAGTGAATTCTTTAGTATTTAAATGTAATAATTCCATCTTTATCTTCACCATCTGTTTTTAATAAAAGCTAACTATAAAGTTCACATATAACTGTATGATGTGACTTCCTATTAACTGTATAATGAAGATTAAAACAAAGGGTCTGTGGTTGCCAGAACTAACAAGAACTTGTTTCCCTAAAGTTTGGCTACATTTCAGCTAATCTGGTTTTGATTTGTCATTCTGTGGTATTGTGTGTAGGCTGATGAACAAAATAAATGAATATTTTACATATCAGAATACCACTAACAGAACAAAGTGTTAAAAATATGAAGGTGTCTGAATACTTACTGAATGTACAGTACATGTAAAAAGGACATTTTACTTTGTTATTATTCTTAAGAAGAGTTATACACTGTTTGGACACCCGACCATCAGATATATGAGCATGTCAGACATCCCATTCCGAAACCATAGGATTTTTTGTAACCAATATACCACAGGTCAACGGAGATTGTTACCCAGCTTTCCTAGACTACAGAATACCAGATGCAGCCTATTTATTAATGGATTGTTAAATCCCCAGTATTGTTGAATATCTAGTTGGATTTGGAGGCCAGAAGCCTGGAAAATCTGAGAGAGAATCCCTATGTCAAATCCTCTATACTATAGCATAAGGCCTTATGTACACGAACGTTGTTTTGGTCCGCATCCGAGCCGCATTTGTTGAGGCTTGGATGCTGACTCATTTACTTCAATGCCGCAGCAAAAGATGCGGAGACCACTCCATGTGCTGTCCGCATCCGTTGCTCCGTTCCGTGGCACCACGAAAAAAAATAAATAATAGAACATGTCCTATTCTTGTCCATTTTGCGGACAAGAATAGCTATTTCTATTATGGGCGCCCGTTCCACAAATTACGGAACGCACACAGGTAGCATCCGTGTTTTGTGGATCCGCAATTTGCAGACCACAAAACACAGCACGGTCATGTTCATGAGGCCTAACTAGACAGATTTTTCATCATGTGGAGCTGTACTAGGGACTGCTAAATATTAAATGTATAATAATAAATAATAATAATAATAAGATAATATAAATAATATATACAAATAAATACTAATTACTCCCAAATGATGCCATAGCTAGTCAGATTTCCTTTCAGGGTATGTGGAGCTGTAATAGAAGCTGCAGAATACTAAATCTACCTTATTTGCAATGACTGTGGCTAAAAAGCGTGAACTCAGTCATTTTTGATAAGGGTTCCAAGTACTTGTGACCAAATTGTGTATGTGACGCTGATCTCAGAGGCAGAGTAGAACATTTTGTTACATTAATTGAATGTACTGTAACTGAAGTGTTACATGATAATAGCATTCCACTTACCCCTGGAGGCATCTAGGATATGAAAGATTCCCTCTGTTGCACTTTCTCGTTAATTCTTTGGAATTAGATATGTTATATCCAGGAAGACACGTAAATCGAATTGGCTCATTATGTTTAGCATAACATTTTTTGGCTAGTTTTTCTTTTTGATCATCCTTGATGCAGAGAATTTTTTTTATTTTTGGCCCGTAACAACCTAATATGATACTCATTCATCTTTGTTTCACTTGTAGTACATGGCTCTAGGACAGAAAGAGAGTGTTGCGTTAAAAAGGGGAGTGACAATTAATGGGGGTCAGTAATATAATTATTATTTTTTGCATCATATATTGATAGATTATTCAAACTGAAATAATAAAAGAGGTGGTCTCGCATCAGTAAATGAAGGTTTTCTTAGTATAATACAAGTTATTCTATTTTAAATATACTTTGCAGTCTATACTGTATATTACAAAGGTTTCAAGACTTCTGTTTGCAGTTATTGAATAGTAACCTTTACTGCTTACCTACGAGGATAAAAACCTTTCCTGATCATGTGATGAACACAGAGGGGCTCAGGTTGTTACAAGACAGAGTTCTGAGAGCTACACTTTTGTTCTAACCAGCCAAGCCACCTTTGTGACACTTATGTGTGTCATGTCACTGGCCACGTGCCGGATTAAAGGGTGATTTAAAGAGGCTCTGTCGCCTGGATCACCCCTAATAAACCAAGCCCATACCCTGGTAGGGGTGATCCTGCAGTTTAGAATCATACCTTCCTCCTCAGTGTCTGCTTCATGGTTGTTGATAAAATCACATTTTTATTCCTTTGCTGGCAGACAATTTTAAGCACCAGGAGGGGGCTTTTTCAGTACGAGAACAGCTATGCGACGCCTACAGACATCTTAACACCTCCCCTCCCCTTGATTGACAACTCTAGACCAAGTCTAAGCCATACTCTACCATTGTCAATCAAAGGGAGGGGGTGGGCAGTAGGCGTTGAATATTGGTGTTCGTACTGAAAAAGCCCGCTCCTGGTGCTCTAAATTGCCTGCCAGCAAAGGAATAAAAGTACGATTTTATCACCAACCATGGTGGTGATAGTGAGGAGGAAGGCAGATTTTAAAGAGGACCTTTCATGGTATTATGGGTTACAAACTGGTATGCTTACCAGATAGGGTGGCCCTACAAATAATACCCCTTAGTTAAGGCGCTGTGTCCCCCGCTGTTTTTGGTGCCTCATATGTTAATTTCGAGTATTGGTACAGGGAGGAGGAGACCGACAGGTTTCTCAAAGAAAAAACACCTCACCTTCTCCCTGGCTGTGACGCTGTCTGCTGAGATTAAACTGCACTACAGCCAAAATTAACATATGAGGCCCATATGAGGCTGGACACAGCGCCGAAATGGAGGTATTCGAAATGGAGGGGTATTTTTATTTTTTTAAAGTGCTGGCATCTGTAGGGGCCGCCCTATCTGGTAAGCATACCAGTTTGTAACCCATAATCCCATGAAAGGTCCTCTTTAAACTGAAGGATCACCCCTACTAGGCTATGTGCCTGGTTTAATAGGGGTGATCTGGGTCACAGAGCCGCTTTAGGGTCCATTCACACGTCAGTAGAATGGGTCCGCACTCGTTCCACAATTAGTCCGCAATTTGCGGACAGCAAAACACTATGGACGTGTAAATGGAGCCTTAAAGGGGTTTTCCAGAATGTAAATATTGATGACCTATCTTTAGTATTGGCCATAAATATTTGATTACCCCTTGAAGGGGTCACGGTGCGTCCTCTTCATGGTTTACTAAACAGGGCTCCAGACATTGTATTGAATGAGACTGAACTGATCCATGTGACCAATGGACGAGACTTCTTAGGATGAGGAAGAGGCCTGAGCACTTGCCCAGTCCCTCTCAAAAGCTGATTAGCTGGGGTGCCAGGAGTCCTGAGGATAGCTCATCAATATTTAACTCCCAGAAAACCCCTTTAATTGCGTGTCATAGTTATTACACTACACGTGGCACTACAATTAAGGCCCCAAGCACACGACCGTTGTTTGTTTCCGTGTCCGTTCCGTTTTTTTTCACGGATAGGATGCTTCCCCATTCATTTCAATGGGTCCGTCAAAAAATGCGGATGGTCAACCGTTTTTGTTCCGCATCCGTGATCCGTGTTTTCATTCCGTCCAAAAAATAGTGCATGTCCTATTTTTTTCACGTTTGTGGACAAGGATAGGCATTTTTACAATGGATCTGCCATAAAAATCAGATCCGTCAAAAAAAACGGCCCGTCATCCGTTTTTTTTTGACGGACGCAAAATTTCAAGGAGGAGTGGATGCGGAGGCAGGCAACGGTCGTGTGCATGTAGCCTAACCATGTTTTTAATTGACTAATTTGCACAATGGACACAAAAAGCAGATCACATCTTCTATTTGGAAAAATGATCTGCCTGGTATTAAGCCCACCACGTAATCTAAGGACTGTATTACACAAACAGATTATTTGACAGATTTTCTGACCAATCATTGGTGAGATGGTCTGTTACACACACAGATCTTTTGTTATACACACCCACTATTGGTCTGATTGGACAAATATTGGTCAGATAATCTTGGTGTAATACAGCCTATAAGGTTTCTGATCTTGGATGCTCTTTCATTCCACCTCACTGTATAGAATAATTTATAACCAGTGCTGAAAGCTAATTGCTTAGACTTAAATTACAGTAATCTATGGCCTGTCTATTACCCTCTTCCTGACCCCCTTGATTACTCTTACTGAATTCTTAATGTTTGTACATTACATACTTCAATCTTCTATTATGTTTCATCTGATGTGTTGTAAGATTCATGATCCTATAGACTATCTTTTTTGAGATGCTGTGGAACAGAACTACGGATGCGGACAGCACACGATATGCTGTCCATCTTTTGCGGCCCCATTGAAATGAATGGGTCCGCACCCATCCCGCAAAATTGCAGAACAGATGTGATCCTTGTACTACGGATCTCTAAATGGACCCTCACTAATACCACTTATATTCGTTTTTAAAGTGGACTCGTCAGCTCTCCTGACATTTGTGTTTTAGTTAATTATTGTATTCTCCATAATATATTAATTGTTTCAAAAACTTTATGGAGCTTCCTTTCATTAAATTGTGACACTTCTCTGTTATACAATTCCTACTAGAAATGTGAGAAGAACTTGACGTCTCATAATTCTCTGAAATGGCAGGAGATAGGCAAGTATAACCTTGGGCCTATGGTCAGTTACATTTTCCGATTTTTGCTGGAGGGTCACTTTAAATGGATAAATTTTGAGAGTTACCTTAAATATCCCTTGAAATTTCAGAAACAGGCAATCCGGATTTCTCAATAATACATCTTTATTAAACACATAATTAGTACATAAAAACATCACACAGTATCTTAAAACAAGTTAGGTGGTGCAAGCTACATACCGGGCCATGTAATGCCTAAAAGAGGAGTGACAGTCAGTTATATATATGATGAGTGTCATCAGAGGTTAGACTACCAGGAGCAGCATGAACAAACAGTACAAGTTGGTCAATGGTGGATCAATAGCAGCAACTACCAATAAAGTGCACAGTGCATAATACGGTATAGATCCATCCCATCACATAAACGACCGCACATATACTCCTAGTATATAACGTATTTACCTTGTTAGTCTCAAAAATCCGTGTCACTTAGTCACCCCTCAGTCCCGACGCGCGTTTCGCTTCTTAATGCTTCATCTGGGGAACGATGAAGCATTAAGAAGCAAGCGCCGACTGAGGAGACTAAGTGACACGATTTTGAGACTAACAAGGTAAATACGTTATATACTAGAGT
This sequence comes from Bufotes viridis, assembly GCA_033119425.1. Taxonomy (NCBI): domain Eukaryota; kingdom Metazoa; phylum Chordata; class Amphibia; order Anura; family Bufonidae; genus Bufotes; species Bufotes viridis. The sequence goes on from CM065596.1 coordinate 63,737,965, forward strand.
ATATGTCGATCGTTATGTGATAGGATGGATCTATACCGTATATGCACTGTGCACTTATTGATAGTTGCTGCTATTGATCCACCATTGACCAACTTGTACTGTTTGTTCATGCTGCTCCTGGTAGTCTAACCTCTGATGACACTCATCATATATATAACTGACTGTCACTCCTCTTTTGGGCATTACATGGCCCGGTATGTAGCTTGCACCACCTAACTTGTTTTAAGATACTGTGTGATGTTTTTATGTACTAATTATGTGTTTAATAAAGATGTATTATTGAGAAATCCGGATTGCCTGTTTCTGAAATTTCATTACGATATTGGGACCGTGTCCGGTGATTGGTTTAAAGGGTTTCTGTCACCAACTTTTGACATTATAAGCTGTCTGACATTAGCTATGTGCTAATGTCAGACCAGCCTGATAATGTCCTTATTATAAAAATCGGATGTATATATAGTCCGATAAACTTACATTTATTATATGTAAATTAGCCTCTAGGAGCAGGGGGGGCGTTGCCCTGCTCCTAGCGGCTCCGTCCGGCAACCTGCTGGCACGCCCCTTCACACTTTGATTGACAGTGCAGGGCAGCGATCCTCCTGCACTGTCTCGTTCTGAAATCGCGCGCCCGCGCCGCCGCTCTGTATTCGGCGCAGGCGCGGTGAGCAGAGGACGCTGGTGCCTGCTGTCCTCTGCTCACCGCGCCTGCGCCGAATACAGAGCGGCGGCGCGGCGATTTCAGAACGAGACAGTGCAGGAGGATCGCTGCCCTGCACTGTCAATCAAAGTGTGAAGGGGCATGCCAGCAGGTTGCCGGACGGAGCCGCTAGGAGCAGGGCAACGCCCCCCCTGCTCCTAGAGGCTAATTTACATATAATAAATGTAAGTTTTTCGGACTATATATACATCCGATTTTTATAATAAGGACATTATCAGGCTGGTCTGACATTAGCACATAGCTAATGTCAGACAGCTTATAATGTCAAAAGTTGGTGACAGAAACCCTTTAAGTCCCACTTTATTTTGGATACTTAAATATTCCTTGTATATTCCCTCTTACATCCAAAAACCATACATAAAGAAAAATAAAAATGTACAATATGCTCGTACCAAGACAAATGGGAGGATTTTCCCACATTCCAGCTACACATTTGATCTTTTTACGACCCTGAATTTTAAAAAAGGATGGACAACTGTATTCCACTGATGACCCTGGATGGTATATGGCTCTTATAGGTGTTATGATTTCTCCATGTGGTATCTGTGGAGGTTTGCCACATTGTGGATTTACTGAAAGAAATTGAATACATGAAATTAACCACATTTCAGGAAAAAATGTAAGTATCCCACATCCATATGAAAAGCTAAACACAGGCAATGGGCAATAGTCGTTGCTGTAATATGATTAGTGTGAACTCTAAGAAATGTTCCTGGAAATACTATTGATTTGTGATGTGGAATGATAAATTATATAATGTTATATTTTCATATGCAGCAAAGTACTCTGCCTTTTAGAATAGAAGAAATGTATACAGTGCATTAGGAGTCTTCAGATCATTTCACATTTTCCACATTTTTTATGATGCGGCCTTGTGCTCATATAAAAAAAGTTAATTTTGCCCCATCAATCTGCACTCCATACGTCATAATGAGAAAGCGGAAAACATCTTTTTTGCAAGCTGAAAAACAAAAATTGGGCACAGACAGTTCAAACCCTTTGTTATAACACTGGAAATTTAGCTCTGGGGTCTCCCATTTCTTTTGATCATCTTTGAGATATTTCTACACCTTAAATGGAGTTCACCTGTGGTAAATTCAGTTGATTGGAAATGATTTGGAAAGACATACAGTACTCCTGTCTATATAAGATATCACAGCTCACAATGCAAAGCAGGAATTGACAACCGTACTATGTCAAGGTAAATTCTGGTACCAGTGGAAGGCTGTAGCCACACTTAGGCTGGGTTTATATCACGCTTTTTCTATCCGTTTATCATATACATTGGGATAAAGGGATACAAAAACGTAGCACACCACGCTTTTCCATCCTGCAGAGTCCGGTTAAAAAACATATACCTTAATGTATACAGTTTTTAACAATGTAACTCTTTGGTGACGTATGCTATTGTATGGCATCCTTCAGAGGCATCCGTTTAACGTACATGTTTTTTATATAGGTTCAACAGATGGCAATATTGTGATGTGAACCCAGCCTAAAACTAAAGACAGTCAATGTTGACCAAAGTGTTCCTGTAATGTATGGGTATTCTTGGATATGGAATGATCACTTCACCTGGACCTATCTGAACTTATGTGCTTTCATAAATTACAATGAGTTCCATTTTATTTCTTTGCTTAAGTGCTGAAATCAGAGAAAAAACCATGCCATTAGGATGAAAGATCTGCCCATAGAGTTGAGACAGCATTGTGTGGAGACACAGATCTGGAGAAGGTCTGCTACACAGAGTTACCAAGAGCACAGGGGCCTCCATGATTCTAAGATGCATCCTAGAGCGGGCGACCCCCCACCAAACTAAGCAGTCAGGGTGAAGGGTTTTGGTAAGAGAGGTGACCAAGAACCCAATGGTTACTATGGCTGAGCTCAAAAGATCCTATGTGCTGATGGGACAAGCTTCCAGATGGTCAACCATCACTGCAGAATTCCACCAATCTGGGCAGAGTGGCCAAAAAGAAATCTCTCCTCAGTAAAAGACTCCTCAAAGTCCACCTGAAGTTTGCAAAAAACAAAACCAAAAATAAAAAGACACCTAAAGAACTCTTAGACTGTGAAAAAACAAGATTCTCTAGTCTGATGAAACCATGATTGAAGTTTCTGGCTTCGATTCTAAGTGTCATGTCTGAAGGAAACCAAGCACTGCACATCACCTGTCTAATACCATCCCTACAGTGAGGCATGGTGGTGTCAGTATATTGCTGTGGGGGTGTTTTTCAGTGGCTAGGACAAAGATTGGTCATGGCTGAGAGAAAGCTGAATGGCATAAAGTACAGAGATACTGTATTCTTAATGAACCCCTGATCCAGGGTACTCAGAATCTCAGACTGTGCCAAAATTTCAAATCCATTAAGACAATGACCCTAAGCACACAGCCAAGTTAGCACAGGAGTGGCTTAGGGACAACTCTGTGAATGTCCCTGAGTCCAGCCAGAGCCCTGGCTTGAGCTCAATCAAACATCTCTGGAGAGACCTGAAAATGTTTGTCCACCGACGGTCCCCATCCAACCTGATAGAGCTTGAGAGGATCTGCAGAGAAGAATTGCAGAAAATCCCCAAATTCAAGTGTGCAAAACTTATGTTTTCATACCCAAAAAGGCTGAAGGCTACAATCGCTGCCAAAAGTGTTTCAAATAAGTACTGCATAGAGGATCTGAATTGTTATGCCAATGCGATATTCTAGTTTTTTCTCCCCAATACATTAACAAAGATTATGAACACTCTGTCTTTACCTTCTCATTATGGGGTATTTTCTTATTATGGGTACGTGATTTTTTATTTTTATTTTTTTAGCACAAGGCAGCAACATAGCAAAATGTGAAAAAAGTGAAAGGGTCTGAACTCTGAAGACTTTCTGAATGCACTGTATCTGGTCCATGTAGTAAAATTACACTGGCCACTGTAAAGACATACCTTGCTAATGGGATATTCTTCACAAATATATTAAGATTAAAAAAATGTGGATATGCCATAAATGTCTGAAACGTGCAGGTCCTCTGGGTGATCTTGGACCTCTATCTTTTGACAAGGCCTTGGTCAAATATTCCCAAAACTCCCACATATGCACACAGCTCTCCACAGTTAGATTTCTTATTTTCTGCCACCATGTGTTGTACAGTATAACACAGTACCTGGAGTTCTGGGACCCCCACTTATTACACATATCCTATGCATGTAGTGCAATTGCTTTTGATAGAATACTCTTATTATGAAAATGATTAACATAAATAATCTTATAATCTTATTTTCTTGCAATTCCAATGTTACAGCCATTCACACCTGATTGATGCTTCTTGGCATTTACCCGGTACTGGTCCACGGTCTCTAAAATCACAAAAAATACACATTAGGATGAGGTCTGACAGATCCTGAGTGGATCGCAATGTCTTAATTTAACAAAGAGCATTCTTTAGCCCACATTCTGTAATTTAAAGACTATGACAGCAGAATAAGTCCGACAGATGGTGTGTCCTTATTATAAAACATGACTATATATACTCCATACACTTACACCTACAGTACACTTACACCAAGGGAATCCATAATTCCCTTCAACACACACCTGCGATGTAAGCCACGGTATAGCCTCATAGCAGCAGACAGTGGCCTTCGGCCACAATGGTAATAAAACACAACATTATCAATCGTTACCTTTCTTGTGGCAGGTTGGGTATTTCAGAATGCTGCTTTTACATTGTGTCCGTAGCTTTGCTGGATCTGATATTTGATATCCGGAAACACATTCAAACTGAACATCCTCATTATCTTCATAATGTAGAACATGATTATTCTTTAGCTGTATGTTGTTTATTCTCAGGTCATTCTCCTGTACAGTGCATGCCCCTGTGGCAAATTGAAAAAAAAAATCATTTAATTTGTATTATCAATTGAGTCATTAGCGCTTACAAAGGAAGATCCAAAATTTAGTGGCTTTGGTGTAAGTCACCACAGGAGCGCACGGTGATGTCATCACTCTCAGCGCAGGTCTTTAGGCAGGTCTTTTTCCACTTAAGAGAGCAGCGGACTGCCTCTGCACGAGCAATAGTGTTGAGCGCGAATATTCGCAAAGCGAATTTTAATCTTGAATATCGTGATTTCGAGATTTTGCGAATATGTAGAATACATGACCCCATATTCGCAATTACGAATATTCGTTCTTAAGATGGACAGTGATAGGGAAACTGTATCTTGAAAATAAAAGATTCAGACATAATTCCCCCAACCTTAATTGCTTTCTATAACAATTTCCACTATTCCTGTCAGGGTAAAAACTTAATAGGTAAAAACTGTCCTGCGAATGTTCGTCACTTGAATATTCGCAATAATCTATTCACGGTTTGTATTCCCTTTCCTACCAAGTGTTAACAGGTTGTGTCAGACTCCAGTTTGCTGCATGTATTGCGAAAATTCGTATATGTCTTTTTTGCACCTTTCCATTCGCACAAATGACTCCCGCCATTTCTAGCTTTCAATACATGTAAAGCTGTTTAAATGTTATTAATAATGAATAGATTCTATGCTCGCGAATATAACTTGAAAAATTAACCGCAAGTCATGATATTGAATGCGAAATAACGAATATTGCGAAATCGCGAATATATGACGAATATGATGCGAATTATTCGGCAAATATTGCAAAATCGAAAATAGGGGTCTTTGCGCTCATCACTGGCGAGCAAGTGGATGAGGTGAGTGATTTTTTTCTCTTTTTAAACTCAAAAGGCGATAATGCACTAACGTATTACAGCTGTTAGACATGCACACTTTTGTCTAAGCGACCGTTAGGAATAAACTTGTTGATTGATAGGCTGAATAGGGTTTTAACATAGTGATAAGTGACAAATTAATTTGTAACAAATCAAATTTCTTGTCAAACTTTGGTGAATTTTTCAAAACTTTGCTCATCTCAAGTTATAAACATAGTGAGGTCTCAGCCAGTTGAACAGTAATGTCACAAAACAGGTCAAATAAATATGATAATATAATATAGTACAAGGCACATGCACACATATGCCTATTTAGTTCTTAAAGTAGACATCACCTTTACAAGTTGGAGGATCCACATTCCATGTTCCATTTCCAGTGCAATAAATCTGAGGTGGCCCATTAAGCTTATCATTTGGATTTTTGCATTCAAAGTTTATAACTTGGCCCATGGTAAATTCCTCATCAGTCACGTATGACAGGATTCTTACACGGTCGTCCCACACTGGCGGACATAGGCGAGCTGTAATGAAATTGAAAGCAGCACTATGAAAGGAATTTTTTTTAGCCTTAGGTTTGTAAAAAATACACTGTGTGAATAATGCCTAACATGTTATATCGTTACAGTATAGTCTGCGAGTCTTGCTAGAGTGACTACTTTTCCATCATACAGACTAAGGGTCCATTCACATGAACATGTCTTCTGTATTCTTCTTGGCTGCCCCAAACAAAGCTATGACATGTTCTATTCTTTGCCTCAACTTACAGATCGCAGACCCATTGAAGTTAATAGGTCCGCACTGCAATGCGGGGTGGACACGGCTGGTCTCCATGTTTGGTTGTGGGTCTGCGGTTTGTGGTTCACAAAGCGGACACGTTCGTGTGAATGGACCCATATACAGGAAAATCTGTAAATCAATGTGTAGCTGGGAAAATTAGAACCCACAAACTTCTCTAGATTCCTTGCAGCATTCCCAAAAGACTGATCAAAGTATAGAAAACTATATATCCCTGGTGTGAAGGAAATCTGACTTAGTTGCCCAGAGCAACCAATCAGATTTTACCTTTTGTTTTCCAAAGAAGCTCTGAAAAATAAAAGGTGGAATCTAATTGGTTGCTATGGGCAACTAAGCCAGTTTTGATAAATCTACCCCTTAGAGCAGGGACCAGCAACCTCTGGCAGAAAGTACAACTCCCAGAATGTTCGAGTCACTTCTATGGAAGAGTGAAAACACTTCAGTATGTTTGCAAGCTGGAAATTGTAGTTTCACAGCAGCTGGAGTGCCGAAGGTTGCTGATCCCTGCCTTTGAGCCTTCCCTTTACTTTATGCATTGGGCACCTGACACACATTAAAGAGGTTCTCCAGTAATTAAGAAAATGAAGATACTTCTATATTACTTTATTATAAATATATTCCGAAATACCTTTCACTAGTTATTATAGCTCATTTAGTCTCTTGAGCAGTCATTAGGAGAAACAAAATGGCTGCTGTCCTATTAGTGCACACATAACCTGTCCTAATCACACAGCAGCACAAGTTACTTCAGAACACTTAGCTAAAGAGCTGCTTCATCCTCCCCTCTGCTTTGCTTATCAAGGATTATGATCCTGAATACAGATAATAAGATCTTCAACTGAATCTCTGTAGGAATGGAGTTTATGAAGAGACATGAAGTACAGAGACGAGGTGGGGATGTAACTGATGAGCAGCAGCACTTGTATGCAGTCTCCTTTACACCACAGTCCGTCCTCTCTGTACTTCATGTCTCCTCATAAACTCCGTTCCTACAGACATTTATCAGACATAGATCATATTAAACTGTGTTCATTATTATAATCCCTGACAAGTAGAGCAGAGAGGAGGATGAGGCGGCTCTTTTGCTAACTGCTCTGAAGTAACTTATCCTCCTGTGTGATTAGGACAGTTTTTGCGAGTACGTATAGGACGGCGGCCATTTATCTCTCTTAATGATTGCACGCTAGACATAATGAGCCATTATAACTAATGAAGGGTACTTGGGAATATATTTATAATAAAGTATATTTATATTTAGGTATTTTCATTTTCTTAATTCCTGGAGAACCCCTATAACCTCTTAAGGACACAGGACGTACCCCCACCCCTTTAACCTCTTGTAGCAGACACCCGCGGCTAATGTCCGCGACCGACAGCAATGCCGATCACGGACATTTAACCCCCTCAGATGCCGTGGTCAATCCTGACCACGGCATCTGAGCGCGCACAAACAGTATTACTTTCGGTTTGCACTCTGGCTCCCCCGTGTGGTAATCGGAGGAGCCGGAGCGTGCCTGTAGTAGCCTGGGTCTCTTTGAATTAAACCCAGGCTGCTCTGTAGTATTTCCTATGGAGCCTTGCCTGTAATAGGCTTCATAGGAAATATGCGATTTTTTCAAACATTCCAATGTTATTGCATTGAAATGTATGATAATCACAATCAAATGATTGTAAATTATAGTTCCCTATGGGAACTATATAAAAGTGTAAAAAAAAAAGTTTTAAAATAAATAAATAAAAAAAAAACATAAAAAAATCAAATCACCCCCTTTTTTTGCTAAAATAAAAATCAAAAAACGAAAAAAAATTAAAAAAATACACATCATGGGTGTCGCAATGTGCGAAAACGCCCATGCTATAAAAATATAAAAAAATATTCCCCATATGTCAAACAGCAAAACGGAAAAAAGCATCCTAATGGCGGATTCGCCATTTTTGGTCGCTTCATTTTCCACAAAAAAATTACATAAAAGGTGATCAAAAAGTCATACACACCCCAGAATGGTATCAATAAAAAGATAAGATTATGACACAGAAAATAAGCCCCCATACAGCTCTGTACATATAATTACAAAAAAGTTATAGGGGTCAAAACATGGTGACAAAAAAGTAAAACAGATTTTTTCCCACTTTTGATTTTTTTTTTCACTATCAAAACGCAAGAAAACCTATACACATATGGTATCGCCGGATTTATACTGACCTGTAGAGTAAAAGTAACTGGTCAGTTTTATTGCACATCTAACGTCAGAATTTAAAAACCCGCAAAACTGTGGTGGAATTTTTTTCCCGCTTCCCACTACAACATATGCAATATTAAATGGTGTCGTTGGAAAGTACAACTTGTCCCGCAAAAACAAAGCCCTCATATGGCTATGTGAACCGAAAAATAAAAAAGTTATGGCTCTGGGAAGGCAGGAGCGCAAAACGAAAACGCAAAAAAAAAAAAAAACATCCGATCCTTAAGGGGTTAAGTCAAGATATTGAATTACATTTGCACAGCAGAGACTTAAAGGCGATCTGTCTGTCAACGCTGCCTTTTTTTAGAAAACTCAGAGGTAACACTGGTTATTTGTGGGGAGACATGTCAGTCAAACTCAGCTTCTTAGGCAGAGCTGGTGGCTCCATCTGCCGGTGGTAAAGTCTATGACCCAACCAGAGTGGGTTATATTGATGACGGACGCGTCCCTTGTAGGCTGGGGCGCTCATTTGGACGGATCCCCAGTTTGGGGATCTTGGTCCCCTCAGGAGCGCATCTCTTTTCCAATCTCCGCGAGATGCGAACTATCCGGCTAGCCCTCCTCCACTTTGCCCCTCAAATCCGGGGCAAAGCTGTGAAGGTCCAGTCAGACAACATGACTGCGGTCCTCTACATAAACAAACAGTGAGGCACAAGGTCTTTACCCCTTCTATCAGAGATCGGGGTAATTCTACGGTTAGCAGAGCTGAACCTTTCCCATCTGTCTGCCACTCACATTCGAGGTTCTCTCAATATGATTGCGGACCGCCTAAGTCGCGGGTTACCGACCATGGAGTGGTCTCTGCATCCGGAGATCTTCAAGCAGTTAATCCTCAGATGGGGCATGCCAGAGGTGGATCTCATGGCAACCAGGTTCAACGCCAAGGTGGAAAGGTTCTGCTCCCTTTACAGGGAGAACAACCCCCTGGTGATAGACGCTCTGACAATACTGTGGAGGTTCAGGCTGGCTTACATCTTCCCTCCCTTTTCCATGATACCGAGGGTATTGATGAATATCCGTCAGGATCAGGCCTCGGTAATTTCCATCATACTGTTTTGGCCCAGGAGATCTTGGTTTACCCAGCTCATTCAGATGAGTCATGGACAATACTGGAGACTCCCCCCAGAGCAGATCCTGGTGTCGTGGGACACTCACCTCTGCCCAAATCTGCACAGATTCAACCTGACAGCCTGGAGGTTTGTTGTCTTCTGCCTCCTCCTCTGATGTTCCAGCCAGACACCCGCTGGATATCTCGAGATATCCTATTTGCCGGTAAATCCAAAGGCCGTAAGGCGTCTAAAGCTACCATTAGTCGCTGGATCAAGGAAGCCATCAGGGAGGCTTTTCTGTCTCAGTCCTTAGAGCCTCCGGAGTTTGTTAGAGCCCACTCTACTAGGACCGTTTCAACTTCTGTTGCGGAGAGAATGCCTCTCCCCTTAGAGTTAATCTGAAAGGTGGCTTCCTGGAGCTCTGAGTCAACCTTCATCTCTCATTATAGGATAGATGCTAAGGTGGCAGAGTTTTCGGCTTTTGGGCAGATGATCCTTAGTTCTGCCAGGCATGAGGACCCTCCCTAGGGGTTTCTTCTTGCTATCTCCCCATCTGTGCTGCTGGTAGGACGTAAGGGAATCGTTAATTTCTAACGATAATTTGTTTTCCCTTAGTCCTAACACACAAATTTCCCACCCTAAGTAGATGATGCTAGCTATAAACACGGTGGTTAGTTCCCTCCTTTTCAGGGGGCAGGAAACTTCTTATTGGTTCTTGGGCTCATTAAAAATTCCGCCGGTCCTACCAGTCCACGGGGGGCAGTTAACCCCATCTGTGCTGCTCTTAGGACTAAGGGAAAACAAATTATAGTTAGAAATTAACGATTTGATGAGGCTGTTGTGCTCGTCCCAAGTCTGCATCCTCTTCAATGTTTACTTGCAGGCCATCTACTTTGTAGCGGCGTTGAAGTGTAATTACAGCTGTTTGTTCAATTCAAGTGCATGGGAGAGGAAGCTATAATTTTACATTGCCATGCTACTACAAAGTAAGTGGTGTGCAGGTAAAGAATGAGGAGGATACAGTGCCATCCACAGTCGATCAGAGCCAGACCCGCACCAATCTGATATTGATGGATAAGTCATCAATATCTGTAGACCAGACAAACTCTTTACTATAAATAAGGCGCCTGGTGCTATATCATGCTGCCTGTGGATAAGGTTACCTCATATATGGGTTAAGTAGCAAATAACCCAGCAAGTAAGGGCTCATTCACAGAACCGTATCCGTTTTTACAGACCGCAAATTGCAAATCCACAAAACACAGATACTGGCCGCGTGCCTTCCACATTTTGTGGAACGGAACATCCTTCTCCATGATAGAAGTGCCTATTTTTGTCAGCAAATACAGACAACAAAGGGACATGTAAAAAAGAATTTTGCGCGGCCATGGAACAGAAGTGCGGATGCGGACAACTCACAGTGTGCTGTCTGCATCTTTTGCGGCCCCGATTAAATGAAGGTTTGCACATGATCTGCAAAATTGCGGAACGGATGCGGACAGGAAAATACAGTCGTGCAGCAGAGAGTATATCAGTTAAACGCTCGATGTTTGTTTATATAGGGCTACATTGGCCTGTTTCTTTTTATGTTCTCAAATTGTCTAAAGACACCTTGCCAGGGCCGGCTCCAGATTCATGTGTTCCCTTGGGTGATAAAGTCTCAGTGGGCCCCCTTGTGGCATTTTGCATGGTGCTTACAACAATAAAACTGCACGTATTATAGATTAAATACCTTACACAGAGCATGCTACAGAGCGGATATATGTGAATCAGTCCTTATGTGCCTACTTTTATTTTCTAACCAGTGTTTCAGTCCATCAGGTCTACTCACAGATATGTCCCCCCTCACAGTAGATATGCCAAGATATGCCCCCTTCATAGTAGATATGCCACGATATGTGCCCCCTTCACAGTAGATATCACAAAATATGTGCCCCCCTCACAGTTGATATGCCAAGATATGTGCCCCCTCACAGTAGATATGCCAAGATATGTGCCCCCTCACAATACATATGCCAAGATATGTGCCCCCTTTACAGTAGATATCCCAAAATATGTGCCCCCTCACAGTTGATATGCCAAGATGTGTGCCTTCTTACGGTGAATATGCCAAGATATGTGTCCAGTGCCCCCTTTACAGTGGTTATGCATAGATGTGCCCCCTTCACAGGAAGTGAAAAAAAGAAAACAATAAATACTCCTTGCCTCAGTCACCTGGCTCCTCCCATGATCTGCGCTCCCCATCAGCAGGATACTGTGACACATGGTGCTGCTGTGTAGGAGGAACAGAGACTGATTCCCAGCCTGCCCCGCTCCTCATCCTACACAGATCAGCAGGACGATGTGTGAGGACATCATGCTGCTGCTGTGGAGTACTGGCGGCCCCCTAATACTTTAAAAAAAATTGTAGCCCCTCACAGCAGTATTGACCTCATTGTACAACCTTTACAGTAGTTTTGTACAGATGTGTGCCCCCTCACAGTAGTTATGCCCACATTGTGCCCTCTCACAGTAGTTATGCCCTTTCTGTGATCTTTTCACAGTTGTAATTCCCTATGTGTGCCCCCTTCACAGTAATAATCCCGATTGTGCCCCCTTCACAGTAATATTCCCCATTGTGCCATCTTCACAGTAATAATCCCCATTGTGCTCCCTTCATAGTAGAAATACCCATTGTGCCCCTGTCACAGTAATAAAGACCTCTGTGCCCCCTCAATAGTATTAAAGACCTCTGTGCCCCCTCAATAGTAATAAAGACCTCTGTGCCCCCTCCGCAGTAATAAAGTCCTCTGTGCCCCCTCCATAGTAATAAAGACCTCTGTGCCCCCTCCGTAGTAATAAAGTCCTCTGTGCCCCCTCCATAGTAATAAAGTCCTCTGTGCCTTCTCCATAGTAATAAAGTCCTCTGTGACCCCTCTGTATTAAAAATTATAAAAAACACAGTAACTTCTCATCTTGTCCCATTCCTGAAGCTCACAGTCCTCTCTTCCCTGCTGGCACAGATCGCTCTGCAGCACTGTGTGGGCGGAGATTATGCAGATTACTGTGTCTGCAGGCTGTATGGTGGAGCATGGAGAAGTCTTCCTACTTCACCATTCTGTGCACCGCTGGCCTGAAGAAGGGGAGGAGCGCTGGGAGCTGAGCGGTGAGTGACAGGACCTAGCTCCCCACGCTCTGTATTGAAGGAAGCACCCATTGCTTCTGGCCTCTGGCAGCTCTGCTGTGGGCTCCCGCAGGAGCTCTGGGCCTCAGCACTTGCCCGGGTATGTCGGGCGCTGACGGACAGCCTTGTGTGGTATCATACACAGAATGCTGTTTTTAGCACTTTGTTCAGCATAAAACAAAGCAGTCAGATGTTATCAGTTCCTGAATAGGAAGCTATAAAACACACTACAAACAATGCATATTGAGATGGTTTTCCTTACTTTTGGGTCAGTGGATAAAAAAAAAAAAAGAAATTGCATGCTCTAGAGATATAAAAAATGTTTGCATAGAAAAATGCCACCACGTATCGCTTTTTAAAAAAATGCATACAATTCATGGAGTTTTTACAATCCAAAAAGAAAGATCCCAAAAAGTAAGCGTGAAGGAAGCCTAAGGACCTATTCAGATCAGCATTGTAAAGTTTGTCTGTAATCTGTGTTTAATCAATAGTGATTGACTGCATTTTGGTCTGTATGTCATTAGTATCTCATCTATTTTTCACTTCAAAAAACGTATTTAATTTCTTTTCAGTATATCCTAGTAGCCATCTATGAAAAACAGACGACCTACGGATGGGATCCATGTGCTAATTATTTTTTTCATGGGCCCCTTGACTTGAGTACGCAAATGTAAAGTGCATGCTACAATTTTCCATTGGTGTGTGCAGAAAATCATTCGTGTGAATAGGCTCATGGACTATAATGTTTCAGTGCTCAGTCCGCGTGCTGCTTATTCTAAATGTGAACAGCAGATGGACATGAACATCACTGTGAATGTGACCCTAACGTGGTTTTCAAGGCTTTTTTTATTATTAGCCAAAACAAGAATTGATTATATAATATATAACCAGTCTTATATATAAATATATATATAAATCCAAAAATTGAAGCAGCACTCCAAGATGCAAAACAAGTGGATCGACCTTTATTCCCCTGCAACGTTTCAACTGCTCAATGCATTCTTTCTCAAGCATGCTTGAGAAAGACTGCATTGAGCAGTTGAAACGTTGCAGGGGAATAAAGGTCGATCCACTTGTTTTGCATCTTGGAGTGCTGCTTCAATTTTTGGATTTATATACCTGGTAGACAGCTGAGCCAGCTGATTTGGAATTATTGCACCCGTTTTTATTTTTTTGAGTGCTGCTGTGTTTTTCTTTGTTATTTAAATATATATATATATATATATATATATATATATATATATATATACAGTTGTGTTCAAAATTTTTCAACCCCCAATGCTGTAAAGGGTTTTAGGGAATTTAATGTACATTTGTAATTGTGTTCAGAATGAAATCTTACAAGGATTTGTTTTTGTAATACTGTATTAAATGTTTTTTTTAGTGATTTCTTCATTGACACAATTATTCAACCCCTTAACCCCTTAAGGACACGGCCCTATTTCACCTTAAGGACCAGGCCATTTTTTGGAAATCTGACCAGTGTCACTTTATGTGGTGATAACTTTAAAACGCTTTTACTTATCCAGGCCATTCTGAGATTGTTTTTTCGTCACATATTGTACTTCATGACAGTGGTAAAATAAAGTCGAAAAATTTCATTTTTATTTATAAAAAAATACCAAATTTACCAAAAATTTTGAAAAATTTACAATTTTCCAAGTTTCAATTTCTCTACTTCTAGAATACATAGTAATACTGCCAAAAAAAGTTATTGATTTACATTCCCCATATGTCTACTCCATGTATCGATTATTTTGGGAATGCCATTTCATTTTTGGGGACATTACAAGGCTTAGAAGTTTAGAAGCAAATCTTGACATTTTTCAGAAATTTTCAAAAACCCACTTTTTAGGGACCAGTTCAGGTCTGAAGTCACTTTGCGAGGCTTACATAATAGAAACCACCCAAAAATGACCCCATTCTAGAAACTACACCCCTGAAGGTACTCAAAACTGATTTTACAAACGTCATTAACCCTTGAGGTTTTCCACAAGAGTTAATGGCAAATAAAGATAAAATTTCAGAATTTCGATTTTGGGAAAATTTTTGATTTTAATACATTTTTCCAGTAACAAAGCAAGGGTTAACAGCCAAACAAAAGTCAATATTTATTGCCCCGATTCTGTAGTTTGCAGAAACACCCCATATGTGGTCCTAAACTGCTGTATGGCCAAACGGCAGGGCACAGAAGTAAGGGAACGCCATATGGTTTTTGGAAGGCGGATTTTGCTGGACTGGACTTTTGACACCATGTACCATTTGAAGCCCCCCGATGCACCCCTAGAATAGAAACTCCATAAAAGTGACTCCATCTAAGAAACTACACCCCTCAATGTATTCAAAACTAGTTTTACAAACTTTGTTAACCCTTTAGGTGTTCCACAAGAGTTATTGGCAAATGGAGATGAAATTTCAGAATTTCAATTTTTTGTTACCTTGCCTCAAAAAAGTGTAATATAGAGCAACCAAAAATCATATTTACCCTAAAATAGTACCAACAAAACTGACACCTTATCCCGTAGTTTCAAAAATGGGGTCACTTTTTGGAGTTTCTACTGTAGGGGTGCATCGGGGGCTTCAAATGGGACATAGTCTCAAAAAAACAGTTCAGCAAAATCCGCCTTCCAAAAACCATATGGCGTTCCCTTCCTTCTGTGCCCTGCCGTTTGGCCATACAGCAGTTTACAACCACATATGGGGTGTTTCTGCAAACTACAGAATCAGGGCAATAAATATTGAGTTTTGTTTGGCTGTTAACCCTTGCTTTGTTACTGGAAAAATGGATTAAAATGGATAATTTGCAAAAAAATAGCTGTTTTGGGACAGTTTTGTATTTTTGTTATTTACATCGTTGAACTGACAGTTTAGATTGTGTGCTATTTCTATAGAGCAGGTTGTTGCTGACGCGACAATACCAAATATGACTACTTTTTGGGGTTTTTGTTTCAGTTTTACATAATAAAGCATTTTTGAAAAAATGATTTTTAGTGTCTCCACATTCTGAAAGCCATAGTTTTTTTTTTTTTTTTTGCGATTGTCCTATGTAGGGGCTCATTTTTTGCGGGATGAGATGGCGGTTTGAATGGTACTATCTTGGGGTGCATATGACTTTTTGATCACTTGCTATTACACTGTGATGTAAGGTGACAAAAAAATGACTTTTTTTTACAACGTTTTTATTTTTATGTTTACGGCGTTCACCTGAGGGGTTAGGTCATGTGATATTTTTATGGAGCAGGTCGTTACTGAACGCTGACGATACCCAATATGTATACTTTTTTTTATTTATTTTGGTTTTACACAATAATATCCTTTTTGAAACAAAAAAAAACATGTTTTAGTGTCTCTATAGTCTGAGAGCCATATTTTTTTCAGTTTTTAGGCGATCGTCTCAGGTTGGGTATAATTTTTGCGGGATGAGGTGGCGGTTAGATTGGCACTATTTGGGTGGTCATATGACTTTTTGATCGCTTGCTATTACACTTTTTGTGATGTAAGGTGACAAAAAAATGGCTTTTGACAAAGTTTTTTTTTTTTTTTTACAGTGTTTACTTGAGGGGTTAGGTCATGTGATATTTTTATAGAGCAGATTCTTACGGACGTGGAGATACCCAATATGTCTACTTTTTTAAATTTTTTACATTTAACAATAAAAGCATTTTTGAAACAAAAAAATCATGTTTTAGTCTGAGAGGCATAGTTTTTTTATTTTTGGGCAATTGTTTTATGAAGGGGCTCATTTTTGCGGGATGAGATGGCGGTTAGATTGGTACTATTTTGGGAGGCGTACGCCTTTTTGATCGCTTTGTATTACACTTTTAGTGATGTAAGGTGCCCAAAATGACTTATTTACACCATTTTTGTTTTTTTTATGGCGTTCACCTGAGGGGTTCAGTCATGTGATATTTTTATAGAGCTGTTTTTTACGGACGCGGCGATACCTAATATGTGTAGTGTATTTTTTTTTTACTTTTTATTCAGTGATTTGTGTTTTTTTATTTTTACTTTTTTTCACTTTTTACATTTTTTGGACCCAGACCCACTTGGTTCTTGTAGATCCAGTGGATCTGGTGTCTATATAATACAGTACAGTACACTATATAGTGTACTGCACTGTATTTTTACTTTTCACAGTCTGGTCTGACCAGAGTTACTATACCATGGCAAGCAGGGCGCTTCTGAAGCGTCCTGCTGCCATGGTAACCATCACCCACTGCCATTAGAGAGCAGTGGGTGATGGATAGGGAGGAGGAGCTCCTCCCTCTGCGATCCCATCCTGGGGGCTGCATAGGCACAGCAGCCCCCGATGGGAGAGGGAGGAGCTCCCTCCCTGTTAACACCTTCCATACCGCGGTCCGTCCGGACCGCGGTAAGGAAGGGGTTAAACGGATGGCATCTGCAGCACAGATGCCAGCCGTTTTTCTATCAGAGTGCCAGCAATGTGCTGGCACTCTGATAGAACCACTAGACACCAGGGAATTATTACAAGGGAGGCACCGCCTACCGCCGCCATAACCACCCCCTGCACCCCGCCGCCATAACAAGATCGGGGATGCAGGGGGTTAATATGATTAACTTTGGGGCAATTAACTCTCTGATCCCCGCGGTCACAGACCGCGAGGATCAGAGATCCTAAACCGCTGCAAACCGCAGGTCTGAATTGACCTGCGGTTTGCAGCTGATCGCCGATACGGGGGTCACATGACCCCCCTCGGCATTAGAACATGGTTCCTGCTGATCTACATCAGCAGGAACCATGTTGCTACGGCGCCCACATCGGGCGCAGTAGCAGTTTAAACACAGGGCGTACAGGTACGCCCTGTGTCCTTAAGGACTCGGACATTAGGGCGTACCTGTACGCCCTGTGTCCTTAAGAGGTTAAAGACTACCACTCTTAAGAACAGAGGTTCATTCAAGTGTTTTCGATCAGGTATTGAAAAGACCTGTGGATGTCAAGGAGCAGCAATCAAGCATAATAAGCACCAATTAGGCAGATTTAAAATGACTGTGATACTCGGCTCCTTCTAGACATTTACTGGTGTGTTTACAAACAACGTGAAGTCAAGAGAATGGTCCAGGAAGACAAGAGAAGAGTGGATTTCTCTTTACAGGACGGGCAATGGCTATAAGAAGATTGCAAAGATGTTAAATATACCAAGAGACACCATAGGAAGCATCATTTGCAAATTCAAGGCAAAGGGCACTGTTGAAACGCTACCTGGTCGTGGCAGAAAGAAGATGCTGACTTTGACTGCTGTGCGCTACCTGAAGCGCAAAGTGGAGAAAAGTCCCCGTGTGACTGCTGAGGAACTGAAAAAAGATTTGTCAGATGCAGGTACTGAAGTTTCAGCTCAGACAATAAGGCACACACTGTGTAATGAAGGCCTCCATGCCAGAACTCCCAGGCGCACCCCCTTGCTGTCTCCAAAGAATAAGAAGAGTCGACTGCAGTATGCCAAAAGTCATGTGGACAAACCACAAAAGTTTTGGGATAGTGTTCTGTGGACTGATGAAACAAAATTAGAACTGTTTGGGCCCATGGATCAATGCTATGTTTGGAAGAGGAAGAACAAGGCCTATGAAGAAAAGAAAACCTTACTGTGAAGCATGGCGGGGGGTCAATCATGCTTTGGGGCTGTTTTGCTTCTACAGGTACAGGGAAGCTTCAGCGTGTGCAAGGTACCATTAATTCTCTTCAGTACCAGGAGATATTGGATGAAAATGTGATGCAGTCCGTCACAAACCTGAGGCTTGGGAGACATTGGACCTTTCAACAGGACAATGATCCCAAGCATACCTCCAAGTCCACTAGAGCATGGTTGCAGATTAAAGGCTGGAACATTTTGAAGTGGTCATCGCAGTCACCAGACTTAAATCCGATTGAGAACCTCTGGTGGGACTTAAAGAAAACAGTTGCAGCACGCAAGCCTAAGAATGTGACTGAACTGGAGGCTTTTGCCCCTGAAGAATGGGCGAAGATACCCGTAGATCGCTGCAAGACACTTGTGTCAAGCTATGCTTCACGTTTAAAAGCTGTTATAACTGGAAAAGGATGTTGTACTAAGTACTAAGATTGAATGTCACTTGGGGGTTGAATAAAACTGATAATTCTGTGAGCACAGAAAAGACATTTGTGGTTATTTCATTATAAATGTTATGTTATATTTGTCTGACTTACAAGTGTCTCTTTGATTTAATTGTAAACAAGATGACTGAAATGATCAAAATCAATGTCAAACTGCCCAAAACACTCAATTTCAGTGGGGGTTGGATAATTTTGAACACAACTGTATATATATATATATATATATATATATATAGTAAAGAAATAATGCTGGCAGCACTACCAGGACCGGGCGGGTGCTAAGCCTCAGGACTAGCGTAGGTCCCAAATATACAAAGGAGGAAAAGAGGCAGCACTTCCAAAAAATAAAACTGAAGATTTATTCAAACATGTGCAACCGCGACGTTTCGGCTCGTATCACGAGCCTTTCTCAAGCAAGTGTTAGGTATCAAAGTGAGGTATTTAACAGGTGTACAATTAATACATGATTATAACAATAAATCGTGATCAAAATAAAATAGATTATAAATACAATCATACTCGTGATTATCAAGTGAAATCCTTCTCAAAAATACATCATACGTAGAATTTGCATATATAGAATGTGTATAAAAACCGTGCAAACTTAATTACTAGATGATTAGTGTACATGTACAGGTGTGGATTTTATATAAGGAGGAGGTACCTTAATAAACTATTGGCGTGCTGAGTGACTGGCATGGTGGAAAGCTCCGCGTTCAGCTGTACAGAGTGCGCATGACAGGGAATCCTGTGTAGCGCATCATGTGACACAACAGGAAACAGCAATGTGGCCATATTGGATAAGGGCAATCGCCCAAAGTTCTATTATATATATATAAATGAACCATAGTGCGTAAAAACTTCATGCCAATGAATCCATATTTCATGGAGGTGTGTGTACACACCATGGGGTCAGGTGTCAGACATCCCCGCCAGTAAGGTCGTGGCACCGTCAATGTCACGACCATACAACAGTATGCGGTAGTCAAATGGACAACCCCTGTCAAGGGACATCCATCCGCTACCACAGATACGGAATACAGAACCGATACCCCAGGGAGGGATCTCCTCTTTATGGCAAAGGAACACACTTAGTTCAAAATCACAATTCCGTGAAAGAACCAACATGGACAACATTATACATAGATATTCACAATATGCGCGCGGATCTCTTGCATAAGAGTATAATAGCCGTCACCGTCACACGATAGTTTAAAATGGGGTCCTCCTCCTTTTCCATAATGTGTCTCTGTGAAGAAAAATAAATAAAATCAATATTACATAGGTATGAATACCTATTAACAGGGGGAGGTACCAATACTGTAGGACATCAAGGATATCTAAATCCCTCAACAACCCCAATCCAAATCCACATTTAAGCCATGAGGTTTCAACGTTTTTAACGTAATAATCCATTGTGTTTCCTTACGTTTCAATATGGCTGTTCTATTGCCACCGCGTCTCATTTGTGGTACATGGTCTATTAACCAACATCTTATATCTTGTTCCTTGTGTCCCAACTCTGCAAAATGTCTGGAAACTGGTAAATCCATTTGTTTCTTACGAATGGAGTTCCTATGGTTTCCAAGTCTTGTTTTAAACTCAGTTGTGGTTTCACCAACATATAATAATTTGCAAGGGCACATTAATACGTATATGATGTATGAGGAATCGCAGGTCAGGTGAAACCGGATCGGAAATGTTTCACCTGAGCTGGGATGTGTGAAGGAGTTCCTAGATCTCAAGATATAACGACAGTTTACACAACTGAGGCATGGAAAACTGCCAAGTCCCCGTTGTGTCAAAGTAGTCTGTCTCAGGACTTTGGAAGGTCCCACATCAGCCTTCACTAACCGATCTTTTAGATTTCTCCCTTTTCTGTATGAGAAAAGAGGGGGTACTCTAAATTCAGGAACATTTCTTATTCCACCTGTTAGAGTATGCCAGTGTCGTTTTATAATCTGACTAATGTCAGTGCTATAGTCATTGTATGTAGAAATAAAGGGAATCCTAGTGGCATTATCCTGTCTAGGTCCCTCTCTAGATGGCAAGTCTAATTTGTCACGATTTTGCTGCAACACTTTAAAGGGATAACCCCTTTGGATGAATTTTGCTACCATGTTATCAAGTGTTTTATCCAAAGTCACTTGATTCGTGATAATCCGCTTAGCACGCAAGAACTGAGAATATGGCAGACTTCTAATCATTTTCCTGGGATGACAGCTCTCAAATCTTAAGATTGTGTTTCTGTCGGTAGGCTTAGTATACAATTCTGTAACTAGCTTCCCTTCAGATAGAATGACCATTGTATCAAGGAATTGTATATTGCTATTGGAAAAAGCCAGAGTAAATTTCAAATTCGTATGGATATCATTAAGATACGTATGAAATGCTTCTAAGTCATCAGATGTACCATTCCAGAGGAGGAAGACGTCATCTATGTACCGCCACCACTTAATTACTTTCGTAAAATGGTGGGATACATAGACAAAGTCCTCCTCCACTGTCCTCATATAAA
The DNA here is from genome assembly GCA_033119425.1 of Bufotes viridis. Lineage (NCBI taxonomy): Eukaryota > Metazoa > Chordata > Amphibia > Anura > Bufonidae > Bufotes > Bufotes viridis. The sequence continues at coordinate 63,759,257 of CM065596.1, forward strand.
TATTTGCAAAGGTAGGGGCCACATTCGACCCCATGGCCACTCCCCTTTGTTGTTTATAAAAAGTATCCTGGAACAAGAAATAATTCTGCTCCAGGATAATTTGAAGTAGTGACAATAAAAAATGTGTACCCTCTCTAGAAATAGTGGTGGACTCCAACATGCGTTTTACTGCTGCCATGCCTATATCATGATCAATACATGTATATAAAGAGGAGACATCAAATGAGGCTAGCAATATACCATCTGTACACTCTAACTCAATAGACCGCAACTGCTGAAGAAAATCACTGGTGTCACGGATGTATGAAATTGCGCCCGTTGCAAAACCACATAGTACTGCAGTTTTCCATGCCTCAGTTGTGTAAACTGTCGTTATATCTTGAGATCTAGGAACTCCTTCACACATCCCAGCTCAGGTGAAACATTTCTGATCCGGTTTCACCTGACCTGCGATTCCTCATACATCATATACGTATTAATGTGCCCTTGCAAATTATTATATGTTGGTGAAACCACAACTGAGTTTAAAACAAGACTTGGAAACCATAGGAACTCCATTCGTAAGAAACGAATGGATTTACCAGTTTCCAGACATTTTGCAGAGTTGGGACACAAGGAACAAGATATAAGATGTTGGTTAATAGACCATGTACCACAAATGAGACGCGGTGGCAATAGAACAGCCATATTGAAACGTAAGGAAACACAATGGATTATTACGTTAAAAACGTTGAAACCTCATGGCTTAAATGTGGATTTGGATTGGGGTTGTTGAGGGATTTAGATATCCTTGATGTCCTACAGTATTGGTACCTCCCCTGTTAATAGGTATTCATACCTATGTAATATTGATTTTATTTATTTTTCTTCACAGAGACACATTATGGAAAAGGAGGAGGACCCCATTTTAAACTATCGTGTGACGGTGACGGCTATTATACTCTTATGCAAGAGATCCGCGCATATTGTGAATATCTATGTATAATGTTGTCCATGTTGGTTCTTTCACGGAATTGTGATTTTGAACTAAGTGTGTTCCTTTGCCATAAAGAGGAGATCCCTCCCTGGGGTATCGGTTCTGTATTCCGTATCTGTGGTAGCGGATGGATGTCCCTTGACAGGGGTTGTCCATTTGACTACCGCATACTGTTGTATGGTCGTGACATTGACGGTGCCACGACCTTACTGACGGGGATGTCTGACACCTGACCCCATGGTGTGTACACACACCTCCATGAAATATGGATTCATTGGCATGAAGTTTTTACGCACTATGGTTCATTTATATATATATAATAGAACTTTGGGCGATTGCCCTTATCCAATATGGCCACATTGCTGTTTCCTGTTGTGTCACATGATGCGCTACACAGGATTCCCTGTCATGCGCACTCTGTACAGCTGAACGCGGAGCTTTCCACCATGCCAGTCACTCAGCACGCCAATAGTTTATTAAGGTACCTCCTCCTTATATAAAATCCACACCTGTACATGTACACTAATCATCTAGTAATTAAGTTTGCACGGTTTTTATACACATTCTATATATGCAAATTCTACGTATGATGTATTTTTGAGAAGGATTTCACTTGATAATCACGAGTATGATTGTATTTATAATCTATTTTATTTTGATCACGATTTATTGTTATAATCATGTATTAATTGTACACCTGTTAAATACCTCACTTTGATACCTAACACTTGCTTGAGAAAGGCTCGTGATACGAGCCGAAACGTCGCGGTTGCACATGTTTGAATAAATCTTCAGTTTTATTTTTTGGAAGTGCTGCCTCTTTTCCTCCTTTATATATATATATATATATATATATATATATATATTATACTTTTTTTCCTTTTTTTGGACCCATACTTGGCTTTGTCTAAAAAAAAACTACATCAAAGACTACAAGTGTCAAATCAGGTACACAGGTCGCAAACACCTACCCTGGCGGATATCCACGCTGGCCACACTAATCTGTTTGTCTGTTTTTGGCATAATTTGCTAAAAGTTGAACTAACACATAATTTTTCCTCACCAGACTTGAAAAATGATAAGAAAAGTGGGCAAGGTCTCCCAAGAGACATAGGGGCACATTTATAAAGACCAGCATTTTAGACACCTGTCTTAATAAAGCCCTGCACTGGTGGTGGATAGTGTTGAGCGCGAATATTCGAATAGCGAATTTTTTTAGCGAATATCGGCACTTCGCTAATTCGCGAATATTTCGAATATAGCGCTATAAATTCGCTATTTCGAATATTCGTTTTTTTTTTTGTTATATTTTTTTCTTTCCCACTTCCCAACAGTAGTTCTTACCTGTCCTGAGGATTCCTGGCTTCCTGGCTGCTCTAGTCAGTGCCCATTGCCGCTTCTGCCGACTTCCGTGCTCATGGAGCGTCCCCAACCATGGGAACGTCTCCATATACTAAGATGTACTATCGAATTTGAGGAATTACGTTGAAATCGCAATGCGATTAATTCAAGTTATATTAATCGCATTGCGATTTCAACTTAGAGCTGGGTTTATAATGGGCCAGCTTGCTAGAATGAACGAAGTTAACGAATATGGAATATAGCAGCACTGCTAAGTTGAATTCGCAATGCGATTAATTTAACTTGAAGTAATCGCATTGCGATTTCAACTTAGCACTGCTAGTGCTATATTACATATTCGTTAATTCTAGCCTATGTAAGATAGCAGTGCTAAGTTGAAATCGCAATGCGATTACTTCAAGTTAAATTAATCGCATTGCGAATTCAACTTAGCAGTGCTGCTATATTCCATATTCGTTAACTTCGTTCATTCTAGCAAGCTGATCCATTATAAACCCAGCTCTAAGTTGAAATCGCAATGCGATTAATATAACTTGAATTAATCGCATTGCGATTTCAACGTAATTCCTCAAATCCGACAGTACATTTTAGTATATGGAGACGTTCCCATGGTGATGGGGACGCTCCATGAGCAAGGAACTTTATGGTTGGCTTGGTAGAATTAGCGAATAGCGAATATGACGAATGTATTCGTTATATTTCTCAAAACGAAGATAACGAAGTATTCTCCATCTTCGTTTTAGCAACCTATTCGTCACCTTCGCTAATTCTAGCAATCAAATAGGTTGACTATAGAGACAGCTGTGTTAAATTCGCTATGCGATTTTTTTTTTTTTAATAGAATAATTATATTACTTGATATAATTATTATAATTATTCTATTTATTAAAAAAAATATATAAATAATCGCATAGAGAATTAAACACAGTTGTCTCTATAGTCAACCTTCCTATTTGATTGCTAGAATTAGCGAAGTTGACGAATAGGTTGGTAAAACGAAGATGTAGAATACTTCGTTATCTTCGTTTTGAGGAATATGACGAATACATTCATCATAGCCGTCATCTTCACTATAATTCTAGATATGAAACCAATAGGAAAGTAGCCTTAAGTTAAAATCGCAATACGCGATTATTTAAATCGCATATTAATCGCGATAACTAGAATAATGACGAATATTCGATTTCGATGAATATGAAACGAATATTCATTCGAATATTCGCGAATTTCGTCGAAATCGAATATGGCACCTGCCGCTCATCACTAGTGGTGGATCCGTCACAGTTAGGTACAGGCGCCGGAACCTCCTCCTTCTAAATGTAACACAGCTTCCGAGCTGTCTTACATTTAGACCATTTTCTATGCCTAAAACAGGCGTAAAAAATGGTAAATAAGACAGGCTTACCGGCCCGTCCCCTTCCCCGCCCGCTATTCTGGACCTGGCGTGAACAGGTAGAAGTCGCAGATTGTGGTGCAAAGGACGTTTGCTGCGCCAGAAATATGCCTAATATAGGCATATTTCTGTTTAATAAATGACCCCCATAGTTTGCACCACAATTTGCCTTAAATGAAGAGAGGGGGCACAACATTTTGGCACAAATCTATGTTGGTTCATAGCAGTTTCAGATTACGTACATACACATATGAATTTGGCTCTGGCTTCTTTTACAGGTAAAAATTGCAAGAATAAGCACGGGGTGGGGGAGTTGGCAACTTCATTTTATGCTGCTTTTTTGTGTCGTTTTTTGAGTTATTTGCACACACTGCGTCTTGCCACAAAATTTTTCTTCATGGCTCTTTCCCCTAATAGAGAAGGTGTTGTCATAACAACTGGCAAAATGCTAGGAGCTCCAGCATGCAGAATTTTTTTTAAAAAGAGGCAAAAATAGACAAAAAAAAACCAAAACACCAGAAGCACAAAAAACACTTGCTTGTCCATTGTATTTCATATTTCCCATAGACCTTCAGCTAACATCCGGAGCTGATATTTTTTAAACAAAAAAAATTTGGGTTGCAAAAAAATTGCATAAAAGATTTCTAACTGTCGTTGATCTAAAAAAAAAAACATTTATTCAGGGATGTCTGCCTCTCAATACATTTGTTTCAAATCTCACCAACTGCCTTCTACATTCAACTGGCTGAAAATCTGCCATTGTACTGACAGGGGCCTACAGCACAGCTGCCAGAGGCCAGAAGCAATGAGCACTTCTATCAATACGGATGGAAGCGCTCATTGCTGGAGCGCAGGGAGCTGGGTCCTGTCACTCATTGCTTAACTCCCCGCGCTCCTTCCCTTGTTCAGGCCGGTGGCGCACAGAACAGTGAAGCAGGAACACTTCTCCCTGCTCCACCATTCATCCTGCAGGCACAGCTCTGCCTGCCTGTGTGGGGGGAGCCTGCAGTGTGGTAATCTGCATAATCTCTGCCCACACAGTTCTGCAGAGCGATCTGTGCCAGCAGGGAAGAGAGGACTGTGAGCTTCAGGAATGGGACATAACTGCTGTGAGAGGGCACACATCTGTACAAAACTACTGTGAAGGCTGCACAATGAGGGAAATACTACTGTGAGGGGGTACAATTTTAAGTATTGGGGGGCCGCCAGCGCTCCACAGCAGCAGCACGATGTCCTCACACATCGTCCTTCTGATCTGTGTAAGAGGAGGAGCGGGGCAGGCTGGAGGCTGGGAATCAGCCTCTGTTCCTCCTACACAGAAGCACCATGTGCCACAGTATCCTGCTGATGGGGAGCGAAGGTCATGGGAGGAGCCAAGTGATTGAGGCGAGGAGTATTTATTGTTTGTTTTTGAGCACTGAAACATTATAGTCCATGAGCCTATTCACACGAATGATTTTCTGCACACACCAATGGAAAATTGTAGCATGCACTTTACATTTGCGTACTCAAGTCAAGGGGCCCATGAAAAAAATAATTAGCACATGGATCCCATCAGTAGTTTGTCTGTTTTTCATAGATGGCTACTAGGATATACTGAAAAGAAATGAAATACGTTTTTTTGACGTGAAAAATAGATGAGATACTAATGTCAGACAGACCAAAATGCAGTCAATCACTATTGATTAAACACAGATTACAGACAAACTTTACAATGTTGATCTGAATAGGTCCTTAGGCTTCCTTCACGCTAACTTTTTGGGATCTTTCTTTTTGGATTGTAAAAACTCCATGAATTGTAGGCATTTTTTTTTAAAAACGATACGTGGTGGCATTTTTCTATACAAACATTTTTGATATTTCTAGAGCATGCCATTTCTTTTTTTTTATCCACTGACCCAAAAGTAAGGAAAACCATCTCAATATGCATTGTTTGTAGTGTGTTTTATAGATTCCTATTCAGGAACTGATAACATCTGACTGCTTTGTTTTATGCTGAACAAAGTGCTAAAAACAGCATTCTGTGTATGATACCACACAAGGCTGTCCGTCAGCACCCGACATACCCGGGCAAGTGCTGGGGCCCAGTGCTCCTGCGGGAGCCCACAGCAGAGCTGCCAGAGGCCAGAAGCAATGGGTGGTTCCTTCAATACAGAGCGTGGGGAGCTAGGTCCTGTCACTCACCGCTCAGCTCCCAGCGCTCCTCCCCTTCTTCAGGCCAGCGGTGCACAGAATGGTGAAGTAGGAAGACTTCTCCATGCTCCACAATACAGTCTGCAGACACAGTAATCTGCATAATCTCCGCCCACACAGTTGTCATGCCTTTTCATAGGTATATATATATATTGATATCCATTTATTGTAGTCAAGATGGAAGCTCATTGCCTTTAAGAGACAGGCTAAGCTAAAGTTTGTTCGTTACAGAAAAACATTACATGTTTCAAGGTTCAGCCTGGCAGATGTATGCCTATCTAAGGGAGTAATGTCACCTTGTCCTAGGCTCTGCACCGGGATGGGGGATGCTTCTTGGCATGCCTCTATAATGAGGGTTACTAACAAAGCAAACATATAATCCTATTATTTTATGTGTTGATCATATTTAGTTTTCCACATAAGTCAATCGATATATCACATACGTATTGTTTTATATTGCTACACATATATTGCTCACACATTACACATTATCATTGTGTATTAGTGTATATATATATATGTATGTATCCTGTGTGTGTATCACTAGAAGCGTATACTCCTGGGAGTATCAAAGAAAATATTCTAAATTGGATTCCTATAATGAGGAGTTACTCAGAGAAGTTGTGCTGTTTTCATAGTCGAAGCATCCGTGAGACCCAAAACCCACACATTTGTTTTATGAAAACAATCGGACTAGTTTATGGGAATCTGGGTTTTTAATTGCTTCAAGTGTAGGGGGTACACATCCCTTATGACGTATGTCCCAGGTGCTGCATGTTTAACAAATAACATGGAGTCACATTTTATAAAGTTAACTCTTAAAAGCTTCACATTTATAGCTTATACAACATTGCCGCCTAGGTATCGGCAGGTAACATAACACGTTCACCACAAAATATTTTGGGTAATGTATGATCTCATAGTATCATTACCATATGTGCACACCCTCGGGTTTGGTTGGAAGACCGTTATCTAAAAGGGTGTATGCTTTTGATAAGTCTGTGAATATTAATCATAGACGGGATAAGAGAGGGGGTCCAGAGAAAAAAAGAAAAAAACTACAATCAAAGGATTAAACAGACACGTGGATTTGATCCGAGATCCCGGGAACCCTCTGGAGAGCTAACCGTCCCTCCGGAGCCCTACTCACCTTTTGACCCTTGGTAACGTATATCTTGCTTATTGCTTGCGGTATTGATAAGTTACTTAGCCCGGTATATAGTCAAAGATCCCCAATTGTGGATCTGTAATTGATAAGGCTCCTAATCAAGTCTGATCATTCCCTTAACAAAGATGCATATTGGTAATGGAGCATCAGACATTGATATCTAGTCCTTGAGAACTTTGTTATTCCCTAGCCTGATACCGAGCTGGTAAAATTTATAGTGCCGCCATATACCTCAATTGGTTAAAAGGTGATAGAAAGGGGTACTTTTCTTTAATTTGGATTGTTGCATATCATTGCATTGATTGGCGATATTCAGTATTGTTTGAAGTTAGTGGTATTATATTGCATTATCTATCATTGTATAGGTTGTATCATTGGTTTTGTATCTAGCACTTATGTATAATAAACTCACATATATTTTTGCATAGATGATGGTACCTTGTTTCCTTTCTAGTTGCACAAAATAATTAAGGTTCTCGTAAACGAGCTGAGAGGTTATTATGTCGCCCTCTCCTCAATAGGATCAATAACTTTGGTATTTTTCCTTTGATCCTTTCTTTTGTTTTTTTGTATATAAAGCATTTTTGCGCTTTATACCCGCGACATAATGGAGGTTTCCACCGAGATGTCGAGTTAACTTTTGATTATTTGTGCAAATAGTGAAAGTTTCCACATTTCCTTGGCTAGCCAGATTGTTGTTATTATCTGTGTATTGATTATTGATCAAGAAACATGAGTACAGCAGGCAGTGATGCGGGTGATGGCCATGCTACAGCAGATAGTTCATCTTACCCGGAGCAGTTAATCCAAAAGATTATAAAATATATTTATTCCCGGTTTAAAGTGGACAAGGAAATGAGTGAATGGATTAATGAGATCCAAATGAGAGCTCAGGAAGAACGTAGTGATGTGTGGAAGTTAGGTGGCATGGTTGAAAGATACCTGACATATATGGATCTCGCAACCGATAATTCCAAAAGGGACCAATACCTATTGTATGCATTGCCACCTGTTTTATATGCACTATTGGCTGTCAGTTCTCTCTCAGAAAAGAGACATGAGACCATAACGGGAACAAACTCCCATATAATCCAGCTAGAAGTAGAACTAAAGTCTGCAGAGGACACGATCAAGGACTTAAAATACAACCTTGATCACAGTCATGATGCGTATCAAAAAGCAAAACGCGATTTAGAAGAGTTACATCTCCGGTATTCAAAAATTCAGCAAACAGGCGAATCAGCCCATAATGTAGTCGATGCTGAAAGGGATCCGCCTAATGCTGTGGGATCTTCTGACCCCCCATTTCTTATGCCCCAGCATATAGACATGTCATCACATGCTCTTAAAGCAGACTCCATCCAAGACCCCAAGCCACCTGTAAGTGATGGCATGATCACACAGGAGGCATTAACCCAGTTAAGTAGGGCATTCCAGACTGTAACAGCCTTACTAGGCACCAGCAACACGGAAGCCCCTAGAACTGTGTCTCCACATATTCCCCTGAAGAGAGACATTAGGGTTAAATCACCTGTGCCAAGTGTGTCTGATGGAAGCGATCGCAGTGTATGTGATACTGACAGTGACATGGAAAAAGCAGCAGTGGGCACTAAAACTTACTACGATCTAAGGACGACTCAGAAGGAATATCAAATTTCCGATCAGGTCTACCTGTATAATTTTGCCCGGGATCAGATGAAGGAAAGGAAATTTTTGCCTTCTTGGAAAGGACCATACGTCGTCATTGACAAATTGTCACCCGTGGTCTACAAAATCAAAATTCCTAAGGGGGATGAGTTTGTGGAGAAATGGGTGCATATTAATCAATTACGTGTTTGTCATCCTAGCTCACGACTTCGTGAAATAGAAGGAGTTGGATGAAGAGAGGCGAAGAGATATTGAGGTTCCAGCTAAAGACGGAAACCCAGGATGGGTATTGTATAAACAAACAAGTGTACTAACCAATCCTCATGTGTGTTTCCTCTGTAACTAACTATCTCTACTCACTTCTGAATGAGAACTTGTTCTGTTCAACAAAAGGACCAATATCAATTGAGGTATATGGTAAGATAAACTCTTTTCTTGCAGAATAAAAAGCGGAAAATGTGTATATTTATATTTGTCATACAATATTTTGTAGACAAGATGACGTCAAGAGTTATTGCTGTTGTCTACGCCATTCTGATCTTGGGGAAGGAGTTCCACGCTGAGCCGATTGCTGTACCAGGCCCTTCATCCGGGATTATGCTGCAGGATACTGCGGGGTTCATCTTGACGAACAAGAGGGTCCTGTCCCAGAAGATCTACATCAGTCTGGATCCACGCACCTTCGTTGAAAGACAGTTCAACGTATCCGAGATCCTAACACCGGAGATTCGCTCATGGTATCAAACGCATATCGGTTATTCCCAAGAACGGATTACACAGATCCTGGAACAGGCGAGAAAGACCCTGACCAGGGAACAGTTTTCTACAAGCCAAAGGCCAAAGAGGTTCATTTCTGCGATTGTAGCCGCCAACATTTTTGGCGTCGTAGGTGCTGTTATTGCCACCGGTGTAACAATTGCCAATTCCATTTCCATTAAGACATTAGAACCTGAGATTGGTTCACTGAAAAGGAACTTGCTAAGTATTCATGCAGAAACAATCAAGAGAAACATTTATCAGACTTATATTCCGTGAAGGATCCGTATGAAAAGCCCTCTTGGGCATTCCAACCTAATCCAATTGACTGTGTTGGTTTAGGCTGTAATGAAGGGGGAATTTGTCATGCCTTTTCATAGGTATATATATATATTGATATCCATTTATTGTAGTCAAGATGGAAGCTCATTGCCTTTAAGAGACAGGCTAAGCTAAAGTTTGTTCGTTACAGAAAAACATTACATGTTTCAAGGTTCAGCCTGGCAGATGTATGCCTATCTAAGGGAGTAATGTCACCTTGTCCTAGGCTCTGCACCGGGATGGGGGATGCTTCTTGGCATGCCTCTATAATGAGGGTTACTAACAAAGCAAACATATAATCCCATTATTTTATGTGTTGATCATATTTAGTTTTTCACATAAGTCAATCGATATATCACATACGTATTGTTTTATATTGCTACACATATATTGCTTACACATTACACATTATCATTGTGTATTAGCATATATATATATATGTATGTATCCTGTGTGTGTATCACTGGAAGCGTATACTCCTGGGAGTATCAAAGAAAATATTCTAAATTGGATTCCTATAATGAGGAGTTACTCAGAGAAGTTGTGCTGTTTTCATAGTCGAAGCATCCGTGAGACCCAAAACCCACACATTTGTTTTATGAAAACAATCAGACCAGTTTATGGGAATCTGGGTTTTTAATTGCTTCAAGTGTAGGGGGTACACATCCCTTATGACGTATGTCCCAGGTGCTGCATGTTTAACAAATAACATGGAGTCACATTTTATAAAGTTAACTCTTAAAAGCTTCACATTTATAGCTTATACAACATTGCCGCCTAGGTATTGGCAGGTAACATAACACGTTCACCACAAACTATTTTGGGTAATGTATGATCTCATAGTATCATTACCATATGTGCACACCCTCGGGTTTGGTTGGAAGGCCGTTATCTAAAAGGGTGTATGCTTTTGATAAGTCTGTGAATATTAATCATAGACGGGATGAGAGAGGGGGTCCAGAGAAAAAGAAAAAAACTACAATCAAAGGATTAAACAGACACGTGGATTGGATCCGAGATCCCGGGAACCCTCTGGAGAGCTGACCGTCCCTCCGGAACCCTACTCACCTTTTGACCCTTGGTAACGTATATCTTGCTTATTGCTTGCGGTATTGATAAGTTACTTAGCCCGGTATATAGTCAAAGATCCCCAATTGTGGATCTGTAATTGATAAGGCTCCTAATCAAGTCTGATCATTCCCTTAACAAAGATGCATATTGGTAATGGAGCATCAGACATTGATATCTAGTCCTTGGGAACTTTGTTATTCCCTAGCCTGATACCGAGCTGGTAAAATTTATAGTGCCGCCATATACCTCAATTGGTTAAAAGGTGATAGAAAGGGGTACTTTTCTTTAATTTGGATTGTTGCATATCATTGCATTGATTGGCGATATTCAGTATTGTTTGAAGGTAGTGGTATTATATTGCATTATCTATCATTGTATAGGTTGTATCATTGGTTTTGTATCTAGCACTTATGTATAATAAACTCACATATATTTTTGCATAGATGATGGTACCTTGTTTCCTTTCTAGTTGCACAAAATAATTAAGGTTCTCGCAAACGAGCTGAGAGGTTATTATGTCGCCCTCTCCTCAATAGGATCAATAACTTTGGTATTTTTTCCTTTGATCCTTTCTTTTGTTTTTTTGTATATAAAGCATTTTTTTGCGCTTTATACCCGCGACACAGTGCTGCAGAGCGATCTGTGCCAGCAGGGAAGAGAGGACTGTGAGCTTCAGGAATGGGACAAGATGAGAAGTTACTGTGTGTTTTTTTATTTTTAATACAGAGGGGTCACAGAGGACTTTATTACTATGGAGAAGGCACAGAGGACTTTATTACTATGGAGAAGGCACAGAGGACTTTATTACTATGGAGAAGGCACAGAGGTCTTTATTACTATGAAGGGGGCACAGAGGTCTTTATTACTATTGAGGGGGCACAGAGGTCTGTATTACTGTGACAGGGGCACAATGGGGATTTCTACTATGAAGGGGGCACAATGTAGATTATTTCAGTGAAGAGGGCACAATGGGGAATATTACTGTGAAGTGGGCACAATGGGGATTATTACTGTGAAGGTGGCACAGATAGGGAATTACAACTGTGAAAAGAGCACAGAGAGAGCATAAATTCTGTGAGAGGGCACAATGTGGGCATAACTACTGTGAGGGGGCACACATCTGTACAAAACTACTGTAAAGGTTGTACAATGAGGTCAATACTGCTATGAGGGGCTACAATTTTTTTTTAAGTATTAGGGAGCCGCCAGTGCTCCACAGCAGCAGCATGATGTCCTCACACATCGTCCTGCTGATCTGTGTAGGATGAGGAGCGGGGCAGGCTGGGAATCAGTCTCTGTTCCTCCTACACAGCAGCACCATGTGTCACAGTATCCTGCTGATGGGAAGCGCAGATCATGGGAGGAGCCAGGTGATTGAGGCGAGGAGTATTTATAGTTTTTTTTTTCACTTCCTGTGAAGGCGGCACATCTGGGCATAACCACTGTGAAGGGGGCACTGGGCACATATCTTGGCATATCCACCGTAAGAGGGCACATATCTTAGCATACCTACTGTGAAGGGGGCACACATCTTAGCATATCAACTGTGAGGGGGCACATATTTTGGGATGTCTACTGTGGAGGGGGCACATATCTTGGCATATGTACTGTGAGGGGGCACATATCTTGGCATATCAACTGTGAGGGGGGCACATATTTTGTGATATCTACTGTGAGTGGGCACATATCTTCGCATATCTTCTGTGAGGAGGGCACACATCTTGGCATATCAACTGTGAGGGGGCACATATTTTGGGATATCTACTGTGGAGGGGGCACATATCTTGGCATATGTACTGTGAAGGGGGCACATATCTTGGCATATCAACTGTGAGGGGGGCACATATCTTGGCATATCTACTATGAAGGGGGCATATCTTGGCATAATTACTGTGAGGGGGCACATATCTATGAGTAGACCTGAGGGACTGAAACTCTGTGTAGAAAATAGAAGTAGGTACATAGGACTGATTCACATATATCCGCTCTGTAGCATGCTCTGTGTAGGGTATTTAATCTATAATACAGGCAGTTTCATTGCTGTAAGGGCCGTGCAAAATGCCACAATGGTGCCAACTGAGACTTTATTGCCCAAGGGCCCACATGAACCTGGAGCGGGCCCTGATACCACCCTAAAAAGATCTGTTTCCAGCCTAATACACTTAATCCACCCAATATTGCAGTGGAGATGGACTACTAAGGCAATCTTTCCGACAAGCCTATAATGATATGTTTAACTGTATATGGCTAGCACATCATAATGACAGTAGGAGCATTACCTGGTGACCTAGCACATATACAATCTTGGTTTGTTTCACACAACATATTGAGAAACTAGCATCTAGAGAAGCGGTCCTCTCAAAGAAGAGGCCAATAAATATACGTTGGATAATCAGTAAGTTCAGTTATAGATCAGTGTATCTGATAGTTTACTTATCAAGGAATTAAAATATTTATATAAACTGGTTATTTTCCCTACCTTCACAGTGAGGAGGTTCTTTTGTCCAACCACTGGCATCACATACTCGAGTTTTATGCTTGCTCACCATCTGATACCTGGTTTAAAAATACATACAATATATGGAAGGGCATTAATATTTTACCTTGTACTGGATTTCTGCTGCCATATGACAAGTGTATGTAGGTAGGTATGACTGTGTAGAGGCCGGTGCTATAAAGATGATTGCCAGTCACTGAGGATAATTCTAGTTTTGTATTCATATCATCATCATTTTTACTGATTCATACGAGTCCAAATTACCAACACCATTTCAGTGTAGGACAAAACTATATCACTGCATTGCTTTTTGAGAACCATAAAGATCTCTATTCTGTTTAGCAAAACCATGGGATGGTGTTTGCATCCTTGGTGTTGTGGCTATAATATAGACACTAAGGGGGTCATTTACTAACCAGAAATATGACTATATTAGGGCATATTTCTGGCGCAGATTGAGGCACAAATGTCGTTTGTGTTGCAATCGGAGAGTTTTCCCTGCTCACGCCAGGTCTAAAAAAGGCATGCCGTGGGCCTATCTCACTTACCATTTTCTATGCCTGGTGTAGAGGTTGAAAATGGTACAAATGAAAGACAGCTAGGAAACTGTCGTACATTTGGAAGTGGCAGTGGATCCACCAAAATATGTAGACGCCAGTGCCTCTACATAATTCCAGCATATCCACCGCCAGCACAGGGACTCATGAAGACCAGCATCTAAAATGCCCACCGAAAATGTGTCTAAAATTCCAAATCAAAGCTGAGTGAAAGAGGCCTACTACTAAATCTGTGTCCTTCACTTAGTTATACTAAATAAAGTTATACTACTACACCAACTAACATCTTTACAAATATGTTCTCCTCAAGTCACTTTAACAGAAAAGTCCAATCAGGGGCAATTATAATAAAAAATATAAAAAAGTATTTTTGTGTTATACTAATTAGGCCTGGTTAAGGGCCACCATTTCTGTTCTTAAAACACAAAGAAAGAACTTACATAATAATCCAGACCAATTTATTTGAATGGATTGAGTCATGGTCAGAAAATCAGAAAACAGACAATAACGGTGCATGTTGGCTTTGAGTATACTTATGGTCTATACATACCCATCATCACAAGTGTATTCCACCACAGCTCCAAATACAAACTCATCTCCTTCTCTTAGTTCAAATGTGCCAAAGGGTGTATCTCCAGGATGACCACATGATTTCCCTGTCGGGAGCAGAAAAACAAGGTTTAATTCAGTAGTGATTCAATGAACCTAAGGACCTAATTATAAATCACATATAATTTATGGGACTTTAATATTGATAGCCAACCATTATGCTGGGTCATCAATATCAGATCTCTTGAACACTTAAATTAAAGGGCTGCAACATCCCAGTCATAGATCTGAACTTTGTGTAGTTGCCACGAATGGTATTGTACAGTAGCTCTCTCTCATACACTTGGCCACGCTGATGTAATATTGATGACCTATCCTAAGGATATTAAAGGGAACCTGTCACATTGAACACGGTGCCTGAGCTGCAGGTGGCATATTACAGAGCAGAAGGAGCTGAGCAGATTGATATATAGTTTCATGGGAAAAGATTCCGTATAAATTTATTCATTTAAATTCCTGCTCATTCTGGGCTTTGAAGTCCAGGAAGCAGTCCTATCAGTGATTGACAGCCTTCCCTGTATGACTGTGTATACAGAGCTGTCAATCATTGATGGGGCTGCCTCCTGGACTTCAGTCAATGATAGGACCGCCTCCTGGAGGTCAGTCACTGATAGGACTGCCTCCTGTATTTCAGTCACTGATAGGACCGCCTCCTGGACTTCAGTCACTGATAGGACCGCCTCCTGGACTTCAGTCACTGATAGGACCGCCTCCTGGACTTTAGTCAATGATAGGACCGCCTCCTGGAGGTCAGTCACTGATAGGACTGCCTCCAGGACTTCAAAGCCCAGAATGAACAGGAATTTAAATGCGTGAAATACAAGTTTTACTGAATCTTTTCCCACAAAAATGACGTATATATCAGTCTGCTCTGCTCCTTCTGCTCTATAATATTCTGCCTGCAGTTCAGACACCGTGTTCAATGTGACAGGATCCCTTTAAGGTCCCAAAAGAAGTTAGTAACAATAAAAAGAATCTAGTCCACGGATTGCAATTTTTCTTGAAATGCCAAGATTTTAGTTGGGCAAGGGGGATTTGTTATCCACCTCATACTAATCTCCAGCTAGCACTGACTGCCCCTGTTGGACCACCGTCCACCAGTGTCACAACATTAAGGGTGACTTCCCACTAAACATTTTTTTTAAATGCTGCAGTTTTTGTGGCAGTTTTTTTTTTAACCCAAAAATGTGGATAAGGAAAGAGGAAGAATAATCATATATTCACACATGCAGGTTTTCATAAGGTTTTGTTCAGGTTCATTTGGTGCAGTTTTTTGAGCCAATGACTCAAGTGGATTTAAGAGGAATGGAAAATATTAAAAAAAAAAGACTTATACTTCTCCTTCCTGCTGGAACCACTTCTGGCTTTGGCTCTATAATGTCTTTGGCGTATTTCCATAAAATCTTGTGTGTGAATCCTCCCAAAGGGCTCATACATATGACAGTTGGGTGTTTTGTGGTCCGCAATTTGGGGATCCACAAAACACAGATACCGGCTGTGTGCAGTCTGCACTTTGCAGAACAGCTGGCCCCTAGAAGAACAGTCCTTGTCCGTAATGCGGATAATAATATGACAGGTTCTATTTTTTTGCAGAATGGCCATATAGACATGGAATTCACACGGAGTCATTTCTGTTTTTTTGTGGCCCCATTGAAGTAAATGGTTCTGCATACAGGCTGCAAAAAAAAAAACATAGAAAGGACGAAAAATAAAACGTTGGGCTCACGAGCCCTAAGACTAGGTTCAGACCTGAGCGTTTTGAAGCCTAGCGTTTTCTGCGCGTTCAAGACGGGTGTTAACGTGCGTTTTTTTCAAGCGTTTTGGTAAATAGTGTAGGCGCGTTTGACACGCGTTTATGTGATTGACTGCATAGTTGGCCAATGACCAAACAGCCCTCGCTATATATAGTTTGGCCAATCTGAGTGCTTTAGAGGTGTGAAATTCCATGGTGGCTGATCCAGCATGTTGCAAACTTTGAAAAACGCGCGTCCATAGGCGCGTTTTACGCTGCACAAACGCCCGATCAACACGCGTATCGCGTTTCCCATTGAAGTATATTGGCACCAGACGCTCGAAAAACGCCCGAATTAACGCGAACATACTTGCTTATGCGTCGGACGTTTTTAGGCGCGTTCGAACGCGCATAAAAACGCGCAAGTGTGAACCACCCCCATTGGAATGCATGGTTCCTGTACTGTTGTGCGTTTTTTTGCGCGTTCGAACGCGACGTTTTACGCGAAAGTGTGAACTGAGTGTAAGGGTTACATATTTGTGGCAACGCCATGGTAACTGCATGAGGATTACCGCTAATTGCCATGTCACGAAAGTAAAAAAGCTGTCAAAAAGTAATGATCATCACTTAAATTGTCATGTCCATAATATTGCATTAATTATTCAGGGTGAGCGACGGTGTCATGGCTCTTCTGACTTATTGCTCTCTGATGCCATCCGTGCTGTTTATCATCTGCATTACGTCTTGGAACAGTTTATGAGCCTATGTGTGACACTATTCATACTTGAGATTTGCTTTCAGAAGATTATAACAGTTTTTACTCATTGGAAAGAAGAAATGGCTGTTTATGAATCCGCTGGTGTTTACTAATTACTAGTAACCACTGTGGTAAGGTGCAAGGTACCGTTGTCGATGGCAGGTACATGTCACCGAGGTTCCTGGCCTCGGTGAGGTGAGAGCCGGGTTTTTATGTGTCAGCAGCAGCTAGTGCTGCTTGACATTGTTAGTTAGTTTGGCTGCAAAGCCAATCCGGGCCGGCTCTTACTGGGAGTAGGCAAAGAGTTGGGTGGGTGCCTACTCCCCACGGTCCAGGCCGGACTTTATCCGGGCCTTTAAAAGGCAGGCTCCTCAGCAGCTGAGGGGGTGATTGTCCTGGAGCTGCTGTTAGGCTGTGGAATCATTTGCGTTTGGGAGTTCTGATCCATTCTGTGCTATGTGGAGTTCTCTGGGCTGGAAGCAAGAGCCCAAGCAAGGAGGAGTGCAGACGGCCTGAAAGCCGGAGGTGGATTGTCCTGCGGCTGGGCTGACAGCCAGGTGCGAACCTGCACCTAAAACCTCCCAGGTGATTGTAACCTGCATTGGACTGTTTTTGTTTTGCATCACGTTTTTCTGCTGTGTGTGAATTAACACTAAGAGACTGTTTACTGTTTGTTTTGTGCAAGTGTGAATAAAACACTGATTACTGCACTTTCTGGACTCCCTTTTGCCTCTGTACTGCACCCGCACCGCTATCTACCAGAGCGACTCCCCACATTTGGTGTCGGATGCGGGCATGCGCAGTGAGGCTGGCGTGAACGCCGAACTTTGTTTGTGTTGCTGAGCACAAGTGAATGTCATATGTCAAGCCGGCAAAGTTTCAACACGTGAACCCTGACAAGATGGAGGCAGTTGTAAAGGCTCTCGTGGAGGCCAATTTACAGCAGCGGGAGGCCAACAAGCAGCAGCAGGAGACAAACCAGCTGCTGTTGCAACAGGTAATGGCTTTGCAAGCGTCTGGAGCCTCTCACCGTGCCCATGATGCCCGGAAAGCGGTCCGTGCAGCGATTCCCAAGATGACCCCGAGGATGATGCTGAGACCTACCTGGCAGTCTTCGAAAAAGTGGCCGTGAGGAGAAGCTGCCCCGTGACCAGTGGGCTGAGGTGGTCGCTCCGTTCCTGGCTTCCGGACCCCAGCAGGTGTTTTTCGACTTGGCGGACGACCAAGCGGCCGATTATGACACCGTGAAAGGAGAGATCCTGGCCAGACTGGGGGTGAACGTGCTGGTCCGTGCTCAAAGAGTCCACCAGTGGGACTTTAAAACGACTGAACCCGCTAGGCCGCAGTACTACGATCTGCTGCACAGGCTGCAAAAGTGGCTGCAGCCTGATGTTCTAAGTCCGGCTGCTATGCTGGACCGTCTGCTGGCCGACATCTTTTGGAGGGCCCTGCCTTATCCCCTCCAGCACTGGGTCGGCCAGGCGTCTCCGGTATGTGCCCTGGAGATGGTCGACCTGGTGGAGCGTTACGAGGCCACCAGAAACCTGCAGGGAGTCTTGCTGGGAAGGGGTCAGTCAAACCCCGGAGGCCTCCACCCCAGTTCCGACGTCCGGCGACAGAGAGGCCTGCACGGAATGTACCCCCTGCGGATCCGCCTCCCGTGGTATGCTGGAGGTGTCAGGAGCCAGGCCACATCAGGGCCGACTGTCCGCATCGGGGTGAGCCGATGGTTGTGAACTACGGGGGTCGCCACTCCCTGTATGCACGGAAGCTGTGCGCAACTGGCACCCGTGAGGTGCAGGATAAAAACCACCTGTGTCAAGTAGAGGTGGGAGATTCCCTGGCGGTGGCCCTGCTGGACTCCGGGAGTCTAGTCTCCCTGGTAAGAGCTGCCCTAGTACGGCCTGCGGAGTATACCGGCCGTAAAATTGGGGTCCTGTGCATCCACGGAGACTTAAAAGACTACCCCACTGCACTAGTGACTTTGTCCACAGCGGCTGGTAAGTGGACCCACGAGGTGGCTGTTGCTACCAAACTCCCACATGAACTGATACTTGGGAGGGACTTCCCAGGTTTCCCGGCGCTGTGGCCGGCAATAAAAGTGTCTGATGGACCCGAGACAGGGGTAACCCTAGTAGAGTGGCCTGATACCACTGGAAGGCCAGAACCCTGGGAGCCCGAGTCTGAAGGTCCAGCGGTAGGGGTGACCACTGCTCCAGCGGTAGAGGGGAGACAACCCCACTGAGGGTAATGGTGGGAGACACGGAGGACTTGCCACCGGGACCTGAGTTGGCAGACCTCAATGTCTCCGGGGAAAATTTTGGGACCGCACAACACCAGGACCAAACCCTAACCAGGGCCTGGGAAAGTGTTGTAATGATTGATGGTAAACCCCAGAAACCTGGGGCTGAATTAATGTTTCCGCGATTTATTGTTCTTCAGGATATGTTGTATCGGGTGAACCAACTCCGAGGTGAGCCAGTTGAACAGTTGGTGGTGCCCACCGCATATCGCAAGCTTGTTATGGAGCTTGCCCACCAACATGTTCTTGGGGGACACTTGGGGTGGCAGAAAACCCAGGACCGCATACTGCAGCGGTTTTATTGGCCTGGTGTGTTTAAGGAGGTAGAAGAATATTGTAAATCCTGTCCGACCTGTCAGGTAAATAGCCCCCAGCCGCATTACAGAAGTCCCCTGGTCCCTCTCCCAATAATTGAGGTCCCATTCGAGCGTATTGCCATGGATCTGGTCGGACCCGTACCGAAGTCTGCTAGGGGTCACCAACATATCCTGGTGATTCTGGACTATGCTACTCGATATCCAGAGGCGGTGCCTCTGCGACATACCACGGCTAAGCTCATTGCCAAAGAGTTAATGGAAATGTTTTCCCGTATGGGCCTGCCAAAAGAGATTCTGACCGACCAAGGGACCCCTTTTATGTCCAAAGTTATGAGGGAACTGTGTAAATTGTTGCGTATAAAGCAGTTACGGACGTCCGTGTACCATCCGCAAACAGATGGTCTTGTCGAGAGGTTTAACCAAACTCTAAAAAATATGTTAAAAAGGGTGGTGTCTAGAGATGGAAAGGACTGGGATCTACTTCTGCCCTATCTCATGTTCGCAGTGCGAGAGGTGCCCCAGGCCTCTACTGGGTTCTCTCCCTTCGAACTGCTTTATGGCAGACACCCTCGGGGCCTGTTGGATATCGCCAAGGAAGCGTGGGAACAACAGCCTGTCCCCCACAAAAGTGTCATTGAGTATGTCACCCAGATGCAGGAACGGATGGAAAGGGTGTTGCTGCTGGTCCGGGAGCATATGGAGGCAGCGCAACAAGCCCAGAGTAGGGTGTATAATCGTCAGGCTCGGGTACGGGACTTCAACCCGGGAGATCGGGTTTTGGTTCTGGTGCCCACCCTTGACAGCAAGTTCCTAGCTAGGTGGCAGGGCCCCTATGAGGTAATCGAGAAGGTAGGGGAAGTAAATTACAAAGTACACCAGCCGGGGCGGCGCAAGCCGGAGCAGGTGTACCACGTGAATTTACTGAAGCCGTGGAAAGACAGGGACACGGCCGACGACAACAGCACCCGGCCAGGGCTTCTAGGTGACAAGGGTCCAGCCCCACAGTTCGAGGCCTGCGAGCGGTAGCCACGGTAAAATTGCAGACAGCCTGTCTTCCAAACAAGTTCAGGAAGTCAGGGAGTTCATCAGTCGGAACACGGATGTGTTCTCGGACCTCCCTGGCCGCACGTCTCTCATCCAACATGACATCGTCACTGAGCCTCAGGCCAAAATCCGGTTAAAACCATACCGGGTACCCGAGGCTCGGCGACGGGCCATCATGGACGAAGTGCAATTAATGTTGAAGCTCGATGTCATTGAGGAGTCGAAAAGTGAGTGGGCCAGTCCCATAGTCCTAATACCCAAGCCGGATGGGACGTTGCGGTTCTGCAACGATTTTCGCAAGTTAAATGAAGTGTCCAAGTTTGATGCGTATCCCATGCCCCGGGTAGACGAGCTTGTTGAGAATTTAGGGCAAGACCAGTTATTTTTCTGTGCTCGACCTCACTAAAGGGTACTGGCAGGTACCCTTAACGGAGTCGGCCAAGGAAAAACCGCTTTGTTACCCCGCAGGGCCTGTATCATTACAAGGTATTACCCTTTGGCCTGCATGGCGCCCCCGCCACCTTCCAAAGGTTAATGGATATTGTGCTGCGACCTCATCGTCGGTACGCCTCGGCCTACTTAGATGATGTAATCATCCACAGCACCGACTGGGAAAGCCATTTGCCCAAAGTGCAGGCGGTAGTAGATGCCCTGAGGAAAGCTGGTCTAACCGCCAATCCAAAGAAGTGTGCGATTGGGTTGGAAGAGACCAAATATCTGGGATATATTATTGGGCGCGGAGTCATCAAGCCTCAGGTAACTAAGGTAGAGGCCATTCGTAACTGGCCCCGACCGGTCACCACCAGGCAGGTAAAGTCCTTCCTGGGAATTGTAGGGTACTACATGCGATTTTTGCCCCACTTTGCCACAATAGCAGCGCCGTTGACAGACCTGTTGAAGGGGCGAAAGTCTGGGAAGGTTAGCTGGAGTGAGAAGGCGGAGGAGGCTTTCTCTGCTCTGAAGTCGGCCCTGTATGGGTCCCCGGTTTTGGTGACACCCGACTTCAACAGGGAGTTCGTAGTTCAGACGGATGCCTCGGAGGTAGGTCTCGGTGCAGTACTGTCTCAGGAGGTCAATGGGGAAGAACATCCCGTTGTCTTCCTGAGCCGTAAACTCACCCCAGCCGAGACCAGGTATAGTATAGTGGAGAGGGAGTGCCTGGCTATCAAGTGGGCACTTGAATCTCTCCGCTATTACCTGTTAGGGAGGAGGTTCCGTCTGGTGACCGACCATTCCCCTCTCAAGTGGATGAGCCAAGCCAAGGAGAGGAATGCTCGGGTCACCAGGTGGTTCCTATCCTTGCAAAATTTCAAATTTTCGGTAGAACACAGGGCAGGCCGCTTGCAGGGTAATGCAGATGCCCTGTCCCGCGTCCACTGCCTCACATGTGTTCACCCCCTCAGGGTTGAACAAAGGGGGGGGTATGTGGTAAGGTGCAAGGTACCGTTGTCGATGGCAGGTACGTGTCACCGAGGTTCCTGGCCTCGGTGAGGTGAGAGCCGGGTTTTTATGTGTCAGCAGCAGCTAGTGCTGCTTGACATTGTTAGTTAGTTTGGCTGCAAAGCCAATCCGGGCCGGCTCTTACTGGGAGTAGGCAAAGAGTTGGGTGGGTGCCTACTCCCCACGGTCCAGGCCGGACTTTATCCGAGCCTTTAAAAGGCAGCCTCCTCAGCAGCTGAGGGGGTGATTGTCCTGGAGCTGCTGTTAGGCTGTGCAATCATTTGCGTTTGGGAGTTCTGATCCATTCTGTGCTATGTGGAGTTCTCTGGGCTGGAAGCAAGAGCCCAAGTAAGGAGGAGTGCAGACGGCCTGAAAGCCGGAGGTGGATTGTCCTGCGGCTGGGCTGACAGACAGGTGCGAACCTGCACCTAAAACCTCCCAGGTGATTGTAACCTGCATTGGACTGTTTTTGTTTTGCATCACGTTTTTCTGCTGTGTGTGAATTAACACTAAGAGACTGTTTACTGTTTGTTTTGTGCAAGTGTGAATAAAACACTGGTTACTGCACTTTCTGGACTCCCTTTAGCCTCTGTACTGCACCCGCACCGCTATCTACCAGAGCGACTCCCCACACCACCTTATGGAATTTTGTGTTGAAATTGTTAATTATTATATTTAGATAAAGAGAGCTTCACTAACCCCCCATCTCCTGCTGTTTATATGGGCTCACAGCCAACATTAGTGACAGTCTATATTCTATTTAATCATGATGTTATATATTTCTATATATTTAGTCATGAATTACATGGTATATTTTGGTATATAATCTATTCTTGATACTCATTAGCCAGTGGGTTGCTAATTGTTGTGGGTGTCCATCTAAAATATGAATGCACTGATTTCAACATGAAATTTTTGTGGTAATTTTGCAGGAATATTCGCTTCAGTGCTCAGTCACAGTTTCTATCCTTCTTTGGTGTTTTTTTTATGATACTTTGATGGGAGTCAAGCTCTTGCTGTATTTTTCAATTGTGGTCAGAAGTACAGGTACAGAACATGTGCAGCCCCAAACATGTCCTACCACCCAAAGTCCACTTCAGCAGAGTCAGCATCTGATCAGCATTTTACATCAGTATTTTTAAGCCAAAACTAGTAGTGGAACCTACAAGGGAAACTGGACTAGTTTTATACTAGCGCTAGAGATCTCCGGCGGTCTCCATTATAGTTAACAGACAGAGACTTGCAAGCTTCGGGCAATGACAGAATGCAAAGAGATCCGCCAGGCTGCCTGCTGGATCCTAGCACTAATATGACACTAGCCCATGGGTGCTAGTGAACACAAATTTCAGTGCGGATTTATGTTAGTTTCTGCAGCATATCCGTACCAAAATCCGCAATGTCGAACAGTGGTTTTTGGTGTGGATTGGATGCGGTTTTGCCTCAGATCTCAACCTTCTATTGAAAAGGGAGAAATCCACAGAAAAAAAAACCGCAAACATAATAGACATGCTGCAGATTTTGAAATCCGCAATGCACGTCAATTTCCGCACGGAAAAAAAATCAATAAAGTGTACATGAGATTGGTGTAATCTTATGCACTTTACTGGTACTGTAATATACCACGGTTTTTCTCCACTGTAATCTGCATGGAAAAACCTTACATATACCTCAATGTGTGCAGGTGGCCTAAGAGTACCTGCTCATGGTACAGATTTGTGTGTAGAAAATGTGCATTTTCATGCGGATTATCCGTTTATGTAAACAACCCTATTGAAGTTTATGAGAAAACCACTCTACAGAAGGTGCGGAATCGCACAAAAAATTGATGTGCTGTGGATTTTAAAATCTGAACAACAGGCAATTTCTACACCTAAGAAAAAAGCTAAGTGTACATGAGATTTGTCAAATAAACTAGCATAATAAGCACAGTGTGTAGCTACCCTAACCATATGACCTAAGGGAAGAATGAAAAGCACCATACAAGTTGTCTTCAAGCACTTATATTTCAGTAATGCCTTATTCATACAGTCTTTGGTCAGTGATCTCCACACAGAACAGGTGCAGATCTTTCCTTATACCTTATGTCTGTTGAGACTCCACTCCTGGTTTTGGCTCACAATCACTGATGGAAATCACTGACCAAATACTGACTGTGTGAATAAGGCCTCATGCACACGCATGTTGTTTAGGTCAGCATCCGAGCCGCACTTTTTGCTGCTTGGATGCGAACCCATTCATTTCATTGAGACTGCAAAGTGCTGTCCACATCATTACCTCAGTTCTGGGGGCCCCCCAAAAAATAGAACATGTCCTATTTTTGTCCGGACAAGGATAGAATTGGTCTTTTGAGGGCCTCAAGGCATAAGGAACAAAACATTGTCCACTGATATCACACAGTATAACTTTTTGCTACATATGTGACACAGTTTGACCACTCAGTCTTCATCAGGTAAGATCATAGGTTTTTGACGTTTTTTTTATTCAAGCATTCTTCCTTGTTTTTGCGAAGGTTTTTACTTATTAACCCATTACATACCAATTAATACTGAGCTATTACCTAAGGGAGCACCCATTTTTTTCTATGTTCTGTTTAGCACCCTTAGGGCTCATTCACATAAATGTTAGGGCTCAATGCCCGTATTGTAGACCTCAAATGGTGGGTCTTCAATATAAGGGCACTGACCATGTGCACTCTGTGATGCGGATGTGGACCTATTGACTTGAATGGGTCCAAGATAAGCAAGATGCGTCCAAAGATAGGACATCTCCTATCTTTTGCGGAGCAGTGGCATCGATCGGAAGCCCGCGGAAACACTATGAAGTGCTTCCGTGGAATTTCGGGTCCATCCCTCCACACCGTAAAAGAAAGGACTATCTTTGGCCATATCTCGTGGATCAAGTTAATAGGTCGGCATCATGGAGTGCACAAGGCCTAGGCTCATGTATTGCAGAACGCTATTTGAGGTCTGCAGCACGGGAATGGAGCTGTTACATTCATGTTCATGTGCATGAATATTTTGGTGCTGATTTTGGAGCCGATTCCAATGAGAAAAAAGGCCAAAATCAGCAAAAACTGAAGAGGCCATAATTTTGACGCATTTTCCATGTCTTAATCAGCTCCAGAAACTACTCCAAACAGCCTGCCAGTCATTTCATTGGGAAACAGAATTGGCTTTTTTTAGGTCCTGGAAAAACCATGTTTGGAAAAAAGAAGCAGCATACCCTATCTGGGCGCAAAATGCACCGCCCCCCTTAAAAGCTACACCAAAACGCGCCTACAAGAAAAATGCATCATAAATCAGGGTGGAATCCATGCAGATTTTTGGAAGGGGATTGTCAGAATCCATTGTGTGGAAGTACCCTACCGGATATCACCTTTTCAATGGAAGGGTGAGATCAGTTGCAAAACTGCCTCCAATCTGCACCAAAATCTACAATTAGAAATTACAGATTTTAGGTGCGGATATGATGCAGAAACGCACTTAAATCCTCATCGAAATTCTTGTGGATCTTATGTACCTTCACTCACAGGTGGCCTAAAGGTAAAAGACAAATGTAACAACCACAACACAAATTGTCAAGAGCTTTAAATTGTTAATTTTTAAAAAAAGCTGTGACTGGTTGCAAAACTGTCTCTGAGCTTAGTGTTGTATTTGTTAGGGATTTTCCTAAGTTTTGGATTTTTTTAGTTTGTGTCTTAACTTTTCCTCTCATTTATTGTAGCTTTGTGGTTCTTACTATTTTCCAGCAACTGGAATTGCTGACCACAAGAAGTTCAGTCTGTCATAATACTAGTATCATTGTACCACTTCCTCACCACAATGTAACTGTTCAATCTTTTGAACGTATTAAAAATAAAGGCTGACTTCTCTGCACTTGTGCATGAAGGATTTGCATTTACGGCATTTATCTCATATACTATGTGCCATATTAGTCCCTATAAAAGGAGGAGGAAGAGTAATCAGACTTCATGCAACTGCTCTTCAAAGAACACATATACTTTGAGTACATCAGTGTACATATATCTTCTTACAGATATAAATCAGACAATTGCATATCTCCAAAATAATGAAAAATCTGGGTCAGATTTACTAATACTGTCTAAAGGCCTCTTTACATAGGGCAATTATCAGGAAGGAGCGCTACTTGGAACACCTGTTCCCTATAATTGTTCTGTGTGCTCTGATCACCTGATCATCCAAACGTTCATCCATTAAGTGAAAGCATTGTAGACACTTAGTCAATGTGGCGCATGTGCACTGAAATTGTAGCTCAATTTAATTGGCACATTTTCATTAGTAAATCTGACCCTAAGGAGGCTTCCCACCTTTAGAAATTATGGCGTAGCTTTAAACTTCCTGATTGTTGGGGAACCTACTTTCGGCACCCCAGTTGTCCTCAGAATGAAGAAACCTATAGGCTAGTTTCACACTAGTGTTAGAGCTCTACAGCAGACTGTTCTAGCAGATAACGGCTTTCCGGAGCTCTCTGGATCTGGCATGGCTGGATTTTACCGCATGCCCACCAGACCCCATTGACTATAATGGGATCCAGCGGAGATCCAACCACTACCTTGAAAATATGCTGGGATTCAGCCGGACAAAAAACACTGCACGTAGCGTTTTTTGTCTGGTCGAATCCCAGCATATTCTGTACTGGAACAGCCTGCTGGAGAGCTCAGCCGCAGATGTGAAAGAGGCCTTAGGGTGCAGCAACACGGTCAGGTTTCTGCATGCAGTTTTGGAAGCCAAAACCAGGAGGGAATTCAAAATAGAGAAGTCATATCTGTCCATTATACTTTCTCTCCTAATCCATTCCTGATTTTGGCTTCATAAATACATCAGGAAACATGATCGTGTGACTGTGCCCTAACCCTAAGTTCACACTTGTGCGTTTTACAGCGCGTTCGAATGCGCTGTAAAACGATCAACACATGCAAACCAATGCTTCCCTATGGGACTGGTTCACATTTTCGCGTTTCCCTACGCATAAACAAGTACTTGAGCTTTTTTTGGGGCGTTTGTCGCGCGTATTGTGATTGACACCACAGTAGTCAATCACAAGAACGCGCATACGACGCACGTTTCCTATTTGCAAAAACGCGCTGTAATACGCGCGACAAGAGCGCTCAGGTCTGAACCCAGGGTAAGAGTACAGCCATACCGGGTGGATATGCTGCAGATTTTACTCAGTGGAAATGAGTGTGGAAATCCACACATAAATTAACCTGTGGTTTAGATTTTAAAGCCTCAGCATGTCAATTTATGTTACGGTTACGGTTTTGCATTGTGGAGTTCACAGAATGGAAAATCAGTGGCAAATCCACAGCATTTATACTATGAATCCACAACAATTGGTTTGGATTTTTCTGCAGATACACTGCATACAATCTGTGATGTAAATATCCCATCTGGATATACCTCAAAAGAGCGCCCATCCACCTGCCATGTAGGGAACTGCAACATAGCTCCTGAACTCTAGGAGTTCTGCTGTGGAGGAAAAAAGCTGTTGGGACTTTGGTTTCATTCTCAGAATTAATGGGGGTGCTACCTCACCATCATAATCTTGTGGCATATCCTACGGACAAAAATACTCCCTTAACCGTGTACAGCATTCTTGAAAGGGGGTTTATTCTGAATTATGACTCTGTAGTTGCCCTGGAAATATACTGTTAAAATGACTTTCTTGCATTGCATAATGTGATTAATACACAATACATTAAACTGAATCCAATTCTGACATTAGCTATATTTCTGCATGCTCACTTTTGCATTGCCTGTTTGATAAGGACACCCATTTTCCATCCACACAAGCCATTTTAATTCTCCCAATATATCCAGGGTGACACTCGTAAAATGCCATGTGGCCATGTGGGTAGGTTTCTTCATCCCAGTTGCCCAGCAAAATTGCAATATCTATTTGTGGTGGTTTTGCACATGTAGCTAGAAAAAACAGAAAATCAGAAGAATTAGAATTTGACATCGGGTATTTCACAACATATTGGTACCAGATTTTGCTTCATGTCCTTGAAAATGAGTACCATACCATATGGTAGTTACTGAATTTTATTAAAGAGTAGGCCATAGGCTAAGGCAGCAACATCAGCTGGGTCCGGGTCCCACTCCGGGCACCACCACCAATCAGCTCACTGAAGTGCCGCACACACTTTGACTACCACAAGTTTTACAATTTGCCTACTGTCAATGGGTAAACTACATATTTATAACACATCATCATTATCACAGCCTGAACACTTAGGGTACATCCAGACATAATTACGCAGCAGAAACACTGCAGTAGATTTGTTGCAGTTTTGCTGTGGATTTCACCCTATGCCTTGAATGAATTGATATGGTGTGAAATTAAAATCAGTTTACGTTGCAGATTTTTTTGCAGCATATGGATGACATGTCATAAAATCCCACCCACATTGATGGTAAAATGGCTGTCCCAATTAAGTCTCCTGTGATCCCTGCTGTATTCACCTCTGTGGGACTGCTGAGTGCAGGACTCAGCTAGCTCTTTTAGCCCCATAGAAGTGAATGGAGTGGTGAACATACATGTACCATCACATTAATATGTCAGATTTACAAGCAAATTGAGCTTTGGATCTATGATTCGTTTAAAAACATTGATTTTAATGCTGTCTCAGTACAGCATTAAAATGTATGGGCTACACATAGGCAAAAATTTGTATCGCCCGAACTTTGGATTTCTAATTTAAAATGTTTTTAAAGCCGCAGATAGGAATACCGAACTAATTCACTGAAGTCTCACAAGACTTCAGACGATACAAAATATTTGCCTACACGTAGCCCATACATTTTAATGCTGTACGGAGACAGCATTAAAATTGAAGTTTTTGAACAAAACGACTTTGGATCTATGAACCAAAGCTTGATTCGCTCAAGACTATTTACAACCATAGGGAGCGCTGTAAAAACGAAACCCATAAAACAATGGTTGAGTTCCACTCCATGTTGAATTTTTCTTCCCGATTACCTCGATATTGTATGCAATATTAAAGGGTGCCATTAGAAAGTACAGCTTGTCTAGCAAAAAAGAATATGAATGGAAAAATAAAAAAAGTTATGGCTCCTGGAAGGCAGGAAGTAAAGAATAAAAACGAAAAACAAAAACATCAGGAAGGTGTTAAATGCATCTGTTTTCCTTTAGACTTTTCCATGTATTATACTAGGTGGTATTTAACATATGCCCCCACTATATGCCTAGTTCCTCTACAAGTACTAAAATCCTGGCTTCTAGAGGAAAACATATACAAAACAGACATTTAAACACAGGAACTTGCGGTAATCCTTCTGCCTAACAATGCATACATATTATAAAGGAAGTATGCTGACTTCCCAGGAAATACTGTATAAACATTTGTGTGCTTCAGTATCTCTTTCTTCAGATTCTTGAATTTTTTTGTAAATTTTCTGGATAACAAATCTCAGATTTTTAGATTGGACTATAAATATCTATCACTCTGCAATTAGAAATACGCACTCACATCCATGAATAGGAGCCAAATTGACACATAAATGGGTTTTGGTTTTCAGCCTCCCTTCCGGTGAAAAAATAACAAAAGAAATAAAAGTACGTGAGTATGTTCATTTCAGACTGAAGAAATACACTCTGCTCTCCATCACATTCATTGTACCCTGTACTGATCGTCTATCACCTGAAACAGCAGTTATTAAAAACGTACAGAAATAAATTTGCTTGGATTACAACAAAATATTAAAACACTGAGAGATTGTAAATCACATATTGCGATCTTACCTTTATCGGATGGCACTGCAGAATAACAGCATAAAGTAAGTGATACCATACCAATGATGAGGTCCAGTCTAGGCATCTTAGGAGGAATGTAGGAAGTTGATCTCTCCTTGATTGAAAAATACAAGATGCCTGGCTAATTCTGACCTTTAATATCTGTTATTAGTTCTCTTTTTCTACTGATTTTGCAATCTTTGCTGTGGTAAATAAACTTCAGCTTTGCCTGCGGAGTGTTTCTATGGTCTGGAGTCTGGACCTGAAAGCTGTGGGGATTTTCATTTTGAGGGATCTACATTTGTGAGAAGACAAGTAAGGCTTTGTATGAATGGCTATTAGGAAACTACAATTTCCTGTTTTCAAGGTTATGCTGCAGTCATGGAAAACTTTCCAACTCTTGCAACCTAACACTGTGGTTCCAAACTTATTCTTCCCACACTGAACTAGTCAGCATTGTCATTAAAATGTCTGAAAAATAAGGGCTTGGAAAAATAAATGCTCAAAGGGATAATCAGCAAATAAAAGTTTATTTAGCATTTAAATTTCCTTGTGGTATAAAAATAATAATTCTATTTTCTTCACAGAATGAAATCGGACACAGAACTGAGAGCAGCAACAGTATAGCAACTGCATAGACCAGTTACATGGTACTTGGCATCAGGGGCACAGAATAAAGGCAGGTCACAGCGTCACTTATTGTCTCTCTTAGGCCTAGTTCACACTTCAGTTATTTGGTTAGTTATTTCCATCAGTGATTGTGAGCCAAAACCAGTAGTGAAACCTACTCAAATATAAGGTGTAATAGAAAGATTTCATCCTGTTCTGTGTTTTTGAACCACACCTGGTTTTGGCTCACAATAACTGATGGAAATAACTGACAAAATAACTGAAGCGTGAAGTCGTCCTAACTTGAGGAAGGGGCTGTTTGCGCACAAAAACACATTGTATGAGATACTTGAAATAATACAGGATCTCTTGGAATTATCCCTGCAGTGAATTGCCTTTAGTGGGAAGTTTTGCATGCTTTGATCCCAAGTACATTATGACTGGTCTATACTAGTGATGAGCGAGCACCAAAGTATTTGGGTGTTCGGGTACTCGGTCTGAACACATAGCGATATTCGTGCGCTTGGCCGAGCACCCGAGTATAATGGAAGTCAATAGGAGACAACCAGGCACCCCTTGCTCGAATAAGGGAAGGGTGCCTCTTCCATTGGAAAAGGTCAGAAAGGGACAGAAACACCACCGAATTAGATCTGGAACAGAATGTAGACCATGTCTGGGTGCATCTTGGACTCCAATGTCGCTGCTGGGAACCATATTGTCCCAGTTGTCCGCCACTTTTACATAGTGACAAAATCACGCTCAAAATCACACCCCCTCAAAAAAAAAAACATTTTTAGAGGTAAAATTTGTTTCAATATATTCAATTGTATATACAGTACAAATGCTGCCAAAAATTACACGGAAAAAGCACTCCGATAAAGCCTGTTTATCACATAAAGAATGGCCTCATTCACATGGTGCTACAATTGTTCAGGTACACTGCTACACTCATAAAGCCTATGCACTAAGTGAAAGGGCTTGCCAAAAATTACAAGGAACCAGCACTCCAATACACCCTTTATTACACATAAAGGAGGGCATCGTACACACCATTGAAAAATTATGATTGATGGTCTGCTGGTGACCCTCAAAAACATTTGGAGAAAGGGCCTGCTGGTTACCCTCTAAAACATTATAGTTGAGGGCCTGAAGGTGAGCGGACACTATAAAAAATTGTAGTGAGGGCCTGAAGGTGATCGAACCCCCAAAAACATTGCAGTAATGGCCTACAGGTGAGCAGGCCGTATAAAACATTGGAGGCGAGGGCCTGAAGGTGATTAAACCCCATAAAGCATTGCAGTAATGGCCTACAGGTGAGCAGACTGTATAAAACATTGGAGGTGAGGGCCTGAAGGTGAGCAAACCCCATAAAATATTTCAGTAATGGCCTAAAGGTGAGCAGACCAAATAAAACATTAGAGGTGAGGGCCTGAAGCCAAGCGAACGCTACAAAACATTGTAGTGAGGACATATATATTCTGTATGGAAGAGGAGGCGGAGGACGACGCGGATCAGAAAACAACATTTAAACATATACCCTTTTTTTGCGATGAAAAGATTGCATTTGAATCTTGTGGATTGAGTACATTATAAAGCATGCATTTAAATTGCGTTTTTGTTCCTCATTAGATCAGCTTTCCTCTGGTGGAGTGGGGAAGTCAGGGGCAATCCAGGCTTTGTTCTTTTTTATCTGAGTCAACCTGTCAGCATTGTCAGTGGACAAGAGGATATGCTTATCTGTTATAATGCCACCAGCAGCACTAAATACATGCTCAGACAATATGCTGGCGACAGGGCAGGCCAACACCTCCAAGGCACAAGTAGTTGTAAGGCACTGAGGGATCATGTAGGACGCTTACACGGTCTGCAATGAATTCCTTCACCATCTTCCAAAACTTTTCCCTCATTGTAGCACAAGGCCGCACTTCAGGGTGAGGTTGCTGGTGGGGTGTCATGAAAGTAAGTGTCCCATGCCTCTGTTGGAACTGCTGTGTGTTCCCCGTGTCTCCCTTCCTCGGTTGCCTAAGGAAGTACAGACTCTGGCAGCCGCATTGTCAGATAGAAAATTTTGGAGCGATATGTCAACAAGTACCTTCTGGTATTGCACTGTTTTACTCGTCCTCTCCACCACAAGAACGAGTGATGAGAAGTTCTCTTTGTAGCAGGGGTCGAGAAGGGTGAACACCCAAATAAGTAATCTCTGCTACCTAAAATGCGTATAACGCAAAGGGTCATGGGAAAGGCAGCCTAAAATGAAGTCAGCCATGTGTGCCAGAGTATCAACAAGCAAGACGTCGATGTCAACTTCAGGATGACTCTCCATACCCTCATCCTCCTCCTCCTCTTCTGCCCATCCATGCTGAACGGAGGGAATTAAAGTTCCATGGGAGAGGCAAGTGTCTTCAGCTCCTCCTCCTCTTCATGGCCCAATTCGCGCTGAGAAGACCAACTGGGGGAGGTCTGGCTATCACCCTGTGTCATCTCTTCCCCCATTAGCTTGTCTGCCACATTCAAACCATCCTCCTTAATTGTGAGCAGCGATCATTTGAGTAGACACAGCAGTGGGATGGTTACGCTGATAATAGCGTTATCGTCACTAAACATCTGTGTGGATTTATCAAAGTTTTTTAAAACCTCACATAGGTCTGAGATCAATGCCCAAGTGGAGGAGGAGGCGGCTGAGGAGGAGAAGAAGGGGTTGGAGACAGTAACATAGCTGCTGGGGGAGACCCTGATGGACGTAGGGCCCGCATTCCTGGGCGTGGGTAGCACCTGTGCCACTCCAGGGTACTACCCACTCCCGGTCTCCACAACATTCACCCAGTGTGCGGTCTGGGAAATGTAGCATTCCTGGCCACCAGCACTTGTCCATGTGTCCGTGGTGAGGTGGACCTTCCCAGTAAGGGGCACGGGTTGTGGGACACATGCTGGTGTAAGGCGGACACAGCACACTGTGAAAAATAGTGGCAGCTGAGGACTGTGTACCGAGGGACGGCCGCCGACATCAGGACACGGAAGGCCTCAGTGTCCACAAGCCTAAATGGCAACTTTTCAAGGGCCAGTAATTTCAAAGTTGCGCATTTAGTGCTATGGCCTGTGGGTGGGTATTTGCGCTTGCTTTCAAATACCTGTGTTGTCGACATTTGGACGCTGCACTGGGACCGGGAAGTGGATGTTGTTGCTGAAGATTCATGTAAAGGTCCAGGTGCAGGGAGAGGGGCATCCGGGCCTGCACCTTCGACAGGGGATTGGCCAGTAACACAGGGGAAGAGGAGGCAGTGGTGGGACTTGCAGACCCAGAGTGTGGACCCAGGCGTTCGGCCCACTTATTAGGGTGCTTGGATGCCATGTGGCGGATCATGCTGGTGGTGGTAAGGTTGCTAGTGTTTATGCCCCGGCTCATTTTAGTACGGCACAGGTTGCAAACTACCCCTCTTTTGTTGTCTGCGCTTTCCTCAAAAAAGCGCCATACTTCGCCAGGTAGATTTACGCATGGGGGTGCTCGGTGTAACGGCTGTGAGCCTGTTTGGTGTGGGCCAATGTCTCCCTTTTGCAACCCCACTGCCTCTTCCAGACTGTTGCAGTGCTGCGGTTCTCTCCCCCTCTGTACTGCTGTCCTCGCTCGGCTTTTCACCTTTCCATGTTGGCCTCATCGTCCACCACCTCCTCTTCCACTTCCTCACTTTGCTCATCCTCCTGACTTGATCTAACCACAACCTCAGTGATTGACAACTGTGTCTCATCATCATCCACCTCGTGAGCGAATGATTGCCATTCACCACCGTCATCTTCTTGAGTCTGTGAAGGCTCAAGAGGTTGGGAATCAGGGCGCAATATCTCAGATACTTCTTCAAGCGTGCTTGGTAAGAGAGCCAAACCACGTACTGGCGATGAAAAGAGGTCATGTGAATATCCGAGTGTGGGATTACTTGTTTAGCCAGACGCGACATGGTGGGACGAAGGAGGATCAGAGTGAGGATCCAGTTGACCAGACTCTTGGCTACAGAGACTGGACTTAGTGGAAGAGAGGAGAGAGGGTGGTGCTTAAGTGACTGCATTATCTTCTGCAATCCAACCGACCACCTGTTCGCACTGGTCCGACTTGGACAGTGTTGTCCTGCGCCGCCCAGCTAAGTTGGACATGAGGCTGGGTAAGGTGGATTTTTTAGTTTTTTCTGATGCACTGGCAGCAGGCACAGTTTCATTGTGCTTAGGGCCATGACCTCTGCTTGCACCATCAACATCACGCCCACTTCCCCGTCCCTTTGTGCTCGCCTTCTTCATATCAATGGTTTTTTCTGTAGATGTGGCGCAGATTGTTTTACTGTCCACTACAGACACAGTTTTTTGATGCAGGACAGTATTGGATACAAAAAAAAAATAAAGATTTTGGCCACTACACTAGGCCCAAGAGAATGTAAGTTTTAATATACACACTGCATTAAGATACAGTTCGGTATTGGATACAAAAAAAAAACTGATTTTTGCCACCATACTAGGCCCAAGAGAATGTAATTTTTAATACACACACTGTATTGAGATGTACTTCGGTACTGGATACAAAAACATACAGATTTTGGCCACTACAGTAGGCCCAAGATTATGGAATTTGTAATATACACACTGTATTGGAAGCAAAATACAACAAATTTCTGACAGTAAATTAGGCGCAGGATAATGTAATTTGTAATATACACACTGTATTGACATTCAGGTCGGTACTGGATACAAAAAAAATACAGATTTTGGCCGCTACACTAGGCCCAAGATTATGGAATTTGTAATATACACACTGTATTCAGATACAGTTCAGTATTGGAAGCAAAATACAACAAATTTCTGACAGTAAATTAGGAGCAGGATTACGAAATTTGTAATATACACACTGTATTCAGATACAGTTCAGAATTGGATAGAAAAACCAACAGATTTTGGCCACTACACTAGACCCAAGAGAATGTAATTTTTAATATACACACTGTATTGACATGCAGTTCGGTATTGGATACAAAAAAAAAAGAATTTTGGCCACTACACTAGGACAAGGGAATGTAATTTTTAATATACACACTGTATTTGTATGTAGTTCTATATTGGATACAAATATGTCCCAAATAAAATGTATTCTCTGCTTGAAATACTGTTTATATGGTTGCGGCCTAAACACACACACAGATGTGCCCAAAACTAGTTAACTATGGCCAAAATATAAATCACTCTCTGCTGGAGCAATTGCTATAACGGTTTCGGATTGAACACACACACAGATGTGGCACAAGTTAGGTTAATTTCCCCAGAAAAAATATTTTCTCTGATGGTGCAGTGTATATCTCAGTATCAGGCACACTGTAGTGAATAAGCTCCTTTTTATAATATCTGCCCAACTCACTTCTTTATTATGGTGCAGTGTATATCTCAGTACCAGGCACACTGTAGTGAATAAGCCCTTTTTTATAATGTCTGCCCAACACACTGCTTTATGATGGTGCAGTGTATATCTCAGTGCCAGGCACACTGTAGTGAATAAGCCCTTTTTATAATGCCTGCCCAACACACTGCTTTATGATGGAGTATTGTAGATGTCACTAATCTGAAATCTTTCTGTCTATTAGAAGTTTGGGTAGTTAAAAAAGCGATTTTCAAGCCCTGCACTAACTGTCCCTTCCTGATGACGCCTGTCCCTGATAGTGCTGAAACAAACCCCGTCTTAAAAAAAAAAAAAAAGGTGCTGCACTGCTGTCAAACACACACTGTAGCCCTTAAAAGGACTGTTAGGTCTTTCAATAAGGTTTTTGGAGTAAAATCAGTAAGTTTAGAGCAAAACGTTATCTGTCCCTGCCTACTGTCTGCTCTCCCTGACGCTGAATGAGCCAAGCGCCGGTCCTTAGCTCCTATATGAACTGGTATCACGTGCTCCAGCCAGCCAACCAGTGTAACATGGCTATGGCCTTACACTGAGGGGAATTACTTACCTGTACCTTGATTGGCTGGTTTTAGGAAGGCTTTTGTGCATAAAGCACAGATTGAGTACTTCTTTGGCGCACAAGAAACGACCGTCTAAGTCAAGAAGTGGTTTTTGTGTGTTTATTTAGACAACGCGTTTCGGGACTTTTTGTCCCTTTTTCAAGTCTACAAAAAAATCATATATTTAAAAATAGCCGTTAGGTACATAAAAATTAGTCCAGTCTATGCGGTAGATAAAGTTATGCATGGTGAAATAAAAGACATCTATGTAGTGCGTTCGAAGGGAATTGGTGCACCAGGTCAGTTATATTAATCGATATATAGATACTAAAATAATGTCATAAATAGCATTAGAAAAATCATTGGTGGTGATAAAACCAATTATCATAAAAATCATCATAAAAACAGTAATATTTCATATAACAAGAATATTACCTAGTAATTTCATGTAGATGGATTGAAAATTCATACTTCATCAATCATGATAAAATTTATACAGATAAAGATAAAATAATGATAATAGTGGCAGAAAATTAATACAAATAAAGATAAAATAATGATATTCGTGGTAGAAAGAGTTTTTTTGTGGGTGTTCTATTATGAATAAATCATGATGTGGAATCTATTTTATAGACAATCAATTTTTATCGACAATCAATTTTTATCAAGGTTGTTGTTTCTTTACCTTAACCCTGGGTTCACACCTGAGCGTTTTACAGCGCGTTCAAACGCGCTGTAAAACGCTCAACAGATTAAAACCAATGCATCCCTATGGGAGTGGTTCACACTTGAGCGTTTTACAGCGCGTTTGAACGAGCTGTAAAACGCCCAACGCATAAACAAGTACTTGAGCTTCTTTTGGGGCGTTTGACGCGCGTTTTGTGATTGACACCACAGTAGTTATTTGCAAAAACGCGCAAAAAAACGCGCGTCAGCAATCGCTGCGTTTTTGGAACGCTCAGGTCTGAACCCAGGGTAAAAGACGCCTCAGCATGAAGGGCAAGAGCTGGAGGAGTGAGCATATGAAATGATAATATTTAGCTTATATATCCTTGGATGGTGAAACACTGTATGTTGTATCATATAATACTAAACAAGTGATACCTGTGCAATCGCTATATTCCTCTTTCCGCTTGCATCTGCTGTGGGTGCTTGGCGCGGCTTCCCACGTGGGGCTGCGCGCGCTTTGTAAACTATGGGGAGGCGGGGAGGCTGGGCACGTCACTAGAGTGCGTGTCAGCTGACGCATTGCTATGGTTACCTTGTCGCTAGCGTTGATGTCTGCGCGGCTGAGGATAGATCGCTGTAACTGTAGGCTGGATATGTGAAAGGCACAAATGGGGATATGATTAACTCTGTTATCAGAGGGGATAATGTGCTTTATGAAATTATAATAAACTAATGGCATGATTGTATTGATGGGTGAGAATGGTTAAAACGGTGTATAGAGTACTATGATTATGAACCGATGTGAAAGTAAGTCTGTGTAATTGATGAGTTGTGTTAATAAATGGGTGATTGGTTGCAGTTTAAGATGAGGCAAGATGAATTTACATATGGATTAATATGATGCAACCAATCACCCATTTATTAACACAACTCATCAATTACACAGACTTACTTTCACATCGGTTAATAATCATAGTACTCTATACACCGTTTTAACCATTCTCACCCATCAATACAATCATGCCATTAGTTTATTATAATTTCATAAAGCACATAAAGCGCGCTGTCTAAATAAACACACAAAAACCACTTCTTGACTTAGACGGTCGTTTCTTGTGCGCCAAAGAAGTACTCAATCTGTGCTTTATGCACAAAAGCCTTCCTACAGTTCGAAAAATTAAGTCCCAAGGAGCATCGGCAACTCCACCAAAGGGATTGAAAGGGTACTGGCAGCACCGACCACCAAGGGCCTACAAACATGCAAACATTGCTCTACGGTTGTTGTGCCCATCCATGCACAACGAAAAAAGGTGAGCATATCCGATTACTTGATACAGAAACGCATGTTACAACATATTGCCCTATGAGCGCCTCTCCCACTTTTTTTCCTTATACGCCTTTATTGGCTGGTTAGAAGGCGCCAAACGCGCGGGAAGGAGATTTGAGCAATGCGACGAACACATGTGGTGCTCGCTCATCACTAGTCTATACTGTTGCTATAGTTTAGCTGTATTCCCTCGCCAACTTGACTGCCACTCAAAATTAGAAGAGTTTGGCATCAGCTGCATTCACCTACCTACATATTTACTATAAGCCTAAATTAGCATTGGCTACATAATCTGCACAATTTAAAAGGTCAGCCTCCTCAAACTAGATTTGCGGTGTATATACATGCAAATATTCTTTATGTGCTGACCATACAAGCAACACAAAAATTTGTATTCCAGCTGCCAATGTCGCAGAAATTTAAATATATATGGTCCCAGGGGCGTAACTAATATAGTGGCAGACCATGTAACTGCTATAGGGCCCAGGGCAAGAGGGGGCCCAGTCTTAGTTGGGATTATCTCCTCTTCTAGTGGAGGTGAAAACTTGGTCAGGACTCTACCCTCTAAAGGAACAACTTTTAGCA
Organism: Bufotes viridis; assembly: GCA_033119425.1. Classification (NCBI taxonomy): domain Eukaryota; kingdom Metazoa; phylum Chordata; class Amphibia; order Anura; family Bufonidae; genus Bufotes; species Bufotes viridis. The sequence continues at coordinate 63,798,329 of CM065596.1, forward strand.
AATGAGGCAGGGTCATTGAAAAAGTTTTAGGCAGAAACCCTTCTGTCCTGTGTGGGAGGCCTGGTTTGATCCTTGCTATGGGGCCCTTACTTCTCTATGTACATCACTGTATGGTCCAATGTTGTCCGGGTTCAGAGCTGAACCCAGACATATCCTCTTCCTCCCCAGCCAGCCCCTCTGAGATGAGCATCAGAGCAGCATTTCATGTTTCGATGCTCTGCCTTGCCCTGCGCTGTATCACCCAAGGCAAGGGCTTATTTGTTTACAAACTTACACTGGTAGGTGGAGGCTTCCGCCTAGCAGTGTTCTGGGTAACGTCACCGGCACTAATAGGTGGGCTTTAGCGCTGCCCTAGCCTATAAAACAGACTAGGGCAGTGCTAAAGCCCAGCCAGTGACAGTGACTTCGCCAGAAACACTGCTGGGTGGAAGCCTGCACCTACCAGTGTAAGTTTGTAAACAAATAAGCCCTTGTCTTGGGCAACACAGCGCAGGGCAAGGCAGAGCATCGGAGCATCAAATGCTGCTCCGATGATCATATCAGAGGGGCAGCCTGGTTGAAAAAGGGGATATGTCTGGGTTCAGCTCTGAACCCAGTCAACCCACTCACTTTCAGATTGTTTTATATACAGTGGCGTTGCGAGGGGGGTGCGGCGGGTGCGGGCCACACCTGGTGACACCCTCTGATAGGGTGTCACCTGCCGGACCCAAGTTGTCATCTGTATCGCCGTCCTCAGGACAGCGATACAGATTGCTGTGCTGTGGGGCAGAGGAGGGAGAGGCGTCTCCCTTACCTGTTCCTCTAATAGGCTGCCAGCACAGGCCCGCAGCCTATCAGAGGCTGGTGAAGGTGGCGCAATGATGTCATTGTGCCACCTGAGCCATACAGAGTGGGACACATGCTGGAAGAGGCCTGCATCGCATCGCTGTGATGGAGGTAAGTATAAGTGTTCTTTTTTTGTTATACCGATTTATACTGATATTGGGGGGGGGGGGGGGGAGGCACTTGATACAGGCACATGGGGGTGGGGGGGGGGGGGGAGGGAAAAAGAGGGAAAAAGAGGAACTTGATACTGGCACATGGGGGGGAAGAGAGGCACTTGATACTGGCACATGGGGGGAGGCACTTGATACTGGCACGTGGGGGGGCAAGAGAGGCACTTGATACTGGCACATGGGGGGATTACACAATGTGGGGCAGTCTGGGGGCAAATTACTTAATGTGGGATGTGGGGCAGTGTGGAGGGCAAATGACATAATGTGAGGCAGTGTGGGGGGCATATTACTTAATGTGGGGCAGTTTTTGGGGGCAAATTACTTAATGTGAGGCAGTGTGGGGGGCATATTACTTAATGTGGGGCAGTATTGGGGGCAAATTACTTAATGTGAGGCAGTGTGGAGGGCATATTACTTAATGTGGGGCAGTGTGGGGGGCATATTACTTAATGTGGGGCAGTGTGGGGGGCATATTACCTAATGTGGGGCAGTGTAGGGGGCAGTATTACTAATGAGGGCATTCTAGAAGGTAATTACTATTGGTGGGACTATGAGGAGCACTATTACTATGGGGGCACTATTATTTCTTCAGGATAGTATTTGTGGTATTGGGGGGCACAGCGAGCAGCAGGATAACACTGTGGGGACTCCAGGTTGGGGGGGACGATGATGATAGAAAAGTGAGGACACTAAGATGTCTGTGTGTCACACTCTGCAGAGACGAGGAGCAGCTGAAAGAAGTGTCTGGACCAAATGGAGAAAATGATAACAGAGAAGATCTACATTGGAGGAGATGTCACCTGGAGGCCCTGGATATGAGAGGTATATGCTGGTGTATAGCAAGTGCAGCAAAATGTGTGTGGGGGGGGGGGGACTTAGAGAATTGGACCATATCCATATTCATCGGGGCTGTATATATAGTGTATTTATGTATATGTACCATGTATATGGTGTATTTATGTGTATGTGTGTTGGATATATATGGTGTATGTGTCGTGACGCCGCGCGTCCACCATTGAGTAGGGAACCTGTTCTTAATAATTTGAATACCACCCCTGACTCCTCCCCCTGTCGGCGATCTGTCTGCTAGTACACCCAACGCCCCCACCCCCCGGCGATCTGTCTGCTTAGCCCCCTCTCACATCAGCGGTCTGTTTACTATACAAACCCCCTCCCCCCCTTTTACCGCTTGGGTCAGTTGGCAGGCTCAGTGAAGGACGTGAAAGGATGTCAACGGCGCCGTGGAGGCAGGGTGGAGCTTGATGGATGTACCCTACGTGACTCGTCCCGAGGGGGGTGACACCATTTTCTAGCGCACTGGGTGACAGCAGCCCTAGCAACGCCATTGGTTATATAATGCTATGGGATTAAAGGAAACCTGTCACAACTAAATTCACTGCAATCTGCAGGCAGCGTGTTAAAGAACAAAAGAAGTTGAGCAGATTGATATATATATACATATATAAAAACATTGGCCCATCTTAAGTAAATCTCTACAGAATATCCCTGAATTTAAGAACGTACCACTATTTTCTTATCGTCGGTCAAAAAAGTCTGAGAGACCAGCTTGTTAGGGCTGATATTGGCCCAAAAAAGGTACTAAAACAGACCACATTTGCACCGCCCAGCTTGGGATGTTTCCCATGTCTGGGATGATTAAATTGTAGGTTTATCAAAAAAGGACGTATATTTAGACATCCCAATACAGGAGTGGAATACCCCATCCGACATTACTTGACCTGCAATTCGGAATATGTAGTATATGTTTTGTCTTGCCCCTGTAACTTATTATATGTTGGTGAAACCTCTACCGATCTCAAAACACGTTTGAATAATCATAGGAACACAATACGGAAGGGCAGATTAGATCTGCCAGTGTCGAGACATTTTAGTATCCTTAAGCATAAAGAGAAGGATCTGTGCTGTTGGATTATAGACCAGATACCGATATTAAGAAGGGTGGCAATAGAGTATGGCCCCATGCACACGACCGTTGTTTGTTTCCGTGTCCGTTCTGTTTTTTTTCACGGATAGGATGCTTCCCCATTCATTTCAATGGGTCCGTCAAAAAATGCGGATGGTCAACCGTTTTTGTTCCGCATCCGTGATCCGTGTTTTCATTCCGTCAAAAAAATAGTGCATGTCCTATTTTTTTCACGTTTGCGGACAAGGATAGGCATTTTTACAATGAATCTGCCATAAAAATCGGATCCGTCAAAAAAAACGGTCCGTCATCCGTTTTTTTTGACGGACGCAAAATTTCAAGGAGGAGCGGACGCGGAGGCAGGCAACGGTCGTGTGCATGTAGCCTATCCCTCCTGAAAAAGAGGGAACTCTATTGGATTAACACGTTAAACACGTTGAGCCCCAATGGATTGAACATAGATTTTAGGGTGGGAGTGTATTGATGCTTGCCCTGTTTACCACATGCTCCTCTTCCTCTTGGCATAGGTTGATTGTACAAGATTTCTTAATTATTATATGTACACAGTACATTATACATATAATATGTACATTAATATAATTTTTCTTTTTATATCTCTATTTCCAGGGTGACGTTCCCCCTTTTTTTGGACTGTGCCCGCGGATTTTATGATGGCAGCTATCAATATTCCCATTACACGATTTATGACAATCACCTCTTTTTAAATATATTAAGGTCAATAGGGTGGGTATGCATGTTTAATAAAGGAGGAGAACCCTCCCACTGGGTGTTACAGCGCTGTTGGTTCCGCCTTGCGGAGGCGTGGCGTCACTGACATGTGCCCTGTAAGTGCGATGGTGGTGTAATCCACGCCATTAATCTCATCACAGGTAATTACCACCCAGTCTTGAGATGTATGTAAATATGTGTGAATGATGCCACCCTTCTTAAAGTTACCTAGCATTGCATACAAGTGAGAGGATTTGGTCATTCCCTTATCCAACATGGTGGAACGGCAATTGATTCGTACTGCGCAGCCACCAAGAGTGTGATGATGCGGCACGCCTGTCAGATCTTGTGTGACGCATGCGCATTGCCTCTGACCGCACGCCGTGATGGCGATACTTGTATCGTGCATGTGGAGTTTAAAAACGGCTGCCGCCTTCCGCTGGGTATGTCCATCAAGGGTACGTCATTCTCTCACGGACTGAGGATTTTTAACTCTTTAAGCACTGTCACTTTTTTGGAATTATCACATAATGCACTTTATTATGTATCAATTTTGATACGAGTCAAGATTATATTGTATGAAATGTTATATTATTATGCACTATTTTCAGTGATTATGAATTTGTTATGTATTTTGGCATTTTATTGAAGATATTTTTGATACAACACATGCATGAGTTAATTATAATGGACTCACTATGATGATGTCACTTTGTAATACGCTATATATATGTCACTTTGTCTTGCACAATTTGCTTGAAAAAGGCTCCAGTAAGAGCCGAAACGTTGCCACGCCGATGGGTGAATAAAGACGCATACTTTGTTTGGATACATTTGGAGTGCTGCTCGATCTTTTATTCGTCTGAATTTGCTGGAGTGGGTTTACTCCACAGGTGAGCGTTGCACCCGCCATTCACTTTACAAGGTGGTGCTGCCTCAATTTTCATTCTATATAAATATATATATATATATATATATATATATATACATATATATATAGTTTTGGTGGGGGGAAAAAAGTCTGTAAAACTTGTCATTTATACATTTAAATATCTACTCTTTCTGGTCTCAAAAGCAAAATGTGCCGTCTTGTCAGTGACAAAAGCCATTCTTCATGTACACACTGTAAGGGATCGCTCTCTCTCAGGGGTCGCCAATGATGTAGTGTCTCAGTAGTGCAGCTTCTTTGCTCACACAGCTCCTCAGTCTCTGCTTCTTAAGATGGCTGCAAACCACACCTCTCATGAATATGGAAATATATATGCAGTCAGTTGACTATGCCTAGGAAACAGAGGCATCCTGTGGCCAAACAGCAGAATGTCAGTCCAGAACATTTAATTTAATCCATACAAACAGTGTTCAAACAATGAGAGCTGTTTCCCCATCTCACAAATGTATAAATTACAAGTTTTACAGAATTTTTTCCTACAAAACTATTTTATATCAATCTGCTCAGCTTCTCCTGCTTTATTACATGCCGCCTACAGATTGCACTGCATTTCGTGGTGACAGGTTCTCTTTAAAGAGATCAGGTTAACACTTTTTCAGTCCAATATATCGGACATGAGAAGGAAGCTCCCGGTCCCAAAAAATGCTTAACACAGTACTGAGGGTGAGTCTTATGATCTGCTAAGGTAAGTGGATGTAGAATGTGCCCATCTTGGGGTCAGAAGGTGGCCATCACTGGCTTCCAAGTGTAATATGGGGAAGCCTGCTGGCAATAGGGCTGTTTTAACACACTGGTGAACCTGCTGCAAAGTTCCAACACCCACTTGAATTAGATTGAGCTGCAGAAACCAGATATAGCCACTGTACAATGTACAGAGCTGTGCCTGTTATGGCTCACTGTGGCTCCTGCAAACATCTGATCAGTAGTGCTATGAGTCAGACCGATCTAATATAGATGACCTATTCTTTTCATCATAGTAAAGTCCCGGAAAACCCTGTAAATTCTGTCATGCATCTTTTGAATTGAAACATGTTCCTTCTAGGTACATTTATGTATTTTCAAGATACTTTACTGTAACAGCAAAGTAATAAATAAATAAATAATAAAATAGAATACAATAAGATACTGTCCTTGTAGAGGAAATACCCCTTAAAAGGCATAAATTCAAACACAACACATATAACATGAAGTATGGCTTGTCGCTACATGATATTTTATTAGTTTATTAATTAACAGTTATATTTTAGGCTGAACTTTAAATTCATTGACTTAATTACTCATTTAGTAGCAAATATAATGAAGACATAATAATATTGAGTTATAATAAAAATGAACAGGGATGTCGTTGACATGTTTGTGTTCTTTTTATTATTAGTCAGGAATAAATTCTAAAGAGGGGAAAAATTAAAGAGGTGGGTTTTTCATGATTTTTATATTGATACTAAATTTTCATATCCTAAGTAGAGTTGAGCGGGTTCGCCGAGTTCGGCCGAACTTCGCCGCAAAGTTCGTGCTCGGGACACGAACTTGACCCGAACTTGACACCGAACCTGAACCCCATTGAAGTCAATGGGGACCCGAACTTTGGACACTAAAATGGCTGTAAAGAAGTCCTGGAAAAGGCTAAAGGGCTGGAAAAGGAAGCAAAATGGGGTTAAGAGTAGGACAAGTGCCCTGCAAACAAATTTGGATAGGGAAATAACTTACAAAAACATAACATACATTCAAATAAAAAACAAACATTTTAAACCTGAGCCCAAGTGAGTGACAGTGGCACCAGCCAACCAGCAAACAGAGGAGGTGGCAGCAACGCCACCACATCTGTCACTGTCGCCAAGCATGTCTACCATATCCCATGGAAGTGTTCAGCTGATCTTCTCCCAAACACTGGGGAGAAAGAGAAAGAGGAAGTACCCCCCTACCCACCCACGATCCCTGGCCCTGAATGCCAGAATTTCAAAATTCCTGGTCCTTTGAAATGCTGTCATTCTGTTTGGTGGAGATGGTTGTAGACTTTTAAAAACCTTATGGCGGTGGCTGTCCCACAGTACGTGGTTTCCAACCGCCACTACCTTTCCAGGTGAGCCATCCCTTCCCTGCACAACCAATTGGCGGACAAAATCAGGAATGCACAGCGCAACGCCATCTGTGCCCATCTTTTAGTTAACATTACCACGGTTATCAGGACTTTTTATTATAAATAGTAAAAAAAATATACAAGGAACATTTAAAAAAGAGAAAATCAACCCTACCAGCCTCCCACCCTACACCCACCCCCCATTTCACTCAAGCCACTTATTAATGCCCATTCACAAACTATTTACAAATTTAGTTAGAAACATATTTAAATACCTATAACTCAGATAAACTAAATGAACAAACAAAACTATATACATTTATAACGAATAGAGTCCGGTGGCACTGTCCTTGGCTACTCCGATACACTATTCATTAAGGCTTCTGCGGTAATCCCTTTTGCAGTACAAACAGGTGCATTCTCCTATACAATTACTAGTGTTAGATGAATCTTCAAAGTTGAGAAGAATAATAGGCAGCACTCACCACGGCTTTTTTGTTTCTTCCTTTTATTTCATGCAAAAAGTTTCATACACGGTTAGGCAGCAGGGATAGCCCAGTTTCACCCACAGCGGCGACGGCAGTTTCGCGCAAACTCACTGCGCTTCTTCTGGCCACTACGTCAGCACGTTGTATCGTGCTGGCTTCTTATACCTAGTACCTGGCTGCCTGGTAACGCCCAAACAACTTAAAGCCTAGGTACAATTCTTAAAGGAACAGTGTGTGAGCAAAGAACAACATCTCTATAAAAATGCACCCAGATCGTTGCGGTCATTCAAACCTAGCTGACCAAGTGCGCCTGTGCGCATTATCCATTTCGCTTCTTGTTGCAGGAGTCGTCGGTGTCTGTCCCCTCCATGAGGTAGGGGAGGGACAACTTTGAGTCCTGCAAAACGAAGCGTATCAATTTTGCCATCATGTGTATCTTTCACATGTTCAATGAAGCGCCGGCAACCTTTTCCTGTCCTAACCGAGTTAAAATGTTCTCTCACCCTTTCAAATAAACATCTGATGGTTTTCCCTATGTAGAAGCGGCCACATCCACACATTATGACATACACAACATATGTTGTCCTGCAATTAATGAAAGAATTCACTTTCTGAAAAATAGAACCGACTCAGGGATAGATCTTGACAATCCCATAACAGTGGAAACAGGTTTTTTCGAGGGAGGCCTGAGTTCCACATTTTGCCCCCCTATGTCGACCGGCAGCAATATAGATATTTTTTGCCAGCAAGTTACCCAGGAAATCAAGGCTTTAATATATCCTCAGGCACCAAGTAACATCAACAAAGGTGAAAGGGCTGCCTTAGAGTGGATTAAAGCACATGATGACATTGTTGTGAAGCCGGCCGACAAGGGGGGCAATGTGGTTCTCATGACCAGAGAATATTATATATCTGAGGCACTCAGACAGCTGCAAGACAAAGATACGTACATACCTTTAAAGCAGGATCCAATTGAAAGTATCCAAAAGTCATTGAAAGCTTTTGTGTCCAGATATGTATCTCTGGGTTTTTTGCCTAACAAATTAATGGAGAAATTAGTACCAGTGTATCCCCTCAAACCTTCGTGGTATTTTATCCCGAAGGTGCATAAGTCACTGAGCCAGCCCCCTGGCCGCCCAATTGTGGCGGGGATTGGCTCAGTGACCGAGCCCTTATCTAAATATGTGGACTGGCTTCTAAGACCAGTGCCCAGTAGCTCTCCTGCATACATCAGAGACACCAATGACTTCCTCCTGTCTCTGAAAGGTTTTCACTGGCAGGAGGGATATCATTTGGTGTCTCTTGATGTAGAAAGCCTATATACACGTATACCCCATGTAGAGGGAGTGTCAGCCATTGGGGAAATCCTTAAGCATTTAGGAAAGAGCACAATATATTGCGACTTTGTACAAGAAGCCCTTTTGTTTATTTTGGAAAATAATGTTTTCAGATTCGGCACAGATTGGTATAAACAAAAGGTTGGCACAGCAATGGGGACTCCGATCTCTTGCACTTTTGCCAATTTGTATCTGGCAAGACTTGAAGATAAATGTATATTTAATGCCAAAAATCCGTATCTGAAATACATCAAAATGTTCCTTCGTTTTGTGGATGACATTTTTTATTATTTGGTCGGGAACTGCATCACAATGTGAAGAATTTGTACAATTTGTGAATGAGACCAATGGTATGGCAATGAAATTTACCATGAATTATGGTGGTGGGCGCATAGAATTTTTGGATGTTTCTGTCGTGGTGCAGGGGGACGGGTTGGTCACGGAGGGTTTTCGTAAGCCCACGGCGACCAGCACCCTCCTGCACCACGACAGTTTTCACCCCTATGCGGTTAAAAAATCAGTACCTTATGGCCAGTTTATTAGGCTAAGACGGATCAATAGTGAAGATGAAGGGTATAGAAGACAAGCTTTGGAGTTGAAAGAACGTCTATTACAAAGGGGCTATCCAGAGAGACTATTAGAGGAGACTTTAGAAGAGGCAGGTAATTTCTCGCAAGAAGATCTACTGTTGGGGAAGAAAAAGAATAGGGGAGGTAATCAATCACAGGACAGACAAAAGAAAAATAAACGCTGCGTTTTTTCATTTAAGTATAGCCCAATGGCTGAATCTATAAGAACAGCTATCTTTAAACATTGGGACATCTTGAGAAAGGATGCAAGTCTTAAGGGGTTAGTTGAGGAGAAACATCTAATTACATTCAGGAGGAGTCATACAATAAAAGACAAAATTGTCAGAAGTAGATTTGTAGTTGAGAGAAAAAGAAACTGGTTACAGGAAAAAATACCAAGGGGAAATTACAAGTGTGGTAATTGCTCGTTTTGTAAATATAACTCTCAAGATAAAGCTATAAGAGTCGGTTCTATTTTTCAGAAAGTGAATTCTTTCATTAATTGCAGGACAACATATGTTGTGTATGTCATAATGTGTGGATGTGGCCGCTTCTACATAGGGAAAACCATCAGATGTTTATTTGAAAGGGTGAGAGAACATTTTAACTCGGTTAGGACAGGAAAAGGTTGCCGGCGCTTCATTGAACATGTGAAAGATACACATGATGGCAAAATTGATACGCTTCGTTTTGCAGGACTCAAAGTTGTCCCTCCCCTACCTCATGGAGGGGACAGACACCGACGACTCCTGCAACAAGAAGCGAAATGGATAATGCGCACAGGCGCACTTGGTCAGCTAGGTTTGAATGACCGCAACGATCTGGGTGCATTTTTATAGAGATGTTGTTCTTTGCTCACACACTGTTCCTTTAAGAATTGTACCTAGGCTTTAAGTTGTTTGGGCGTTACCAGGCAGCCAGGTACTAGGTATAAGAAGCCAGCACGATACAACGTGCTGACGTAGTGGCCAGAAGAAGCGCAGTGAGTTTGCGCGAAACTGCCGTCGCCGCTGTGGGTGAAACTGGGCTATCCCTGCTGCCTAACCGTGTATGAAACTTTTTGCATGAAATAAAAGGAAGAAACAAAAAGCCGTGGTGAGTGCTGCCTATTATTCTTCTCAACTTTGAAGATTCATCTAACACTAGTAATTGTATAGGAGAATGCACCTGTTTGTACTGCAAAAGGGATTACCGCAGAAGCCTTAATGAATAGTGTATCGGAGTAGCCAATGACAGTGCCACCGGACTCTATTCGTTATAAATGTATATAGTTTTGTTTGTTCATTTAGTTTATCTGAGTTATAGGTATTTAAATATGTTTCTAACTAAATTTGTAAATAGTTTGTGAATGGGCATTAATAAGTGGCTTGAGTGAAATGGGGGGTGGGTGTAGGGTGGGAGGCTGGTAGGGTTGATTTTCTCTTTTTTAAATGTTCCTTGTATATTTTTTTTACTATTTATAATAAAAAGTCCTGATAACCGTGGTAATGTTAACTAAAAGATGGGCACAGATGGCGTTGCGCTGTGCATTCCTGATTTTGTCCGCCAATTGGTTGTGCAGGGAAGGGATGGCTCACCTGGAAAGGTAGTGGCGGTTGGAAACCACGTACTGTGGGACAGCCACCGCCATAAGGTTTTTAAAAGTCTACAACCATCTCCACCAAACAGAATGACAGCATTTCAAAGGACCAGGAATTTTGAAATTCTGGCATTCAGGGCCAGGGATCGTGGGTGGGTAGGGGGGTACTTCCTCTTTCTCTTTCTCCCCAGTGTTTGGGAGAAGATTAGGACAGGAAAAGGTTGCCGGCGCTTCATTGAACATGTGAAAGATACACATGATGGCAAAATTGATACGCTTCGTTTTGCAGGACTCTAAGTCGTCCCTCCCCTACCTCATGGAGGGGACAGACACGACGACTCCTGCAACAAGAAGCGAAATGGATAATGCGCACAGGCGCACTTGGTCAGCTAGGTTTGAATGACCGCAACGATCTGGGTGCATTTTTATAGAGATGTTGTTCTTTGCTCACACACTGTTCCTTTAAGAATTGTACCTAGGCTTTAAGTTGTTTGGGCGTTACCCGGGCAACCAGGTACTAGGTATAAGAAGCCAGCACGATACAACGTGCTGACGTAGTGGCCAGAAGAAGCACAGTGAGTTTGTGCGAAACGGCCATCGCCGCCGTGGGTGATACTGGGCTATCACTGCTGCCTAACCGTGTATGAAACTTTTTGCATGAAATAAAAGGAAGAAACAAAAAAGCCGTGGTGAGTGCTGTCTATTATTCTTCTCAACTTTGAAGAAAACTATATACATGCTGGTGGAGATGGATGGGGAGACTTTTAAAAACCTTATGGCGGTGGCTGTCCCTCAGTACGTGTTGCTCAGCCACCACTACTTTTCCAGGTGAGTCATCTCAGCACTGCACAACCAAGTGGCAGACAAAATCAGGTTCACCATCTGTGGCAAGGTCCACATAACCACTGGTACACGGACCAGTAAGCACACTGGGTAAATGCAGTGGAGGCTGGCGAGTTACACCCACATTCTAACTTGTGCTGATTACTGTATGTCCACCCTGCTGGATTCCCATTACAAGGACAACGTTGAATACTCAAAAGTATTATACAATTAAATTATATACAATGGCAGTATAGACAGTGTAGAAAACGGATGGAACAGCTGCCGGGCCTGGTCTGAGAGAGTCATCTTTAGTAACCACAGGAATGGGAGTGGTATGAAAGTTGCAAAAACATTACTGGGGGAGTGCGGCTCCATTCAAAAATGTGCTGTTGGGCCCAGTCATTTCTAGCTACGCCATTGGGTCTGCCGCATTAAACTTCTGGGTCATCTAATTGAGCAAATAGCCTGAGCTTGACCTTCACACCGTGGAGGTGCTGACCTGCCCTGCAGCCAGTGTATTGTCTGAACGTATGTTTAGCATGGCTGGGGGCGTTATCACAGAAAAGCGCAGCCGCCTGTCCACAGCCAATCTCACGTTCATTAAAAACAACCAGGCATGGTTCCCACAGGACTTGTTTGTACCTTATGCAAAATAGACATGTATACTGGCCTTACCCAACCATTGTTATACTACAGCGCACTTACTCTTTGTTTTCTTTTTTATATTTCCCTATGTTTTGTGGTCTACCCAAATCTATAAAAAAAAAACAAAAAAAAAAAACACAAAGAAAACCAAACACATTGTTGTTGGTGACTACCTTTGGCTTCACAGCCAAAAAAGACTTTATCTTAGGCAACAATGTAACTGCCAATTGTAATGAATTAAGTTCCCTGTCTGTTCTGCAGTGCAGGGGCACTTTGAAAGAAAGAAGGGGTACAGATCCCCCAACCATTTCAACGCCACCTAATGTACAGCATATATTTCCCAGTCAGGTATGCAGGGCAGGGGTAGTTTGAAAGAAAAAAGGGGTCATGGAGCGTCCCCGTCATCAGGCATCTATTTGCCCCGCTAAAGGATTATTTTAAAAGTGTATAGAAGCCACAAGGGGCCCCCACGCTGCAGATTTATCATGGAGACATCATGGAGATTTTACAGCATATAACTACAGCACCCAACAATGTAAATGCCACCAAATTTACAGAACATAATTTCCAGTCAGGTATGCAGTGCACTGAGTGCAGGGGTACTTTGAAAGAAAGAAGGGGTACAGATCACCTAACAATCTGAAGGCCACCTAATTTACTGAATATATTTCCAAGTCAGGTACGCAGTGCAGGGGTACTTTATGGCCCAAGAATGTAACATACGATTTTTAGAAATTTACCTCCCTGTCACTTATGCAGAGCAGGGGTTTGTATATGGCGAAACTGGCAAAATCACAGCAGCAAATTCGCTTCAGATTCAAAGTGCTTTTATTTCATATATTATAAGGCGACATGCGGCAGTACATGTAAACGTTTTCTGCTGAGAACAGCCTTCATCAGACACTGTGCCGCAGTCTGGGTATTTGTAGAAGGGTAGAGAGGATACACACCGGTGGAAGAAAGTGCAGTGCAGCACTAGTGGCACACACTCAGAGCATACGGCAGGTCCGCAATACACAATACTGCTGCATGTCGCCTTATAATATATGAAATAGAAGCACTTTGAATCTGAAGCGAATTTGCTGCTGTGATTTATGAATATTTGGATTTGGGGTGAGAACCCTATACACAGCAACCCTCATCTGGTGCCTACAAATCTTCATTCTAAAACTGGCAAAAAAACTGTTTTTTTCAGCTTTGTATGCAAAAGTGCTCTGTGGTGCGACAGTATGGGTTTATTACAGCAACTACAGAAATGCCCTATGTCAGCACAAAATTTTAAAATAGGTTTTTCAGCGGTGTATGCAAACGTGCTCTGTGCTACGACAGTACGGGTTTATTGCAGCAACTACAGAAATGCACTATGTCACCACAAAACTTTAAAACAGGTTTTTCAGCGGTGTATGCAAAAGTGCTCTGTGGTACGACAGTACGGGTTTATTACAGCAACTACAGAAATGCCTTATGTCACCGCAAAATTTTAAAATAGGTTTTTCAGCGGTGTATGCAAACGTGCTCTGCGCTACCACAGTACGGGTTTATTACATCAACTACAGAAATGCCCTATGTCACCACAAAATGTTAAAACAGGTTTTTCAGCGGTGTATGCAAGCGTGCTCTGTGGTACAACAGTATGGGTTTATTACAGCAACTACAGAAATGCCCTATGTCCCCCCAAAATTATAAAATAGGTGGGGAACTTGACCTGCCAGAAAAAAGGAATTTTTCCTCCACTGAGCTACCAAAAAATAATTAGACTGATGTCCCTGGCAGGCTGGCACACATACAGGTCACATGCAGTAACAAGGACACTGCAGTTGCTAAAATGGCCGCCGACCCCCACCTCACTAACAGATGGATTAAAAATTATTTTGCAGTATCACTGGGCTCAGGGCTGGGTACAAATATGTAACATAGCAGGCTCAATAATTGCTGTAGTTTGAAGATTTCACACCACCAAGTTCCACAGATGTCTTCCCTAATCTCTCCCTGAGAGCACCAGCAGCAGCCTGTCCCTACACTAAGAGCGGCAGAGTGACGTGCGGCGCTACGTGACTCCAGCTTAAATAGAGGCTGCGTCACATGCTGCACTTAGCCAATCACAGACATGCCAATAGTAGGCATGGCTGTGATGGCTTCTTAGGGCAAAGTAGTGAAACGCTTGTTGATTGGCTGCCCTGCAGCCTTTCAAAAAGTGGTAAGAAATCGCCGAACAATGAACCCGAACTTTTACGGAAATGTTCGGGTTCGGGTCCGGGTGCGGAAAACCGTAAAGTTCGGTACGAACCCGAACTATACAGTTTGGGTTCGCTCAACTCTAATCCTAAGGATAAGTCATCAATATTTAAGTCCTGGACTTTAGCTAACAGGTAGAGTCACTTTTGACAAGTTGATGAGTTTTCTGTAAGAGTTTATCAAACTCAACATTAGAAAAAAGGGAAAATGGATCAACCTAGACTCTTGGCACATGTAGCAGCTTATGATGCATGGCCATACTGGGCTGGCCTCCAAGCATAAATATCAAAATCAGGTTTTCTGTCTAGCATTCTATATAATGTATACTTTGATCAAAAATTAGACACATGTAGATGGAAGTAAAAACCCAAGATGTCTAGAAATAATGTATCTGAGAAGTTCCGGGCATGGCTCTTGCATAAAGGAAGAAAGGGACACCAGATGCTTTCAAGATGAGAATAATGTTCAAAAGATGGTATTTGCAGACATCCTTGACTGTCTGTGAGCCAAAAGAACTGCAAATGTCCACAACAAGCCAGAGGCTCCAGACAAAATTGACCCAATTTACGGGGTTAACACTGTTCCTGAGCAGAAGATAGCTCAACCATAGTCAGTGTAAGGCCTCTTGCACACGACCATGTGCTGGCCGGGCCCGTGCTGCGGACCGCAAATTGTGGTCCGCAATGCACAGGCACCGACTGTGGGGCAGCCACATGCGGATCGCGGACCCATTCACTTGAATGGGGTCAGCGATCCGTCCGTTCCGCAAAAGGATAGAACATTGAACGTGTCTGCACAATACGGAATGCACACGGATGTCATTGGTATTTTTGGCGGATCCGTTTTTTGCGGACGGCAAAAAAAATACGGTCGTGTGCATGAGGCCTAAGGACTCTAGCACACAACCGTATGGCTTTTTCAGTATTTTGCGGTCCGCAAAAAACGGATCCGCAAAAAAGGGATGACGTCCGTGTACATTCCGTTTTTTGCAGGACGGAACAGCTGGCCCCTGATAGAACAGTACTATCCTTGTCCGTTATGCGGACAATAATAGGACATGTTCTATCTTTGAACAGAACGGAAAAAATGGAAATACGGAAACAGAAGGCATACAGAGTACCTTCCGTTTTTTTTGCGGACCCATTGAAATGAATGGTTCCGTATACGGACTGTATACGGATTGCAAAAAACGGCCCGTACACTCACAAAAAAAATGTTTGTGTGAAAGAGGCCTAAGAAAGACGCAGGACATACCATAGAGAGGCAAGTGAGTCCAGTCCAAATACCACTAGAGAAGTACCTGCCTGTTAAGCAATTGTAACATCCAGGACCCTTGTCCTGGGGTATGTGGTGGCCATGTAGTACTGACCTTTGTTCAGCCTAACATTGATGTCTAGGGTTGAGCGAATCAAAGTATTCGAAGTTTGATTCGCCACAAAGTCGAATTTCCTCATGCTTTACGGTAAGTAATCAATTTTCCCTGAAATGCCATTAAAAAAAGAAATCTAAGGTATGATATCAGCACACTGGCCAGCGTAAAGATGTCATCAAACACTGCACGAGATTTCGCGCGGGGTCTTCAATCAAGATGGCAGCGCCGGCCTCTTCACACTCCAATGGATAAGGTGAGTATTAGTTATTATTTTTTTAACTGATTAACCCCTGAAAGCAATAATATTTAATCTCAGTTGCTGCGAACAACGATGAACGCGGCATCTAAAGGGTTCAATGACGGGTGTGGTGCAGCGCAATCGCCATTCCCCATCATTGCGCCCACTACTTACAAAGAAATGTGTTTCGTGACGAAATAATTAGTCACTAAGCTAATTTCTTTGTGAAATTAAACGAAGCAGCTGAATCAAATTTTTGTAAAATTTTGATGTCCATTGTCAGTGAAAGAGGAGGAAACTCTGGTTGTCAATTTTAATGCTGGAAGTTTGTGCCCGCCAGTGTTAACTGCTTGCTGCTAGTTTACCTATTCAGATGCTGTGCCTGCTCTTTCTCTCCATGCCAGGTGACCTCATCCTTCATCTTCCAAACGGGCATGATGCTGCTGTAGGGGTCAGCCCCTAGAATACTTTTTATTGCATGGACATTTGCAATATTAAGGTTTCATGGACTGTGATGACTATTTCCAGAAGGCCAAGTAGAGACTGGTAGAGATGAGCGAACACCTGGAAGTTCGGGATGCGAACTCGACCCGAACTTTATCCAGAACCCGAAACCCCATTGAAGTCAATGGGGACCCAAACTTTTAGGCACTAAAAAGGCTGTAAAATAGTCCAGGAACGGGCTAAAGGGCTGCCAAAGGCAGCAAAATGTAGGTAAATCCCCTGCAAACAAATGTGGATAGGGAAATGAATTAAAATAAAATAAATAAAATTTAACCAATATCAATTGGAGAGAGGTCCCACTGCAAGGAATCATGCGTCATATCACCCAACACTGGAGAAGGCCACTTTCAGTTATTTTGGCCCAGCACCCAGACAGAGGAGAGAGGTCCCACAGCAAGGAATCATGCGTCATATCAACCACCACCGGAGAAGGCCACTCTCAGTTATTTTGGCCCAGCACCCAGACAGAGGAGAGAGGTCCCAGAGCAAGGAATCATGCGTCATATCACCCACCACTGGAGAAGGCCACTTTCAGTTATTTCAGCCCAGCACCCAGACCGAGGATACAGGTCCCACATCAAGGAATCATGCGTCATATCACCCACCACTGGAGAAGGCCACTCAGTTATTTGCCCAGCACTCAGACAGAGGAGAGATGTCCCACAGAAGGAATCATCGTCATATCACCCACCACTGGAGAGGCCACTCAGTTATTTCGCCCAGCACCCAGACAGAGGAGAGGTCCCACAGCAAGGAATCATGCGTCATATCACCCACCACTGGAGAAGGCCACTTTCAGTTATTTCAGCCCAGCACCCAGACCGAGGATACAGGTCCCACATCAAGGAATCATGCGTCATATCACCCACCACTGGAGAAGGCCACTTTCAGTTATTTCAGCCCAGCACCCTGACCGAGGAAACAGGTCCCACATCAAGGAATCATGCGTCATATCACCCACCACCGGAGAAGGCCACTTTCAGTTATTTCGGCCCAGCACCCAGACAGAGGAGAGAGGTCCCACAGCAAGGAATCATGCGTCATATCAACCACCACCAGAGAAGGCCACTCTCAGTTATTTCGGCCCAGCACCCAGAAAGAGGAGAGAGGTCCCACAGCAAGGAATCATGCGTCATATCAACCACCACCGGAGAAGGCCACTCTCAGTTATTTTGGCCCAGCACCCAGACAGAGAAGAGAGGTCCCACAGCAAGGAATCATGCGTCATATCAACCACCACCGGAGAAGGCCACTCTCAGTTATTTCGGCCCAGCACCCAGACAGAGGAGAGAGGTACCACAGCAAGGAATCATGCGTCATATCAACCACCACCGGAGAAGGCCACTCTCAGTTATTTCGGCCCCAGCACCCAGAGAGAGAAGAGGTTCATTCAACTTTGGGTTGCACCGCAAGATCATGGTAAAGTTAAATAAATGAGGATTCAATAAAGAAGTGCCCTGGAGTACAAGAATACATGGTTGAGGGGGAGGCAGTTATAAATGTCTATTCTGCACAAGGAAGGCACAGGTCCTGTGGGATCCATGCCTGGTTCATTTTTATGAATGTCAGCTTGTCCACGTTGGCTGTGGACAGGCGGCTGCGTTTGTCAGTAAGACGCAACCTGCCGTGCTGAATACACGTTCAGACAAAACGCTGGGCGCCGGGCAGGCCAGCACCTCCAAGGCATAAAATGCTAACTCTGGCCACGTGGACAATTTGGAGACCCAGAAGTTGAATTGGGCCGAACCATCAGTCAGTACGTGGAGGGGTGTGCAGACGTACTGTTCAAACATGTTAGTGAAATGCTGCCTCCTGCTAACACGTTCCGTATCAGGTGGTGGTGCAGTTAGTTGTGGCGTGGAGACAAAACTTTTCCACATTTCTGCCATGCTAACCCTGCCCTCAGAGGAGCTGGCCGTGACACAGCTGCATTGGCGACCTCTTGCTCCTCCTCTGCCTTCGCCTTGGGCTTCCACCTGTTCCCCTGTGACATTTGGAAATGCTCTCAGGAGCGCGTCTACCAGCGTGCGCTTGTACTCGCGCATCTTCCTATCACGCTCCAGTGCAAGAACTAAGGTGGGCACATTGTCTTTGTACCGGGGATCCAGCAGGGTGGCAACCCAGTAGTCCGCACACGTTAAAATGTGGGCAACTCTGCTGTCGTTGCGCAGGCACTGCAGCATGTAGTCGCTCATGTGTGCCAGGCTCCCCAGAGGTAAGGACAAGCTGTCCTCTGTGGGAGGCGTATCGTCATCGTCCTCCGTATCCCCCCAGCCACGCACCAGTGATGGGCCTGAGCTGTGTCGGGTGCCCCCCCGCTGTGAACCTGCTTCATCCTCATCCTCCTCCACCTCCTCCTCATCGTCCTCGTCCTCCAGTAGTGGGCCCTGGCTGGCCACATTTGTACCGGGCCTCTGCTGTTGCAAAAAATCTCCCTCTGTGCCACTTATAACAGACTGGCCTGAAAGTGCTAAAAATGACCCCTCATCCTCCTCCTCCTCCTCCTCCTGGGCCACCTCCTCTTCCATCATCGCCCTAAGCGTTTTCTCAAGGAGACATAGAAGTGGTATTGTAACGCTGATAACGGTGTCATCACCACTGGCCATGTTGGTGGAGTATTCGAAACAGCGCAACAGGGCACACAGGTCTCGCATGGAGGCCCAATCATTGGTGGTGAAGTGGTGCTGTTCCGCAGAGCGACTGACGCGTGCGTGCTGCAGCTGAAACTCCACTATGGCCTGCTGCTGCTCGCACAGTCTCTCCAGCATGTGCAAGGTGGAGTACCACCTGGTGGGCACGTCGCATATGAGGCGGTGAGCGGGAAGGCCGAAGTTCCGCTGTAGCGCAGACAGGCGAGCAGCGGCAGGATGTGAACGCCGGAAGTGCGCACAGACAGCCCGCACTTTATGCAGCAGCTCTGACATGTCGGGGTAGTTATGAATGAACTTCTGCACCACCAAATTCAGCACATGCGCCAGGCAAGGGATGTGCGTCAAACCGGCTAGTCCCAGAGCTGCGACGAGATTTCGCCCATTATCGCACACCACCAGGCCGGGCTTGAGGCCCACCGGCAGAAACCACTCGTCGGTCTGTTGTTCAATACCCCGCCACAACTCCTGCGCGGTGTGGGGCCTGTCCCCCAAACATATGAGTTTCAGAATGGCCTGCTGACGTTTACCCCGGGCTGTGCTGAAGTTGGTGGTGAAGGTGTGTGGCTGACTGGATGAGCTGGTGGAAGCAGAGGAGGAGGAAGCCAAGTAGGAGGAGGAGGGCTACAGGAGGCAAAGAATGATGCCCTGCGATCCTTGGCGGCGGAAGGACGTGCGCCAAGGAACTCTCCGCCTGGGGCCCAGCCGCCACTACATTTACCCAGTGTACAGTTAGGGAGATATAGCGCCCCTGGCTGTGCTTACTTGTCCACGTATCTGTGGTTAGGTGGACCTTGCCACAGATGGCGTTGTGCAGTGCGCATTTGATTTTATCGGATACTTGGTTGTGCAGGGAAGGCACGGCTGTCTTGGAGAAGTTTTGGCGGCTGGGAACAACATACTGTGGGACAGCCATAGACATCAGCTGTTTGAAGCTGTCTGTGTCCACCAGCCTGAATGACAGCATTTCAAAGGCCAGTAGTTTAGAAATGCTGGCATTCAGGCCCAGGGCTCGAGGGTGGCTAGTTGGGAATTTACTCTTTCGCTCCAAGGTTTGTGAGATGGAGAGCTGAACGCTGCCGTGTGACATGGTGGAGATGCTTGGTGATGCAGGTGGTGTTGTCGGTGGCACATCCTCTGTTTGGTGGGCGGCAGGTGCCAACATTCCTCCCGAGGCGGAGGAAGAGGCCAAGGCAGCAGCAGAAGAGGGAGCAGGGGGAGCCAGAGTGAGTTCCTTGCTTTTAAGGTATTTACTCCACTGCAGTTCATGCTTTGCATGTAGATGCCTGGTCATGCAGGTTGTGCTAAGGTTCAGAACGTTAATGCCTCGCTTCAGGCTCTGATGGCACAGCGTGCAAACCACTCGGGTCTTGTCGTCAGCACATTGTTTAAAGAAGTACCATGCCGGGGAACTCCTTGAAGCTGCCTTTGGGGTGCTTGGTCCCTGGTGGCGGTGGCCAGTAGCAGGCAAACTCTCTTGGAGGCGGCTGTTCTGCTTTTGTCCCCTGCTCTCTCTTTTGCTACGCTGTTGGCTCGGTCTCACCACTGCCTCTTCCTCTGAATTATGAAAGTCAGTGGCACGACCTTCATTCCATGTGGGGTCTAGGACCTCATCGTCCCCTACATTGTCTTCCACACAGTCTTCCTCCCGGACCTCCTGTTCGGTCTGCAATACTGCAGAAAGACGCAGCAGTTGGCACCTGTGTTTCGTCATCATCAGAGACGTGCAGATTCCGATGAGGTGGTATTCCCATGTCCTCATCATCAGGAAACATCAGTGGTTGTGCATCAGTGCATTCTATGTCTTTCACCACTGGGGAAGGGCTAGGTGGATTCCCTTGGGAAACCCTGCCAGCAGAGTCTTCAAACAGCATAAGAGACTGCTGCATAACTTGAGGCTCAGACAGTTTCCCTGATATGCATGGGGGTGATGTGACAGACTGATGGGCTTGATTTTCAGGTGCCACCTGTGCGCTTTCTGCAGAAGACTGGGTGGGAAATAATGTTGTAAACATGCTGGATCCACTGTCGGCCACCCAATTGACTAGCGCCTGTACCTGCTCAGGCGTTACCATCCTTAGAACGGCATTGGGCCCCATCAAATATCGCTGTAAATTCTGGCGGGTACTGGAACCTGAGGTAGTTGGTTCACTAGGACGTGTGGCTGTGGCAGATTGGCCACGTCCTCTCCCAGCACAAGAGGGTACACTAACACCACCACGACCGCGTCCGCGTCCCTTACTAGATGTTTTCCTCATTGTTACCGTTCACCAAGCACCACAATAAGAAAAAAAATATTTGGCCCAATGTATTGATTTCAAATTCAGGCCTTTTTTTACAGGCACCTAACACTATCTGCCTATTTATTTATGTAGCGTATTACACTAATCCAGGCACAGCAGTAACCACTGATTTAGGGGAATATCTCTTTTAGGGCTAGTATTTAGGCCCTGGGTGAAAGGTATCCTTTTATGGACAGATTTACAATTGGCCTGCAACAGCTCGAACACCAGATTCATGGTATTGCTATTTTGGCAATTGAATTTAACCCCAGAACAAAATATATGTTTTGGCGGACACTATTATACTTTGCCAGCCACAGCTGAAACCACTGATTTATGGCATTGCTATTTTGGCAATTGAATTTCACCCCAGAACAAAATATATGTTTTTGCGGACACTATGAATCTTGGCCTGCAACAGCTGGGACACCAGATTCAGGGTATTGCTATTTTGGCAATTGAATTTTACCCCAGAACAAAATATATGTTTTGGCGGACACTATTATACTTTGCCAGCCACAGCTGAAACCACTGATTTATGGTATTGCTATTTTGGCAATTGAATTTCACCACATAAAATAATCTATCCTTTGCCAGACAGCAGACAGATAAAATATAGAAATTGCTATCCTGAGTTTCTAGGGGTGACAATTAGCACAGCCAAGCCCCTGATGTAGGATCTAGCAAAAAAAAAACTAGTATTGATGGATTGATGGACTTGGTGGCAGCTTCTTCTGGTGCACCACAAGTCACAAAATTGCCGCCGATCACCCCAGAAAATAAGTGACAGAAAAACGCTCTGTGCAGCCTAAAAACCAGTGAGCAAGTAACTAGCAGAAGTTCAATCATTCACAGCTGTAGATCGATCCGTTCATTAGGTGCTGTTGCTGACTTTTCCCTGCCTAATCTCACCCTCACAGAAGCTGCGACCTCTCCCTACACTAATCAGAGCAGTGTGACGAGCGGCGCTACGTGACTCCAGCTTAAATAGAGGCTGGGTCACATGCTGCACTTGGCCAATCACAGCCATGCAATTAGTAGGCATGGCTGTGATGGGCTCTTAGGGCAAGAAGTAAAACGCTAGCTGATTGGCTGCTGTGCAGCCCTTCAGAAAGCGGGAAGTAATCGCCGAACAACGAACCCGAACCCGAACTGTTTTGAAAATGTTCGGGTCCGGGTCCGTGTCACGAACACCCCAAAATTCGGTACGAACCCGAACTATGCTCGAAGTGTTCGCTCAACACTAATGAGGAATTCATTTAAAGAACGAAAAATGTCTGAAATGTATGGATAGTCATTTACACGTTTGCCCTAGGTTTACAGGTTTAATTGTCCTATTAACAGAAGGTGCTTGAAAAAGATTTTCATTTGCTTCTTGTAACAATTTAATTGACTTTTTATATATAAAAGCAATTTAAATTAATATGAAACCACAATTATTTATTTTACATTGTTTTATTACATTTATTAGAAATTTTACACTTTGTTTTTCTCCTTAAATCATGGTTAAGGTAATACAATAATGCTATATCATATTAAATCAAATTATTAAATAATAGTTTCTTCAGCTTTTGTTCAGTTCAATTCCTCACATAACCATTGCATATACACTGTAAGTTTTCTAATATGTATGAACTTCTTACTATTATATTGATCAGAAAACACATCTTCAAGAGCATATTCTCTTCTCATCCAGTTTAGTTGATTCTGTAAGGCAAGATGTTTTTAGAGGAAAGATTAAACATCCTAAGAAGACTTCACCATGATGATTTGGAGCTTGTTTTCTTATTTACCCCTTGGATTGTCAGTTTTTGCATTTTTGCCTTTGACTAATGCCTTTCTAAAGCCATAACTTTTTTATTTGTCATTCATATAGCAGCATAAATGCTTGTTTTTTGTGAAACAAGTTGTACTTTCCAATGGTACCAATTATGGTACATACAATGTAGTAGGAAGCTTTAACAAAATTCCAAATGGGGAAACACAATTCCACCACCGTTTTAAAGGTTTTTTTTTTTACAGCGTTCACTGTGAGGTAACTGTTGTTACCTGTTCTTTTCCAGGTCAGTACAATAACAATGACAATGACACCACATTTATATAGTTTTTCTTCTGTTTTAATACTGAAAAAAATATAAACTTTTAAAAAATTTATTTATTTTTCTTTTCATTGCCATATTCTGTCCCCATAACTTTTTTTTTTAGTTAAGTCTATGGAGCTGTCAGGACTTTGTGTCAATTGCAGTGACCCAGTTTATCACTGCTAAAGAGTTAATTCACAGCTAAAAGGGTTAATGTACTTTTCCATTGGTGTGATTTCAAGAGCTGATCATGGGTAAACATTTTTTGAAAATGTCCGGGTTCGGGTCCGTGTCCCGGACACCCCAAAATTCGGTACGAACCCGAACTATGCTTGAACTGTTCGCTCAACACTGGTGATGAGACTGGTGATGAGACAAAGGGCCTGGTTGATTATGCTCTGAACACTGACTGTTCTTAACATAGAGTTACAGGGAACTCTAAAGCAAAGTTTTGCAGCTGCATCCCTGAGAGAGCGAGGTAAAGGCCACGCATTGGGACCAGCAAGCATCAGGAGCTAGAGGTAGAGGACATCTGCCTGCACATACCGGACAAGACAAGCATCCACCTTGTGGGAAAAGACTACACCACAGATACCTCCAGAACTGTGAGCTTGGCACCGGTGCCTATCTGCGGTAGGGCATAAAGCAGGCATCTTTAGTCAAAGCGTTGCAGAAACGTGGCCTAGGTTAGCGGGGGAGACAGGATTATACTAGCAGAGTGTAGCCTGGACTTTTAAGTGTTTGCTGGTAGGAATGCATTTATTATATCCCGTTTCAACCGTTTCAAGTATCCTGCCTGTAATTTTGTGTAAACTTGTTAATACTGTTCTTGCCATTTGTCGATTGCGCCCCTGGCATATCGGCACAATACTATTATTCTCATTTGCCAACTGATATATCTTGTTGTTGAATAAAACCGGCATTTGTTTCAGCCTCCTCGTCTGCTGTACCGTATTTGAATCCTGCCTTGCATCCCTCCCTTACCAGACCGCTATATCGGAGCACTGATGCTGCTGATCCTCTTGGCTCCAGGCCCATATAGCCTATTCGGGAATCACTGAAAGTAATATCTCATGGACAGTTGCTATGACAAAAACACAATCACTGAAGGCAACTTCCTAAAACTTAACTTTTAATCCAAAACTATTAGAGTATATCAATAAAACAAGTCCCAACCAGGACTAATATATCCGTAGTGCAACAACAGAAAAAGAGCTATTATAACCAGGACGGTAAGCCACTAGATAGGAAAACACAGATGGGACAACACGTCCATATACCTAAAGTCTGTACCTGTGTTTACCCTAGAAATGTCTGCTCAGCCCAGAGATACACCTTGATGGTAGAAGTAATCTGTCCACGTACCTCAGCTAACCTGTCCCTATGTAGCCCTAACATTTATCTGATACAAAATACGCAATTCAAAGTACCAACGCGTTTCCCCTTATAATATTCAAGGTTCATCAGGGGACAATTGGTATCAAAAACTGGTAATAAGATGCCAGAAAGGTAATACACAAAACACCAAAATAAGAAAAAGAAACTGGAGTGCCCCAAAGTCGCACTCGTCTGTGATGAGATATAGGAACTGTAGTGAGAAATAGGACTGTAATCAGCATATACTATAAATAAACATGCAGACATTTAAACATGGCCAAATAGGTAGAGAGTAGAGTTGAGCGAACACCTGGATGTTCGGGTTCGAGAAGTTCGGCCGAACTCCCCGAAAATGTTCGGGTTCGGGATCCGAACTCGACCCGAACTTCACCCCGAACCCGAACACCATTGAAGTCATGGGGACCCAAACTTTTGGGCACTAAAAAGGCTGTAAAATAGGGAAAGGGGCTGCAGGGCTGCAAAAGGCAGCAAAATGTAGGTTAGGGAAATGATTTAAAATAAAATAAATAAAAATTAACCAATATCAATTTGCAACTTGGAGGAGGAGGACGTGGAATAGGAGGTTGGGGTGGTATCAGGTGGGAATGCTATGGAAGTTGATGTTCTCATCACAGCCAAAAAGGATTCATGTCTGCCTGCGGTGCCACAGAGGAGAGCAGTCCCGTAACAGCAACACAGGCCTCAGGTCAACCTGCAATGGAACAGGCCATTATCATTTATGTAGGCCCCTGACACCCAGACAGAGGAGAGGTCATTTGACAGTAAAAAGAGTTTAATGTCTCTCACCCAGACAGCAAGCAATTAAATGAAATATAGGCCATTGACACCCAGACAATGGGGCAGTCATTAGACAGTAAAAAGAGTTTATTATCGCCCATCAAGACAACAAATGATTAAACAACATATAGGCCCCTGACACCCAGACAATGGGGCGGTCATTAGACAGTAAAAACTGTTAAATGTTTGCCACCAAGACAGCAAGCAAGTACGTGAAATTTAGGCCCCTGACACCCAGACAATGGGGCGGTCATGACAGTAAAAAGAGTTTAATATCTCCCACCAAGACAACAAATGATTAAACAACATATAGGCCCCTGACACCCAGACAATGGGGCGGTTATTAGACAGTAAAAAGTGTTAAATGTCTGCCACCAAGACAGCAAGCAAGTACGTGAAAGTTAGGCCTCTGACACCTAGACAGAGGAGAGAGGTCCCAAAGCAGAGAATCAGGCTTCATGTCACCCATCAATGGAGAAGGCCACTTTCAGATATTTAGGCCCCTGGCACCCAGACGGAGGAGAGGTTCATTCAACTTTGGGTTGCCCCGCAAAATAATGGTAACATTAAAAAAAGAGGATTCAATAAAGAAGTGCCCTGGAGTACAAGAATATATGGTTAAGGGGAGGAAGTTATAATTGTCTATTCTACACAAGGGATGGACAGGTCCTGTGGGATCCATGCTTGGTTCATTTTTATGAACGTCAGCTTGTCCACGTTGGCTGTGGACAGGCGGCTGCGTTTGTCAGTAATGACGCCACCTGCCGTGCTGAATACACGTTCAGACAAAACGCTGGCCGCCGGGCAGGCCAGCACCTCCAAGGCATAAAAGGCTAGCTCTGGCCACGTGAACAATTTGGAGACCCAGAAGTTGAATGGGGCCGAACCATCAGTCAGTACATGGAGGGGTGTGCATACGTACTGTTCCACCATGTTAGTGAAATGCTGACTCCTGCTAACACGTTCCGTATCAGGTGGTTGTGCAGTTAGCTGTGGCATGGTGCCAAAACTTTTCCACATCTCTGCCATGCTAACCCTCAGGGGCGGACTGGGCCGGGGGGCAGGGGGGCAATTGCCCCCCGGGCCCCTCTGTTGCCTCTGTAAACGGGCTCCGTCGTGTCACCCAGGGCCGGCCTTTGGGGTGTGCATGATGTGCCCTACCGCGGCCCTGGTGACAAGTGGGGGCGGCCAGCAGCAGGGCACAGGGAGATGAATGCTTCCACTGTGGAAGTGCTCATCTCCATAGTCATCTGTTTCGCCGTCCTCAGGACGGCGATACAGATGTCTGTGCTGCGGCAGAGCAGGGAGAGGCATGTCCCCTCCCTGTTCCTCTGATAGGCTGCCAGCACTAGGCCGGCAGCCTATCAGAGGCTGGTGCAGGCGGCGCGATGACGTAATCGCGCCGCCGGAGCGGTACAGCGAGGGACAAAGGCCGGAAGAGGCCTGCATCGCATCGCTGGAGGTAAGTATAAGTGTTTTTTGTATGTTTGTTTGTTTTTTGTGTTTTTGGGGGCTACTGGCACATAAGGTGGGGGCTACTGGCACATGATAAAGTGAGGGGGGGGATTCTACTGGCACATGATAAAGTGAGGGGGATTCTACTGGCACATGATAAACTGAGGGGGATTCTACTGGCACATGATAAAGTGAGGGGGATTCTACTGGCACATGATAAGGTGAGGGGGTTGGATTCTACTGGCACATAAGGAGGGCTACTGGCACATAAGGGGGGTCTACTGGCACATAAGAGGTCTACTGGCACATAAGGGGTGGGGTCTACTGGCACATAAGGGGGGACTACTAGCACATAGGGGGTTCTACTGGCACATAAGGGGAGGCTACTGGCACATAAGGGGGACTAGTGGCACATAAGGGGGACTACTGGCACATAAGGGGGGACTACTGGCACATAAGGGGGACGGCTACTGGAACATAAGGGGGACGGCTACTAGAACATAAGCGGGGCTACTGACACATAAGGGGGGCTACTGGCACATAAGCGGTGCTACTGGCACATAAAGGGTGCTACTGGCACATAAGTGGGGCTACTGGCACATAAGGGGGGCTACTGGCACATAATGGAGGGCTACTGGCACATGAGGGGGGCTACTGGCACATAAGGGGTGCTACTGGCACATAAGGGGTGCTACTGGCACATAAGGGGGGCTACTGACACATAAGGAGGGCTACTGGCACATAAGGAGGGCTACTGGCACATAAGGGGGACGGCTACTGGCACATAAGGGGACGGCTACTGGCACATAAGGGGGGGACTACTGGCACATAAGGGGGGGGGGCTATGAGCGCTGTAAGTGGCCAACATCTATCCTCTCCGCAATGCTCAGCCTCCTGTGACAGATTAGGAGAGCGGAGGTGTGGGGGCGGAGATAGCTGTCAATCCTGTCAAAGGAGGCTGTGCTCTCCTCCCGCAGCTCCCCGCCCAGCCTCTTGTGACAGCGAATCAGGAAGTAGCGGGGGGCTCAGTGGGCCTCTGGGTGTTACTTGCCCCCTGGGCCAAAAGTTGCCAGTCAGCCCATGCTAACCCTGCCCTCAGAGGAGCTGGCCGTGACACAGTTGCATTGGCAACCTCTCGCTCCTCCTCTGGCTTCGCCTTGGGCTTCCACTTGTTCCCCTGTGCACTTGTACTCGCGCATCTTCCTATCACGCTCCAGTAAAGGAAGTAATGTGGGCATATTGTCTTTGTACCGGGGATGCAGCAGGGTTGCAACCCAGTAGTCCGCACACGTTAAAATGTGGGCAACTCTGCTGTCGTTGCGCAGGCACTGCAGCATGTAGTCGCTCATGTGTGCCAGGCTGCCCAGAGGTAAGGACAAGCCGACCTCTGTGGGAGGCATATCGTCATCGTCCTCCGTTTCCCCCCAGCCACACACCAGTGATGGGCCCAAGCTGCGTTGGGTGCAATCCCGCTGTGAACATGCTTCATCCTCATCCTCCTCCACCTCCTCCTCATCCTCCTAGTACTCCAGTAGTGGGCCCTGGCTGGCCACATTTGTACCTGGCCTCTGCTTTTGCAAAAAAACTCCCTCTGAGCCACGTCTAAGAGACTGGCCTGAAAGTGCTAAAAATTACCCCTCTTCCTCCTCCTCTTCCTCCTGGGCCACCTCCTCTTCCATCATCGCCCTAAGTGTTTTCTCAAGGAGACATAGAAGTGGTATTGTAACGCTGATAACGGCGTCATCGCCACTGGCCATGTTGGTGGAGTACTCGAAACAGTGCAACAGGGCACACAGGTCTCGCATGGAGGCCCAGTCATTGGTGGTGAAGTGGTGCTGTTCCGCAGTGCGACTGACCCGTGCGTGCTGCAGCTGAAACTCCACTATGGCCTGCTGCTGCTCATACAGTTTCTCCAGCATGTGCAAGGTGGAGTTCCACCTGGTGGGCACGTCGCATATGAGGCGGTGAGCAGGAAGGCTGAAGTTATGCTGTAGCGCAGACAGACGAGCAGCGGCAGGATGTGAACGCCGGAAGCGCGCACAGACGGCCCGCACTTTAGGCAGCAGCTCTGACATGTCGGGGTAGTTGTGAATGAACTTCTGCAAATTTCACCAAATTCAGCACATGCGCCAGGCAAGGGATGTGCGTCAAACCGGCTAGTTCCAGAGCTGCGACGAGATTTCGCTCATTATCTCACACCACCAGGCCAGGCTTGAGGCCCACCTTCAGCAACCACTCATCGGTCTGTTGTTCAATACCCAGCCACAACTCCTGCACGGTGTGGGGCCTGTCCCCCAAACATATGAGTTTCAGAACGGCCTGCTGACATTTACCCCGGGCTGTGGTGAAGTTGTGTGGTGATGGTGTGTGGCTGACTGGATGAGCAGGTGAAAGAAGAGGAGGAAGAAGCCGAGTAGGAGGAGGAGGCTACAGGAGGCAAAGAATAATGCCCTGCGATCCTTGGCGGCGGAAGGAAGTGCACCAAAGAACTCTCCGTCTGGGGCTAAGCCGCCACTACATTTACCCAGTGTGCAGTTAGGGCAGTGCTTCTCAATTATTTTCTGTCATGCCCCCCCTAGGAAGAAGAAAACATTTTGCGCCCCCCCGCGCGACTGTAAATAGTATCATTTCTCTATAAAATTGTTATAAGTACACCAATCTCCCCACAGGTGAGGGCCATTAACCCCCCCCTCAAATCATGTGCAGGCTCCATTAACCCCCCCCCCCCAAATCATGTGCAGGCTCCATTAACCCCCCTCCCCCCAAATCATGTGCAGGCTCCATTAACCCCCAAAATCATGTGCAGGCTTCATTAACCCCCAATCATATGCAGGCTCCATTAACCCCCTCCCCAATCATGTGCAGGCTACATTAACCCCCTCCCCAATCATGTGCAGGCTACATTAACCCTCCCCCAAATCATGTGCAGGGTCCAGGCTTCCCCCTCCCCCAAATCATGTGCAGGGTCCAGGCTTCCCCTCTCCCCCAAATCATGTGCAGGCTCTCTCCCCCAAATTATGTGCAGGCTCTCCCCCAATAAGGTCCAGGGTCCAGGGTCCCCCCACCTACCCAATACTTACCTCCCTGGAAGCGCTGAATGCAGGCCTCTTCCGGCCTGTGTCCCGCTGTGCATTCTGCTCAGGCGGCGCAATGACGTCATCGCGCCGCTTTAACCGCTCTGATAGGCTGCCGGCACAAGGCCCGCAGCCTATCAGAGGAGCAGGGGAGGGAGACGCCTCTCCCTCCACTGCCGCACAGCACAGCGATCTGTATCGCTGTCCAGAGGACGGCGATACAGATCACTATGGAGATGAACGCTCCTGTCACCTGGAGCCCCCCATTATGGAGCCTCGCGCCCCCCATGGGATATGGAGATATAGCGTCCCTGGCCGTGCTTACTGGCCCACGTATCTGTGGTTAGGTGGACCTTGCCACAGATGGCGTTGCGCAGTGCACACTTGATTTTATCGGATACTTGGTTGTTCAGGGAAGACACGGCTCTCTTGGAGAAGTAGTGGCGGCTGTGAACAACATACTGTGTCCACCAGCCTTAATGACTGCATTTCAAAGGCCAGTAGTTTAGAAATGCTGGAATTCAGGCCCAGGGCTCGAGGGTGGGTAGGTGGGAATTTACGCTTTCTCTCCAAGGTTTGTGAGATGGAGAGCTGAACGCTGCCGTGTGACATGGTGGAGATGCTTAGTGATGGAGGTGGTGGTGTTGGTGGCACATCCTCTGTTTGGTGGGCGGCAGGTGCCAACATTCCTCCCGAGGCAGAGGAGAGGCCGAGGCAGCAGCAGAAGAGAGAGCAGGGAGAGCCTGAGTAAGTTCCTTGTTTTTAAGGTGTTTACTCCACTGCAGTTCATGCTTTGCATGTAGATGCCTGGTCATGCAGGTTGTGCTAAGGTTCAGAATGTTAATGCCTCGCTTCCGGCTCTTATGGCACAGCGTGCAAACCACTTGGGTCTTGTAGTCAGCACATTGTTTGAAGAAGTCCCATGCCAGGGAACTCCTTTAAGCTGCCTTTGGGGTGCTCGGTCCCTGGTGGCGGTGGCCAGTAGCAGGCGAACTCTCTTGGCGGCGGCTGTTCTGCTTTTGCCCCCTGCTCCCTCTTTTGCTACGCTGTTGGCTCGGTCTCACCACTGCCTCTTCCTCTGAACTATGATAGTCAGTGGCACGACCTTCATCTATCTGGGGTCTAGGACCTCATCGCCCCTTGCATCGTCTTCCACAAGTCTTCCTCCCTGACCTCCTGTTGGGTCTGCACACTGCAAAAAGACGCAGCAGTTGGCACCTGTGTTTCGTCATCATCAGAGACGTACGGACTCCGATGAGGTGGTATTCCCATGTCCTCTTCATCAGGAAACATCAGTGGTTGTGCATCAGTGCATTCTATGTCTTCCACCACTGGGAAAGGGCTAGGTGGATTCCCTTGGGAAACCCTGCCAGCAGAGTCTTCAAACAGCATAAGAGACTGCTGCATAACTTGAGGCTCAGACAGTTTCCCTGATATGCATGGCAGGTGATGTGACAGACTGATGGGCTTGGTTTTCAGGCGCCACCTGTGCGCTTACTGCAGAAGACTGGGTGGGAGATAATGTTGTGAACGTGCTGGATCCACTGTCGGCCACCCAATTGACTAGCACCTGTACTTGCTCAGGCCTTACCATCCTTAGAACGGCATTGGACCCCACCAAATATCGCTGTAAATTTTGGCTGGTACTGGAACCTGAGGTAGTTGGTTCACTAGGACGTGTGGCTGTGGCAGAACGGCCACGTCCTCTGCCAGCACAAGAGGGTCCACTAACAACACCATGGCCATGTCCGCGTCCCTTACTAGATGTTTTCCTCATTGTTACCGTTCACCATAATAAGAAAAAAGTACTTGGCCCAATGTATTGAATTCAAATTCAGGCCTTTTTTTTACAGGCACCTAACACTATCTGGCTATCCATTTATGTAGCGTATTACACTAATCCAGGCACAGCAGTAACCACAGATTTAGGGGAATATCAATTGTAGGCCTAGTATTTAGGCCCTAGATGAAAGGTATCCTTTTATGGACATATTTACACTTGGAGATGCACAGTAGCGTGTTAAAAAATATATAGGATTATGCTTTCAGCACTGGTATTTTAACACTTTCTGTAATATACCCTTTAATAAATGCTAAATACACTTAGAGATGCAAAACAGTGTGTGCAAATGTAGAGGATTATGCTGTAATTTAACACTTACTGTAATATACCCTTTAACGGAAAGAAATACACTTGGAGATGCACGCTGAGTGTAATATACCCTTTTACGGACAGATGTACACTTGGCCTGCAACAGCTGGAACACCAGATTTTGGGTATTGCTATTTTGGCAATTGAATTTCACCCCAGAAAATAATATATCCTTTGACGGACACTATGAAACTTGTCCAGTCACAGCTGGAACACCAGATTTACGGTATTGCTACTTTTGCAACTGAATTTCACCCCAGAAAATAATATAATCTTTGACGGACACTATAAAACTTGTCCAGTCACAGCTGGAACACCAGATTTACGGTATTGCTATTTTGGTAATTGAATGTCAACCCAAAACAAAAGCAATACTTTTATGGACACTATGAAACTTGTCCAGTCACAGCTGGAACACCAGATTTACGGTATTGCTATTTTGGTAATTGAATGTCAACCCAGAACAAAAGCAATACTTTTATGGACACTATGAAACTTGTCCAGTCACAGCTGGAACACCAGATTTACTGTATTGCTATTTTTGCTAATGAATTTCACACCGGAAAATAATATATTCTTTGACGGACACTATGAAACTTGTCCAGTCACAGCTGGAACACCAGATTTACAGTATTGCTATTTTGGCAACTGAATTTCACCCCAGAAAATAATATATTCTTTGACGGACACTATGAAACTTGTCCAGTCACATCTGGAACACCAGATTTACGGTATTGCTATTTTTGCAACTGAATTTCACCCCAAAAAATAATATATCCTTTGACGGACACTATGAAACTTGTTCAGTCACAGCTGGAACACCAGATTTACGGTATTGCTATTTTTGCAACTGAATTTCACCCCAGAAAATAATATATCCTTTGACGGACACTATGAAACTTGTCCAGTCACAGCTGGAACACCAGATTTACGGTATTGCTATTTTGGTAATTGAATTTCACCCCAGAACAAAAGCTATCCTTTAACAGACATTATAAATCTTGTCCTGCCAAAGCGGAAACCACTGATTTAGGGTATTGCTATTTTGGAAATTGAATTTCACCCCAGAAAAAAAAATATTCTTTGCCAGACAGTATTACACTTGGCTAGCCACAGCTGGAACACCAGATTTAGGGGATTGCTATTTTTTTAACTGAATTTCACCTCTCAATAAAATATAGAAAATTCTATCCTGAGTTTCTAGGGGGGACAATAAGCACAGCCAAGCCCCTGATGTAGGATATAGCAAAAAAAAAAAACCTACTATTGATAGATTAATGGACTTGGTGGCAGCTTGTGCTGGCGGACCACAAGATACAAAATGGCCGCCGATCACCCCAGAAAAAAGTGACAGAAAAACGCTCTGGGCAGCCTGAAAGCAGTGAGCAATTAACTAGCAGAAGTTTAATGATTCAGAGCTGTAGATCGATCACTTCATTAAGTGTCTTTGCTGAGTTAATCCCTGCCTAATCTCTCCCTAACAGCAGATGCATCCTATCCCTACACTAATCAGAGCAGAGTGACGTGCGGCGCGACGTGACTCCAGCTTAAATAGAGGCTGCGTCACATGCTGCACTTGACCAATCACAGCCATGCCAATAATAGGCATGGCTGTGATGGCCTCTTGGGGCAAGTAGTATGATGCTTGTTGATTGGGGGTTTCAAAATGAGCCATAGAAATCACCGAACAACGAACCCGAACTTTTACGTAAATGTTCGGGTTCGGGTCCGTGTCACGAACACCCCAAAATTCGGTACGACCCGAACTATATAATTCGGGTTTGCTCATCCCTAGTAGAGAGCACTTATACAGTACTTATCTGATGGATCCATTCAGCATCACTCAATCACAGACCACTAGTGCACGGTTGTAGGGGCTCCAGGGGTCCAACAGATACAGCTCCTTCTATTTCTTTTTTTCTATGCCTTAGGATATACATGGTCTCTCTGGCTCTTAAAGGGTAAGTGTGCACACCCTAATCTTTCCCAGCCAATGACTGTCCACCACTGGGTAACGCACCTTCCCCTGTTTAAAAGTGTATGAGCAAGAGGTTAGCTATCTAGCTAGTTCCTTCTATGATGAGCTACATTTGTTTTTTGTTTGCCCATGCCTGATCTCAACCTGTTTATTGGATTTGACCATTTGGTGCCTGCCCAAACCTTTGAACTGTTTATAGGATTGTACATACACTGCCTATCCTAACCCCAGCTCGTCTAATGACTACAATTTTGCCTGATCCCTTGAGGTCACCCACTGGTGTCTCTTGAACCCATTGTTCAGCTGTCACTGAACAGAGATTACTCCAAGAGGTGTTCGCGTGGTGGTTCCCCTGCAATAGAGCCCAGGTCACTGTACAAGGGACCTCTTAGATAACACCAATAGGGGTAGCCTTAAACCAAATCTGCCCAGTGACACGGTGGGTCCATACTTGCTTTCACAAAACCAATGAACATATTGCAGGAGACAAAGATCACTTTCACTACTATTTTTTTTATTATGGAGACCAGTTGAAATACGTGATGACTATTGTAGGCTAGACAACACTCCTTTGGATTATTGTGGGTAAAATGTATGCAAATTAACATGTCTAACATCTGCCGGCATCAGATAGGTTTGGGAAAACTAAGTTGAATATCTTTCCCAGAAACCCAAGGGCATAGCCTGGCCTACAATACTGTGTACTCATACTTGGTGTACCATAGGCTCTCCATAATGAGAAAGAGTACCCCTTAGACAACTCCTATATATTATTAAGAAACACACATTTATAAACTAGTCTCTCAAACAAATTATAAAACACTTAATCACCAGTCCACAAATGATTGCGCTGCGATTACGATGGGTGTTGCGGGATCAAACACACTCTCAAACAAATGTCTGGTTAGCAGGGCCGGTGTACCATGAAAAAGCCTTAAATCATGAACAAACCTTAAGTCAGCTGATTTCAGGGGGTGTGTTCTATGCAGCCCATTCAGGCGGCTCTCGGCTCACATTACACATTGAGGGGATGTGTTCTATGCAGCCCATGCTCGGCTCAGCGCAGTCTGCAGAAGCAGGTCTCCCTGATGGGAGAGGGAGGGAGCTCCCTCCCAGTTAACCCCTTACATACCGCGGTCCGTACGGACCGCAGTATTGAAGGGGTTAAACTGCTGACATCTGCAGCACAGATGTCAGAAGTTTATAGCAGGGGGTCAGCAATGTGCTGACCCCCTGCTATACCCACTAGACCACCAGGGAAAAAATTTCAAAGGAGGCGGGCGGGGGATCGCAATTGTCTTCTGCTCCTGCAGCCCGCAATTCCCCCCCCTGCACCTCCCGGGGGATCAGTAACATGGCGGGGTGCAGGGGGGGGGGGTTAATTGGTTAATTTTTTCATTTAGGTCTCTGATCCCCGCGGTCACAGACTGCGGGGATCAGAGACTGTCACACAGAAAACCGCAGGTCTGAATTGACCTGCGGTTTTCTGCGCAACATGGGGGGGGGCTCACAGGTTTATTCATACACCTGTGCCAACCCCGCGCCTCTGGCTTCAGAACTGTTTCGGCGTAGTGCGCATAATGCGCATGCGCCGAAGGACACACCCCCTGAAATCAGCTGACTTAAGGTTTGTTCATGAGTTAAGGCTTTTTCATGGTACACCGGCTCCAGGTTCATGTGGGCTCTTGGGTGATAAATCTCAGTGGGCCCCCATTCAGAATAGTGACCCCCAATGGCCCCCACACTGGGGGTTATACTGTATGGAGGGGGCACTGGGGGTCATAATACTGTGTAGGGGGCCCTCAATAGCTAGAGCTGACTGGGCCCCACAGCATATTTTTGTACTAACCCCCCCAGCGGGTTCACATCACGTTTTTCTATCCGTTTGATGTATACAAAAAAGGTACTGTATACAAATGGGCAGAACACCACGTTTTTGTATCCTGCAGAGTCCAGTAAAAAAATACATGCGTTAACATATATGTTTTTTTACTATGAAAATGTATGGTCTGAGGCATCTGTTAATGTATACGTTTTTGGTATACATTTAATGGATGGCAAAATGTGATGTGAACCCAGCCTTAGTGTCAGAATAGGCAATAGTACACAGTGGGACAGAGGGGGGGGGGGGGGCACCATACACTGAAAGAGCGCAAAGCCTGGGCCTGGTGGTCAACAATCTGCAACTTTTTCCCACTCATGCTAGGTCTAAAAAAGGTGGCGTGGGCAGGAAAGGGGATACAGTTATGGCCATACAGGTATTGAATTTAAAACCTCCATACAGTGACCAGATAAAACTGCCATACAGATACTGGATAACACCACCATACAGTGACTGGATAGCACCACCATACAGTGACCGGATAAAAGGGTATAAGAGGGTACAAGGAATGAGTAGGGGCACTGTACAGGGTATAGTAAGAGGGCACAATGCAGGGTATAAGGGGGCACAGTACAGGGTGGAGGGCACAGTCACATGACCCTGTGACGTTAGAAGTTCCTTATGGTGCATGCAGTTTAGACATCACCATAATAAAAGGCAGAGGAGTCAGACAGGTGACCGGGGCCCTGGATGGACAGGAGGGGTGGACACAGCAAGTAGGTGGAAGGTGCTCTGAGGGGGATTCATACAAAAAGTAGTGGCAGAAGGTCTGTGCAGGGCAGCTTAATGAGGCAGTAAAACAACTAAATAGCATGAAGCTGCTGGTCTACTACAGCATCCAGTAGCAGCTTGAAGAGTTCCCTGACATCCCCCACCCCTCCTGTCCCACAGAGAAGAGACAGTCACAGTGCAGACTCACTCACAGACTGTCTTCACACTTCTGCTCTAGCTACTGGGGTCTCTCTCCTCCTCAGGCAGCACATCCTGTGTAGAGGGGGCATGTCTGAAGCTTGTAAGGTAAGGTACTGCTCTGCTGAAGTTAAGAGGGTGTGTCTGAAGCTCCATAGCACAGAAGCTTGTAAGGGGGACAGCAGCAGCCGGCCTCCGCATGCTGCTGAAAAAGACTTGTGACTAAGCTCCCTGCACTCCAGCATTGAGCGCTTTCATCTGTATTGATGGAAGCGCTCATAGCAGCACAGTGGGCCCCGGCACTTGCCCGGGTATGCCGGATGCTGACGCCAGCCCTGCGGGTTAGCTCATCTCTACTCCAAAAATTTGAATTCAGCATTTCCTCCTGGATCAGCCAGTATGTCCAATGGCAAAGTTAGGGTGCTGTTGTGCTGCATTTTTGGTTAGACAAAAAAATGCATGCAGATTTTCCACCTTTGGACATACTAGCTGATCCAGGAGGAAATGCTAAATTCAAATCTTTGGAGCAGAGATGAGCGAACCAGGCGTGTGTTTTATTTTTCTATTCACGTTTTTTGCTGGACAAGTTGTACTTTCCAACGTCACCATTTAATATTGCATATAATGTAGTGGGAAGAAGGAAAAAAAAATCCAAATGGGGTGGAATTCGGAAAAAAAAGCTATTCTGCCACAGTTTTATGTTTTTTTTATTGACGAAATTCGATGTGCGATAAAACTGACCAGTTACTTTCATTCTACAGGTCATTAAGAATCCGACGATACCTTATATGTATAG
The DNA here is from genome assembly GCA_033119425.1 of Bufotes viridis. Lineage (NCBI taxonomy): Eukaryota > Metazoa > Chordata > Amphibia > Anura > Bufonidae > Bufotes > Bufotes viridis. Next base: position 63,836,227 of record CM065596.1, read on the forward strand.
TTTTTCTTGCGTTTTGATACTGATAAAATAATAAAAAAAACTAACATTTTTGTAATCATGTGTTTGGAGCTGTGTGAGGGCTCATTTTTTGCAGGGGGATGTGTACTTTTCACTGATACCATTCTGGGTTGTGCTTGACTTTTTAATCACTTTTTATTAAATTTTTTGTGGGAAATGAAGCGACCAAAAACAGCGAATTTTGCCATTTGCCATATGGGAAAAATATTTTTATAATTTTATAGTATGGCCGTTTTCGCACTTGGCAATACTCATGATGTGTATTTTTTTGGATGGAAGCGCTCATTGCTGGAGCTCAGGGAGCTGGGTCCTGTTACTCACCACTCAGCTCCCAGCGCTCCTCCACTCCTTCAGGCCGGCGGCGCATATAATGGTGAAGCAGGTAGACTTCTTCCCACTCCAGCATTCAGCCTGCAGACCGGAAATCTGCATAAGCCCCACCCACACAGTGCTGCAGAGCGATCTGTGCCTGCAGGGGATAGAGGACTGTGAGCTTCAGGAATGGGACAAGGTGAGTAATTACTTTTTTTTTTTTTTTTTTTTTTTTTAATACAAAGGGGGCACAGAGGGCTTTATTACTATGGAGAGGGCACAGAGGGCATTATTACTATGGAGGGGGCACAGAGGACTTTATTTCTATGGAAGGGGCACAGAGGACTTTATTACTGTGGAGGGGGCACAGAGGACTTTTTTACTATGGAGGGGGCACAGAGGGCATTACTAATGTGAGGGGGCACAATAGACATTTTTACTATGAGGGGGGCACAGAGCCAGAGGGCATTGCTATGATGAAGGGGTCACAGTGTGCATTAATACTGTGAAGGGGGCACAGTGGGATTTCTACTATGGAGGGGGCACAGAGAGCATTACTAGCACAGTGGGTATTACTACTATTAAGGGGGCACAATGGGAATTATTACTATAAAGGGGGCACAATGGGGATTATTACTGGGAAGTAGTAATGAGCGGGAGGTGCCATATTCGATTTCGCGATATTTCGCGAATATTCAATTGAATATTCGTCATACAGTTGTGTTCAAAATTATTCAACCCCCACTGAAATTGAGTGTTTTGGCCAGTTTGACATTGATTTTGATCATTTCAGTCATCTTGTTTACAATTAAATCAAAGAGGCACTTGTAAGTCAGACAAATATAACATAACATTTATAATGAAATAACCACAAATGTCTTTTCTGTGCTCACATCATTATCAGTTTTATTCAACCCCCAAGTGACATCTTAGTACTTAGTACAACATCCTTTTCCAGTTATAATAGCTTTTAAACGTGAAGCATAGCTTGACACAAGTGTCTTGCAGCAATCTACGGGTATCTTCGCCCATTCTTCATGGGCAAAAGCCTCCAGTTCAGTCACATTCTTAGGCTTGAGCGCTGCAACTGTTTTCTTTAAGTCCCACCAGAGGTTCTCAATCGGATTTAAGTCTGGTGACTGCGATGGCCACTTCAAAATGTTCCAGCCTTTAATCTGCAACCATGCTCTAGTGGACTTGGAGGTATGCTTGGGATCATTGTCCTGTTAAAAGGTCCAACGTCTCCCAAGCCTCAGGTTTGTGACGGACTGCATCACATTTTCATCCAATATCTCCTGGTACTGAAGAGAATTCATGGTACCTTGCACACGCTGAAGCTTCCCTGTACCTGTAGAAGCAAAACAGCCCCAAAGCATGATTGACCCCCTGCCATGCTTCACAGTAGGCAAGGTGTTCTTTTCTTCATAGGCCTTGTTTTTCCTCCTCCAAACATAGCGTTGATCCATGGGCCCAAACACTTCTAATTTTGTTTCATCAGTCCACAGAACACTATTCCAAAACTTTTGTGGTTTGTCCACATGACTTTTGGCATACTGCAGTCGACTCTTCTTATTCTTTGGAGACAGCAAGGGGGTGCGCCTGGGAGTTCTGGCATGGAAGCCTTCATTACGCAGTGTGCGCCTTATTGTCTGAGCTGAAACTTCAGTACCCGCATCTGACAAATCTTTTGTCAGTTCCTCAGCAGTCACACAGGGACTTTTCTCCACTTTGCGCTTCAGGTATCGCACAGCAGTCGAAGTCAGCATCTTCTTTCTGCCACGACCAGGTAGCTTTTCAACAGTGCCCTTTGCCTTGAATTTGTGAATGATGCTTCCTATGGTGTCTCTTGGTATGTTTAACATATTTGCAATCTTCTTATAGCCATTGCGCTTCCTGTGAAGAGAAATCACCTCTTCTCTTGTCTTCCTGGACCATGCTCTTGACTTCACCATGTTTTTAAACACACCAGTAAATGTCTAGAAGGAGCTGAGTATCACAGTCATTTTACATCTGCCTAATTGGTGCTTATTATGCTTGATTGCTGCTCCTTGACATCCACAGGTGTTTTCAATACCTGATCGAAAACACTTGAATGAACCTCTGTTCTTAAGAGTGGTAGTCTTTAAGGGGTTGAATAATTGTGTCAATGAAGAAATCACAAAAAAAACATTTAATACTGTATTACAAAAACAATTGATGTCATTTTAGTTGCATTTGGTTCTTTAAAAAGTCCTTGTAAGATTTCATTCTGAACACAATTACAAATGTACACTAAATTCCCTAAAACCCTTTACAGCATTGGGGGTTGAATAATTTTGAACACAACTGTATATTCGTTGAAATCGAATATTCGTAATTATTCTATATATTGCGAATGTTACGCGAATTTATATTCGCATCGCGAATTAAACTTAGACCTGAGTTCCTAATGGTTGTAACTTGTATTGCTATAATTGACGAAGATAACGAATATCACAAATATAGCACTATATTCTCAATCTTCGTTATATTCTGGCAATACAACCATTAGGAACCTAGTAATACAGGTTATATTAATCGCATGGCGAATTGAACTTAGAGCTGAGTTCCTAATGGTACATTTTAGCATGGGGGCGTTCCCATGCACACAGGGAGTCGGCTGAAGCGGCAACGGGCATTGACTGGTGCGGGCAGGGAGCCAGGAATCCTCCGGACAGGTAAGAACAGCTTTTGGGAAGTGGGAAGACAACCAAAGAGCAGCAAGGATTAACATCTAAAAAAAAACAAAAAACGAATATTCGAAATTGCGAATATATAGCGCTATATTCACAATATTCGTGAACTATCGAATTTGCGATATCCGCAATAAAAATTCGCTATTTGAACATTCGCGCTCAACACTACTGGGAAGGGGACACAATGGGGATTATTACTATGAAGGGAGCACAATGGTGATTATTACTATGAAGGGGGCACAATGGGGATTATTACTGTGAAGAGGCACAATGGGGATTATTACTGTGAAGGGGGCACAAAGAGAGCATTACAACTGTGAACAGGGCACAGAGAGGGCATAACTACTGTGAGGGGGGCACAATGTGGGCATAACTACTGTGAGGGGGCACATATCTGTACAAAACTACTGTGAAGGTTGTACAATGAGGGCAATACTACTGTGATTGGGGTGGGGTGCCAGAGAAAGGACCCGCCCCGGGTGCCAAACACCCTAGGCACGCCACTGCATGGGGAACTATAGCAAGCAATCATGAGATTGCTATTCTCATATACTCCAATGCATTATCATTGGAGTCTATGAGAAATGAACTAGTTTCCGATGGAGCTCTGCAGCCATAGGCTCCATAGGAAACATTATGCAGCAGCCTCCTGTCATTCTCTTCGACAGGGGCTGCTGCATACACGTTCCAGCTCTTCCGATTGCCACTGGAGGGAGCGGGAGCATACCAGTAAGCGCACGCTTCCAGGTTTGCACACGCTCAGATTGGTATTATCACCGGTCACGGACATGAGCCACGGGTGTCTGCTGTATGAAACATCTCTACAGACCCGGACATCACTGTACTAGTAATCTAATTAATGTAATTTGATGGATTTGATCCCGTGCTGAGCCACGCCCCCTGCACTGATCACATGACAGTGACGTCACCCCAGGTCCTTCGGCTGTTCAACAGTTCGGGTTGGTGGCAGCCGCCCCTTATGGATTTCATATGCCGCTATAGTGGAATCCATAACGGGATGCGCGACTTGCCACCACCCGAACACCGAACAACGGACTTTTTTTTAATGTTCGCTCATCTCTAATTATAATTATTATTTGTCTAACTCAGGCATCCTCAAACTGCGGCCCTCCAGATGTTGTAAAACTACAACTCCCACAATGCCCTGCTGTAGGCTGATACCTGTAGGCTGTTCGGGCATGCTGGGAGTTGTAGTTTTGCAACAGCTGGAGGGCCGCAGTTTGAGGATGCCTGGTCTAACTAATAACCAAGACAGAGTAACAGCAATAGTATCCATCACTACACATATGTAAGGATTCCCTGGCATTAGCTAAAAATAACTGTGTCATGGGCATATAATACCACTCTTTCCTGAATACCTGCACAATAGGAGCCTGTAATATGAGAATGTCTTCCAATAATTGCTGTCAATGATTCAGTGGCTATTGCAATTAACTGTAGATAAGGGACAGCCCTGTCAGGTCCCTCTACCTAGTTTGAATGACAGCTCTTCCACTTTTAGCCTGGACATGAGCCTGCCATATAGATGAGATAAGCGAACCTGTCGAGGTTCGGTTCAGGTTCGCCGAACATTTCTAAAAGTTCAGTTTGGACCCAAATCTGTTGGGGCCTAACCAGATTGGCTCCAATTGCCCGGAAAATTGGTATATAACACCCTCTAGTCTACTAGGACTCCGAATTTTGAGGATAACATGTTGTGTCTTTTTGTTCATTTTTAAGGAATTTTTGCTCTCTCCCTAAGGTTGAGTTCACGCTTGAGCGTATTTAATACGTTTTTTGTCGCACGTATTACAGCACATTTTTGGAAATAGGAAACGCGCGTTGTACGCGCGTTCGTGTGATTGACCACTCTGGTGTCAATCACAATACGCATGACAAAACGCCCCACAGAAGCTCCTGTACTTCTTTGGGCGTAGGGCGTTTTACAGCGCGTTCGTACCCGCTGTAAAACGCTCAGGTGAGAACCATGCCCATAGGGAAACATGGGTTTTCGCCTGTTGAGCGTTTTACAGTGCGTAGGAACGCGCTGTAAAACGCTCAAGTCTGAACCCAGCCTCAAGCTCATGAGTGACACTGACAATCCTAACGCATGTTTAATGGCGTTAACAAAAAGCGTATTTAAAAACACACTGCGCTGTCACATAGATGCCTTTTCATATTCCAAAACTTTCAAAAATTGTTACTTATCGTGGGAACATGGTGTTTAACCCTTTCATGACCAAGGGTCATTGATACCCCTGTGACCACGTCTAATTTTGCAAATCTGACAGGTGTCGCTTTTTGTGGTAATAACTTTGGAACGCTTCTACTTATCCAAACCATTCTGAGACTGTCTTATCCTGAGACATTGTACTTCATGATAGTCATAGATTTGAGTTAATATATTTCACATTTATTTATGAAAAGATCCTAAATTTACAAAAAAAATGAAAAATTCTAAATTTTCACAATTTACATTTCTCTGCTTTTAAAACAGAAAGTGATACCTCATAAAATATGTATTACTTAACATTCCCCATATGTCTACTTTATGTTGGAATCATTTTGTATATGTCATTTTTTTTCTTTAGGATGTTAGAAGGCTTAGAAGTTTAGACGCAATTCTTAAGATTTTTAAGAAAATCTCCAAAACCCACTTTTTAAGGACCAGTTCAGGTCTGAAGGCAGAAACCCCCCAAAAATTACCCCATTTCAGAAACTACACCCCTCAAGTTATTCAAAACTGATTTTATAAACTTTGTTAACCCTTTAGGTGTTCCACAAGAATTAAAGTAAAATGGAGATGAAATTTCTAAATTTCACTTTTTTGGCAGATTTTCCAGTTGAATCCATTTTTTTCTTTAACACATCGAGGGTTAACAGTCTAACAAAACTCAATATTTATTACCCAGATTCTGCGGTTTACAGAAACACCCCACATGTGGTTGTAAACTGATGTATGGGCACACAGCAGGGCACAGAAGAAATGGAGCACCATATGGTTTTTGGAAGGCAGATTTTGCTGGACTGGTTTTTAGATGCCATGTCCCATTTGAAGCCCCCCTGATGCACCCTTACAGTAGGAACTTCCATTTTGGAAACTAGAGGATAAGGTTTCATTTTTTATTTATTTTGCTCTATATTACATTTTTTGTAAGGCGAGGTAACCAAAAAATGGCTGTTTTGGCACTGTTTTAATTCTTTATTTTTTACAACATTCATCTGACAGGGTAGATCATGTGCTTTTTTTATAAAGCAGGTTGTTACGGACACAATAATATCAAATATGTCTACTTTTTTTGTTTGTTTCAGTTTTACATAATAAAGCATTTTTGAAAAAAAATTATGTTTTTGTGTCTCCATTTTCTGAACGCCTTTTTTTTTTCTTCCAATCGCCTTGTGCAGGGGCTAGTTTTTTGCAGAAAGAGTTGATGTTTTTATTGGTACCATTTTTGGGTACGTATGATTTTTTGATCATTCATTATAACACTTTATGGGGCAAGGTGACCAATAAATTGGTTGTTTTGGAACAGTTTTTATTTATTTATTTTTACAGCGTTCACATGAGAGTTTAGTTCATATGACATTTTTATAGAGCAGATCGTTACGGATGGGAAAGTTGTTTCAAGAGGTCTAACACCTGGACTGTGGCATGCTGGAGGGGGATCTATGGCAAAACTCCCATGGAAAATTACGTAGTGGGCGCAGAGTCGGGTTTTAATCCATAAAGGGCATAAATCAACTAACATTCCTAAATTGTTTGGAATAACGTGCTTTAAAACATCCAGTGTGTGTATACGATCAGGTATGATGTTGTATCGATCAGGTAGTGTAAGGGTTACGCCCGCTTCACAGACATTGACAGACCAAACTCCCCTTTTAATGCACCGCAAACAGTTCATTTGCACAACCGCAAACTCCCCATTTGCACAAGGTTGGATACCAAGCTAGTGGAGGAAGGTTTCTTCCTCCACCCAGCCACGTACAACACCAAGGGTCCCCAAAAGGTGAATTGAATTGATTTTTCGAACGGGGAGATGGTTAAAAAAAACTCTGGCTCCCTCCCCTTTGTTTTTATCCACGGTCACTGAGTCTGCGCCGTGCAATTTACTGTCACACCCGATATGAGTGGTATTTTCTGTAGTACTATTCTCATCAGTTTAATCCCTCTAACGTCCCCGACTCCCCAATCTGAGGGCCATTTATTAAATAGATTTTTCGAATGGGAAGATGGTTAAAAAAACGCTGGCTCCCTCCACTCTGTTTTAAACCACGGTCACTGCGTCTGCGCCGTTCAATTTACTGTCACACCCGATATGAGTGGTATTTTCTGTAGTACTATTCTCATCAGTTTAATCCCTCTAACGTCCCCAATCTGGGGGCCATTTATTGAATAGATTTTTTGAACGGGGAGATGGTTAAGAAAACTTTGTCTCCCTCCACTCTGTTTTAAACCACGGTCACTGCGTCTGCGCCGTGCAATTTACTGTCACAGCCGATATGAGTGGTATTTTCTGTAGTACTATTCTCATCAGTTTAATCCCTCTAACGTCCCCGACTCCCCAATCTGGGGGCCATTTATTGAATAGATTTTTCGAACGGGGAGATGGTTAAAAAAATGCTGGCTCCCTCCACTCTGTTTTAAACCACGGTGACTGCGTCTGCGCCGTTCAATTTACTGTCACACCCGATATGAGTGGTATTTTCTGTAGTACTATTCTCATCAGTTTAATCCCTCTAACGTCCCCAATCTGGGGGCCATTTATTGAATAGATTTTTCGAACAGGGAGATGGTTAAAAAAACACTGGCTCCCTCCACTCTGTTTTAATTCACGGTGACTGCGTCTGCGCCGTGCAATTTACTGTCACACCCGATATGAGTGGTATTTTCTGTAGTACTATTCTCATCAGTTTAATCCTGTTACGTCCCATATCAGGGATTGCCTTTTGTGAAAAAAAATTTAGGTCGGGTTCCTTCGACTGCCTTCACAGTGACAGACCAAACTCTCATACACCAAACTGAATTGATTTCAGGAACCGGGAGATGGAAAAAGCAGCTTGGTCGGTCCTCTTACTCCCAAATTGGGGCACTGCGCGTGCACAGAGCAATGTGCTGTGACACCCTATATGAGTGGTGTCTTAACTAGTACTATTCCTATCAGTTTAATCCCTGTTACGTACCCTATCCGGTCGAATTGATTAACCATTGTCGAATTAGCGAACCATTACGACATCATGAAATAATTTAGTTCTGAGCTCTGTACTTGCTTTGTATTGGAATTGATGGGGATTTTTTTAATTGTCTGCATCATTTTTAATAAACTATTAAGAGACTTTATTATGATTTTTTATTTTATGTATTAACCCCTTAAGGACACGGCCCTATTTCACCTTAAGGACCAGGCTATTTTTTGGAAATCTGACCAGTGTCACTTTATGTGGTGATAACTTTAAAACGCTTTTACTTATCCAGGCCATTCTGAGATTGTTTTTTCGTCACATATTGTATTTCATGACAGTGGTAAAATAAACTCGAAAAATTTCATTTTTATTTATAAAAAAATACCAAATTTACCAAAAATTTTGAAAAATTTACAATTTTCCAAGTTTCAATTTCTCTACTTCTAGAATACATAGTAATACTGCCAAAAAAAGTTATTGATTTACATTCCCCATATGTCTACTCCATGTATCGATTATTTTGGGAATGCCATTTCATTTTTGGGGACATTACAAGGCTTAGAAGTTTAGAAGCAAATCTTGACATTTTTCAGAAATTTTCAAAAACCCACTTTTTAGGGACCAGTTCAGGTCTGAAGTCACTTTGCGAGGCTTACATAATAGAAACCACCCAAAAATGACCCCATTCTAGAAACTACACCCTGAAGGTACTCAAAACTGATTTTACAAACGTCATTAACCCTTTAGGTTTTCCACAAGAGTTAATGGCAAATAAAGATAAAATTTCTGAATTTCGATTTTTGGGAAAATTTTTGATTTTAATACATTTTTTCCAGTAACAAAGCAAGGGTTAACAGCCAAACAAAAGTCAATATTTATTGCCCCGATTCTGTAGTTTGCAGAAACACCCCATATGTGGTCCTAAACTGCTGTATGGCCAAACGGCAGGGCACAGAAGTAAGGGAACGCCATATGGTTTTTGGAAGGCGGATTTTGCTGGACTGGATTTTTGACACCATGTCCCATTTGAAGCCCCCCGATGCACCTCTAGAATAGAAACTCCATAAAAGTGACTCCATCTAAGAAACTACACCCCTCAATGTATTCAAAACTAGTTTTACAAACTTTGTTAACCCTTTAGGTGTTCCACAAGAGTTATTGGCAAATGGAGATGAAATTTCAGAATTTCAATTTTTTGTTACCTTGCCTCAAAAAAAGTGTAATATAGAGAACCAAAAATCATATTTACCCTAAAATAGTACCAACAAAACTGACACCTTATCCCGTAGTTTCAAAAATGGGGTCACTTTTTTGGAGTTTCTACTCTAGGGGTGCATCGGGGGGGCTTCAAATGGGACATAGTCTCAAAAAAAACAGTCCAGCAAAATCCGCCTTCCAAAAACCATATGGCGTTCCCTTCCTTCTGTGCCCTGCCGTTTGGCCATACAGCAGTTTACAACCACATATGGGGTGTTTCTGCAAACTACAGAATCAGGGCAATAAATATTGATTTTTGTTTGGCTGTTAACCCTTGCTTTGTTACTGGAAAAATGGATTAAAATGGATAATTTGCAAAAAAATAGCTGTTTTGGGACAGTTTTGTATTTTTTGTTATTTACATAATTGAACTGACAGGTTAGATTGTGTGCTATTTCTATAGAGCAGGTTGTTACTGACGCGACAATACCAAATATGACTACTTTTTGGGGGTTTTTGTTTCAGTTTTACATAATAAAGCATTTTTGAAAAAAATGATTTTTTAGTGTCTCCACATTCTGAAAGCCATAGTATTTTTTTTATTTTTTTTGCGATTGTCCTATGTGGGGGCTCATTTTTTGCGGGATGAGATGGCGGTTTGAATGGTACTATCTTGGGGTGCATATGACTTTTTGATCACTTGCTATTACACTTTTTGTGATGTAAGGTGACAAAAAATGACTTTTTTACAACGTTTTTATTTTTATGTTTACGGCGTTCACCTGAGGGGTTAGGTCATGTGATATTTTTATAGAGCAGGTCGTTACGAACGCGACGATACCCAATATGTTTCCTTTTTTATTATTTATTTTGGTGTTACACAATAATATCCTTTTGAAACAAAAAAACATGTTTTAGTGTCTCCATAGTCTGAGAGCCATATTTTTTCAGTTTTTAGGCGATCGTCTCAGGTTGGGTATAATTTTTTGCGGGATGAGGTGGCGGTTAGATTGGCACTATTTGGGTGGTCATATGACTTTTGATCGCTTGCTATTACACTTTTTGTGATGTAAGGTGACAAAAAATGGCTTTTTGACAAAGTTTTTTTTTTTTTTTACAGTGTTTACTTGAGGGGTTAGGTCATGTGATATTTTTATAGAGCAGATTCTTACGGACGTGGAGATACCCAATATGTCTACTTTTTTAAATTATTTTACATTTAACAATAAAAGCATTTTTGAAACAAAAAAATCATGTTTTAGTCTGAGAGGCATAGTTTTTTTATTTTTTGGGCAATTGTTTTATGAAGGGGCTCATTTTTTGCGGGATGAGATGGCGGTTAGATTGGTACTATTTTGGGAGGCATACGCCTTTTTGATCGCTTTGTATTACACTTTTAGTGATGTAAGGTGCCCAAAAATGACTTATTTACACCATTTTTGGTTTTTTTTATGGCGTTCACCTGAGGGGTTCAGTCATGTGATATTTTTATAGAGCTGTTTTTTACGGACGCGGCGATACCTAATATGTGTAGTGTATTTTTTTTTTACTTTTTATTCAGTGATTTGTGTTTTTTTATTTTTACTTTTTTCACTTTTTTACATTTTTTTGACCCAGACCCACTTGGTTCTTGTAGATCCAGTGGATCTGGTGTCTATATAATACAGTACAGTACACTATATAGTGTACTGCACTGTATTTTTTACTTTTCACAGTCTGGTCAGACTTCTGCCTTTAGCAGAAGTCTGACCAGAGTTACTATACCATGGCAAGCAGGACGCTCTGAAAGCGTCCTGCTGCCATGGTAATCCATCACCCACTGCCATTAGAGAGCAGTGGGTGATGGATAGAGGAGGGGAGCTCCCTCCTCTGCGATCCCATCCTGGGGGCTGCATAGGCACAGCAGCCCCCGATGGGAGAGGGAGGAGCTCCCTCCTGTTAACACCTTCCATACCGCGGTCCGTCCGGACCGCGGTAAGAAAGGTTAAACGGCTGGCATCTGCAGCACAGATGCCAGCCGTTTTCTATCAGAGTGCCAGCAATGTGCTGGCACTCTGATAGAACCACTAGACACCAGGGAATTATTACAAGGGAGGCGGGCCTCCCGCCTGCCTACCGCCGCCGCAACCACCCCCTGCACCCCTGCCGCCATAACAAGATCGGGGATGCAGGGGGTTAATATGATTAACTCGGGGCAATTGATCTCTGCTCACAGATCGCGGATCAGAGATCTACCGCTGCAAACCGCAGGTCTGAATTGACCTGCGGTTTGCAGCGATCGCCGATATGGGGGGGTCACATGACCCCCCTCGGCATTAGAACATGGTTCCTGCTGATCTACATCAGCAGGAACCATGTTGCTACGGCGCCCACATCGGGCGCAGTAGCAGTTTAAACACAGGGCGTACAGGTACGCCCTGTGTCCTTAAGGACTCGGACATTAGGGCGTACCTGTACGCCCTGTGTCCTTAAGAGGTTAAAAACCCATACAACATATAAAAAAAAAGGTAAATTAATGTTTTTTCTATGAAATATTATCCAGCCGTCCGATCGCTTTTGGTCTGACCATAATGAAGCAACGGCCTTATCATCTGGGGTGTGGCAACATTGCCAACACACTTATAGAGGTGATGATTGCTTCATTGTGATACGCAAGCCCCTTCACCACAACAAGGTAACAATCACGAAGGGGAATTGACACTTGTATGTGCCTTTTTTTTTGGTTTGTTTTTGCAGCCACAGTGCTGCACCATAGAACAGAAAAATTAGGCATGTACACATGCCTGAAAAATAATGGCATTGTTGCAGCCGCTATTGTAGCAGCGGCCGGAAAAATTTATGTTTTCCAGGCAGAAAAGTGACTAAAACATTGCGGCTTGAACCCTAGTTGGTGGTGGAGAATTCACGAAAGTCATCCGGTATGCAGACATTAAATACAGCAGCGTGGGGACCATTTTGAGGCCAAGGCATTTAATCAGGCCTTTTGCTAGTCAAACGTATCCCCCACTGTCAGTCCCTTCGGGATCCATGCCTCATTCATCTTTATGAAGGTGAGGTAATCAACACTTTTTTGACCGAGGCGACTTCTCTTGTCAGTGACAATGCCTCCTGCTGCACTGAAGGTCCTTTCTGACAGGACACTTGAAGCAGGGCAGGCCAGAAGTTCTATCGCGAACTGGGATAGCTCAGGCCACAGGTCAAGCCTGCACACCCAGTAGTGAAGGGGTTCATTGCTCCTCAGAGTTTCGATATCTGCTGTTAAGGCGAGGTAGTCTGCTACCTGTCGGTCGAGTCGTTCTCTAAGGCTGGATCCCGAAGGGCTGTGGCGATGAGTAGGACTGAAAAAGCTCCGCATGTCCTCCATCAACAACACATCTGTAAATCGTCCAGTCCTTGCCGCCGTGGTAGAAGGAGGATTACACTCACCTCTTCCCCTGTTAGATTCCCGTTGTGCTGTGACATCCCTCTTATAAGCTGTGCAAAGCATATTTTTTAGTTTGGTTTTGAACTGCTGCATCCTTTCCGACTTTCGGTAATTTGGTAACATTTCTGCCACTTTCTGCTTATACCGGGGGTCGAGTAGCGTGGCCACCCAGTACAGATCATTCTCCTTTATCCTTTTTATACGTGGGTCCCTCAACAGACATGACAGCATGAAAGACCCCATTTGAACAAGGTTGGATGCAGAGCTACTCATTTCCCGTTCCTCGTCCTCACTGATGTCATTGACGGTCTGTTCTTCCCCCCAGCCACGTACAACACCATGGGTCCCAGATAGGTGACAACAACGAGCACCCTGGGGTGCCTGCTGTGGTTGGTCTTCCTCCTCCTCAAAGCCGCCACATTCCTCCTCTGACTCCTCTTCCTCATACTCCTCTTCCAGCGTTGCTGCAGGTCCGGCAAGCGATGATGACAAGGCTGTTTCTGGTGGTGATGGTGACCACAACTCTCCTCTTCCTCTTCACGCTCATCTACAGCCTGATCCAGAACTCTTCGCAGGGCACGCTCCAGGAAGAAAACAAATGGGATGAGGTCGCTGATGGTGCCTTCGGTGCGACTGACTAGGTTTGTCACCTCCTCAAAAGGACGCATGAGCCTACAGGCATTTCGCATGAGTGTCCAGTAACGTGGCAAAAAGATTCCCAGCTCCGCAGAGGCTGTCCTAGCACCCCGGTCATACAAATACTCGTTGACGGCTTTTTCTTGTTGGAGCAGGCGGTCGAACATTAGGAGTGAATTCCAACGTGTCGAGCTGTCGCATATCAAGCACCTCACTATCGGAAAAGTGCGCCATGGCCGTGTAGGAACGCCTGAAATGGCCACACACCTTCCTGGCCTGCTTGAGGACGTCCTGTAAGCCTGGGTACTTAGACACAAAACGTTGTACGATGAGATTCAACACATGTGCCATGCACGGCACATGTGACAACTTGCCCAAATTTAATGCCGCCAACAGATTGCTTCCATTGTCACACACCACTTTGCTGATCTCCAGTTGGTGCGGGGTCAGCCACTGATCCACCTGTGCGTTCAGGGCGGACAGGAGTGCTGGTCCTGTGTGGCTCTCTGCTTTCAGGCAAGTCAACCCCAAGACAGCGTGACACTGTCGTATCCGGGATGTGAAATAGCCCCTGGGGAGCTGGGGGGAATCAGTTGATGTGCAGCCAGACGCCGCAGCAGAAGAGTACTCAGCCGAGGAGGATATCGAAGAGGATGGAGTAGGAGTAGAGGAGGTGGCAGTAGGTCTGCCTGCAAGTCGTGGTGGTGTCACCAACTCCGCTGCGGAGCCACGCATTCCATGCTTGTCAGCCGTCAGCAGGTTGACCCAATGCGCAGTATACGTGATATACCTGCCCTGATCGTGCTTTGCAGACCAGGTATCAGTGGTCAGATGGACCCTTGCCCCAACACTGTATGCCAGAGATGCCATGACTTCCTTTTCAATGACATGGTAGAGGTTTGGGATTGCCTTTTTTGAAAAAAAAATTTCGTCCGGGTACCTTCCACTGTGGTGTCCCAACAGCGACAAATTTTTTGAAGGCCTCAGACTCTACCAGCTGGTATGGTAAAAGCTGGCGGGCTAAGAGTTACGTCAAGCCAGCTGTCAGTCGCCGGGCAAGGGGGTGACTTTGTGACATTGGCTTCTTATGCTCCTTGACAGACACCTGACTGTGGGCAGATGAGCAGGAACTGCTGAAGGTGAGAGATGGAGTGGCGGGTGGTTGAGAGGGGGCAGGGAGGACAGCAGTGATTGACGTGGCTGAAGATGCTGGACCAGGAGGAGCATGGTGGCTTTGAGTTTGTGTGCTGCTTGTACTCATGTGTTGATCCCATAGGCGTTTGTGGTGTGAGATCATGTGCCTTCGCAAAGCAGTTGTACCAAGGTGGGTGTTGGACTTCCCACGACTCAGTTTCTTTTGGCACAGGTTGCAAATGGCATTGCTTTTATCAGAGGCAGACACACAAAAAAAATGCCACACTGCTGAGCTTTGCAATGACGGCATTCTGGTGGTGGCAACAGCATGCGTTGACTGGCGTGCTGTCTGGCTGACCCCAGGTGCTGATACATGCTGTCTGACTGTGCCACTATCTTCTTGCGACGACCTCCCCCTGCTTCCAACTCGTCTCTTCATTCTCTCCGTCTCCCCTTCAGAACTTTCCCCCTCTCCCCCTACCGCTTCACTTGTATCTGACACCTCAGCAAAGGAAGCAGCAGCGGGTACAACATCATCATCATCATCATCATCATCACACTGTACATCCATGTGTGTAATCCTGCCTGATTGAGACATATCCCCGTAATCTACATCATATGGCAATAATGGTTGCGCTAATTGCATCCAACTGATGTGTAAATAACTCCTCTGACGGATCAAGTGAAGCGGCTGTGGTGGCTGTGGTGGTAGTGGTGGTGGTGGCGACGGGCGGGTGTGTGGTAACTTGAGAGCAGGTGACCGAAGCTGAGCTGGAGGAGGATGGTGCGTCAAGGTTCTTAGCGGAAGCTGTTGAAGTTTGGGTGTCCTGTCTAAGCCAGTCAACTACGTCCTCAGAATTTTTCGGGTTCAGAGTACGTGGCCTCTGAACACTGGGCATTATTCCAGGGACAGTGGAAATCACAGCACCACGACCACGACGGCCCCTGCGGGGTGGCCTGCCTCTGCCTGTCATTTTTTTTTAGATAAGTGGTACTACACGTGCTAGGTACTGTGCCACCCGGTATGAGTGGTGGGCACTGGCAGTGGGCACACTACAGTCAGTGGAAGAGGGCCTGACACACACTGGCAGCAGGCAAGCAACTGAATTTAGACTACTGTCTAAAAATGAAATGCCTTATTTATCGGCAAGCTACTGTGCCACCCGGTATGAGTGGTGGGCACTGGCAGTGGGCACACTACAGTCAGTGGAAGCGGGCCTGACACACACTGGCAGCAGGCAAGCAACTGAATTTAGACTACTGTCTAAAAATTAAATGCCTTATTTATCGGCAAGCTACTGTGCTACCCGGTATCAGTGGTTGGCACTGGCAGTGGGCACACTACAGTCAGTGGAAGCAGGCCTGACACACACTGGCAGCAGGCAAGCAACTGAATTTAGACTACTGTCTAAAAATTAAATGCCTTATTTATCGGCAAGCTACTGTGCCACCCGGTATGAGTGGTGGGCACTGGCAGTGGGCACACTACAGTCAGTGGAAGCGGGCCTGACACACACTGGCAGCAGGCAAGCAACTGAATTTAGACTACTGTCTAAAAATTAAATGCCTTATTTATCGGCAAGCTACTGTGCCACCAGGTATGAGTGGTGGGCACTGGCAGTGGGCACACTACAGTCAGTTGAAGTCGGCCTGACATACACTAGCAGCAGGCAAGCAGCTGAAATTACACTAAAGTGTAAAAATTAAATGCCTGTTTTTGATGCAAAGTCCTGTGCCACACGGGATGACAGGGGTGGGCAATGGCAGTGGGCACACTACAGTCAGTTGAAGTTGGCCTGACATACACTAGCAGCAGGCAAGCAGCTGAAATTACACTAAAGTGTAAAAATTAAATGCCTTTTTTATGCACAGTCCTGTGCCAGCCAGTATGAGTGGTGGGCACTGGCAGTGGGCACACTACAGTCAGTGTAAGTCAGCCTGACACACACTGGCAGGCAACTAACCTTAGATTAAAGTGTAAAAATTAAGTGCCTTTTTTTATGCAAAGTCCTGTGCCACACGGGATGACAGGGGTGGGCACTGGCAGTGGGCACACTACAGTCAGTTGAAGTCGGCCTGACACACACTAGCAGCAGGCAAGCAGCTGAAATTACACTAAAGTGTAAAAATTAAATGCCTTTTATGCAAAGTCCTGTGCCAGCCGGTATGAGTGGTGGGCACTGGCAGTGAGGCACACTACAGTCAGTGGAAGTCAGCCTGACACACACTGGCAGGCAACTAACCTTAGATTAAAGTGTAAAAATGAAGTGCCTTTTTTATGCAAAGTCCTGTGCCACACGGGATGACAGGGGTGGGCACTGGCAGTGGGCACACTACAGTCAGTGGAAGTCGGCCTGACACACACTGGCAGCAGGCAAGCAACTGAAATTACACTAAAGTGTAAAAATTAAATGCCTGTTTTTGATGCAAAGTCCTGTGCCACACGGGATGACAGGGGTGGGCACTGGCAGTGGGCACACTACAGTCAGTTGAAGTCGGCCTGACACACACTAGCAGCAGGCAAGCAGCTGAAATTACACTAAAGTGTAAAAATTAAATGCCTTTTTTATGCAAAGTCCTGTGCCAGCCGGTATGAGTGGTGGGCATTGGCAGTGGGCACACTACAGTCAGTGGAAGTCAGCCTGACACACACTGGCAGGCAACTAACCTTAGATTAAAGTGTGAAACTTAAGTGCCTTTTTTTATGCAAAGTCCTGTGCCACACGGGATGACAGGGGTGGGCACTAGCAGTGGGCACACTACAGTCAGTTGAAGTTAGCCTGACACACACTAGCAGCAGGCAAGCAGCTGAAATTACACTAAAGTGTAAAAATGAAATGCCTTTTTTATGCAAAGTCCTGTGCCAGCCGGTATGAGTGGTGGGCACTGGCAGTGGGCACACTACAGTCAGTTGAAGTCAGCCTGACACACACTGGCAGGCAACTAACCTTAGATTAAAGTGTAAAAATTAAATGCCTTTTTTTGATGCAAAGTCCTGTGCCACACGGGATGACAGGGGTGGGCACTGGCAGTGGGCACACTACAGTCTGTGGGCCTGCAGCTCCTCACACACAGGCAGGCCAGGCAACTGCAATATGTATATAAAGGAAAAAAAAAAGCAGACTAATGTTGCAGCCCTAAAAAGGGCTTTTTGGGGTGCTGTCAGGACGCTGTCCTTACAGCAGAGATCAGATAAGTCTTTCAGGACTGGAGTGGACACTAAATTCACTAGCCTAGCTATCGATTTCCCTATTAAATCAGCAGCAACTACACTCTCCCTCCTCTCACTAAGACTGCAGCTTCAGAATGAATCTAAAATGGATGCTGTGCAGGAGGTGGGAGGGTCTGGGAGGGAGGGTATGCTGCTGATTGGCTGGAATGTGTCTGCTGACTGTGAGGTACAGGGTCAAAGTTTGCTCAATGATGATGTACAGGGGGCAGACCGAACATCGCATGTGTTCGCCCGTTGAGGCGAACGCGAACAAGCTATGTTCGCCGGGAACTGTTCGCCGGCGGATAGTTCGGGCCATCTCTATACCTAATATGTATCCTTTTTTATTTATTTAAGTTTTACACAATAATAGTATATTTGAAACCTAAAATGTTGTTTTAATGTCTCCATAGTCTGAGAGCCATAGCTTTTTTCTTTTTTGACCAATCGTCTTAGGTAGAGTTTAATTTTTTGCGAGATGAGGTGACAGATTATTACTATTTTGGGGGGCATACGCCTTTTTGGTGTTGCAATTTTTGTAAAGTAAGGTGACAAAAATTGCTTTTTTGGCACTCTTTTTATTATTATTTTTTTACAGTGATCAGTTGAGGGGATAGGTCATGTGATATTTTTATAGAGCTGGTTGTGCGGCAATAACTAATATGTATACTTTTTAAAATTTATTTCACTTTAACACAATAATAGCATATTTGAAATGAAAAAATGATGTTTTAGTGTCTCTACTTTCTAAGAGCTATAGCTGTTTTATTTTTTAAGTGATTTTCTTATGTTTGGGCTTATTTTTTGAGGGAGGAGGTGACGGTTTTATTGGTACCATTTTGTGGTACATAAACCTTTTTAATCGCTTGGTGTTGCACTTTTTGTGACGTAAGGTGACAAAAATGGCTTTTTTGACAAAGTATATATTTATTCATTTTTTATGGTGTTTATTGGACAGGGTGAATCATGTGATATATTTATAGAGCCGGTCGTTACAGATGCGGTGATACCTAATATGTGTAGTTCATTTTTTGTTTTATTTTTTTAATCTCTTATAAATGAGCAGATGTAGGAAAAGGCAATTTATTTTATTTTTAATTTAAAAAAAAATTTCCCCACACTTTTTTTTTTTATGAAGTCCCACTTAGATCTTGAAGATCCAGTACGGCTGATGGCTGTACTATACTTTGCAATGCTCTTGCATTGCAAACTATAATACTATCAGTTTTACACTTGACACATTTGACACTCGCTGCTGATGATCGCGGCTCAGGAACAGAGCCGCCGTCATCAAATACAGAAGGGGGACCGCATAAGGGGGCACAGACGAGGGCTGGGGAGGCGACACAGATGGGCAGAGGCCATGTATGGGGGCAGGCTGGCCGGCACATACACAGTGCACGGCCAGCAAAGCTGGAGGTAGGGCGCACACATATTGGAGGCAGGGCACAGAAGGGGGCACAGATTCGGGCAGGGGACTCACATATTGGGGGCACAGATTAGGGGAGCCTGATACAGGCATATTAACACTGCCCCGATCCGATTGGTTAGTCTGCACAAACTAACCAATCGGAGAGATCACGACAAGGGACCACTCTGATTGGTCCCTTGCCGGCATTACTGGACTGTATGCTGTCCGCCTCCTCCTGAAACCCCTCCTCAGGGCAGCCCAGAACAGTGACTGCCCTCACTCAAATCATCAACAGGGAGACACTCTTGACTATCTGCCATAGGGTGTGGTGAGGTTTTCTTGTCACTTCTTAGGAAAAAGGAAGGCGTCCCACGAGTAAGGGGCAGTGAAGACAGAGAGGCTTCTCTGGGGCTGCAAGGAGGAGAAGCAAGAGGAATGCTGTGACTCCTGGCTCCATGGCACAATGTCAGAATCAGAAGTTACCTCCATGTCACCCTGCTTTGACTGACAGGAGATGTGAGCCATCCAATCCACAATCTTATCTTCTTTCACCTCAACGATAATGTGGGGCCTTTCTTAAGCCAAGGACTACCCACATTCTGGCTCGGGGTCTTTCGTTTGGAACCCTTCCATTGCCCTGACACACTGTACTTGGGCCTCTCAGATAATATTGTGCGCTACCATGTGTATTGGGGTAGTAATCATGTATATGCTTTTTTGAATATATTTAACAGCCATCCAAAAAATGTACACTATGTGGATATAGAAAATAAAGGAAACATATTTAGGCCTAATATCACACGGAAATAGTTGCCCTAGCCAGTGTATTAGTGCACCAATCACCTTTCTGTTAGTTTAATTAAATTAAATAAATTCCAACTGTGTAGAAATCGAATAAATGGACCAACGCTCATTTTTGCATTAAAACTGACAAGTAAGTAGTTTCCCTAGCCTCTGTATTGCTGTACTGATCACCTATATGATGGTTTATTTACATTGAAAATGTCCCAAAAAATTTAGATTTCAACCGCGTGGAAATAGAATAAACTGAAATGGACGATGGAGGCCTGGCGCTCAATTTCGCATTATCATTCACAGGTAAATAGTTGCCCTAGTCTTTGTATTGGTGTACTGATCACCTACATACTGGTTTAATTATTTTAAACAAGTCCCAAAAAATTTACATTCCAAATGTGTGGAAATAGAATAAATAGAAATGGACGATTGAGACCCAATGCTTAATTTCACCTTAACACTCACAGGTAAGTAGTTGCCCTAGCCTGTGTATTGGTGTACTGATCACCTAAATGCTAGTTTTATTAAATTGAACCACCTTAAAAAATTTTACTTCTAACCATGTGAAAATAGAATAAACTGAACAGGACAATTGTCGCATGATGCTCAATTTAACATTATTACTCAATAAATAAATAAAAATAATTTAATGAAATACATGAGATAACCCGAAACATAGTTCTCACTAGTATTCTACATGTTATGCCAGATTGATGGTAGAACACGTATTGTACATTTTTCGCTTATTTCACCCCCACCCCAAAAAAAAGGAATTTCTGTGAAAATGGGAAAAACAAAAAAATATTTCCTTGCAGGTAGATGCTTTCGATGTTTTCAGCAGCTGCAGTTCTGCTAGGAAGTGTAACAGTGGTTGCTGTGCGCCGCTGATTCCCTGCTTACCACTGTGGTCCCGGACGCCGTGTTCAGCGGTGATCTGCTGCCAGTCCTTCCTTATTCACCGCTGCAGTTCTAGGCTCTGTTCGTGTTGATACTGTTGTTCTGGGATCCGCTCCACAGTTTCCTTTCAGCTCTGGCCACAGCATGCTTGCTGTTTGTTCCCTGCAGCACTTCATTAAGGACCAGCGCGCGTCACTTCCTGTGCTGTATGGGTTAGATCATGTGACCTCAGTGACCAAGCCTAGCCCTCCTGCACACATATTAGTGGCTCAGCCCCCTTCCCAAATGCCCCAGCGTCAAAGTCCTTGTGTCTGTCTTGCTAAGGTTCCTGCTATCTCTGCTTGTGTTCCTGTGTACCTGACTCGTGCTTGTGTTCTGGACTCCTCTACCTGTTTGATTGCTGCCTGCTTGCCTTGACCCTCCTGTTGCCGACCCAGATTGCCTGACCTGTACCTTTACCGCCTGCCCTGACCTATTGCTTGTTTGACTTCGCCTCTGCCTCATCTTTCGGTCCTACACTGTTGCTCCTGGTTATGACTTGGCCTGCTGACTACGTCTGTACCTCTGGTACCTTGCTCAGGTACCTCCTGGTCCACCTGGACCAGCTGCCTTGTGTGCCAATCCTCCTCAAGAGGAAGCGACCTGGTGTTCCCCTCGGGAAGGTCTATCCCCACCATCAGGGGTACAGTGAAGATTGAGTGGTTCACTTAGACAATGCCCTTAGAGGAGGTAGGACACTTGGCACAGTGGGTTCACACCTGCTGGTTCGTGATAGGAATCACAGCCTGCCTCAGCCTCTTCTGATGCATTGCAGAGTTGTCTGTAACCATGGGAACGAGGAGTGTATAATGTGATGGAAAAATGAATCTAGCCAACTAAGGAAGCAATATGGACAGTCCCAATACATTAGTAAGTGCCTTGTATTAACTTTCTCTGCATGATAAATGCCACTTACTGAAGTGAGACAACCCCTTTAATACAGATTCATAAATATGCTTTCTGTAGTGTAAAATATGTAAAAAAGTTATCAACCTACTATGATATTATTCCCCCCACCACCATCAGCACTTGAGCTGTCTCAAGATACACCGACGTGGATTGGCCTAGTATTTCACGTTATCACTCAGATATAAATCGCAACCCTCAGTATCGTAAGACACACGTATATTCTCTTTTCCCAAACAAAAATAAATATTGAACTATTTCAGCCTACTATTTGACGTTATCGCTCAGAGATATAAACCGCTAACCTTTGTATTGTAAGACACACGTACAGTGCCTTGCAAAAGTATTCACCCCCCTTGACTTTTTCGTATTTTGGTGCCTCACAACCTGCAATTAACATGGATTGTTTGAAAATTTGCATCATTTAATTTACAGAACATGCCCAAAACTTTGAAGATGTTTTTTTTGGATTTGATCCCATGCTGAGCCACGCCCCCTGCACTGATCACATGACGGTGACGTTACCCCAGGTCCTTCGGCTGTTCAACAGTTCGGGTTCGTGGAAGCCACCCCTTATGGATTCCATATGCCGCGATAGTCCGCGGTAGTGGAATCCATAACGGGATGCGGCGATTACCACAACCCGAACGCCGAACTTTTTTTTTAAATTCGCTCATCTCTAGTTACAAACTACTTTCCTCTTCTCTTATTCACATATAAAGTGTCAATTCCACCAACCTTTTCTTGGTGCGTTATTTTCGTTGATGATTTCCTAGAACTAAACAACATTAATAAAAGTGCAATGGCACACTGCAGCTAGAGCTCCGTCCTGCCACTATGCTGGATGTTAGATGAGGCATTAGTTTATATTTTGGCCAAATTATGTAAGCCACCCACCACTTCACGGTTGCCTCTCGAGTGGTCCCTAACATTAATTCTTACCTTTTATGGGCCATATCAGCCACACAAAACCCAGGGAGTGCAAGGTAAGAATTAATGTTAGGGACCACTCGAGAGGCAACCGTGAAGTGGTGGGTGGCTTACATAATTTGGCCAAAATATAAACTAATGCCTCATCTAACATCCAGCATAGTGGCAGGACGGAGCTCTAGCTGCAGTGTGCCATTGCACTTTTGTTTTTACGTTTGTATGTGTATTTCACCATAGCAATGTGCACCTGCGTATTGGGTTGTGCTGACTGCAATCCCCATTTTTTTTTTTAAACAACATTAATGCTTTGTAATTCTAGCTTCAGCTTTTCATTCACCTTCCCTTAATGCACATCTCAATCCATCTTGTGGTTGAACTTAATGGAGGATGTCTTTTTTTCAGCCGTACTAACCCCACCTGCCTTTCTGCTTTTATGAGCTGAGCAGAGGAAAGAACTATTAAGTACAGTATATCTTGAATGCTCACCTACTGCCTATGTTCACTAGTTATAAGGATATAGAGCTGAAGCCAGTGCATATATTTATAATGCTGGTAGCAATGGACATCAAGGCAGCCTCCTACTGGCTGGAAATCCTGACAAGCATAGCTCATGCAGCATATACATGCAATAGATAATTCATCACAGGTTCTCTCTGCCCGGTGCTGTTATTTAGGTCGACCATGCACCACTCCTTATTTCCACTTAGGCCTGATTCACCTGACCATGTTCAGCCTCTCCCGGACCAACCGACCCGGCTCCCCGGACCCGAACTGACCGCATCATAGTGATTTATGATACAGTCAGTTCCTAACTAATCGTGGGTCTGTTGTACTGTACTCACATGATGATGAGCAAGGTCATGTGAATTAGACCTTACAGGATTTGCTGTCTATTGGACTCAGGCATTTTTAATTAACAGGAGACTGGATTAGAGTTAATACCTACTTGCTCTCAGTCTGTTTTCTGAGACCACATGGAAACATGCAGCATGACAGTTGCTGGCAGCATGGGTGCTGTGCCTGTGGGGTGTTATGGCCCCAAACTAAGAGGACATAGTCTGGCAGCATGAGTGGAGCGCTGTTCAGCTGCTTGATCCTTTCCCTGTATGTGCTGTGTTATGCTGGTTGCCATTCAGTGCTCAATAACATTAGTGTAAGGACGCACTTGACAGATGTCGCCAGATCAATTATACTACAGTGAGATTGTTAGAGCAATGATAACCATCAATACCGTTTGGTATTAGGTAAGTATTTGGCAAGTGGGCTTGTGCATTTTGATAATACATATACTAAGAACCTCATGTTCATGTTTATAGATTGTGTTGAGCAGCAAAAGATCAATGTATAATATGTAAATGTGCAGTAGATGAATGTACGGGTTTAATACGTGAATGTGCAGTAGATGAATGTATGGGTATAATATGTGAATGTGCAGTAGATGAATGTATGGGTATAATACATAAATGTGCAGTAGATGAATGTATGGGTATAATATGTGAATGTGCAGTAGATGAATGTATGGGTATAATACGTGAATGTGCAGTAGATGAATGTACGGGTTTAATACGTGAATGTGCAGTAGATGAATGTATGGGTATAATACGTGAATGTGCAGTAGATGAATGTACGGGTTTAATACGTGAATGTGCAGTAGATGAATGTATGGGTATAATATATGAATGTGCAGTAGATGAATGTATGGGTATAATATGTGAATGTGCAGTAGATGAATGTATGGGTATAATACGTGAATGTGCAGTAGATGAATGTACGGGTTTAATACGTGAATGTGCAGTAGATGAATGTATGGGTATAATATGTGAATGTGCAGTAGATGAATGTATGGGTATAATATGTGAATGTGCAGTAGATGAATGTATGGGTATAATATGTGAATGTGCAGTAGATGAATGTATGGGTATAATATGTGAATGTGCAGTAGATGAATGTATGGGTATAATATGTGAATGTGCAGTAGATGAATGTATGGGTATAATATGTGAATGTGCAGTAGATGAATGTATGGGTATAATATGTGAATGTGCAGTAGATGAATGTACGGGTTTAATACGTGAATGTGCAGTAGATGAATGTATGGGTATAATATGTGAATGTGCAGTAGTTAAATGTATGGGTATAATACTGTATGTGAATGGGCAGTAGATAAATGTATATGTGAATGTGCAGTAGATGAATGTATGGGTATAATATGTGAATGTGCAGTAGATGAATGTATGGGTATAATATGTAAATGTGCAGTAGATGTGAATGTATACAGGGTATAATATGTGAATGTGCAGTAGATGAATGTACAGGTATAATATGTGAATGTGCAGTAGATAATATATGGTATAATATGTGAATGTGCAGTAGTTGAATGTATGGGTATAATACTGTATGTGAATGGGCAGTAGATAAATGTATATGTGAATGTGCAGTAGATGAATGTATGGGTATAATATGTGAATGTACAGTAGATGAATGTACGGGTATAATATGTGAATGTGCAGTAGATAAATGTATAATATGTGAATGTGCAGTAGTTAAATGTATGGATATAATACTGTATGTGAATGGGCAGTAGATAAATGTATATGTGAATGTGCAGTAGATGAATGTATGGGTATAATATGTGAATGTGCAGTAGATGAATGTACGGGTATAATATGTGAATGTGCAGTAGATAAATGTATAATATGTGAATGTGCAGTAGTTAAATGTATGGATATAATACTGTATGTGAATGGGCAGTAGATAAATGTATATGTGAATGTGCAGTAGATGAATGTATGGGTATAATATGTGAATGTACAGTAGATGAATGTACGGGTATAATATGTGAATGTGCAGTAGATAAATGTATAATATGTGAATGTGCAGTAGTTAAATGTATGGATATAATACTGTATGTGAATGGGCAGTAGATAAATGTATATGTGAATGTGCAGTAGATGAATGTATGGGTATAATATGTGAATGTGCACTAGATGAATGTATGGGTATAATATGTGAATGTGCACTAGATGAATGTATGGGTATAATCAGGGCAGCCATCAGAAATTTTGGGGCCCCTTACACAGCTCAAGGCCTGGGCCCCCCCCCCCGACACTGCCCCAGTGGCGGATCCAGAGCCTGGTCTTTGGAGGCGCACTTCCCCCAGGAATAGGAGATCATGGGGCCCCTGTGTCCCCGTCCACCTTCAAGCCACACCCACACACAGCCCCACCCATATATACGTTTAATACGTGAAAGTGCAGTAGATGAATGTACGGGTTTAATACGTGAATGTGCAGTAGATGAATGTATGGGTATAATATGTGAATGTGCAGTAGATGAATGTATGGGTATAATATGTGAATGTGCAGTAGATGAACGTCTGGATATAATATGTGAATGTGCAGTAGATGAATGTATGGGTATAATATGTGAATGTGCAGTAGATGAATGTACGGGTTTAATACGTGAATGTGCAGTAGATGAATGTATGGGTATAATATGTGAATGTGCAGTAGATGAATGTATGGGTATAATATGTGAATGTGCAGTAGATGAATGTATGGGTATAATATGTGAATGTGCAGTAGGTGAATGTATGGGTATAATATGTGAATGTGCAGTAGATGAATGTATGGGTATAATATGTGAATGTGCAGTAGATGAATGTACGGGTATAATATGTGAATGTGCAGTAGATAAATGTATGGGTATAATATGTGAATGTGCAGTAGATGAACGTCTGGATATAATATGTGAATGTGCAGTAGATGAATGTATGGGTATAATATGTGAATGTGCAGTAGATGAATGTACGGGTTTAATACGTGAATGTGCAGTAGATGAATGTATGGGTATAATATGTAAATGTGCAGTAGATGAATGTATGGGTATAATATGTAAATGTGCAGTAAGTGAATGTATGGGTATAATATGTAAATGTGCAGTAGATGAATGTATGGGTATAATATGTAAATGTGCAGTAGATGAATGTATGGGTATAATATGTGAATGTGCAGTAGATGAATGTACGGGTATAATATGTGAATGTGCAGTAGATAAATGTATAATATGTGAATGTGCAGTAGTTGAATGTATGGGTATAATACTGTATGTGAATGGGCAGTAGATAAATGTATATGTGAATGTGCAGTAGATGAATGTATGGGTATAATATGTAAATGTGCAGTAGATGAATGTATGGGTATAATATGTGAATGTGCAGTAAGTGAATGTATGGGTATAATATGTGAATGTGCAGTA
The DNA here is from genome assembly GCA_033119425.1 of Bufotes viridis. NCBI lineage: Eukaryota > Metazoa > Chordata > Amphibia > Anura > Bufonidae > Bufotes > Bufotes viridis. Next base: position 63,863,289 of record CM065596.1, read on the forward strand.
GATGAATGTATGGGTATAATATGTGAATGTGCAGTAGGTGAATGTACAGGTATAATATGTGAATGTGCAGTAGATGAATGTATGGGTATAATATGTGAATGTACAGTAGATGAATGTACGGGTATAATATGTGAATGTGCAGTAGATAAATGTATAATATGTGAATGTGCAGTAGTTGAATGTATGGGTATAATACTGTATGTGAATGGGCAGTAGATAAATGTATATGTGAATGTGCAGTAGATGAATGTATGGGTATAATATGTGAATGTGCACTAGATGAATGTATGGGTATAATCAGGGCAGCCATCAGAAATTTTGGGGCCCCTTACACAGCTCAAGGCCTGGGCCCCCCCCCCCCGACACTGCCCCAGTGGCGGATCCAGAGCCTGGTCTTTGGAGGCGCACTTCCCCCAGGAATAGGAGATCATGGGGCCCCTGTGTCCCCGTCCACCTTCAAGCCACACCCACACACAGCCCCACCCATATATCGCGCCCATACCTCTTACATCCAAGGACTACTCCCACACGGCCCTCCACTATGTAGTTCACCTTTCACACTGCCCCTCACTAATTCCCCCCCCCAAGTTAATTTTGCCCCCACACAAGTTCATTTTGCCCCCACACAAGTTCATTTTGCCCCCAGACAGCCCTGCATTATGTAATTTGCCCCCACACGGTCCTCCATTATGTAGTTTGCGCACCACACTGACCCCCCACTGACTAATTTCCCCCCCCTCACAAGTTAATTTTGCCCCAGACAGCCCTGCATTATGCAAGTTGCCCCCACTAAGTAATTTGCCCCCACATGTCCCTCCACTATGTAGTTTGCCCGCCAAACTGACCCCCACTGAGTAATTTGCCCCTTCCCCACAAGTTAATTTTACCCCTAGACAGCCCTGCATTATGTAATTTGCCCCCACACTAAGTAATTTTGCCCCCACACGGCCCTCCATGTAGTTTGCCCGCCACATTGACCTCCCACTAAGTAATTTGCCCCCACACAAGTTAATTTTGCCCCTCCATTATTGTCCCCCCCCCCCCGTACTTGTGTCGCTGATTCCGGACAGCTTGCTCCCCAACACCGGCAGGAGGTACCCATTCCTTAAATCCAGTCTCTGTGCATGGGCGTCCGCAGAAATTTTTCCAGGGGGGATAATTTTATTGACATCCATGCTCTGCTTGTTTCTGAGAATGTAATGAACGGGAGGGGCGACGTGATGGAAAAGCTTAAATGTATATTAGAAGTGCCATAACAGGAACATATTGAAAATATTTATTTTTTGTGAACAACAGAAAACTGGTCAATTGAATAAAGGCTTTGGATCCGGGGGCTGGGCCAAAAGTAGATGAATGGGGCGTGAATTAATATAAATTTAATTTAAATTTCATAACATTAAAGGTTTAGTTTATTTCAAGATAGAAAAGCATAAAAAGACGCACCTAGGTTTTTGAGGAGAAAAATTAGAAAAAAATTATTTTTAACCAAAGGGGAGCATTTGGTAGGATTTGAACTAATGGTGGCCTGTGGATGGCACTGTTTTTTGGGGGGGATCTGTGGATGGCACTGTTTTTTGGGGTGGGATCTGTGGATGGCACTGTTTTGGGGGGGGGAGATCTGAGGATGGCACTGTTTCTGGGGGGATCTGAGGATGGCACTGTTTTCGGGGGGAATCTGAGGATGGCACTGTTTTGGGGGGATCTGTGGATAGCAATGTTTTGGGTGGGGATCTGTGGATGGCACTGTTTTGGGTGGGGATCTGTGGATGGCACTGTTTTGGGTGGGGATCTGTGGATGGCACTGTTTTGGGTGAGGATCTGTGGATGGCACTGTTTTGGGTGGGGATCTGTCGACTGCACTGTTTTTTTTTGGGGGGGGATCTAAGTATGGCACTGTTTTGGGTGGGGATCTGTGGATGGCACTGTTTTGGGTGGGGATCTGTGGATGGCACTGTTTTGGGTGGGGATCTGTGGATGGCACTGTTTTGGGTGGGGATCTGTGGATGGCACTGTTTTGGGTGGGGATCTGTCGACTGCACTGTTTTTTTTTTTTTGGGGGATCTAAGGATGGCACTGTTTTGGGTGGGGATCTGTGGATGGCACTGTTTTGGGTGGGGATCTGTGGATGGCACTGTTTTGGGTGGGGATCTGTGGATGGCACTGTTTTGGGTGGGGATCTGTGGATGGCACTGTTTTGGGTGGGGATCTGTCGACTGCACTGTTTTTTTTTTTGGGGGGGGGGATCTGTGGATGGCACTGTTGTGCGGGGATCTGTGGATGACACATATATAGCATAGGATCCCCCCTAAGTGCCATCCACACTGATCCCCCCTAAGTGCCATCCACACTGATCCTCAATAAGTGACCCCCAACACTCAGAATTAATAGTGGTATAATAAAGCCGCCTCCTAGTTAATTTATTCACCTCACTTGTGGCTGACGTAATCTCGCGCAGTGCGTCTGCGTAAGATTACGGCGCTTCTCTTCAATTATGTCAGCGCCAGTGAGGGGAGTAAATAAGCTAGTTTGCACGTCAGACAGACACACACGCAGGGACAGACAGACAGAGACACACAAGCAGGGACAGACAGACAGAGACACACGCAGGGACAGAAAGACAGAGACACACACGCAGGGACAGACAGAGACACACACGCAGGGACAGACAGACAGAGACACACATGCAGGGACAGACAGACAGAGACACACACACAGGGACAGACAGACAGAGACACACACGCAGGGACAGACAGACAGAGACACACACGCAGGGACAGACAGACAGAGACACACGCAGGGACAGAATCATATACACCATGGCCCTCAGAATACACCTGGATCTGTGCTATAAACCCCCTTAATTGCACCAGATTCCGCTCCACTTAAACCCCACTTCTCCTGAGTGCTCCACCTGTTCCCTCATACATGAGCTGCCCCTCACCTGCTCTCCATGAAGCTCTGTGGACTCCAGGACTGCAGCACATCCTCCCTCACTGAGCAGCCTGCAGGCACACAGCCCCTCCTCCCTCCACAAGCTGCTGCTGCTGTCGGGGTTTGTCCATGTGACTATGAAGGAGCATGTGACCAGTGATGTCACAGACCTCCTTCTAGCAACTACATTCTACCCATGGATCTGCCGAGACTCCAGCTATCTTGTTCTCAGAACAAGATAGCTGGGGCCCGGGGCCATGGGAGGTAAGGGACAGGCTGCAGAAGGAAGAGGGGGAGGAGCACTGGGCCCCAGTGCCGGCTGCCACAATAAAAAAAAAAAAAAAAAGTTTCAGGACTGGCCGGGCCCCCCCAGGGTCAGGGCCTCTTACTGGGGTATGGGCTGTACCCCCCTGATGGCGGCCCTGGGTATAATATGTGAATGTACAGTAGATGAATGTACGGGTATAATATGTGAATGTGCAGTAGATAAATGTATAATATGTGAATGTGCAGTAGTTGAATGTATGGGTATAATACTGTATGTGAATGGGCAGTAGATAAATGTATATGTGAATGTGCAGTAGATTAATGTATGGGTATAATATGTAAATGTGTAGTATATTAATGTATAATATGTGAATGTGCAGTATATTAATGTATAATATGTGGATGTGCAGTCCATGTATTTTACTACAGTTGTTGCATGCTTCATATAATGTGAAGTAGCAAGGGTTTTAAAAGGTTAATAATGCAAGGCCTCTACAACCTGTTGATTAATAGTGATGAGCAGGAGGTGCTATATTCGATTTCGCGATATTTTGCGAGTATTCGATTGTATATTCGCCATATATTTGTTGAAATCGAATATTTGTCATTATTCTATTTATCATGAATAATATGCGATTTAAATATTCGCGTATTGCGAATTGAACTTTGAATGGGGTATAAAGGCAACTTTCCTATTGGTTGGCTATCTAGAATTAACGAAGATAACAAATATAGCGCTATATTCTCTATATTCGTTAATTTGAGCAAGCCAACCAATAGTAAAGTTATATCCCGTTCAAAGTTTCATTTGCAGTATGCGAACATTACATTATGAAATATTCGCGTACTGGGGATGAAACTTTTAAAGGGGTATAACTTTCCTATTGATTGGCTTGCTAAAATTAACAAAGATAACGAATATAGCGCTATATTCTCTATAGCCGTTAATTCTAGCAAGCCAATCAATAGGAAAGTTGCCTATAGACAGCTCTAAGTTGGATGCACAATGCGAAAGTATTACTTTGCCTATTTTTTGCAATATGTCCTCATGCACACGGCCGTTGTTGTGGTCCGCGTCCAAGCCGCATATTTTGCGGCTCGGGCGCAGACTTATTCACTTCAATGGGGCCGCAAAACATGCGGACAGCACTCCGTGTGCTCTCTGCATCCGTTGCTCCGTTCCGTGCCCCCGCAAAAAAAATAGAGCATGTCCTATTCTTGTCCGTTTTGCGGACAAGAATAGGCATCTCTATAATGGGCCGCCTTCCGTTCTACAAATTGCGGAACTGAACGCGGAGCAGCTTCCGTGTTTTGCGGATCTGCAGTTTGCGGACCGCAAAACACCAACAGTCATGTGCATGTAGCCTAAATAGAATAATGACTCAGTATTCTATTTATTGCAAAAAATAGGTAAAGTAATATTTTCGCGTTGCGCATCCAACTTAGAGCTGTCTATAGGCAAGTTTACTTGGCTTGCTAGAATAAACAAAGATACAGAATACGAATATAGCCCTATATTCTTTATCTTCGTTAATAGCGAAGATAGAGAATATTTCGATATCTTCGTTCTTAACAAAGATAATGAATATAGCGCTATATTCTCTATATATTCGTTAATTCTAGCAAGCCAACCAATAGGAAAGTTATAGCCCGTTCAAAGTTTAATTCGCAGTACGCAAATATTACATAACGTAATATTCGCGTTCTGCGAATGAAACTTTGAACAGGCTATAACTTTCCTATTGGTTGGCTTGCTAGAATTAATGAAGATAGAGAACATAGCTCTATATTCTCTATCTTCGTTACGGTATCTTGGGTTCAGACTGAAAAAAAAGTATACAGCACTATATTCTAAATATTAGCGAATTAGCGAAGTGCCGATATTCGTAAAAAAATTCGCTATTCGAATATTCGCACTCAACACTATTGATTAATTTTGCTGAATAAAGGAGTGCCCTTGTGCTTTGTTAAAATGCAATCCTGTTCTGGAGCCAATGCAGCTTGAAAAAATCCGATTGTCTGAGGAGAGGTATCAACATAGATGCAGCAGTGAATTTTGCTTATATTGCAGAGTCAAAGGTCACTATGTGCTATTTGTGAACCTGTGTCTTCAAGGCTGAGGACTCTCCTTTCCTGGGTTACATTACTGTATTCAGATGGACCCGGCAAATCTGGCTACAGTTCGAGACTAGCCTTATTCCGGCCTGAGAGACATCCAATGGTCCTTAGGTTTTGTTAATTATTACAGGCAATTTATTCCTCATTTATTCACGCTAACCCCTGTATCTCAGCACTTACTCGCAAAAGGGTAAAAGTGAAAGGCAGAATGCGCATTTCAGTCACTTACACAGGCCTTTTTCCACTGTCACTGTATCTCATAAATTTCTGGATATGTGCATATGTCCTCCTTGGGAGTCAGAGGTGTCCTGACCCAGAAGGGATACTCTGGCAAGATAGTCACCAGTGTTTCGTGCAGAGCAAAATTATTCCATTGGAACAGGAGACAGGGAACTATTCGTCATGAAGCTGGCTCTTGAAGAATGGAGACATCTCATAGAGGGGTTCCTCCAGTATGTCATTGTCTACAAAGACCACAAGAACTTGATCTATCTTCAGTCTGCTCAGCATCTAAACCTTTACCAGGTCCAGTGGTTGCTGTGCTTCGCTCAATTTGATTTCATCCTTTATTTCCACCCTGCTGAGAAGAACATCAAGGGTGATGCCCTTTCTAGCTTGTTTGACTCTGCTGAACAGGAGGAGAAGTCACAGCAATCACAGATCCTGCCCGCCTCATTCCTGTTGCCCCAGTTCACCTTAAGGGCATTCTGCCTAAGATGTATGTCCCGTGCCCAAAAGGAAGCAAATCCTGGCCTGGGAACATCACTCCAAACTGACTGGCAGGTCTTTGATCTCTTGCAATTATTGGTTGCCTAAGATCCCCTGAGGCATCAAGGATTCCTGTACTACCTGTGCCCAGAATAAATTCTCTAAACAAAAACCTGCAGGTCTCTTTATACCTCTGTCAGTACCTGATGCCCCTTGGAAGCACATTGCCATAGAGTTTATCATGGACTTTCCTAAGGATGCACAGTAATCTAGGTGATGTTTGATCAGTTTTATTAGATTTTATATCATTTTATACCCCTGTGTGGCCTCCCTTCTGTTAGTCTTCTGGCCAACTTGTTCATAAAGCATATTTTCCAGCTACACAAACTGCCGTTACAAATAGTATCATACATGGCAGTGACGTGTAACCCATGTGTCTAATGACCCAGTGACTTGACACATGAGGGACACGTGTACGGCAAATCATTGGTTGTGGTGGTCACATGACCCACGTCAAAAAAGGGAGACCCGGGATCTGCTTCACCCGAGGAGAAGTGATGGAGCCGGAGCCCAGTGGTGGGCATCAGGTAAGTATGCTTATCCCTCTGGGTCCAGCCACGCCGGGGAGGGTGCAAAAAAGGCACACACAAGGTGAACATCTTCTTTAAACAATGGCTATGCGAGTACATGATTTACTGAATAGTAACAGTTATAAAATGTATATACAGCAGCAGTTATATCATATAAAGGCATATAAACTAAAGAAACAGTCACTTAGCTCAGATTAAATCTTGGTAAGCATTTGTTGCATGCGCACTATATTGTGGATAACAAAGAGACAAAGTAGCATGTTCAAAAGATGTCTTATTTGGAGTTTACCCTCTGTAATATGTAGATATTATTTATACCCTTAGTGCCAACACTGGGATGGGCACAGAATATTCCAGAAAATTTCTTAACAAGTATGTGTGCAGTGTGCATGTTCTAAACTGATCAGTTAGGGATGTTGTACTGTTCAGATATGTGCTATGTAAAAGTTTTGGTATCTGTGAACTGTTGCGAATAGTCTTAAAACGGACGAACCACTAACCCTTCCTTACACAGGCTTAATATGGCTTTGCTTTGTATTAATCAAAACGACAAACTGCAGATGAAAATTGATGTATATCGCCATAAAAAAAAATAAATATATATATATATATATATATATACCTTTTTTAAGTTTTATTTCTTTTTTGGAGATACACAAAACTTACTAAAACAATACAATACAAAACAAATGGCTATTACTAGATTAAAGTGAATACATTTAGAAAAGAAGCTGATTGTCTAAAGAAATAATTGAAGGCGTCTTATTCCTGTTTTTTTTTTTTTGCTTTTCTTGCAGGCGTCGATGTTACATCCTGTATGTAGTTACTCTAACCACATTGAAGATTCTGAAAAATAAAAAAATAAAGTAAGTACTTTTTATCTAATGTTACAAATAAATTATGAAGAAAATAAAGATATAGGGACACATTTATGAAACCAATCACAGCGCAGATTTAGAAATGAAAGATGTACTCCATAACCTTAAAGGCTATGTACACCTTTGAAGGCAATTTTTTATGATTGCATTTTTGGCTAAAAATCTTTTTTTTTAATTGGCCTTTATTTAAAATATTGAGCTGTCCTGTCACAAAGGGTTAACTGTTTTTCTAGCTGTGTGACTTGTACTTTCATTTAGTGCTGGTCATCTAATAAACCTTATCTCTAAACGACTTATATCTAAAGGGTTTATATCTAGTGTTGAGCGAACAGTTCGAGCATCGTTCGGGTTCGTACCGAATTTTGGGGTGTCCGGGACCCGGACCCGAACCCGGACATTTTCAAAAAAGTTCGGGTTCGGGTTCGGTGTTCGTCGATTACTTCCCGCTTTCTGAAGGGCTGCACAGCAGCCAATCAGTTAGCATTTTACTTCTTGCCCTAAGAGCCCATCACAGCCATGCCTACTAATGGCATGGCTGTGATTGGCCAAGTGCAGCATGTGACCCAGCCTCTATTTAAGCTGGAGTCACGTAGCGCCGCACGTCACACTGCTCTGATTAGTGTAGGGAGAGGATGCAGCTTCTGTGAGGGCGAGATTAGGCAGGTTAAAGTCAGCAACAGCACCTAATGAACGGATCGATCTACAGCTGAGAATCATTGAACTTCTGCTAGTTACTTGCTCGCTGGTTTTTAGGCTGCACAGAGTGTTTTTCTGTCACCTATTTTCTGGGTTGATCGGCGGCCATTTTGTGACTTGTGGTGCGCCAGAAGAAGCTGCCACCAAGTCCATCAATCCATCAATACTAGTTTTTTTTTTTGCTATATCCTACATCAGGGGCTTGGCTGTGCTAATTGTCACCCCTAGAAACTCAGGAAAGAAATTTCTATATTTTATTAAGGGGTTAAATACAATTGCCTAAATACCAATCCCCTAAATCTGGTGTTCCAGCTTTGGCTAGACAAGTATAATACTGTCTGCTGTCTGGCAAAGGATAGATTATTTTCTGGGGTTAAATTCAATTGCCAAAATAGCAATACCATAAATCAGTGGTTTCAGCTGTGGTTGGCAAAATAGAATAGTGTCCGAGGTAACTTGACACACGTACAGACGCACGTACACGATTCTTGAATAGTTGTATTATCGCGATAATAAAACTAACAGTGTAAAGTTGACTGTATTGCTCTAAGTTATATTCGCGTACGAATGTAACTTCTATTATAGCACACCAATACTAAAACTGACTAAGAGACAGCTTTAAGTTCTATTCGAACGCGATTGCAACTTTGGAACTTAAAGTGGTGTACGATTTTAAAAGTTGAGTACTAAAAGTTGGAATCGCAATGCGATTCTTATGTATTAGCTTAATCGCATTGCGATTACAACTTTGAGCTACCGATCACCATGGGAACGCCTCCTCCAGTAGAATGTACTGTCGGATGTGAGAATTAAGTTGAAATCGCAATGCGATTATGATATATCTGCTTAATCGCATTGCTGTTTCAACTTAGCATTGCTAATAATTCCATCCATATTCGTTAACTTACTGACTCAGTAAGTTAACGATATGGATGGAATTATTTAGCAATGCTAAGTTGAAATCGCAATGCGATTAAGCAAATATATAAGAATCGCATTGCGATTTCAACTTAATTCTCAGATCCGACAGTACATTCTACTGGAGGAGGCGTTCCCATGGTGATCGTTAGCTCAAAGTTGTAATCGCAATGCGTTTATTGCGGTATATTATCCCTCTGGGTGTCTTTTACAGCCTTTTTAGTGCCCAAAAGTTCGGGTCCCCATTGACTTCTATGGGGTTCGGGTTCGGGATGAAGTTCGGGTTGAGTTCGGATCACGAACCCGGACATTTTCCGGAAGTTCGGCCGAACCTCTCGAACCCGAACATCCAGGTGTTCGCTCATCTCTATTTATATCTAAACACTATTTAAGCCACATTCTTATCAGTAAGATAACTGAGATATAATGAGTGTTTAAAAGGTCAGAGAGCAGAGATAAGATCTGCTCCCAAAATGACAAGACAGAAAATCCAAAAGGTTGAATTAGAGCATGTCAGCTCTGTAATATTTTTAATAAAGACCAATTAAAAAAATTATTTTGCTCAAAATGAGTACAATGCAATAATAAAAAAAATGCTCCCAAAGGTGTACAGTCTTTAAAAATATTTCTGCCACTAAAAAATGAAATGCATACTGAAATACAATTTATGTTAAATAAATGAAAAGCAATAACGAAAAAACGTAAAATTACTATGAAAAGTATATAATTTACAGAGGACCTCTCCCTGTCTAATATGTGATCACTTGGTACATATCGGTCCTCCTCCCATGCTCCCACCTTTTATACATGGGCTCCAACTCCTGAAACATTCCCATACTCCCTGCTGTGTAGGTCTGCAGTTCCTCCTTCCCTGACACATCTAGGCAGAGTCAGTGTTGGGGTCAGTAAAAATGTAAAATATACCCTAAACCACGCCACTCTTTTTAACTTGTGTAAACTTGGCTGGTAAGGTGGCACACTGGCAACCCTAGCAGCAACTCCACTCAGGACTTCTATAAGCCCCCTAACTACAGCAAGCCCAGCCTCAGTCAATGCTCAAAAGGTCAGGACGCTAGCGTCAGGATGTTATGTGAGGAGCGCGAGAATGTGCCGCCTTCTCCTTCTACTTACCATACTGCTGCTCTAGGGTTGAAGCTAGAATCGATTCGTTAGAAGGAGGTTTGTGACGTCACTGGTCACATGCTCCTTAGGCTTAATTCCCATCACAATTTAGCTTTCCATTCTTCTGATCCGTCAGAAGAAGAAAGAGAGAAGAAAAAAAAGGATCCTGTAAAAAAACGCATCCTGTTGCATCAGTTGTCATCCATTTGAGACATTTCCGTCTGAGATCTGTTTTTGTAGATGAAACCAGGCCTGCATGCAGTGCTTGTTTTTCCATCCAAAAAAACAGATATCAGACAGAAATTGCCCAAACGGATGATGACTTTTGCAACAGGATCCATTTTTTTTATTTTTTTTTTCTTCTCTCTCTTCTTCTGACGGATCAGAAGAACGGAAAGCTAAGCGGTGATGTGAACTCAGCCTTAATGGTCACATAACCAAATGTGACAGAGCTTTCCTTGTGCACAGACTGCTGGAGCTTGTGGAGGTACTTTGGGAGAGAGGGGTTGTGTATGCCTGCAAGCGTCCATGTGAAGGAGGGTCTAGTGGTGTGCAGTTCAGTCCTGGGGGGGGAGGGGGAATATGGGTTATTCTGGGGGCCATGAGGGTGCAGATCTGTGTGTGCGAGCTTAATGGGGTTTAAATCTGTGAGTGGGGTGCATTAGGTGTATTCTGGCGGCCATGCAGTTGCAGATCTGTGTGTGGGGCTTTATGGGGTGTAAGTTTGTTAGGCGGGGGGGGGGGGCATTTGGTGTATTCTGGGTGCAGATCTGTGTGAGATGCTTTATGGGGTGTAAATCGGTCGGGGGGGGGGGGCAAAATTGACAGAATGTGACTGTGAAGGCAATCTAATCTAGTTAATGTAACCTAATCTAGCATTTCAATTTGAGCCTGGTATTAATTCCTTATTAGAGATCGGCACTTCTGTGTGGTAATATTATATTTGTAGCCCCTGGGTAAATTCATTAAAGGGGATGTCTCACTTCAGCAAGTGGCATTTATCGCATTTTTCGCCCTATAAGACGCACCGGCCCATAAGACGCACCTAGGTTTTTGAGGAGGAAAATAAGAAAAATAATATTTTGAACCAAAAGGTGTGCTTTTGGTGGTGTTTTGAACTAATGGTGGTCTTTGGATGACACTATTATGGGGGATCTGTGGATGACATGGTTATGGAGGGGATCTGTGTATGACACTTATGGGGGACCTGTGGATGATGCACTGTTATGGGGATCTGTGGATGACACTCTTATGGGGATCTGTTGATGGCACTGTTATAGGGATCTGTGGATGGCACTGTTATGAGGCCTCTGTGGATGGCACTGTTATGGGGATCTGTGGATGACACTGTTATGGGGGGAATCTCTGCATGACACGTGTCATCCACAGATTCCCCATAACAGTGTCCCTGTGAGTGAATGACCCCCGATACAGGGCGTGGGGGCTGCCACCTGGTGTAATGGCAGCGGGGCCCGGTGCAGTCACTGTATTCTATTACAGCAGGCCTCGCTCACTGTAGTATTCATATCGTGTAGGCATTAAACTATAGCAATCGTCTGCAGCACTCACTTGAAACTCAGTCTCCCATAACAGGCAGACTGGGCAGCAGCATAACTCACTACATCACGTGCCTGCTCCTCCCACTTTATAAATGAAGCAGGCAGAGCAGGCGCGTGACGTAGTGAGTGATGTTACTCTGCCGCCCGGCTGGCCTGCTAGACGGAGACGGAGTTTCAAGTGAGTGCTGCAGACGATTGCTATACTTTAATGCCTACACGATATGAATACTACTGTGAGCGGGGCCTGCTGTAATAGAATACAGTGACTGCACCAGGCTGCCATTACAACACCAGATGCCGGCCCCCCAGCCCCTCCTCCCTCCCCACTTATACTTTGCGGACTGCGCTGTGCAGCATCGCGGCCGGCTGTGTATCAGTGTTAGCATTCGTCCCATAAGGCGCCCTGCCATTTCCCACCCACTTTTACTACAGTATCATTTAAAGAAAGTTAATACAAGCCACTCACTAATGTATTGTTATTAGCCATATTGCTTTCTTTGCTGGCTCAATTCATTTTCCATCCCATTATATGCTGCTCGTTTCCATGGTTACAACGACACAGCAATCCAGCAGTGATGGTCGAGCTATAGGAAAAAGTGCTAGCCTCTCTGGTGGCTGGGACCACACACACAGGCTGGTGCTTTATCTTATAGTGTGCAAGCATGGCCATCGCTGCTGGATTGCCGGGTGGTCATAACAATGGAAACGAGCAGTGTATAATGGGATGGAAAAATTAATTCTGGCAGCAAAGGATGAAATATGGCTAATAACAATGCATTAGTAACTGCCTTGTATTAACTTTCTCTACATAAAAAATGCCATTTGCTAAAGTTACACAACACCTTTAAATTCTTTTGTTTCTGTTCCTTTTTCTGTGAAACAAAGATTGCCATATTTTTATACACGAGTGTGCCAGATGTATCTTCTTCTTCCCTCCGAGCCATAACAGATCCCAAAAAACAAACATAGGGTCACAGCAGTATGGAGAAACAACACAGCAGAGGGAGGGAAATGTGAGAGGATCATGAGACCTGTACACGGGGTTTGCATGCACAAGCAAAGTGGGAACAAAGTAGAAGTGGTTGTAACATACTAACGTAGTAACATAGTTTATAAGGCTGAAAAAAGACCAGTCCACCCAGTTCGGCCTGTTATCATAAAAGTTGATCCAGAGGAAGGCAAAAAACCCCTGTGAGGTAGAAGTCTCACTTCAGCAAATAGCATTTAGTACTGTATGTAGAGGAAGTTAATACAAACTACTTACTAATGTATTGTGATTTTCCATATTGCTTCCTTTGCTGGTGTCTGGATTAATTTTTCCATCACATCATACACTATTCCTTTCCATGGTTACAACCACCCTGCAATCTATCAGTGGTGGCTGCGCTTTTACATTATAGAAAAAAATGCCGGGCTCTCTGGTGGTCAGGACCGTGGGAGTGGGTGTAGGCCAGTGCATTTTCCTATTGTGTGCAAACACGACCACCAATGCTTGATTGCAGGGTGGTCATAACCATGGAAACGAGCAGTGTATAATGTGATGGAAAAATTAATCCACCCAGCAAAGGAAGCAATATGGATAATCACATTACATTAGCAAATGCTTTGTATTAACTTCCTCTACATAATAAATGCTATTTGCTGAAGTGAGACAACCCCTTTATGGGCAGTACCATCTGCTTACACTCTCTAATTGGTTAAGGCTTCTTTCACACTCACTGTGTAGTTCTGGCAGACTGTTCCTGCAGAGAACAGCCTGCTGAAGCTCTCTGGCTCTGGCATTGCCTGATGTTACTATTGACTGTAATGAGGTCCGATGGAGATCTGGCCAGAATGCGGCCAGACAAAAAACACTGGAATAAGATAGCTCCGAAAGGCATGAAACTAGCCTAAATCCTACTGAGTTGGTGAGTTCTTTATTGTTATAATTCTGTCTAGTACACTTTTTGTGTTTTCCATTGTGCAAGAGCCAGGTTGAGTCTTCTAAGTATAATGGTCATTTCATATCACTTTTCAGAATAAGCTGTCAGGTTTGTGTATATGAGGGATAACACTAGAGATGAGCGAATCAAAGTTGACCAAGTGGAATTCGATCCGAATTTCAGGAAAAATTCTATTCGCACCTAATCTAAATTTCCTCACACTTCGTGGTAACGAATCACATTTTGTTCTAAAATGGCTGCTGCAAATGTTAGGACATGAAGCAAGGAACTCTGGGAACGAGGGATCACCCACAATTCCATGCATGCAGCCAATCAGCAGCCAGCCAGCCCTGTGATGTCACAGCCCTATAAATAGCCTCAGCCATCTTGGATTCAGCCATTTTCCAGTGTACTTAGTGCAGGGAGAGACATCAGCAGGCCTTTTTGGAGAGTATTAGTGGCAAAAAAATATATATTGCTTGCTGTTCAGTAGTGCAATTATATGTTCTGAAGCCCTTTTTGGCATGTATTAGTGGCACAAAAAAAAGCATTTGCCGTTGAGTGAAGTAAGAAAATTACAGCCCTTTTTGGCATGTATTACTGGCAAAAAAAAATATATTATTTGCCGTTCAGTGGTGCAGTTATATGTTCTAAAGCTTTTTGTGGCGTGTATGAGTGGAAAAAAATTAGGGCCTATTTGCCGTTCAGCGGTGCAGTTGTATGTTCTAAAGCCCTTTTGGCGTGTATTAGTGGCACAAAAGAAAGTAATTGCCGTTGTGTGATAAAGTGAGTAAATTACAGCCCTTTTTGGTGTGTATTAGTGGCAAAAATATATATATTTGCCATTCAGCAGTGCAGTTATATGTTCTGAAGCCATTTTTGGCATGTATTAGTGTAAAAAAAAATATATTATTTGCCGTTCAGCGGTGCAGTTATATGTTCTAAAGCTTTTTGTGGCGTGTATAAGTGGAAAAAAATATATATATTATTTGCAGTTCAGCGGTGCAGTTAGAAGTTCTAAAGCTTTTTGTGGAGTGTATAAGGGGAAAAAAGAAAGGGCCTATTTGCCATTCAGCGGTGCAGTTATATGTTCTAAAGACCTTTTTGGCTTGTGTTCGCCGGAAAAAAAGGGCTTATTAGCAGTTGTGTGGTGAAGTGAGAAAATTACAGACTTTTTTGCGGTGTTTTAATTTCCTTTTTATTTATTTATTTGATCTAACAGTTTTTCAGATAGAGAAGTGCACAGGGGAGTAGCAGAGGCCTAAATGTTTCTGGCGCAGGCACAGGTTGCAGCAGAGTAAGGGGGTGTGGTAGCAGGAGTTGCAGCGAGAGGCCTGAGCTCCCGGTGTCATCTAGCGGTCGTGACTTGACCAGCAACCCAGATGTGACATCAGACACCTCCAGCAAGAGTCGGTGGGTTCGTCAGACACAACCCTTAGTTGGCATGGCCCAGGAGCAGGCCATGTGCCCTCACCTGTCCTCAACCTGCCTCTGTCATTTTCTGTTCCCTCAGCCAGAGAAGTATTACCAGATTTTTTGCTTTATAAGACGCACCTGATGATAAGACACACCTAGGTTTTTGAGGAGGAAAATAAAAAAATGCCGCTATGCCACTTCCTGTTTCTGCCTGAGCGATCGTGTGACAGCCGGGGGATGGTGGACTTTATGAGCTGCCGGGTCTTATCAGACTCTGATCATCTCTGCAGTGAGTCTGTACTGCACCCTATAGTGTGGTACAACATCTCTGGGGGCGGTATTCCCGATGTAATTGAGACTACTATATCAGCACCAGTTGCAGGAGAAATCAGCAGTAAAAAAAAAAAATGTAATGTTAAATGTCCCCTAAAGGTCCCCATAAAGTGTAAAATAAAAAAAACTATAAAAAAGGGTTTCAAGAGAATTCCTCGGCAAGCAATTTATCATTGTAAAAAAATATAGAAAATAAAATAAAAACTAGACGTATTTGGTATCACTACATCCATAATGACTGGCTCACATGATCTATCCCATCAGATGAACACCATAAAAAATAAATAAATGAAACTATGCCAGAACAGCTATTTTTGGTCATCTCGCCTCCTAAAAAACATAGAATCAAGCAATCAAAAAGTCATGTACCCCAAAGTCAAGTACCCCAAACTGGTACCAATGAAAACGTCACCTCATCCTGCAAAAAAAGAGCCCTCACAAAAGACAATCACCAGAAAAGTAGAACAAAATATGGCTCTCAAAAAATGGTGACACAAAACCATGATTTTATTCAAAAATGTTTGTATTTTGTAAAACTGAAAAAAAATACATATTTGGTATTACCACATCCACAATTACCTGCTGTATAAAAATATCACATGATCTAGCCCATCAGGTCAACATTGTAAAACTATGCCAGAACAGCAATTTTTTGTCACCTTGCAACAAAACAATCAAATGTCTTATGTCCCCCAAAAAGGTACCAATAAAAATAACAGTCTGTCCGCAAAACACGGAAGCTGTTCTGCGTTGCGTTCCACAATTTGCGGAACGGAACACGGCCCATTATAGAAATGCCTATTCTTGTCCGCAAAACGGACATGCTCTATTATGCGGGGGCACGGAACGGAGCAACTCTGTGTGCTGTCCGCATCTTTTGCAGCCCCATTCAAGTGAATGGGTCCGCGCCCGAGCCGCAAAATATGCGGCTCGGACGCGGACCACAACAACGGCCGTGTGCATGAGGCCTAAGGCTAAGTTCACGCTTCAGTTATTTGATCAGTTATTTCCATCAGTTATTGTGAGCCAAAACCAGTAGTGAAGTCTGTTCAGAGATAAGGTATAATGAAAAGATCTGTTCTGTGTTTTTGACCCGCACCTGGTTTTGGTTCACAATAACTGATGGAAATACCTCATCAAATAACTGAAGTGTGAACTCAATGCAAAATGCAACAGATTTTTAATTACAAAATGATTTTTAATTAAAACATGAAAAACTATATAAATTTGGTATCGCCATAATCGTATCAATCAACAGAATAAAGTTATGATATCATATTGTATACTGCATGGTGACCCCCCCATCAAAAATAAAAATAAAAACATTGACAACTGCAATTTTTGTACACCTCACCTCCCAAAAAAATTTGATAAAAAGTGATCAAAAAGCCAAATCTACCTCAAAATGATAAATAAAATACAGCTTGTCCTGCAAAAAATTAGCCCTCAGACAGCTTTCAGCAAAAAATAAAAAAGTTATGGCTCTTAAAAACCATTTTAGCAAATTCTATTTTAGAAAATCCAGATGCCACTTCTTCCCTTTTGAGCGCTGACATGTCCCCAAACAGCTTTTATGACATATTCAGGAAACAAAAGTGTAACAAATTGTGGGGTGCTTTTACTCCTGTTACCCTTGTGAAAATTAAAAACCAGCGGCTAAAGCAACATTTTCATTGGAAAAAATATAATTTTTCATTTTCACAGCCAAAAAGTGTTTCTAAATTCTATGAAATGCTTGTGTGGTCAAAGCACTCACTATACCCCTCGATAAATTCCTTGAGAGTAGTTGTAGTTTCCAAAATGGGATTATTTATTGGGGGTGTCCACTGTAGGGGTACCTCAGGGTCTCTCAAATGTGACATGGCACCTGAAAACAATTTCAGCAAAATCTGCCCTCCAAAAGCCATATGGGTCTCCTTCCCTTCTGAGCCCTGTTATGCGCCCACACAGCAGTTTATGACCACATATGGGGTGTTTCTGTAAACTCTAGAGTCAGGGTAATAATATTGATGCTGTTTTTCTGTTAACTCTTGCTGTTGTACAGGAAAAATGGCTTAAAATGGAAAATCTGCACAAAAATGATTTTTTTAAAACTTTCATCTCCATTTTGCTTTAATTGTGGAAAAGCTAAAGGGTTAACACACTTTCTAAAATCAGCTTTGAATAATTTGAGGGGTCTAGTTTATAAAATTGGGTGGTTTCTATTATGTAAGCCCCTCAAAGTGACTTCAGAACTGAATTGGTCCTTAAAAAGTCAGTTTCAGAAATGATCTTGAAAATGTGAAAAATAGTTTCTAAAATTATATATCTATATCTAAAAAAAAACAAAAAACTATATATCTAAAACTATATATCAATCTGTTCAGCTTCTTCTGCTCTATAACATGCTGCCTGCCAATTACACTGCAGAATGCACAGGTTCACTTTAAGTATGAAAGTTTAAATTATTTAGTTTCCTTTACCTGTACATTTCGGATAGCGCAATGCTTGTTCGGAACATATTCCAGTTGGTTGACCACGATATTCAAATCCACTCTTACATTTAAACTGGATTACTTCACCTTCGGCATAGAATACTTCATTATCATGCACTTCGTCTAATTCTAAGTTGTTTTCATCAAGATCATCTTGAAGTATACGACATGTGCCTATGAAATCAAATAATACATTTGATGTTGTCCACGTGATAATGTTCAAATAAGAATCATTGCAATGTCTAATTCAGATTAGCATTACATTAAAGCTCTCCCTATAATTGACTAGGATATATATATATATATATATATATATATATATATATACCCTTTCAGACAGTTTTTTAGTCAGGCAAAACAGGCATAGACAGGCAGAGATACAATTTCTTTGTCAGGATTTATTGGTCACAGCCAGCAAATTATACAGGCTTGTTTCAGTAATAAGTAAAAGTTCATGAAAAAATAAATTTCCTTACGTTCAGGTATGCACAAGATGTGACGCAGGTTTCTCACCTGGCACTTCCACTTGGCACACTGGTCTCACTGGGTCTTCCTCTCAGATCAGCATACATACACTGCTCAGTAAAAGTAATTAGTTTGGCACCTGATTGAGGCAAGGAACCCTTGATGGATTATGGGAGTGACTTTCCCACCCAAGCTCTTCAGTCGCTCATAAAATCCCGGACCCAAAGACTCAGTAATTTAGCATCACTGGCCTCAGTGATACATACTTGCCTTCAATGAACTTACCCCTTGAATGTTTACAATACATATATATATACACACACATACATTCACACACTATATGAACCAAAGATTTAGGACACACCTCCAAGTGCTCCATTCTGTCCCATTACCACAGGTTGCAACAACTCAGTTTGTGAAATTTCTTTCCTTTTATATACAGGTACATCTCAACAAATTAGAACATGACCAAAAAGTTAATTTATTTCAGTAATTCAAACTGTGAAAGTCATATTACATAGGTTCATTACACATAGAGTGATCTATTTTGAATGTTTATTTCTTTTAATGTTGATGATTATGGCTTACAGCTAATGAAATTGTTAAAAAGTTGCATACTGTAGACTCATGGTCTCACACTCAAATCAGCTAAATCAACACAAATCATCTGCAACTGTTTCCTAAGCCTTTAAATGATCCCTCAGTCTGGTTCAGTAGGCTACACAATCATGGGAAGACTGCTGACTTGACAGTTGTCCAAATGACAGTCATTGACACCCTCCAGAAGGTCATTGCTAAAGAAGCTGGCCGTTAACAAAGTACTACAATATATCCAAGCATATTAATGCAAAGTTGAGTGAAAGAAAAACATTTGATAGAAAAAGGTAATGTTAAGTACTTGTATGGGTGCAAGTCTGGCGTATTGTGCAGGCGTGGGTAATCAGGCCAGACATAGAAGAATAAACGTATTTTAAAGTGGGAGTTGTAGTACTACCAATTATAAGAGAAAGAGACATAGTAAAATTGTTGCCCAGATAGTGATGTATGGATTTAGCCTAGGATGGGAGTTATGGTCCTCTTTCCTCTCTATCTTGCTAAAGTCTCTGCCAACAGAACCTATGGTGGGCAATAGTATTTGTACAATAATGGCTGTGGTGTCCTCTGCGGAAAACGGGTTTTAGAGATAGACTGGCCAGGTCGTGTTGGAGTGTGAAGAGTGTCTTAATAAATGACCCCTTGGTCTTGCCACAAAAGGGTTTAAAGGTTCTTCCTCTGCTACCTTATAAATGGCTCTCTCAGAGGCAACTTTTGGGTAGTTTACCTCTTAGTGAGAGATCGTTGACTGCTAGACATGCCTCTACAGAGCATACATTTTGCCAAGTTGACAGCATTTGAGAGGGGGTGCCCGCTATCTAGATCGTTGACCTAACTGTTAGGAGATGTTGGGAGCAGTGGTTACGTGAGGGCACAGACCAAGCAAACAGGCTCCGGACGGCCCAGACAGACCACCAGTGGAGAGGATTGTTGGATCCACCTACATGCACGAGCAGTTAGCACAGTTTCATTGTCCTCCATCCAGACACATGTGTCTCCTTCATTACACACCCCTATACCTGTCCAGACCATTTCCAGGTGCTAGGTGCAGCGACTAGCATCGGAGGCAAAAGGCAGGGAGGATGAAAGAAGTGGCTGTGGCAAGAATGGTGGTAGTAGTATTCATGGTGGCGATCCTTCTCCAGCTTTTCCCAGGCGCTGTGCGATAGTTAAGGGAGCTGCACCCCCTTTCTTGCCCTCAGGGCACACCCTGGTGTGAGGTGTCTCCTGCCTACAGTAGCGAGAAATGATCTTCCCTGAGGCTGCAATATGAAGTAGACAGGACAGTTATACTCTGAGTCACTCTTCTAACATATCCATACTTTTTCTGTCTGTTCCAGCCATAGGGGTGCAACATCTCTTTCTCAAAATGTGGCTCTACAATGCCCATTTGAGGGGTGTAGTCCTGTAGCAGAACTGAAATATGCCTCTAAAAATATGTCTGGGTACTTCAAGGTCTCTCCAACCCTCAGACAAATTTGCTGAGTTTCCTAAAGTCTTAAACATCATCTCCACTGTCTCCTTATCACGCACCTTTCCTTAATGACTGCTATGCACTCCAGAATGTCTCACTTGCTTCTTTAGAGGTAGTTATTGAGGTCTGTCTCACTTTAGGTTCAATTCACTGGCCGATCTTACAGGTGAAACTCGAAAAATTAGAATATCGTGCAAATGTCCATTTATTTCAGTAATGCAAATTAAAAGGAATTGCATTAATGCAACTTAGAATTAGAATTTTGTGAAAAGGTTCAATATTCTAAGCTGAAAGTGTCACACTCTAGTCAGCTAATTCATCCATACTCCCTGAGCAAAGGGTACCTCAAAATTGTTACTTTGGGGTTTCATAAGCTGTAAGCCATAATCATCAAAATTATAACAAATAAAGGCTTGAAATATCTCGCTTTGCATGTAATGAGTCTATCTCATATATTAGTTTCACCTTTTAAGTTGCATTACTGAAATAAATGAACTTTGCACGATATTCAAATTTTTCGAGTTTCACCTTTACTCCCAGGGCTGCACTGCCTCCTTCCTCTTCTGTCTGATCTACTTTCCACACTAACTAACTTTACTCAGGGCAGGAGCAACTGCCCCCAGGATGGGATGGATGGAGCCCCACCTAGCAATTGTATCTAACGGACTGGTGTTAACTCCATCTGCAACCTCCAGGGTGGACCTTACGCATTACACAGTGCAAAAGGGTATTAACCCCATATGTTTTGGGCTGCCAGCACATTGCATTAGTGCAGTGGTCTTTAGCCCCTTGATTTTGGCTCTTCCAGGTGTGGGCTCCTATGTACAGTGCGATCGCATTTTCGTTGCCCGTGGCAAAAATCGTCGGGGGGGGGGGGACAGGAAGCAGTGAAGGCTCTGTACTCACCGCTTCCTGGTCCTCGGCTATAGGCTGTGCAGGGCTGCGCACAGTGTGAGGAGCTCTGTGACGTCGCGCTGTGCACGCCAGTTTACAGCACAGCCGACAGCAGGAGGAACACAGAGCGAGGGTGGTGAGGAGCAGCGGCATCCAGGAGCAGGAGAGGTAAGTGCTTTTTTATTTTATAAAACTTGGGGCTGATCTGAGGAAATGCGGTGATGAGAATCATTATGGGGGATATGAGAGGCATTATGGATGATGAGAGGCATCATTGATGATAATGGGGATGATGAGAGGCATCATGGATAATAACAGGGTTGATAAGAGGCATCATGGATGATAATGGGGATGATGAGAGGCATGGGGCTCTTATCTGAGGTCTGATTGGGGGGTCATTTACTTTGGGGTCTGAGCTGACGTCTGATCTGAGGGAAGTCTTATTTACATTGGGGGTCTGATTAGTGGTTTCACCTGAGGTGTAATATAACATATTTTTTTTTATATTGTCCTCCTCTAAAACCTACATGCGTCTTATAGGGTGAAACGTTGTGGAGTGAAAGATGTAGTGTCGAGGATTGAGAAAGGTATGTTCAGATGGTTAGGAATACCCTTATTAAGTTAATAACAATGTACCTTCCTATATAGTTTACGTTTAAAAAATTTGGCTCTCAGAAAAAATTTAATCGCTGTTTTGTTGATATTTGGCTTAGTTGACTGATACTGACACCACTGTATTAATAGAAGGGAATCTGGTGTCATGGCACCCATTAAGTGTCCTATTAACAGTCAGCCACCATCCTCTTCATTCGCAGTGGTATGGTGAACGAGAAACCTGGACTGCTATGGACTGGAAATGTATATTCTTTAGCGACAAATTCAGGTTCTGTTTATGATTCCACGACAGTTGGGTTCCAGTACGGAGGCCTCATGGCGAATGCTTCAATCCTGCCTTTGCTGTGGAGCAACACACTGTCTCAACTGTTGATGTGATGATGATCTGAAGAGATATCATATACCACAGCTAGTCACCCCAAATAGTGATACAAGGGACACTAACACCCTGTGATGCCTTTCATGGGCATCCATCTGACATTTTTCAGCAGGATAATACTAGCCCACACACAGCAAGGGCTTCTCAGGAATATAGATTTGGCAACCTACAAGTCTGCAGAATTTATAGGCCCAGTTGCAACATCTGTGGTCAAATGTGCCGAATGGATACCGTAGAGAACCTATATGTCTCCATGCACAACCATATCTCATCTGGTATCCAGTAGTGATGAGCGGCAGGGGCAATATTAGAATTTGCGATATTTTGCGAATATTTGGTAGAATATTAATAATATATTCCTGAATGTTCGTATTCGAGATTATTCTCTTGATTGCGAAAAATCGGCAATGTAAAAATCGCATAATGCATATTCGTAACGCGAAATCCAGGCGTGGGTCACTTTGGCTACATTTTTCAAGCTGCTAGATGTTTCCTGAGTTTATCCTGACTGAATTAGAATATTCTTCATTATTTAATTTATTTTAGCTTATGCGAAAAATCAGCAATGTAATATGCGCATTAAACAAGTAAGGGCGGGTTATAGGCAACTTTCCTATTGGGTTGGCTTGCTGGAATTCGCGAATATGTAGAATATAGTGTGATATATATTAGAAAAAAGGAATATTCGTCTTTTTTTTTTCATCTGAACCCATTACATTTACTACTCTAATGGGTTCAGATAAAAAACAAACAAACGAATATTTGTTTTTACGAATATATATCACACTATATTCTACATATTCGTGAATTCTAGCAAGCCTACCCAATAGGAAAGTTGCCTATAACCTGCCCTTACTTGATTAACGAGCATATTACATTGCCGATTTTTCGCATAAGATGAAATAAATTAAATTATGAAGAATATTCTAATTCACTACAGACTACGATATTGCAGCCTTCTCACATTGGCCCACAAGCAGGCAGCAGGCAGGTAATGTGTTCAGATGAAAAAAAATAGACGAATATTTGATACTACGAATATATAGCACTATATTCTAAATATTCGCGAATTCTCGAAGTTGCGATATTAACGATTGAAATCCGCTATTCGAATATTCGCGCTCAACACTAGTATCCAGACAAAAGGTGGCTTAACAGGGTACTGGAGCCTCCTTTGAGTTGTACAGTTTTCCCCAATAAACGTATCCTTTTGCTCTAATATTGCAATCACTTACATACTGTATATCACCTTTAAAGAGGTTGTCCGGTCCCAAAATCAAAATTCTTTTTATGTGTTCCTAACACCCCTCACCATCCATACATATGCCCCCAATACCTTTTTTTTCTTTTTTTTTTTTTATGTCTGAGCTTTCCTTCTGCCTGTCTGGGCGTTAGATTATCCTGGCAGATCTGTTTACTTTCTCCCCTTCTTGTTACTTTCTCTGCAAGCACATCCAATCACATCTGTATCTAATCCTGTCCTGTATAGCTGAGCGAAGCTGGCCCCCCTTCAATCAGCACAAACAAAAACTCCAGTGTGTTTCTTTAGTGCTACGTTTGTGCTCTTTTGTGCTGCAAAAATTAACATTTGTGCTGCTTTTATTTTAAATATAATAGCAATTGTTTGTTTCAACATGATGACATCACCAGTCCCCCTATAACAGCAAAAATACATGAAACTTGCTGGATGGTTAGTGCTACGTTTGTGCTGGTTTGTGCCGTTTAAATCTCCATTCTACCTCTTTTCGTTTTTGAAAGGTTACAAAAGGTTACCCAGCCCCCCATCACAGCCAAAAGGCACGAAACTGGGCCAGTTGGTTAGTGCTACGTTTGTGCCATTTAAATCTACTTTCACAGATCCTCAAAACTTTTCCGCAGATCCTCAAAACACGGACACCGGCAATGTGCTTTCCGCATTTTGCAGATCCGCACATTGCCAGAACTATATAGAAAATGCTTTTTCTTGTCCGCAATTGCGGACAAGAATAGGACATGTTCTATATTCTTGCGGAACGGAAGTGCAGACCCGGAAGCGCGGATCTGTAATTCCGTATCCGAGCGGGACAAAGTCTGTCCCCATAGAAATGAATGGGTCCGCAATTCCGTTCCGCAAACAGAATTGCGGACGTGTGAATGGGGCATAAGGGTCCCTTATCACCGCCAGTTAGCTAGCTACTTGTTAGGTAGTTAGCGCCCAGCCCACCGCACCGCAGTCACTGATTTTGGCAGAGATTTTTTCATCCACATTGATAGATGCGAATGAAAAAATCTGTGCCGTTCATTTTTTTTTATTTTTTCAGCGCAGAGGCTGAACGGGAAAAAAAAATCTCATTACCCGTATGCTCAATATAAGGAGAATCGCAGATACTCCTAATGCTGGCCATACGTGTAATGATTGTGGAGACCTTCAAATGCCAGGGCAGTACAAAAACCTCACAAGTGACCTCATTTTAGAAAGAAGACACCCCAAGGTATTCCGTGAGGGGTATGGTGAGTTCATGTAAAATTTTATTTTTTGTCACAAGTTAGTGGAATATGAGACTGTAAAAAAAAAAAAAAAAATCAATTTCCGCTAACTTGTGCCAAATTTTTTTTTTTCCTGTGATCTCGCCATGCCCCTCACGGAATACCTTGGGGTGTCTTCTTTCCACAATGGGGTCACTTGTGGGGTTTTTATACTGTCCTGGCATTTTAGGGGTCCTAAAGCGTGAGAATCCAAATGAGTAAAAATGCCCTCCTAAAAGGCACTCATTGGAATTTGGGCCCCTTTGCGCATCTTGGCTGCAAAAAAGTGTCACTCATGTGGTATCGCCGTACTCAGGAGAAGTAGGGCAATGTGTTTTGGGGTGTATTTTTACATATACCCATGCTGGGTGAGAGAAATATCTCTGTAAATTGACAACTTTGAATAAAAAAATGTAAAAAGTTGTCGTTTACAGCGATATTTCTCACACACAGTATAGGTATATGTAAAAATGCACCACAAAACACATTGCCCTACTTCTCCTGAGTACGGCGATACCACATGCGTGACACTTTTTTGCAGCGAAGATGCGCAAAGATGCCCTAAAACCAATGAGTACCTTTAGGATTTCACAGGGCATTTTTACGCATTTGGATTCTCACGCTTTAGGGCCCCTAAAATGCCAGGTCAGTATAAATACCCCACAAGTGACCCCATTTTGGAAAGAAGACACCCCAAGGTATTCTGTGAGGGGCATGGCGAGTTCACAGAATTTTTATTTTTTGGCACAAGTTAGCAGAAATTGATATATTTTTTTTTTAATTTTGTTTTTTACAAAGTCTCATATTCCACTAACTTGTGACAAAAAATAAAATTTTACACGGAATACCTTGGGGTGTCTTCTTTACAAAATGGGGTCACATGTGGGGTATTTATACTGTCCTGGCATTTTAGGGGCCCCTAAAGCGTGAGAAGAAGTCTGGAATCAAAAATGCGTAAAAATGCCCTGTGAAATCCTAAAGGTACTCATTGGTTTTAGGGCCCCTTTGCGCACCCAGGCTGCAAAAAAGTGGCACTCATGTGGTATCGCCGTACTCAGGAGAAGTAGGGCAATGTGTTTTGTGGTGTATTTTTATATATACCCATACTTTGTGTGAGAAATATCTCTGTAAACGACAACTTTTAAAAAATTTTATACAAAGTTGACAATTTACAGAGATATTTCTCTCACTCAACATGAGTATATGTAAAATACACCCCAAGCACATTGCCCTACTTCTCTGAGTACGGCAATACCACATGTGTGACACTTTTTGCAGCTTAGGTGCAAAGGCCCAAATTCAACGAGCACCTTTAGGTTTTACATGACGGCTCACAATTTAGCCCCGCCCAAAATGCCAGAACAGTAAACACACCTCACAAATGACCCCATTTCGGAAAGTAGACACCCCAAGGTATTCACTGAGGGGCATAGTGAGTCCGTCTGAGATTTTTTTTTTTTTTGCCAGAAGTTAGCAGAAATTGAAACTTTTTTTTTTTTTTTCTGAGAAAGTGTCATTTTCCGCTAACTTGTGAAAAAAAATGAAATGATACATGAACTCACCATGCCCCTTCGCGAATACTTTGGGGTGTCTTCTTTCTAAAATGGTGTCATTTGGGGGGTGTTTATACTATCCTGACATTCTAGCACCTGAAGAAACATGACAGGTGCTCAGAAAGTCAGAGCTGCTTCAAAATGCCGAAATTCACTTTTTTGCACCATTGTTTGTAAACGCTATAACTTTTACCCAAACCAATAAATATACACTTATTGGACTTTTTTTTTATCAAAGACATGTAGAACAATAAATTTAGAGAAAATTTTATATAGAAATGTAGTTTTTTTAAAAAAATTTTACAACAGAAAGTGAAAAATGTCATTTTTTTGCAAAAATGTCGTTAAATTTGTATTAATGGCAAAAAAAGTAAAAATGTCAGCAACAATGAAATACCACCAAATGAAAGCTCTATTAGTGAGAAGAAAAGGAGGTAAAATTAATTTGGGTGGTAAGTTGTATGACGGAGCAATAAACGGTGAAAGTAGTGTAGTGCAGAATTGTAAAAAGTGGCCTGGTCATTAAGGGTGTTTAAGCTAGGGGGGCTGAAGTGGTTAATATAGATATCTCTATGTTTGGGTTTATTGTAATGGAGTTCATAAAATTAAGCAGCACAAATTATCATTTTTACAGCACAAATGCAGCACTAACCAACCAGCCCGGTTACTTGTCTTTTGGCAGTTGGCAAAACAATTGCTATTATCTCACAAATAAAAGCAGCACAAATGTTAGTTTTTACAGCACAAACCAGCACAAACGTAGCACTAACCAACCAGCCTGGTTTCGTGTCTTTTGGCTGTGATGGGGGGCTAGGTGACCTTTGGTGACCTTTCAATAAATGGTTAATAACCCGAAAACAAAAGGAGGTAGAAAGTAGATTTAAATGGCACAAACCAGCACAAACGTAGCACTAATCAACCGGCCCGGTTTCGTGTCTTTTGGCTTTGATGGGGGGGGTGGTGACCTTTGGTGATCTTTCAATAAATGGTTAATAACTTGAAAACGAAAGGAGGTAGAATGGAGATTTAAATGGCACAAACCAGCACAAACGTAGCACTAGGGGGGCTGGTCATGTTATCATGTTGAAACAAACAATTGCTATTATCTTTAAAATAAAAGCAGCACAAATGTTAATTTTTGTGGCACAAAACAGCACAAACGTAGCATTAAAGAAACACATTGGAGTTTTTGTTTGTGCTGATTGAAGGGGGGCCAGCTTTGCTCAGCTGTCCTGTATGTGTGCCTGATACACTTCCTGTTGTGAGCAATGCTGCCTGCTAAAGTGTATATCTAATCCCATCTTGTATGATACAGCCTGCTGAGCTGTGTATCTAATCCCATCTTGTATGATCCTGCCTGCTGAGCTGTGTATCTAAACCTTTATGCACACGACCGTATCAATTTTGCGATCCACATTTTGTGCAGTCCCATTGACTTCTATAAATTCAAGGTTCTCATTTTGAGGACCAGAATAGGACATGTTCTATCCTTACTGGAACTTACATACGGATGTAGAAAACACACTGATGACGTACATGTGTTTTCCACATCCGTATGTCAGTTCTGCGAAAGAGAGAACATGTCCTATCAGGTCCTCATAATGCAGATCTAAAACCCATAGAATTCAATGGGACTGCAAAAATATGTGAATCTCATACAGACAATATCCTTATTTAGTGGATCCATGACTTGCAGACCCCAAAATGGATACGGATGTGTGTGTGAACCCTATCACTTATACTGAGCGCCCATAACAGTGACATCCACAGTGCTCCCGTAACAGTGACCTCCACAGTGCCCTCCTAACAGTGACCTCCACAGTGCTCCTGTAACAGTGACCTCCACAGTACCCCCATAACAGAGACAACCATAGTCCTCCCATAACAGTGCCATCCACAGTGCCCTCATAAAACTGACATCCCCAGAGCTCCCATAACAGTGACCTCCACAGTGCTCCTGTAACAGTGACCTCCACAGAGCTCCCATAACAGTGACATCCACAGTGCTCCTATGACAGTGACCTACACAGTGCCCCCATAACAATGACAACTACAGTGTTCCCATAACAGTGACGTGCACATTGCTCCCATAACAGTGCCATCCACAGTGCCCCCATAACAGTGACATCCACAGTGCCCCATAAAAGTGATATCCACAGTGCCCCATAAAAGTGACATCCACAGTGCCCCATAACAGTGTCATTCACAGTGCCCCCATAAAAGTGACATCCACAGCGCTCCCATAACAGTGATATCCACAACGCTCCCATAACAGTGACATTCACAGTGCCCCCATAACAGTGACATTCCCAACGCCACCCATAACAGTGACATCCACAGCACCCCCTGCGGCGGCACCTGAGAGGTTAATTGCCACAGATCGCTGGGTGCCGGGTATGTGATACGGCCGGGACCCGCAGCTACATTTGTATTAATGGTTTAATTATAATCATTGGGGGTACAGTGCGCCCCCCCCAACCCTAGTATTATATTCATTGGTGGTCGAGTACGCCCCCCCCCTTAGTATTATAATCATTGGTTGCGCAGTGCACCGTCCACTCATGCCAGTATTATTATCATTGGTGGTGAAGCCTTCCCTGGCTGCCATGGTAAGCTCCCTGCTGCTGTGTGCACAAAGCACAGCAGCAGCAGGGACAGTGTGAGATCCTATTCACCCTAATAGATCTCTATTAAGATGAATAGGACAAGGGTTCTAGCCCCTAAGGGCACTAATAGTTATTAAATAAAAAAGTTTAAAAAAGTTTAAAAAAAACATCAAATTATTAAAAGTTTAAATCACCCCCTTTCCCAATTTTACATAAAAAATATATAAACAATAAAAAAATAAACATATCACATTTCGTCAAATCCCAAAAAGTCTGAACTATTAAAATGTTAAAAAATATCTCCTATGTGGTGAACGTCAAAACAGAAAAAAAAGAAAAAACATGCAATTCACCATTTTTTAGTCACCTTGTCCCCCAAAGAATAGGATTGGACTGTTCTATTATGGGCCGAACTTTCCATAAAATGCGGAATGCACACAGCTTTTTTGGTGTGATATTGAATGGTATTGATTATCACAATACTTTTTTATGGTATCGAAATCAAATAAAAATTTTGGCATCGTGCAACCCTAGTGCCAAGGGGGCGGTCCAGCTCTCAGGGGGGTGCGGGGCCGACTGCTATGAGCGCATTCATCAATGCAGATGGAACCGCTCATTGCTGGAGTGCAGGGGAGCCGGCAGTCCTTTCATTCACTAACCGCAGCTACTTCTCTCCTCCAGGTCCGGCCCAGAGGTGACATCATGTCATGTGTCTCACTGCTGCGCTGGGCTGGAGGAGCGCAGGGAGATCAGCTGCGGTTAGGGAATGAAAGAACCGCCAGTTCCTCTGCACTCCAGCAATGATAGGATTGTGAGGGGGCCACTGAGGGGTCATTACATTGTGAGGGGGCCAGGGTTATAATACTGTGGAAGAGGGCCACTGGCAGGGTCATTATACTGAATAGAGGGTCACTGGGAGGTCATAATACTGTATGGGGGTCACTATACTTTCCAGGGGGCACTGGGGGTCAATAAACTCTGTGAAGGGCCACTGAGGGTCATTATACTGTAGGGGGGGCACTGGGGGGAGGGGGTAGTATATTGTATGGGGGCACAGGGAGTCATTATACTGTATGTGGGACACTGGGGGTCACTATACTTTCCAGGGGGCACTGGGGGTCATTATACCGTGTGGGAGGCACAGGGGGACATGTAAATGTAAAAAATGCCACAAGGGGGCCCACTGAGATTTATCGTCTAAGGGCCCACATGAACCTGAAGCCGGCCCTGCATCCAGTGCCCACTATTTGCTATACAGTTCCCTCTTTGTGCCATCCATTGCCCCATTGTGCCATCCACAGTGTCCCCTTGTGCCATCCACAGCATCCCTTGTGTGCGATCCAGTGCACTTTTGCCATCCACAGTATGCCTTGTGTTCCATCCAGTGCCCCCATGGCCATCCACAGTGCCCCTTGTGAACCATTCAGTGCCTCTATTGTCATCCACAGTGCTTCTTCGCCATCCAGTGCCCTTGTGTGCCATCCAGTGCCCTCTTTGACATCCACAGTGCCCCCTGTGTGCCATCCAGTGCTCCTTTGTCATCCACAGTGCCCCTAGTGTGCCACCCAGTGACCCCTCTTTCATCCACAGTGCCCCTTGTGTGCCATTCAGTGCCCCCTTTTCCATCCACAGTGACGCTTGTGTGCCATCCAGTGCCCCTCATGTGCCCCTTTGTCATACACGGTGCCCCAGTGACCTGTAAAGCATTGAGATCAGCCTCTGTGGCTGATCGCTATGCTGAGACTCATACACAGCACTTACATTGAGTGGTGTATGAGTCAGTACAGGCTTCTTATAGAAGCCTGTACACTCAAAAGACGGCTGGGTCCCAGAACATGCGCAGTAGTGTGCATGAGTAGGGACCTGGGATAGCCAGCAGGAAGCGGTGATGTCAGCGATG
Organism: Bufotes viridis; assembly: GCA_033119425.1. NCBI lineage: Eukaryota > Metazoa > Chordata > Amphibia > Anura > Bufonidae > Bufotes > Bufotes viridis. The sequence continues at coordinate 63,894,206 of CM065596.1, forward strand.
ACGTTCTGTCTCCTGCCTCAGGCAGGAAAAGAAGAAGACGGCGCTGAACCAGAAGACTCGAAAAGGCTACAGGAGTGGTCATGTGACTGTGAAGAAGATCCTGGTAACCACTGCGCTGCAGACGGTAAGTATACCTGTAATATACCTCCCTCTACAGGTAATTATAGTGGCCAAAATTTAAAGTAGGGGCAACAGAACCCCTTTAAATTCACACATATAAAGATTGGTTTGAATCCCGACAACTCTTTTGTGGTACATTTTATTTTGTCAGTGATGGTATATTTTAAAAATAATTACATAGCTCCATTGCTTGCAGTGCTTTTGTGTGCCTCATGGGAACGCAATGAAACGGAACGAAATGCATTCTGGTTCAGTAGTTCTGTTCAGTTCAGTTTTGAGACCATTGACAATGAATGGTGACAAAACTGAAGCGTATTTCTCCGTTTTTTGAGATCCTATGAACTGTATAAATCATTCACTTATAATACAAAATATTACTGATATTACTGTTACTCAGTTACCTTTATGTACATACGTAGATAGCAGTAAACTCTGTTTATGTGACACCTTTTTTAATACAATTTTTAATGTTAGTTAAATATGATAGGTCTTTCATCACTCGTGACACCTTTTACAGTGCATTTGAAAGATCTTCAGACCCTTTCACTTTTAGGCCTTATGCTAAAATAAAAAAGTTTAAATTTTTTTCTCATTCTGCACTTTTTCTCATTCTGCCATAATGAAAACGAAAAACTAATAGCCTCTAGTCTTGGGTATAATGCCACACGGTTTGCAAACCGCGAATTGGGGATTTTCTGCCATTCTTTTCTGCAGATCCCCTTAAGCTCTGGCAGGTTGGATGAGGACCATCAGTGGACAGTCATTTTCAGGTCTCTCCAGAGATGTTTGATTGTGTTCAAGTCAGGGCTCTGGCTGAGCCACTCAAGGACATTCACAAAGTTGTCCATAAGCGATTCCTGTGCTTAGGGTCATTGCCTTGTTGGAAAGGTAAACTTCAGCCCAGTCTGAGGTCTAGAGCACTCTGGATTAAGTTTTCATTAAGAGTATCTTTGTACTTTGCTCTATTTAGCTTTCCCTCAACCCTGTCAAGTCTCTCTGTCCTAGCCACTGAAAAACACCCCCCTACAGTGAGCATACTTCACTGAAGGAGTAGTTTTGGGCAGGTGGTGAGCAGTGCCTGGTTTCCTTCAGACATGAATTTTAGAATAGCAGTCAAAAAGTTTTTTTGTTTTCATAAGACCAGAAAATCTTTTTTTCACAGTCTTTAGAGTTCTTTAGGTGCTTTTTTTCCCTCAACTTCAGGTGGACTTTCATGTGTCTTTCTTTTTAGCCACTCTTCCATAAAACACAGATTGGTGGAATGCTGCAGTGATGGTTGACCATCTGGAAGTTTCTCCCATCTGCACAAAGGATCTTTGGAGCTCAGTGACCATTCAGTTCTTGGTCACCGCTCTTACCAAGGCCCTTTCCCCCGATATTACTCAGTGTGATGGGGCGGCTAGCTCTAGGAAGAGTTCTAGTTGTTTCAAACTTCTTGCATTCAAGTACTATGGAGGCCTATTGGAATTTGCCTCCACTCAGTTTTGTCTCTGAACTCTACAGGCCCTTCTTTCCTCCTCGTGGCTTGTTTTTGCTCTGACATGATTTGTCAGATATGTGTAACCTCTGCAGAGAAATCAGTGGATCTAGTGGATGCTGCAGCTTCCAGCTAAGAGCAGGGACTCACAGCAGCAGGCATTAGTGCTGATTCTTCTGAGTTGAAGTGGACCACAAATCCCATGAGCACTTGCTCCTCCCTGCAACCAATACGTTTATTTTTATTAGAAAACTGGGGCTGAAATGGCCCTTAGCAGCACTCTCTGAAATGAGCGTTGCTAAGGGCCATCCGTCTCCTATTTATAAGGGGGAGACGGGCTGTGAGGGTGCTGTGCTTCTGCCTCCCATGCTCCCCTGGTGGCCACAGGCATCGTAGGAGTTAAAATGACATCTATATTCCCCCTTTCGATGAAATCTTATCCTTTTGTACTTTCACTAACCTGCGATCCCTGCGATAATTACTCATGAAGCAGCCACCGGATGTAGAAGCACTGTGTACAGTCAACACTCACTTCCAGTGGCTGCTTCATGAGTAATTGTTGCAGGGATCGGAGGTTAGTGAATGTACAAAAGGTTGAGATTTAATCGAAAGGGGGAATATAGCTGTAATTTTAATTCCTAAGACGCCTGTGGCCACCAGGGGAGCATGGGAGGCTGTTCACCCGCCGAAACAGTTTTCCGCACGGGTGCAACGTGTTACCTGTAGGCATAGCACCCGCACTGAATCCTGACCAATTCATTTCAATGGGTCTGTGTACATGATCGTTGTTTTTCACACATCACTTCTGCATTGCGTGAAAATCGCAGCATGTTCTATATTCTGCGTTTTTCATGCAGCTCTGGCCCCATAGAAGTCAATAGGGCTGCGTGACAAACGCATTGCATCCATAAGCAAGTGCGGGTGCGATGCGTTTTTCACTGATGGTTGCTAGGAGATGTTGTTTGTAAACGCGCAATAAAAACGGAACAACTGAATGCAATCGCAGGCAAAACTGAATGCCTTTGCCTGTGAAATCGCACAGTTTTCACTGAACGCATCCGCAACGCATCCGGACCTAATCCGGACACGCTCTTCTGAAAGAGGCCTTAGGGTACCTTCTCACTGGCGTTTTTTGTTTTCCAGCATAGAGTTCCGTCGTCGGGGCTCTTATGCCAGAAAAAAACGCTTCAGTTAAGATAATACAAGCGCATGCATCCATTTCAGCGGATCCGCTTATATTAAGTTTAACTATTTTTTAACATTGTCAAAACGGATCCGTTTTGAACACTACTGAAAGTCAACGGAGGACGGATCTGTTTTCTATTGTGGCAGAATGTGCCAGAGAAAACCAGATCCGTCCCCATTGACTTACATTGTTACATTGTTTTGCTCCGCATCCCAGGACAGAAAGAAAACCGCAGCATGCTGTGGTATTTTCTCCGTCCAAAAAACGTTCACATACTGAACTGAAGACATCCTGATGCATCCTGAACGGATTTCTCTCCATTCAGAATGCACGGGGATATTACTGATCAGTTTTTTTCCGGCATAGAGCCCCGACGACGGATCTCTATGCCGGAAAAGAAAAACGCCAGTGTGAAGGTACCCTTAGTGTAGTCTGTGCTTTGTTTCTTTTATTGCATTATCTTTATGTTCTTTACCTTTGTTCACCCTTTCCCAAATAAATCTGTTGATCAGTTAACTCTTTCCTGGGGTGATGTGTACTGATCTGGGTAGGGGTTTCCCAAGTCAGCCCCTGACAGAAGAGTTTTCACTTTCTTATTGAGTGCAGATTCGTGGGGAAAAATGTTTTTTATTTTTTATTTTACCACAATGCTGCAACAAAATAGGGGTCTGAAAACTTTCCAAATGCACTGCATGTGCTCTGCATGAGCTTTGTATGGGCATCCATTCTTCAAATGTATGCATATATATACCTAAACTAGATATGAGTGAAGTATTCTAGAATTCAATTCAGCTGCTATGCCGAATTTTCAAAACAATTAGCTTCGTGACAAATGATTTTGTGACGAAGTGCATTTCTCTGTAAGTAGTGGGTGCAATGACTGGGAGCAGCGATTGCGCTTCCCCCCATCATTGTACCCCTCAGATGCCTCGTTTTTAGCTGATTGCGGCATTTGGTGGTAATAACTGCATTTTTTATTTAAAAATAAATAAATAAATCATACTTACCTCATCTATTGGCTTGTGACGGGCCGGCCGTCGTCATCTTGATTGAAAATCTGGCACAAAATTTAGCCAGGCCCGTGATGATGTCATCATGTCAGCCGGTGTGGTGACATCATACGTCATCGTGCACGGGATTTCGTGCGAGATCTTCAAGCAAGATTGAGGTGGCCGGCCCGTCGCAAGCAAATGGATGAGGTAAACATAATTTGTTGCGTTTTTTACACTATTTAAGGAAAAATCGTTTCGCTACCACGAAGCATGAGGAAATTCGGCTTCACTGCAAATCGAACTTATCCTGAAATTCAGATAGAAGTCCACTAACCTAAATGTATGAATTCCCCATTAAAAACTGATCACTAAGGGCGCATGCACACAAACTTTATTTGGTTCCGCATCCGAAACACATTTTTTTGCGGCTAGGATGCAGGCCCATTCACTTCAATGGGGCTGCAAAAAATGCGGACAGCACTCGTGTGCTGTCTGCTTCAGTTGGTCTGTTGCGTGGGGCCACAAAAAAAATAGAACATGTCCTATTCTTGTCTGTTTTGCAGATAAGAATAGGCATTTCTATTATGCGTGACCCATTCCGTTGCGCAAATTGCGTAACGAACACGGCAGGATCCATATTTTGCAAAACAAGGCACGGTCATGTGCATGAGCCCTTAGGGTGAGTAAAGACAGACCTGTGTTGGCTTCATTTGAAAGAGGGATTGTATAGGTGAGTAAAAAAATAATAAAAAAATTACATAAAAATTATGATTACTGTTGCATTAAAAAAGGAAAACAATAACCATTAAAAAACATGGCATATTTTCAAATGTATAATGTGAATGAATGAATTATACTTACGTCCGGAAAAGCACCTTGGATACCTAAATTTCCCATCATAACATTCAAGCACCAAACCTATGTAAGTCCGTCGTCTAAATCCTGACTTGCAAGCAACACTTATTTCTGTGCCATGTTTATAATTTTTATCAGGGATATTATTTTGGTCATTAGATGAACGTAGCTGAATGTTATGTTTAGTGAGCTCTTCCAGGGAGATTTTACATGGACCTGAAAGAGAGGTAAAACATTATGGGGGAGATTTATCCAACTGGTGTAAAGTACAACGGGCGTAGTTGCCCATAGTAACCAATGATATTCCACCTTTCATTTTCCAGATGAGCTCTGAAAGATGAAAGGTGGGCTCTGATTGGTTGCTATGGGCAACCAAGTCAGTTCTATTTTTCACCAGCTGGATAAATCTCCCCCTGTATTTTTGTTTTAGTTCTGTTACACCACATACATTTGCACATACCTAACTTTAATGCGGTACTTACTATAACATACTGGTAGTTTACTCCATTGGCCATTCTCACACTTAACTTTCATAGCGACATCTATCACGTAACCTTCATTGCACTCAAATTCCACATATGAATCAGAGTTATAACTGGCCTGTTGTTCACTTTTGAGGAACCCATTTTGGATTTCTGGAGTCTTGCAGATTTCTAAATGGAAATAAATAAATGGTTTTTAGAACAGAGATGAACACAGATCTCATAGGGCTCATAGCAAAACTTAGTAGGGGTCCCACTGCCCAACTCAGTTTCTAAGTATGCATGCATCAATCACTCTCAGGCGATGCAGAATGCAAGCCTTAATGCCCCAGATTTCTGATGAAATCTGCCGCCATTGACTATAATTGGGTTGGGCCGGAGTTCCGGCAGCAGCACGGCAAACATGCCGAGAGGTGGACGGAATAAAACTACAACATGCCACACTAGGGGCAGCACGGATTCGGCAGGCTGTTCACCTGCCGGAACAGCTTGCCGGAGAAGGCTGCCGCTAGTGTGAAAGTGGCCTTAGGGGGTCAGGGACAGTAAGAAACCAATCAAGCTTGTATTCTATTGCCAGGGACAGTAAAGAAAAAGGCTAGAATTACCAAGAAGAATTGTGTGTGTAGACTGTAGAATAGGGACAAGCAGGCAACTGACAGCCAGGGAGAGAGAAGACTGAGCTGTCGCTGGCTGTCCCTCCAAGCAGAACTGCAGCTGCTGCAGTGCTACAGTGTTCATTTTAGGACATGGCCAGATATCATAGTCAAGTATCAAAATAATGTCAGTGTGACACCTGACCCTGGCACCTTACACCTGACCCTGACACTTGACACTGACAACTGACACTGACAACTGAGTTTGAATTATGCTCTTCATAGGTCAGGGTCAAAGAGAGAATAAGTTATAGATATACTATGTATTTGTATGCAAAATCACATAGATGAATAAAATCACAAGCTACCCCTAAGTAAGCTTATAGGTCAGTTATAATGCCCTTGCCTTGAGTCCAGTGGGCCTGGGTTCAAGACCCCATACAGCCTTTAAAAAATGTAATATTTTATTAAACCCTAGATATGAGGCAAATTCAAGTCATGTGTGACGCTGATACTGTATCTGACTACTGACCTAAGTCAGGCGTCAGCCTCACTATTCATTTTAGGTTCATTCTACTTTTTATATACTGAATGGCATAGATGAATAAAATCCCAGGCTAACCCTAAGTAAGCTTATAGATCAGTGGTAATGCCCTTGCATTGAGTCCAGTGGGCCTGGTTTCAAGACCCCATTCAGCCTTTAAAAAATGTAACATTTTATTAACCTCTTAAGGACACAGGATGTACCCATACGTCCTGAATAAAATCGCTTCAAAAATAAAATAACAAAATGGGGCAAGAAACATGGTTCCTGCTGTGTTCTTTCAGCAGGAACCATGTTCAAATGCCTAGGGGGTCCTGTAACCCCCCCCCCCCCCCATATCGGTGATAGCTGCAAACCACAGGTCAATCCAGACCTGCGGTTTGCAGCGCTTTGTGGTATCTCTGATCCCCGCGGTCTGTGATTAAATTCCCCCAAAGTGTTACATTTTAACCCCCCGCAGCCCACAATCATATTGTGGCTGTGGGGGTGCAGGGGGGGTGGTTGCAGGTGGTGGTCACTTTTTTTTGAGTTTCTATTCTAGGGTTGCATCAGGGGGGCTTCAAATGGGACATGGTGTCTAAAAACCAGTCCAGTAAAATCTGCCTTCCAAAAACCATATGGCGTTCCTTTCCTTCTGAGCCCTGCCGTTTGGCCATACAGTAGTTTACGACCACATATCGGGTGTTTCTGCAAACTACAGAATCAGGGCAATAAATACTGAGTTTTGTTTGGCTGTTAACCCTTGCCTTTTTACTGGAAAAAATTGATTAAAATTGAAAATTTGCCCAAAAAATCGAAAATCTGAAATTTTATCTCTATTTGCCATTAACTCTTGTGGAACACCTAAAGGGTTAACAAAGTTTGTAAAATAAGTTTTGAATACCTTAAGTGGTGTACTTTCTAGAATGGGTCATTTTTGGATGGTTTCTATTAGGTAAGCCTCACAAACTGATTTCAAACCTGAACTGGTCCCTAAAAAGTGGGTTTTTGAAAATTTCTGAAAATTTTCAAGATTTGCTTCTAAACTTCTAAGCCTTGTAACGTCCCCAAAAAATAAAATGGCCTTTCCAAAATGATCGATACATGAAGTAGACATATGGGTAATGTAAATTAACAAATTTTTTTGGCGGTATTACTATGTATTATAGAAATAGAGAAATTGAAACTTGGAAAATTGCGCTTTTTTCTAAATTTTGGGTAAATTTGGTATTTTTTAATGAATAAAAATACATTTTTTGACTCCATTTTACCAGTGTCATGAAGTACAAGATGTGACGAAAAAACAATCTCAGAATTACCAGGATAAGTAAAAGCGTTTTAAAGTTATCACCACATAAATGACACTGGTCAGATTTTCAAAAAATTACCTGGTCCTTAAGGTGAAATAGGGCCGTGTCCTTAAGGCAGTGATGGGCAAAGTGCGGCTCTCCAGCTGTTGCTAAACTACAACTCCCACCATGCCCTGCAGTAGGCTGATAGCTATAGACAGGCTTTGCATGCTGGGAGTTGTAGTTCTGCAACAGCTCTTTGCCCATCACTGCCTTAAGGGGTTAAGCCCTAGATATGAGGCAAATTCAAGTCATGTGTGACGCTGATATCTGACTACTGACCTAAGTCAGGCGTCAGCGTCACTATTAATTTTAGGTTCATTCTACTTTTTATATACTGAATGGCATAGTTTAATAAAATCCCAGGCTAACCCTAAGTAAGCTTATAGGTCAGTGGTAATGCCCTTGCCTTGAGTCCAGTGGGCCTGGTTTCAAGACCCCGTTCAGCCTTTAAAAATTTTTACATTTTATTAAGCCCCATATATCAGGCAAATTCAAGTGATGTGTGACACTGATATCTGACTACTGACCTAAGTCAGGCGTAGAATGAACCTAAAATTAATAGTGAGGCTGATGCCTGACTTATGTCAGTAGTCAGATATCAGTGTCACACATCACTTGAATTTGCCTCACTTCTAGGGCTTAATAAAATGTAAAAAATTTTAAAGGCTGAAAGGGGTCTTGAACCCAGGCCCACTGGACTCAAGGCAAGGGCATTACCACTGAGCTTTAAGCTTACGTAGGGGTAGTCTGCGATTTAATTCATCTATGTGATTTTGCATACAAATACATAGTATATCTATAACTTATTCTTACTTTGACCCTGACCTATGAAGAGCATAATTCAAACTCAGTTGTCAGTGTCAGGGGTCAGAGTCAGGGGTCAGAGTCAGGGGTCAGAGTCAGGAGTCAGGGTCAGTTGTCAGGGTCAGGTGACACACTGGCATTATTTTGATACTTGACTATGATATCTGACCATGTCCTAAAATGAACACTGTACAGTGCAGACCTCAAAAGCAGCTACCTTCAAGGAAATACTTTCACCCCCCCCCCCCCCACACACACATTTTCACAGAAATCCTTTTTTTGTGGGGTTCAATTTAATTAAGCAGCATATATATGTGATTACTGCAGTAAATCTGAGACTAGCACATTTTCATGCAACAACAAATAATGTAAGACTTTCACATCTTATCCACAAATATAGTCCATATACCCAACAGACCTTTAACATCACAGATACTTTCTCATGTGAATTCTCCAATATAGAGTACAATATAGTTTGTACAGGGTGTCCTAATGGAGGAATTTATGTTGGGGAAACCGTACAGAAGCTATACACTATATAACACAAGGCCGATACAACTATGGGAAACCATTTCTCTGAAACAGGACATTCCAGGACACTTAGAGACTAACAAATGCTCCCCCATATGCCAGGCCCCTCACACTGGATCTACTTACCTGGTTCCCTGCACTGCTCCTGGTACTCGCATCGCTGCCACCGGTGATGGAGACGAGCCTCCCTAGCATCACGGATGACACTGGGGGGCTCCCCCCTCCGACACTGGATGTTTTTATCTGCGCACAGGGAGAAACAGCGGTGGCAGTGAGAGGACCAGGAACGGCGCAAGGAGCTGGGAACCAGGTAAGTAGATTTAGTGTGAGGGGCCCGGCATATGAGGAAGCATTTGTTAGTCTCGGATAACCTCTTTAAAACTTTTAATTCTTAAAGGGAATTTTAAGAATGATAGAGACAGTAAAACTTGGGAATTTATGATAATGACTACATTCCAGGCATTGACCCAAGGACTAAATCCAACACCTGATTTGATTAGCCATTGTTTGGACAATTTTTACACCTTCTCAGTTTGGCTTCTAATCCCTAATCTGCATACTCATCGCCTCTGCTGAGTTTGGCCACTTAGATTAAAACCACTGTCTATTTCTCTGTCTTTATTAATTATGCATTTTCCCATGTACATGTGTAAGGATGTGGGGCAAGGGACCTTAAATGTATTACTCTGCTATGTTGTAAATTGTATAATTACTGCAACATCTCACTTTGGCCAGTAGATGGCAGCAAAGGATAAGATGATAAAAGTCTACATTGGAGCTGCCTATCAGAGGAATACTAATAACCGATTTAGTTTGTAAAGTTGGAAAATAGCTGATTTATGGGCTGTTTTGGACCCTTACAAGTGTGATAGCAAACTGAATATGCAGGTTTGACACCGCACTTAGCAAATGGCTTATTGCATCACACTCTCCCTGTGTAAGGGGAGGAGGTTCCTCCAGAAACAGGAAGTTAGCAGACAGAGGCTGTGCTTGGTGCTGCTGGAAACCACAAGGGATCATCATCTCTGCTGAATATGGAAGGGAATGGACCGGCTCACGGTGGAGACTGGCGACAGCACGAAGGGGAGGTTTGCAGTGACCACCCAGGAGTGTCATGTCTGTAGGATCTGGAGTGGATCAGGAAATAAGAAAAAGCACCAAGAACCTGCTCAAGGAACTGTAAGTGCGGCTTTGCCGCGTCACATTGCACCACAATGTTGAAGTGACATTTGAACATACAATAACTCTCCAAGTACAGTTACATTGCGGTGTATAGGCTGCAAGCTAATGCATAGCCCTAAGGGACTCATACGCTGACACCTTCCTTTCTCACTAGCTGCTCATAGGGTGTTATATGCTGGGAGCTGGAGTAAGGATTAAAGTTACAAGAGGCAGACATAATTTCCCTGTGGATTACAAATAGTATTGTGCAATACTTAGGGTGCACACCAACGAGGAACTCGTCCAGGAACATACAAGTGCAGCTAGGCTACTTAATGGACTTTGGGGAAAACATCACATTTACTGGTTTATGGTTAGACAGTGTTACATTTACTGTTGGTTTATTCTCTGTGTACCAATCTGTTTTATATATTCTCAGCTTCATATTCACTACATTGTTCAGTAAACTCAACTGCTGGGAAAGAACCGTTGTCAGTATACCCTCTGTACCTGTGGGCCCAGCCCTCGGTCTTCTTTCACATGTTTTGTTGTAACACCCTCTATATGTTTTACAGTCTTCCATTTGTAATTTGGCTTGAAGAAGGTGCCTTTGTGCTCTGAAAGCTTGCAATATGATTTTATTAAAACAAAAGTATTCAACATGACATACTTTTTCTACAAATGGGCTTATACACTGAATATGTTTGTGTGGTTGAACTTCAACGATTGAAAGACAATATTTCCCAGCAAATAGTTTTACAAAGTCGGACTGGGGTTCCTTGGGCCCACCAGGAAATTAATCTCTGCGCCCAATTTACATATCATCAATAAACTGTCATAGGTTTTGATTGAAAGAAATAGACCCTAGTGTCGAGTAACTAGCTCTAAAGGCAGCTCCAAATGTTTTTTTTTCTCCTGGACCTTTGGAGCTCACTATGGTCTCAGAGCCTGGGCCCATAGGAGGAACCTCTGGCAGTCTGGTGGGCCAGTCCAAGACTGGTTTTACATTCAAAACATATCTGTCAAGAAAATATGCTTGGGTATCTATCTATCTATCTATCTATCTATATATATATATATATATATATATATATATATATATATATATACCGTATATATAGTCCTACTAGTTATCATCCCAAACGACACAACAAAATGTTCTGCTATTTTGTAAATAGCTGGCAAGAAAGAATACTGCGAACTCATAAGTATGTTCTTAAATAGAAAAGACATATTATTTCTGAAAGCTTCTGGTTTACCCTTACATTTATTCTTCAAAAAAAAATTCTGAATGCATTGAGAAGAGAAAGGGAGATGGTATGAATGTTGTCAAGCAGTTTATAAAAAAGTCTGAGTTATAATTTTTTTTTATTACTTTTTATTTAATATATATATAGATCTTCCATAAAATAACCATACATACAAAATCACATAATCTATATAATATATAAGACAACATTTCAACATTTTGTTTTCTCTTTCCCCTTCCCTTTTTTTCTCCTACCCTTCCCTTCTCCTTCCTTTTTATACCCCAAACCCCACCCCTGAAAAAAATAAAAATAAATATATATATATATATATATATATATATATATATAAATAATCAATAATTTTCTTCTCTCACTCCCCCCCCCAAAAAAAAAAAAAACCTCCCCTCCCTGCCACCTCCAACCCCCTCCCTCTTGTATTAAGCTAACCACTGCTTCCAGAGACAGTCACATTTTGCCTTTTTCTTTTTGAATGTTATTTTAAAGCTCTCGCAGGCAATAGAACACCTTACACAATTAACCCACATCATAATTGAGGGCGGATTCCTTTCCAACCAACTTTTAACTATGCATCTCCTTGCCTAAAATAACAAAAAAGCCGCGATCTCCTGATGTCGCACATCCCCGACTCTCTCCACATCCCCCAAGATACAGGTTTCAATAATCATAGGTATCTTCATAGAATAGCATTTTTCTATTTTCAGAATCACATTCTTCCAATAGTCTTGAAAGGGGGGACAATGCCAAAGCATTTTAAACATTTAAAAACTATTGCGATAAAATCTCATTAACTTTTTTAGGGAGTAGTATAGACGATGCATTACATAAAATTGAATCAGTCTTTGGGATAGATTCCTGGAGACTTTTCTCATAGCCTGAAGTATCCAATCCCACCTCACTTTATTAGTAGGATCTAATATTCCCTACCATTTATGCCACCCATTTTTTAAACATTGTACTTTTGTCTTCTGAAGAATTAGGGTATAATAAATTGAGGACATTTTTTTCCTTTCTAATCCTATTTTAGCAGCTTTTACTATTGGGGGAGGGAGAGACATTATATTCGTCCCTTCCCTATGTTAGCTGTTATTGCATGCTTTAGTTGAAGATGGTAAAAAAAAAAACTTATCCGAAATGCCATATTTATTATGCATTTCTTCAAAGTCTATTATATCCCCGTTTTTCCTTATCTGCCAAATGCTCTTAATCCCATGATTCCACCAAATCTTCCTATAAATTTTCCTTAACTCTAGTAGATTGGAATTTTTCCACAGTAGGGTATCTTCATGTACAGTATGTTTTCCAAGTGCCATAAGGCTTTTATCTCTTTCCAAATATTAAACCACAGTTTAAAAGTTAGGAGTTTCTTTAATTGCTGTTGCAACTGAATACCCATCTCCATTACGTAACATATATTACAATTTTTTAATCTTTTATCAATCAGGGTTAACACAGAATAGTAATTTTGAGTCCTTCCCCAGGTGAGTAGATTCTTTACCTGTCTGGCTAAGAAATATTGTTTTAAGTCAGGTATTGACAAACCACCCACCTTTTCCGGATATTGTACATTTTTCAGCTTAATTCTGGGTCTATGCCCCCTCCATATTAGTTCATTTAGAAGACACTAAACCCTGTTAGTTATTTCTATCAGGGAATTCCAGAAAATGCAATTTAACATTGGTAATATACACATTTTGACTAAAGAAATTCTGCCCATCGTCGAGATATGTAGTATTTTCCAAATCATTACCTTGCTTATAATTTTCTGTATTAAAGAAGTTACATTAAACCATATATAGTCCTGTGGGTTAGAGGTTATATGGATCCCTAAGTATTTGGCTCTTTATCCTTTTTTAATCTGTAAAGGAACTGGAATAAAGTTACAGTATCTATTGAAAGTAAAGGGATACACGCCAACTTCATTCAGTTAATTTTTAAACTTGCCACTTTCCCATAATTCTCAAATGTTTTGAAAATGATTGGTAATGAGGCATGAGATCCCACAAAGAGCATCAGATTATCGGCATATAGTGAGATTTTTTTTTTTGTGATTACCATAATTGAATCCAATTATCTTATCATTAGATCTTATCAAAGATGCTAGGGGTTCCATTGCTAAAGCAAAGAGAAATGGGGAGAGGGGGGAAACCCTGTCTAACCCCTCTTTCAATTTAAAAGGCATCAGTTAGATCATCATTAACTATTAATCCACCAAATAAAGTTGTCCCCAAAACCCATTCCCTTCAGTGTGGCAAATAGAAAAGGCCATCCGATAGTATTGAATGCCTTAAAAGCATCTAAAGTTAAAATTGAACGCTGTCGTATATTATAGTAGGGTTGAGCGCAAAAATTTCAAATTGCGAATTTTTTGGGAGAATATCTGCACTTCGCTAATTCACGAATATTGCGAATATAGCGCTATATATTCGCTATTTTGAATATATATATATATTGTTTTTAAGTTGTTAATCCGTGTTGCTCTCTGGTTGTCTTCCCACTTCCCAAAAGCTGTTCTTACCTGTCCGGAGGATTCTTGGCTCCCTGTCCGCTCCAGTCAAAGCCCGGTGCCACTTCTGCTGACTTCCTGTATGCATGGGAACGCCTCCATTCTAAAATGTACTGTCGGATGTGAGAATCACGATCTCACAAATTTGACTAAGTTGTAATCGCAATGCGATTAATATAACATGAATTACTCGCACTGCGAATTCAACTTAGAGCTGGGTTCCTAATGGTTGTATTGCTAGAATATAACGAAGATGACGAATATCACAAATTCACGAATATAGCACTATATTCTCAATCTTCATTATATTCTAGCAACAACCATTAGGAACTCAGCTCTAGGGCCCCTTTCACACTGGAGTGATTTCCACGCGGGTGCAATGCGTAGGTGGACGCATTGCACCCGCACTGAATCCGGACCCATTCATTTCTATGGGGCTGTGCACATGAGCGGTGATTTTCACACATCACTTCTGCGTTGCGTGAAAATCGCAGCATGTTCAATATTCTGCGTTTTTCACGCAACGCAGGCCCCATAGAAGTGAATGGGACTGCGGGAAAATCGCAAGCATCTGCAAGCAAGTGCGGATGCAGTGCGCTTTTCCCGCATGCTTGCTAAGCGACGGGACCCGATCTTCATTATTTTCCCTTATAAGATGGTTATAAGGGAAAATAATAGCATTCTTAATAAATAATGTTTTGTAGAATGAGGATTAAGGGGTTAAAAATAAAAAAACTTAACTTACCTTAGCCACTTGATCGCGTAGTTGGCAATCTCTCTTCAAGCATTAGCTGTAGTCTAAAGGACCTGTGATGACGTCACATCACATGGTCCAATCACATGGTCCATCACGGACCATGTGATTGGACCATGTAATGTGACATCATCACAGGTCCTTTAGACTACAGCTAATGCTTGAAGAGATGAGAGATCGCCAACTATGCGATTAAGTGGCTAAGGTAAGTTAAGTTTCCTTTTTTTAACCCCTTAATCCTCATTCTACAAAGCATTCTTTATTAAGAATGCTATTATTTTCCCTTATAACCATGTTATAAGGGAAAATAATAAATCCTTCAGAATACTCAACCCGAAACCGGACTTCAGTGATGAAGTCCGGCTTCAGGTCTGGGTACCAAACATGACGATTTTTTCCACGTGCGTGCAAAACGCATTACAAAAGTTTCCACACACGCAGAAAAAATTGCACATATTCCTGCAATGCACCCGCATCCTATCCAAGCGTTAAACGTGACGCCTGTGTGAAAGAGGCCTAAGTTTAATTCGCCAAGCGAACATATACTCGCATTGCGCATTCAACTTAGAGCTGAGTTCCTAATGGTTGTATTGCTAGAATATAACGAAGATTGAGAATATAGTGCTATTATCGTGAATTCGTGATATTCGTCATCTTCATTATATTCTAGCAATACAACCATTAGGAACTCAGCTCTAAGTTGAATGCGCAATACGAGTATATATTCGCATTGCAAATTTAAATGAGAGCTGAGTTCCTAATGGTTGTATTGATAGAATATAATGAAGATTGAGAATATAGGGCTATATTCATGATATTCGTTATCTTTGTCAATTCTAGCAATACAAGTTACAACCATTGGAAACTCAGCTCTAAGTTTAATTCGCAATGCGAATATAAATGCGCGTAACATTCGCAATATATAGAATAATGACGAATATTCAAATTCGACGAATATATATGATGAATATTTAATTACCGTATTTGCCGGAGTATAAGACGACTTTTTTGCCCTGAAAAACATGCCTCCAAGTGGGGGGTCGTCTAATACGCCAGGTGCACTTTAGTTGGGATAGACATAGCTGCCCATAGTGGACTCCCGGTGCCCACCAACCTCATTCTCCAGTATCGCGCGGTATCCAGCGCGGCCGCGGCGGGTCATCAGCAGGCAGGGGTGCCAGCGTTTTCGTCGTGACCGGCCCGTTCTGCTCGGCGGGAAGCAGCGGCGCTCCGGCCCGCCCCTTGTCTACGCAGAGCTCGCACTTGCGCACTAGTCACAGGGAGATGCAAGGGCGGACCAGACTGCTGCTAGTGACAGGGAGACAGGGAGGGCAGACAGGGAGCAGGGACCAATCCAATCAGGCTTTGTATACAGCCAACAGCCAACCACAGTACTGCACCATTGTACAGTACAGCATAGAAAATGTCAGGCAGTCAAAACCCTATTAACCCTATCATGGCACCAGCCAAAAGAAAGAAATATGATGCAAATTTTAAACTGAAAGTTATAAACTTTGCTATGGAAAATAATAATTGTGCTGCTGCAAGACAATATGGAGTAACAGAAAAGATGGTTCGGGACTGGAAATCAAATGAAAAAGCATTAAAGAGTATGCCAAGGGGTAAGTGTGCATTAAGAAGAGGCACCCCACACTGGCCAGAACTCGAAAAACATGTAGCAGACATGGTGGCTCAGCATCGCCAAAACGGTTATGTGGTGACACGAAATACAATACCCTTAATTGCACTTCAGTGGGCCAAATCTAACCCGGATTACAGCAACAATTTTAAGGCCACTATATCCTGGTGTAGTAGATTCATGGCAAGGCATGATCTGGTACTAAGGCAAAAGACAAAAATTGCCCAAAAATTACCTGCAGATCTGGATAACAAAGTGGATAGTTTCCATCGATACGTAATACAATGGCTATGCTTTAAGTAATATTGGAAATATGGATGAAACTCCAATGAATTTTGATATGATTGGAAATCAAACTGTCCATCAAAAAGGTGAAAAAACTATTTTGATAAAAACAACAGGACATGAGAAGTCCAGTTTTACAGTGGTACTAGCATGCACAGCTGATGGAAACAAACTGAAACCTATGATTATTTTTAAAAGGAAAACAATGCCAAAACTCAAGTTCCCTGCTGGTTGTTTTGTGCACGTGCATGAAAAAGGCTGGATGGATGAGGAGGGTGTGAAACTATGGCTGGATAATGTATGGAGCAGACGACCAGGTGGTCTACTTCAAAAACGTAGTCTACTTGTGTGGGATATGTTTAGGGCTCATTTAACTCCAGGCACCAAGGAAAGGCTTGCGAGAATAAAAACAGATGCAGCAGTTATTCCTGCAGGATTGACATCATTGGTACAGACCCTGGATGTGTGCCTAAACAAGCTGTTTAAAGATCGCATTCGAGAACAGTGGAATGAATGGATGGTTAGCGGCGAAAAGTCTTACACAAAAGGAGGAAACATGCGTGCTCCACAGTTGGATGTTTTGTGCCAATTTGTCATAAAAGCCTGGAATGATATTGATGCACAAACAGTAATCAAGTCTTTCAAGAAGTGTGGCATATCAAATTTATTAGATGGTATGGAGGATGAGTACTTGTGGCAAGATGAAGAGGAAGCTGAAGCCACATCATCTGACACGGAATTACCGATAGATCCATACGATGACTGCCTTGCAACTGTATCCCAAGATGTCATTGATGAACTTTTAATATCAGATGACGAACAGGAGTTTGAAGGCTTCTAAAGGGAAGCGGTCACGCCAGCAAACTTACTAGGGACTAGTAATCTATTTGTTATCTCTATTTGTTATCTTCCTTGATCTCCTCCATCATTGACAGTCCCTCTGGGTTGTGGGCTGCCTGCCTGTGTTCCTGAGAAGCATCTACCCATCCATAGGGTCCACTTGGAGTGTTGCTTGCGCTGAGGAGGAGAGTAGTGTGTTGTCTTTAGTGAATTACCGGTACGTTTACCGGTAATAAACTTGCACGGTTTTATGTTTACTGTACATGTTTGATAACATACAGCCTTGTGACAGTTTTCCTGCATGTCATAAGCATTTGAATATAAATTAACATGTTGAAATCAATTCTAACGTTCTTTTACCTTTTATTTGGTGTGTGGAAGGTGTGCGGAAGAGGGGGTAGTCTTATACGGCGAGTATATAACAAACTCTATATTTTGAGTGGAAATGTTGGGGGGTCGTCTTATACGCCCAGTCGTCTTATACGCCGGCAAATACGGTAGATGTTCGCGAAATATCGCAAAATCGAATATGGCACCTCCTGCTCATCACTATATTATAGGGTTCCAACTGGGTATTCAGGAAGTATTTCAAAATATTTTCAGATGTTGTTTTACCTGGCATAAACCCAGTTTGATCTTCATGTATAAGGGTATTTAAAATGGGTTTTAGTCTTCTAGCTAATATTTTCACTGACATTTTATGGTCGGTATTAATTAACGAGATCGGGTGGAATGAGTCCATTAGTTTGGAATCCTTCCCTGGTTTCAAAATTAGAGTTATTATCGCTTCCCGAAGAGAAGCTGGTGACTTTTTGGAGTCCAAAGACGTATTCCACATGTCTATTAATTTTGGGGTAAAATATTTTTTTATATGTGTCATATACCTCAAAGGGAATACCATCCTACCCCGGGGCTTTATTTTTAGCTACGTTTACCAAAATGTTATCTACTTCTGACGGACCAATTGCTGCCTCTAACATTTCTCTTTGTGCTGATGTTACCATTTTCAACTTTATACCCTGCAAAAAAAATTCTATTTATTTATTAGTCAATGGTACTCTACTTTTATATACTTCTTTGTAATAGCTTCTTTTTTCCCTCCTGTTCCTCAATTATGTGTCCTGAATTATTTATTAAACCTTGAATATAGTTAGTATCTTTTTGTGCAGCTACGATGGAGGCTATTTTTTTTTTACCAGGTATATGACCCTTAATGTAATATGCTTTTATATTATTTTTAAAAGATACAAATCCTCATTAAACTTAGTTAGGTACTCCATCCATTTCTGATAATTTAGTTCTGTCTGGTTTTCTATATATGCCTTCTCACGATTAATAACTTCCTGCTCTTGCTTCACCAGCAGATATTCATTTTTTTTTTTTTTAAATAGCAGTATATTTTAATAACAATACCTTTCATGATGGCCTTACCAGCCTCCCACAATATACTACCATCTGCTGTGCCTTCATGCTTATTCAGCAATTTCTTCTTGAATCTTTTCATGACTTCCCGCTATATTTATCCACCCAAGTTTTATATTCGGCCTTTTACCCTTCCCCATGTTCTCATCCCTAATCTTAACTACTAGTGGATTGTGATCAGATAACCTACATTGTGTATATTTAACTCAGATTATATTGTTTATAGCTTTTTTATTAACTAATGCCAAATCAATACAAGACAATACTTTGTGAGTTTTTAAAAAACATGAAAACTTCTTTGTGCTAGGATTCTGGATTCTCCAAATATCTACCCAGTCCATTTCTTGTATAATAGTTTTAAATCTACAATCTGTGCCTATTCTCTTATTCCCACCCATTCTATATCTATCGATCCTCTCATCTGGGACCTGATTGAAGTCTCCCACTATGAAAAGCGCCCTATTAACTCTATATAGTGAGAAGTCATGAATTTTCCTAAGAACCTCAATTTTAAAAGGCGGGGGTACATATACATTTGCCATAATCCAAGGTCGGTTCTCTAATAAGCAATCTAAAACTATAAAACGTCCCTCCTTGTCTATCAACACCTCCAATATATTGATCTTAACATCTCTATGAATCAGGATACTAACACCTCTAGAGTAAGATGAATATATAGAGTGAAAAGCTTTATGTATACATGGTTTAATAATGTCATCTTCTTTAGTAAGATGCGTCTCCTGCAAACATATAGTAGCAGGTAAAAATTGATTTATTACCTTAAAGACAGCTATTCTTTTTAATCCTTTCCCTAGCACACTAATATTCCCTAATACTATACTCAGATTAATATAAAAATGATACCCCTCAACAACCTGATTAATATCCATAGGGAGTCTCTAGAATCGGGGAGTCGCGACATACAGGAAGACCACTGTAAAGGCAAGGGAGGCAAGGGAAGCGAGAGCGAAAGGAGGAGAGAGAGAGGAAGAGAGAGACCAAAAAAATATAAAATAAATAAACCCACACAATATCCCCACCCATTAAACCCAACCTAACCAAATGACCCAGGAAGCTAACAAGTGCTCCTAGTTCTCTATCTATGCATCTAACTCTCTCCTAACCCAAACCCAATTCTATTTACATATAAAAAAAAAATCCTATCCCTTCTCTGGCTTCTTCTGGACTGCCAAAAAACCATGCTCTATTTTTCCACTCGATTCATACCTTTGCAGGGAACATCATTGAGTATTTTACACCTTTTAAACGTAGTTCCTTCTTCAAGTCAATAAATCTACTTCTCTCTTTCACTGTTTCCCTAGCATAGTCAGGAAAGATCATCATTACAATGGAGCCTTTGTAATCCAAATTCCCTTTCTTCCTAGCCCTAGGCAGTATCTCGTCTCTATCTCTAGCAGATAGTACAATTATCACTATTGCCCTAGTTCTCCCACCTTGGGGTGGGGGTGGGGCAGCTTGGAGGGGATTCTATGCGCATGTACCACAAAATCCTTATAACTTGTTATCTCCTCACCCAGTTGTTCCACAACCAATTTTGCATAAAACAAATTGTGTCCTGCCCCTCCACTCCCTCTGGGAAGCCTATGCATCTTAGATTGACCCACCCTTCTAGATCTGTTTTCCATATCTAATAGCTTATCCTTGTTTTGTGATATTAACGTACTCTTTTCTTTAATAGTAATCTGCATCTTAAGTTTTCTGCATCAGAAACCCTTTTGTACACCTCTTCTAATCTATTTCTGTATTTATGAACATCTGCTCTAAGGAGCACGACCGATTCTTTAAGTCCCCCCACCTGGAGGGAGAGACCTGATATTGCTGTATTGCATTTTCTTATTTCTAGCAATATATCCTATAGGCTTGATGTCTGTTCTTTCCTGCGGTAACATTTTTCTCCTTCTAGTGTTTTCCTTCCATTGTCTCTCTCACCAGTCAGGGAGACCTCACCAAACATCTCCCCGGTAGCCCCAGACACGAGAGAATCTTCATTACGGAAAGAGAAGCCCTACCTCTCTTGGTTTATATTGACTTTATTTAGCGACACATTTTTGGGAGAGCTGGTCTTACTATTTATCCCAGTTTTTAATAATTGTTTAGTTCTGTCACCCTTCTGGGCCGGTAGAAAGCCTTAAATTAATTATGGTCTTGCCCTTCCTACCCCCTCTCTGCTTGGCCATTTTTTTTTTCCTTTTCTTCCCCTTTCACTTCCATTATATCTTTCTATATACTTAGAAAGAGTGTATTTAAGCACTTCGCATCCAGGCCATTTGCCCCCTTCTTGACCAGGCCAAATTTTGCAAATCTGACATGTGTCACTTTATGTGGTAATAACTTTGAAACGCTTTTACTTATCCAAGCCATTCTGAGACTGTTTTCTAATCACATATGGTTCTTCATGACAGTGGTAAATTTGAGTCAAAATATTTTATTTTTATTTATAAAAAAAATACCAAATGTACAAAAAATTTGGAAAAATTCACAATTTTCAACATTTTTAATTTCTCTGCTTTTAAAACAGATAGTAATACCTCCTAAACTAGTTATTGCTTTACATTCGCCATATGTCTACTTCATGTTTAGATCATTTTGTGAATGTCATTTTATTTTTTGGGGATGTTAGAAGGCTGAGAAGTTTAAAAGCAAATCTTAAAACTTTTCAGAAAATTTCCAAAACCCACTTTTTAAGGACCAGTTCAGGCCTGAAGTTATCTTTGTGAGGCTTACATAATAGAAACCACCCAAAAATTACCCCATTTTAGAAACTACACCCCTCAAGGTATTCAAAACTGATTTTACAAATGTTGTTAACCCTTTATGTGTTCCTCAATAATTAATGGAATATGGATATGACATTTCAGAATTTCTATTCTTTGGCAAATTTTACATTTTAATAAAAACATTTCCAGTAACAAAGCACGGGTTAACAGCCAAACAAAACTCTATATTTATTGCCCTGATTCTGTAGTTTACAGAAACACCCCATATGTGGTCGTAAACTGCTGTATGGCCACACGGCAGGGCGCAGAAGGAAAGGAACGCCATATGGTTTTTGGAAGGCAGATTTTGCTGGACTGGTTTTTTGACACCTTGTCCCATTTGAAGCCCCCCCTGATGCACCCCTAGAGTAGAAACTCCAAAAAAGTGACCCATTTTGGAAAATATACCCCTCAAGGGATTCAAAACTGATTTGACAAACTTTGGTAACCCTTTAGGTGTTCCACAAGAGTTAATGGGATATGGAGATGAGATTTCAGAATTTATATTTTTTGGCAAATTTTCTATTTTAATCCATTTTTTCCAGTAACAAAGCAAGGGTTAACAGCCAAACAAAACTCAATATTTATTACCCTGATGATGTAGTTTACAGAAACACCCCATATGTGGTTGTAAACTGCTGTACGGGCACACGGCAGGGTGCAGAAGGAAATGAGCGCCATGTGGTTTTCGGAAGGCAGATTTTGCTGGACTGGTTTTTAGACACCATGGAGACCGCCTGATGCACCCCTAGATTGAAAACTCCAAAAAAGCCAAAAGACCCATTTTGGAAACTACGGGATAAGGTGGCAGTTTTGTTGTTACTATTTTAGGGTACATATGATTTTTGGTTGCTCACTTTTACACTTTTTGTGAGGCTAGGTAACAAGGTAACATTTTTATTTTTTGTTATTTACAATATTCATCTGACAGGTTATATCATGTGGTATTTTCATAGAGCAGGTTGTTACAGACGTGACAATACCAAATATGACTACTTTTTTGGGTTGTAGGGGCTCACTTTTTTCGGTATGAGATGACGGCTTGATTGGTACTATTTTACCGTGCATTTGACTTTTTGATCACTTGGTATTACACTTTTTGTGATGTACGGTGACAAAAAACAGCTTTTTTGACACACTTTTTATTTTTTATTTTTTTACAGTGTTCACCTGAGGGGTTAGGTAATGTGACATTTTTATACAGCAGGTTCTGACAGACCCGGCGATACCTAATATCTATACTTTTTTTAATTTAAGTTTTACACAATAATATAATTTTTGAAACAAAAAAAAATCACTTAAGTGTCTCTATAGTCATAGTTTTTATTTTCTGGGCAATTGTCTTATGTAGGGTATCATTTTTGCAGGATGAGATGACTGTTTGATTGGTACTATTTTGGGGTGCATATGACTTTTTGATCGCTTTTCTATTACACTTTTTGTGATGTAAGGCGACAAAAAACATTTTTTACACCGTTTTTTTTTACGGTGTTCACCTGAGAGGTTAGGTCATGGGATATTTTTATAGAGCAGGTTCTAATAGATGTGGCAATACCTAACATGTATACTTTTTTATTTACTTGGTTTTACACAATAACAGCATTTTTGAAACAAAAAAAATTATATATTAGTGTCTCCATATTCTGAGAGCCATATTTTTTTTATTTTTTGGGCGATTGTGTTAAGTAGGGGCTGATTTTTGGCGGGATGAGGTGACAGATTGTTAATATTTTGGGGAGCATACGCCTTTTTGATCACATGGTGTTGCACATTTAGTGATGCAAGTTGACAAATAAGTGTTGTTCACCTGAGGGGTTAGGTGTTATTATTATATTTATAGAGAAGGTTCTTACGGATGCGAGGATACCTATCATGTATACTTTTTTTTATTTATTTAAGTTTTACACAATAATATCATTTTTAAAACAAAAAAAATCATGTTTTAGTGTCTCCATAGTCTGAGAGTCATAGTTTTTTTATTTTTTGGGCGATTGTCTTAGGTAGGGTCTAATTTTTTGCGGAATGAGATGACTGTTTGATTGGCACTATTTTGCTATTTGCTATTAGATTTATTGTGATGTAAGGTGACAAAAAAATAGCCTTTTTATGACACTGTTTCTATTTTTTTTTCACAGTGTTGGGGCCCGGGCCTGCCTCATCCGACCAGGCAACAACGCATTGTCACACAAGCGCGAACATGGCAACCAGCCTCACGCGGCCTAGCAACCTGTCTGGCAGCTTTCCTCATCGGCTGGCCTCTCACTGCAGCAATAGACCAACAGTGTACGGTGAGACCACAAGTTGGAGGTAAAAAAACACTATGAAGGCGCCAACCTTTATCAGGAGATATGGGCAGTAGATTGGTTAAATGTCTGGAAATCGCATTATATGCAAATTAAATGAAATTTATATTGATTAGGTGTCCCAATTTTAAAAACTGCAGCAACAGCACCTGATCCTGCGGTGGGTCTCTCACCCCCACACCGCCTGCCAGCGCCCAGGTCAGGAGCACAGCTACATGTCCTTCTCACAGTCACCTCCGAACGGCTGTGCGGGAGACACTGGAGCCCAGCAGTCAGGCACTCCTACCCAGTGTATCGTTTCCTGGTCACGTTCCTAAACCTCGTATGGCAACTACCGTGTCCATGAGCTGTGTACTAGGCTTGGACATAGCGATGCAAGCTACGTGTGCGTACGCCTACATGCTTCTCCTGAGTTGTAATTTAGTAGTGGTAATTATTTAGTGAATGCAAAGCACATGCATATTCAAAAGACTTACGTGCAGCAGTACATCTTGGATAGTTTATATTTCCCAGTTCACATTTGGCTTCAAGTTTATTTTCTGCCATCATTCCTTCATTACACTGAAATAAGATTGTTTCTCCATGGTCCACCACAGTGCTTAGATTGTAATGAATATTATTGGCAGTCATAGCTGATTGTTGTAATACACAAAAACCTGAAAATATTCAGTTAAATTGTTACTAGTGTATATTAGGTAAACTAACTGTGTAAAGCAGGGATCAGCAACCTCTGACACTCCAGATGTCCTGAAACTGCAAATCCCAGAATGCTCCATTTTCTTCTATGGTAGTTGTGAGAACAGCCAAGCATGTTTGCATGCTGGGAGTTGTAGTTTCACAGCAGCTGGAGTGCCGAAGGTTGCTGATCCCTGGTGTAAAGTGTGAAAAGCAGGTACACATTACTGTTAAACTGTAATTAAAATGTAATTTACAGTAGGTAAACCCCAAAAAATAAACATGTAGATGCAACTTGCTTATTAGAGAAAATCATATTTACTAGTTGAGAGTACAATTTCTATTATGGAGATTAGTTTATGACTATTGTAGGCTAGGCAACTCTCCTCTTGGTTTCTGGGAAAAATATATATTCAAATTTGCGTTTCTAACATCAACTACCATCAGAAAAAAAGGAAACTACTACCATCAGAAAATCTAATTTGAATATTTTTTCCAAAAACCCAAAAGCTATGCAAAGTAGCTTTCCTGACAAAAAAGATAAAGTAATTCTTTCTGATGCCAACTAATGTTAGACATACTAATTTGTATATATTTTCCCCAGACACTAAGAGGAGCATTGCCTAGCCTAAAATAATCATCACATGTACTAAGTGGTCTCCATAATAGAAATAGAACCTAGCCTGAGCCAATAGTCAATGGCGACGGAGCAGCAGTTTGGGCACACACGTCAACCAACGGCAGGACGGATCCAACAGGCTGTTCACCCGCCGGAACAGCCTGATGGACTCCCCTGCTGCTAATGTACCCATAGGCCAGACACACACAAGTGAATTCAATGCTTGAAACTTGCAGCATGTGTCAGTGTGAGATCCCGTTCTGACTTCCACTCCTCTGACAGGATCACACAGCATTATAATGAGTCCTGGAATCTACTGAATTAAACTGACAATATACAGTCAGTGTAATTCAGTAGCTAGAGGTCTAAAAGGAATTATACATGTAAATCATTATAATACTGTGCGACCCTGTCAGAGGTCAGAACGGGACCTCACTCTGCAAGTTTCACGCACTGAACTCGCTCGTATGTGTCTGGCCTAATGGGTCACTGAGGTTTCACAAAACTTCTGGTATGTCATAGCGATGTACTGAGACCCCCATCGATTCCTAGAACAAGAAGAGAGAAGTGCTCACATAGTGCTCTCTCTCTTTCCTCACTGCAGGAGACAGAAACAAGACAGGCCCATAGACTTTCTATTGGGTCTTTCTCACTTCCTCTCATGCAGTGGGACGAGAGCCCGCTATGCAAGCCCTTCTCTTACCTTGTTTTAGCGAGTGATGGACCTCCATGACATCAAATGTTTTAGGAAACCTTGTTGACCCTTGACAGTTCCTGGTGTGGAGCATAGATACAGCCACAGAATCAAGCTCACTATATATTTACAGTACAAGTACCAAACCTATAGCAAGTAGCAATTGCTACACTATTGGCAGCAGCATTACTTGGTGGTAGCAGTAATAAATCGAATCACGCTGTGTATACACCTATGTTTTGACACTTACCTCTCTTGAAGCATTTTGGATATTCCAGATTTCCTTGATCACAAGTAGTTCTCATCCGTGAATCAGGAGAAGCTTCATATCCATGCTTACAAATAAACTCTATAGTCTCACCATGTCTACTGTAAAGCTTTTTATCAGCTTTCCACTTTAGCTGTATATTATTTTCTTCCATGTGCTTTTCCTTTGCAGTACATGGCTCTGAAACATAAAGTGGGGATTTTCACTCTATTATTTCAGTTGTGTTTTATATAGCAAACTTACAGCCAGTCAATCTTATCCTTGTGACACCATTTAAAATACTTACAATGATACATACAAATACATACTGTTTCTTACAGAATTTACAATATCATATGGTTTCACCACTGAAAAATAAATAAATGGTAAATAACTATTAGGCCTTATTCACATGTCAGTGTTTTTGGGCAATGATTTCCATTAGTGACTGTGAGCGAAAACCAGGAGAGTATATAGTATGTATATATACAGGGTGGTCCATGAAAAAGTAGCCCAAAAATGAGGGCTTTCAGGGGTTAATGGAAAAATTATTTTTTTTAAAATATGCACCTTTTTCTTGAGCGTGAAGAGGCCATCTTGATTGATGATCCTGCTCAAAATCTTGCATGGTGCATGATGATGATGACCGCGCATGAGATCTTGTGTGGGATCTTCAGTCAAGATGGCTGTGGTGGCTGTGCTGTTCTCTTCACGCTTAAATAGATAAGGTGAGTATCTTTTTTTTTTTTTTTTTTTTTTTACTGTACTCTACTGAATACCACAATTTACCTGGACATCTTCAGAACAGTTTTACAACCAACTAACAGCAGAAGAAAAATTGTCCTGCTTTTTCCAACAAGATGGAGCGTCATGCTGCACCTCATGGAACTCACTGGCATGGGTTCATTAACTGTTCCTGAGGAGCAAACTGTGACCAAAGGGCTATGGCCACCACGTTCCCCACACTTGTCCACAAGCCATTTTTAACTTTGGGGAAATTTAAAACAGAAAGTGTCCGCTAACAATCCACATACCCTGGATGAACTCAAAAACATCACAAACACTATCCTCAGCATCACTGCTAAAGAGCTGTAAGCAGTTTCAGCCAACATAATCCAACGTGCCCAAAGGTGCATAGATGTGAACGGGGACCACTTTCAGCATCTTTTGTGACTTGTGGGTAATTTAAAAAAAACAATCTACTTGCTCGTTCATCTTGTCATACTATTGCTGGAGGCGGGCTACTGTATAAGGCAGAATGATGAGATTTCCTCCAGCTCTGTGTTTATGATGTGCACCTGGTTTTGGCTCACAATCACTGATGGAAGTCTATGAAAAACCATTTAAAACTTCAAAAATACAAGTGCATGCAAAATGCCAGAATTGTGTTGTGTTTTTATTGCCTTTTTTGTGTCCTGCCAGTAGAATTTTTGTTGCATTTTTTTTGTAAACCATATGCCATGCATTTTTCTACTGGCAAGTATTTACCCTCTTTGATGGCACTTCACCTGTAGATCAATTGGCAAAACAGAAAGGTAAAAAAAAACCTGTTCAAAAACACTATAAAAACGAAAGCGGCAGGTGTCACACATGAGCTGCTGTAAAAGATGCCCTCAATCGGGGCAGATTGTGTTTGCTCTACAAATCCAAATTAGTGGTAAGCTAAGGCTTTTATGTGCACAGAGAAAATAACTGACACATACATTGGGGTCACAGAAAATGCTCATTTATTACAGTAATAACAGCAGTTTATAAGGTCATCAGATGGGTATTCCCCCTGAGGTATGTTGCATTGTTACATTGGCTAGAATATGAAAATATGAAAAGAGGTAACACTTGGCATCTGCGCATTTTGCATTGTTTTACTAACTCTGGTATGTAAATATCTAGCTATAGCCGCCATCAGCAGAAAAGCATATATGACGTAGCAAGGAGCCGTATTATCTTCGGTAGGATGGAACCTTTGTGCTCTGGAGAAGATAAGGTGTTGTCTGAGAGCTGGAGTATATGGAAGCTTTCTTAACTGATCCAAAGAATGATGTCCACATTTCTATCACTGCCACTGGCTAACTTTAAAGTTACACGGGGGAGTGCTCCTGTCCGCCTGCATCATCAAGAACCCACTTGTGTGTGTCTGGCCTAAATGCACTTTTTTGTAAACCATGTGCCATGCATTTTTCTACAGGAAAGTATCTTACCCCTTTGATGCCACTTCCTATGTAGATCAATATTCAAAACAGACAGGTAAAAAAAATTAGTTTAAAAGCACTATAAAACGGAAAAAGCAGGTGTCACGCATGAGCTGCCACTGGCTAATGTCAAAGTTACACAGGGGAGTGCTCCTGTCCGCCTGCATCATCAAGAAATCATTTATGGCCTTCCTCTGCTAATATTGTTGGTCCAACATGTGGAAGGTGGAGTCCAACAGGTGGAAATGTCACATATCAGGCGATGTTAGGAAATGCTATTCTGCCTTTGCAGCTCAAGGAGGGCGTGCTTTGCAGTGTAAAAGTGGCCGAGGTGCATGCAGTTTCCTAGACATTTTCAGGATGTGTTGTTGGGAGGCTTTACGACCAGATTAAAGGCATTCTTCATGCAAGGCACATGGCTCAGCCCTCTCTGACGCAGCACCCACACAATGTTCTTCCCATAGTCAGTGACCATGGTTCTGATCTTAAGTTGGTGAGGAGACAGCCAGGATTAGATTTCCTCTTGAAGAACACAGAGCAGTTCCTCCCCTGTGTGACTCCATTTGCCCAAGCAAATCAGGTGCAGAACAATGTGACACCGCCGTGCCCTGCATAGGTGGTATGCTGGAGTAGCACTCCAAATTGTGCCTGCAGTGGAGGCTGGGGACAAGGTGGAGGATGAGGAGGCAGAGAAGGACAGTGGCGAAGGACCCACAGTTGAGAATTTGGAGGTGGCAGTGCTATTACCTGGCCATGTTGCTGGTGCGGCTGGGCAGGAACCACATTCACCCAATGGGCCGTAAAGGACATATATTGTCCTTCAGCTTAGTTAAAGCTCCACACGTCGGCACTGCTGTGAACTTTAGCAAACACCAACAGGCTCAAGGACTGACTCACCTTTTGTTCAACATACTTCTGTATGGCTGGTACTGCCTTTTTGAAGAAGAAATGATGGCTTGGGACTCTCCACCTTGGCTCAGCACAAGCCATCAGTTCTCTGAAAGGTGTATGGAGAGGGAGGGACTGTAGTACCAGCAACTTGGACAGGAGCACTTTCAACTTCTGCACTGTTGGATGAGTGCACCATACTGTTGTCTTTTTGCAATCGCCTCTGTGATCGATTGTTGATTAAATGAGTAGGAAAAGGAGGAGGAGCATTAGGACCAGTAGTGATGGGTGTGAAACACAGGTCCCTTCTGCTAAGGTGGTGGAGCCTCGACTGCTGGAGAATAGGTGCGGGCCACTGGGTGATGCAGCGGTTGCTGCTTTTGGCTGTACCACTACATTAGCACCACAGTTTTCCCAGGCCACTTTGTGGTGATGCTGCATGTGTTGATGCAGGGCCATAGTGCCAACATTGGCACCCTGGCGACGTTTCAATTTCTGCCCAACAGATACTGCATATGGCCATGTCCTCCGGTGGCTTGATGAAAAATTCCCACACCTCCGAGTATGACATTTTCCCCCCGTGCTGACTGCCTGCTACTGCTGCCTCCTTGAAACCGTGGTGCTTTTTTCCGGACAGGTAGGGTCCTGCGTAACAGGCGGTCTACCCGCGGACATTTGGTCCCGACAAAACTAAGTGTGGTGTCAGAGGAACCCACCGACTCCTGGCTGGGGGTGTCTGATGTCACTTGCGACAAAGTAGAAGACTGAGTCAACTATTCAAGGACAGCTGGGTTGCTGGTCAAAACATGACTGCTACAGTAGATAACACTGGACAGCTCTGGCCTGTCGCTGCGACTGCTGCCAGCTCCAAAAACATTTTTGCCCACTGCCCATTCTCTTAGAAATGCTTGTCACCTGTCTGTCTGACATACTGTACATTCAAAGAAATTGCAAGGGTAAAAGGGCAATAGTATCAGGCCACAATTTCTCACCAAATCCACAACTAGGAATTAACGGATATATTTACCTGTAATATAATTTGAGAACCGTAAAATATGTAGTATCAGGCCGCAATTCCACCCCAGAATCAAGGATGAATGGATGAACTTATATATAGAATAAAAACACCCCAAAACTGGTTGTATCAGACAGCAATTTCCCACCAGAATCAAGGACAAATGGATGTCCTTATATATAAACTAAAAACTCCACAAAACATGTTGTATCAGACTGCAATTTCACTCTAGAATCAAGGATGAATGGATGTAATCATTAGTGTTGAGCATGAATATTCGAATCACGAATTTTAATTGCGAATATCGCCACCTTGAGACTTCGCAAATATTTAGAATATAGTAACCAATTAGGCATGAAGAGGAATGAGCGGCACTCACCAATTATATCCCATCACTTTTTCTTTTCTTTATTGATCCATAAACGTATTCTCAGACCAACGTCACTGTGACATTGGGGGGGGGGGGGGACACACAAATATTGCGGTAAGGAAGCGGCGACGGCCGTTTCGCGCTGACACCTGCACGTCTTCAGGCCACTACAGAGTCAAGCCGCACTCAGCGCACCTTTATGACGTCAACCACCCGCCCTAGCCAGGTGAGCGCTGATTGCTAAAAGCTTGTAAAAACATTAAAGTGATATTGCAAGACATTAAAATTTCTTACATATATAGTTACAAAGAGCTTGTTGAGACAGACAGTATACAATACAGAAATGAGTGGCATGGAATTCCAGGTCCGTGATGACTACCGGATAAACCGCAGACAAAACGCACAAAAACCGCAACGGCATATGGTATTCAAGAGAGAATCATTTTTCTACATCTTAAATTGTTTCCTCTTCATTCAGGAGGTTCCCCTATACTTGGGGTAAATCCACTGCCTTGGGATAATGCTATCTTACAAAAACACAGCTAAATCATTTCTATCATTGAGTCCATGCGGACCCATTGCACTTGTATGGAGTATCAACCATGCTTCTCTTTGAAGTAGGCGCTTATGTCTATCTCCGCCTCGTGGGGTTTCCGCTACGGTTTCTATCCCAGCGAACGAAAGGCACCGTGAGTTACCACCCTGTTGCGTATGTACGTGGTGTATGAGGCGGGGGCAGCCTTTGCCAGACCTAATGGAGGTCATATGTTCTCTGACACGTTCCATTAGGGTTCTCTTTGTTTTGCCTATATAGAATGCCCCACATCTACATAGAATGACATAAACCACGTACGTTGTTTGACAGGTGATAAAATCGCGGATTTGGTGGGTTACATCACCCAATCTAAGCCATTTGCTTTGACTATTTTGTGGGCAGTATGTACAATTCCCACACTTAAAATTGCCGACTGGCTTTTTTTGAGTCACCCAATTCGCTGACATACCCAATTGTTCCTCAGATATGTGGATGATATTTTTCTGGTCTGGTCAGGCAGCAAA